>OX637585.1:1200000-1880522 GCA_951800085.1 Comarum palustre | reverse complement strand
TATTTAACTCGGTAAAAGGGGGCCATAAATTGGGCCAGTTCCGAATAGAGAGGCCCATCTAATTGCTTGAGTTCTAGAGATTGACTCGGTAAAAAAGAACGAATTTTGTTCCCACGAATAAGCAAATTCGATCTGTTAGTAATAAAAACTTATTTTCAATTTAATTTATGAACATTTTCCGTCCAATACACATTATAGCCGTTGGAAAAATTTATTTCCGATCGTATTTGAAATAAATTTGTCGTCTCCTAATTTGATTCAAATAAAATCACTAACCTTTGCTAAATAGGAAAACATACTCTAAAAAGAAAACTATTTCGAAAAATAGGGATATCTTTGACATTGAATGTAATATATCATATATTAGGAAACAAACCCTCATAATGTATCGATTTGTATAGATTTCTATCGATTTATAGACAAGATTCACCGGAAAAGCAGCTGTCAATCCTAATTACGATTCCAATTAATTAATTGATTGTCCTAATATAATTGGCTAATATGGCAATCTCCGTATACGGAGAATTTCTGTTTGATTTACTTTCAAAAATATGGAGAACTTACCAAATAATTAGCATTGGTGACGTCATAATCCAGACCATTTTGAATTCTAAAATTGTACTCGTGCAATTTTTCAAAATCCAAAACTTATAGCATGAAGTTCTTAATTATTCCTGCCATGTATACATCGCATAAAATTGTACTAGATGTGAAGTTAAATCATATCACGTAAAACATTATTACTAAATTGTTATGTATTAAGTTACACGATTTAGTTAATTAAATGCGAATGCATTAGGGGGTTGAGATGAATGCAATTCAATATATACATAGTTTAATTAAAGCTTTATTGTGTTGGTATGATCAATACCCTGAGTTAGGGATATTTTTTTTTGAGAAATAATATCAAGAATTTTATTAACAGGAATACATATTATAACCATTAGGGATATCTTTTCTACATATCCGAAACAACAACGATTACAGTGGACAAGAACCAATATCAATAGGGATTCAACTGTAACCTAACCTAATCCAGAAGTCTCGATACATCCGTACAGTCAACCTCAAGAAGAAACAACATTTTCAAACACTACATTCCAAACTTACCAACATATATGCACATGTAACATCCTCATTACAGTGACCACAAGAATTAACCGACATTAAAATAGTCTCTGGAAATGACACCATAATCATGGCTCGCTCCTCCAACGACACAACGACACAACAACACCACCCTATCAAAACCCCGACCCTCGTCCAAAAGAGGAGGGATGACCAACACCAACCAAACCCTGAACACCCTCGCCCAAAAGGGAGGGACAACAAACAACAAACCCTAACCCTCGCCCAAAAGAGGAGGAGGTACAACAAAAACCAACTAAAAAAACCTAGAAACCTAAACCCAAAAGACCTAGGCCCAAACCAAATGCTGGTGGACCTCCAAGCATGCCTCCTCAGATCCAGCCTGAAGACCTTAACGATCTGATGCCTCACTGCTAGTGCCACAGGCGCCTCTTCATCGCCTAAAAAGTAAACCATCCGCATCCCTCCATAAGAGGCAGCAACCCATCCTCCTAGCTACATCCTCACCATATCGAAACACACTTGTTTCAATCTCCCCATCTTGCTGCTCCGCTGCACCTCCTCGCCTCACCACGGGTAAGCCCCGAACCACCACTCCGACAAGGACGAACCGACCTCGCCATCGAGGTAGTGCTACACCACATCTCAAGCGTCTCAAACTGACTCCATAAGCGCCACACATCTCAATCCACCGCCATGCCTACAGGGTTGAAGCACCTCCCAGACACCACAACGCCCGTCTGGCGACGTCCTAAGCCATATCAACGAGGCCAGAAGCCAACGTCGGCCTAGAGTCGCTGCCGGAGAGGTAACAAACCGAAGATAAAATAACCACATTTTCATTATAACTTTAGCAAAAAGTCTCATAATTAACACCACGACAAGACACTGTCTTCATTAGTACATAGGAAGGAGCGATTTTAGTACTTAGGAAACAACGATACACGTGTTAGAAAAAGTGCATTATGTCGCGATTCATACCGGATTGACTACATCCCAAGACTATAATGTTTCAACCAAAAATGCAGTTGTTTTTTCCTTTCAAAATATGAATCAGATTGTAAGAAATTAAATCTTGATGATAAAATGGATACTGCAATATTTGGCCAAAAATTGAGGAAGGAGGGAGAGTGATGTAATGCATAGAGGACTAGCTGGAGGTACCAGCAAATCAAAAGTACCAAACCCTGCAGCTTAGGTGGGGCACAATTTAAGGAATCAAAACCCACAGATTACCTTTCCACCCTCCATTTTCATCCCCTGATTGGCCACATGGATCTCATTTCGCCCAAAACCATGTACCCCTCTGCACCATACCATCCCTCCGCCGAGACAAAAGGCTCAAGACTCTCCAAATCACTCCCCCACGCGCTAAGACACGCGACGGGCGGATTTCACGAACCAAGTGGGGCCCGCTCTCTTCTTCCTTATATACCTCCCCCTATTTGTGCATTATATTTTGCTCTCCCTCTATAGCATCCATCCTTCTCAACTCTCAAGGCTTAGTGAGATTTAGTGTATGCATGATTAACAAAACCAAAGAGAGCCATTTGGTTTCAGAGTTTCTGAAATTTGATTCATAGAAGAAGCTTCATTGACTCTTCTTCTTCTTCTTCTTCTTCTTCTTCTTCTTCTTCTTCTTCTGAGGTCTATGTAAGTCAGCTTCCCAAGTCCTTGTGTTTATTATTGTTAATGTTTTTCAAGGATAAACTAATATGTATTGCGTATATATGTATGTGTGTTTTTGTATTTATATTTTATTAATCTGTCTCTTTCTCTTCCACAGATCCCAGAGAGAGAGAGAAGGATCTGAAACAATTCATTAACTGTGTTGTTGTTGGACAAAGACAGAGGCTTTAGTATTTGCTCACTGTCAAAAATTTAAAAGGTATACTGGGGTTGCTTTGATTTGCTTTGCTTTGCACGCCTATCTAACTATCCATTAACATTATAGAGGAAGAGAGGAGGAGGAGGCCCAGTTGGGTCTTTTTCTCTGCTTGGATTTGGTATTGGAAGTCATTGTGAAAGTGAGATATAAGCTCTCATGGCCTTTTCCTCTTCCGTTTTCCTTTCAGTCCCTTTTGAGTTTTTAAATTTTTTGTTTTTATTTTTTCTTCTGGGTCCTTTTCAATTCTGCCAAACTATCAAGTCTAAGGGGAGAGGAGGGAGCAGAAAAGGAAGGTAATTTAGGGCTTTTCCTTCCACCCCATAGTATATATAAACCCATGATGATGTGATTGTGTTAATACAATCAAAGGGGTTTTGGGTTTGAACTGGGAATCACACACAAAAGAAAAGGCCTTCTCTTGTCTTCTTCCTCCTTTTTTCTCTCTTATATCTGAAAATAAATCTTATAGCTATGCATGGGAGTTGACAAAGAAAGCAGCTTTTTATTCTGTTTCTACTTAGGAATCGAAATCTCCGGTTTAGCTCAATCTGGCAAAATTTCTGTATAAGGTCAAAGATTTAATATATATTTTTCCTTAAAAAAGAGAATATATGTATATATATATATAGATATATACCTTTCTGATAGTGATAGTGACTATTGCTAATAGAACCTGCAGATACAGAAGGATCAAATAGAGCCAGAACAGTTCAGATAGAGCAAGATTTAATATTTTAGTTGTTTTTTGTTTTGTTTTTTGTTTCTCCCCCAGTTTTGATGGATTTTGGAGGTTTGAACAGTAATAGTGGAGGTGTTGGGGGTTCAAGAGTTGTGGCTGAGATTGATCCACACAGCAGTGGTGGTGCCAATGCTCAACCACACTTCACTCCCAATTCAATGCAGAGTTCCTCTGCCCTCTCTCTTTCAATAGTATGCTTTTATCTAAATCTTTTAGTTAGTTTGTGTTCGTGTTTATGTTGTTGCTGTGTGATTGACTGTTGCTTTCTGTGTTTGTAGGTGCAGCAAAACATGGATGGGGGGCATGGTGACCTTGACCTGATTGCTGAGAGTTTCGACCCTGGAATTATTGGGAGGCTGAGGGAAGATGAGTTTGAGCAGAGCCGGTCAGGCAGTGAACATTTCGATGGGGCATCTGGTGATGATCAAGACCCTGCTGATGAGGATGATCATCATCGCAGGAAGAAGAAGAAGTATCATCGTCATACCCCCAACCAAATCCAAGAACTGGAATCGTATGACTCTATTTCTCTCTATTGTAGCTGTTATGGTGTTTATTGATTTTATTTTTGTCTGTTTTGTTGTTCCTGATGTTCTTGTCGTGTAGTTTCTTCAAGGAATGCCCACATCCTGATGAGAAGCAAAGGTTGGACCTCAGCAGGAGGCTTGGCTTGGAGACTAAGCAAGTCAAGTTTTGGTTCCAGAATAGAAGAACTCAAATGAAGGTTGAATTCTTTCCTTTTGAATTTTAAGATTTTTTTATGAATAATTGACATTTATATGGGTGAATCAGACACAATTGGAGCGCCATGAGAATATAATTCTTAGGCAAGAGAATGACAAGCTCCGAGCTGAGAATGGTGTTATGAAGGAAGCTATGTCAAATCCAATATGCCACAACTGCGGTGGCCCTGCCATTCCTGGCCAAATTTCTTTTGATGAACACCAACTGAGGATTGAGAATGCTCGACTGAATGATGAGCTGAGTCGCATTTGTATTTTGGCGCAAAAGTTCTTGGGCAGGCCCATTTCGAATTTGGCTGCTCCCCCTTCTCTTCCCAGCTCAACTGCCGGTCTGGACCTGGCAATGGGAATAAATGGGATGGGTGGGTTGCATGCTGGGAGCAGCCATCGGTTGTCAATGGGGTTTGAGTTAGGAGATGGGGTTGGGAGCTCTTCAGCTATGATGCCTTTAACAAAACCTGGATTGCCAAATGAGTTGCAGCATCTCAATGATAGACATGTGTACTTAGAGCTTGCAGGGGAAGCTATGGATGAATTGGTTAGGTTGGCTCAAGCAGATAGCCCTTTGTGGATGAAAAGTTCAGATGGTGGAAGTGAAACATTGAATGTTGAGCTGTATAGGACATCTTCTTGCATCAGTACCAGAAAAAGTGGCTTGGTAACTGATGCTTCAAGGGATTCTTTTATGGTGATCATAAACAGCCTGGCTCTTGTAGAGACTATGATGGATGTGGTAATGCTTCCCTGCTCTTTATTTCTGTTTGTATTTACTTTTATGTCTAAAATAGAGTAATGCTTGATAGTGGTTGTTTGTTTTCTTTTCATTTGGGTAGAATCGATGGACAGATATGTTCCCCACTACGGTTGCTAGAGCCTCTACCATTGGCATAATTTCTAGTGGCCCAAGCGGAACCAGAAATGGAACTATTCAAATGGTGTGTCTCTTTTCTTGCGTCTCTTCTTATGTGTTTAGTTGTTTAAGCGAAACTCAGGAGATCCTTTTTTGTAGATGGTTGCCGAGCTTCAAATGCTTTCGCCATTGGTTCCAGTCCGTCCACTGAAGTTCCTCCGTTACTCCAAGCAGCATGCAGAGGGTGTGTGGGCTGTCGTTGATGTTTCCGTTGACATCCACCAAGATGCTTCCAGTGTGAGCTGCCGGAGGCTTCCTTCTGGCTTCATTGTGCAAGATATGCCCAATGGTTACTCCAAGGTAAACATTGATTGGTTAATCAGGTTGTTGGTAAATTTCACTACTATGTTTTCAATGAGGTTGTTGAACTGACTGCATAATGAGTTTGTTGAGAATAAAACAAGATGAAATTATGGGCAGTTGAATCTCCTAAATCTAGCCTAGCTTGACTTGTGCTTCCAAGAAAATTACTTTGTTTGATGGTGTTGGTCCTATTGTAATGTATTGTGTGCTTAGAAACCTGTATTATTTATTGTTATTTACTGATGAAGATGCTTCCTCATTTTTGAGATGATGAAATCAAGGATACTCAGAGTTTAGTATTAAGCTTGAATAGAATACACACATACTGTTTATGTGCAGGTGAAACTAAATCGAAACCTTGGAAATTTCAATCTTTGTCACATAAACTATGTGTTTGATGCTTCTATTCCTTTAGTTTGTCTGTCTACGAGACCAAGTGACCTGGATCCAGTCTTATGCTGTTCTATATTGAATTTCAAAAATCTTTTCCACAAGTTTGTTTGGTGCGCTTTCAGTTTAAAGTAGTCTTTGATCATGATGTCAACTCATCTCTAGGTGTTGCTATCTCCTCTCTAGTTGTCTCTCTGATGGTTCCTCTTTCTTCTATCACACAGTGGTGTTGTTTTGGTTATGTTTTTGTTTTGGAAAAAAGTAAAACTGATATGGTCTCTGGTAAACTCACAAGGATAGCCAACCAGCTACATACCTTGTAACCAGTAATCTAGGGTTAAGAGTGATATATAATTACATATGCAGATTCTTACTACTGGGAATACTGATGGATTATACTTTGCAGGTGACTTGGATAGAACATTCAGAATATAATGAGAGTGGTGTTCATCAACTGTTGCAGCCACTACTACGTTCTGGTATTGGCTTTGGTGCACAGAGGTGGCTTGCCACTCTTCAGAGGGAATGCGACACCCTGTCTTTCCTTATGTCCTCTGCCAACCCTAATGAAGTTCCTAGAGGTAACTCCATTACTGTCTCCTCTAGCTTCTTTGTAATATTTCATATTTCATAACTAAAATAATCTAATATACGCCTATGTTTTCCAACAGGGTTGAGTATGAATTCAAAGAAAAGCATGCTAAGGCTGGCACAACGTATGATTCAAAGCTTTTGTTCTGGGGTTTGTGGCTCATCGGTGCGCCAGTGGGACAAACTCTGTATTGATAATGTCAGTGACAATGTGAGGGTTATGGTGCGTCAGAGTATGGAGGTGGGTGAGCCATCTGGCTTTGTGTTGAGTGCCTCAACATCTGTTTGGATGCCGGTATCAAGGTCAAGGTTGTTTGATTTCTTGCGAAACTGGCAATTAAGGGGGCAGTGGGACATTTTAGTAAGCTGCCGTCCACTGCAAGCCATGGTTCAGATTGACAAGGATCATGAAGGTGGCAACAATGTTTCTCTCTTTAATGCCAAGGTGAACATAATAGCATTGTCTTTTGATCTTGTTATATTTTCATTCAAATTGTTTGTTAATGAATCTTTTCATCTTCTGGAAATTTCAGGGTCTTGATGCCAGTAACAATAATAACATGCTGATGTTCCAAGAGACAATGACAGATGCTTCAGGCTCAATAATTGTGTACGCCCCAATTACTGCAACAAGCTCAGATATCATGAGGGATGTCGTGTACGAGGGTGGAGATTCTTCTTATGTAGAACTCTTACCATCAGGATTTGCAATCCTTCCTTGTGTTACTTCTGACTATGTCAAAGCAGAAGGAAATGGCTCTGATGACGGTGGATGTTTGTTGACAGTTGGTTTTCAAATTGTCTGTGATGGTGGCCAACCAACATCCAAGCTCACTATGCACTCGGTGAAGACTGTTATTGACCTCATCTCCTCAACCATTCAGAAGATCAAAGGCGCCCTTCAAATAAATGATGGCCCTTGAAATACATGATATTTGTGAGAGGTTAGTTTAGTTTAGATCACCTTGCATATCTTGTCTTTTGGGTTTTGATAAAAGAAAAAATACAGGAGATTAGAATAGGAGATGGATGTAGAATCCCTGCATTCATGGGTTTTGAGTCAAGAACGAACCGCATTCAGAGAGCTTTTTAGTACTGATACTGGTACTGTTGCTTATCAGGGATTAATGGTTTAATTTCAAGCTTAAAACAACATTGGTTCGGGTATTGACTCAGTGGACCTTCTATATGTTTATTGTGTTTGTTTGGTTATACCTCACAGAAGTGTGGAAATGGAGCATCGACCAACTTTTGTTTGCTAAATGTTGATTAATTGTCTAGTTTTGTTTGGTTTCGCCTGCCTATATTGTGTTTATGCATTCGTTCTGTAATTGGAGCCTTTTGGTTTAGTTGGATATGCTGCTAACTGGGAATGAATGTACATAATTCTGAGAAGCTAAACAAGAGCAAGTGTTGGACTATAATCTATTATGCTCTTAGATATGTGTATATATATCTTGATTTGACATTGTGAATCCGAAGGCCGAAGCATACAGTTCGTTCTGAATATTAACAATGTCCTATAGTCTACTCCGGGAAAAATATCTATTTACATAAAAGTCAGACCTCAATTTAATAAAAAAATACAAGAAATAAAAAAAATAAAATAATAACATAAATAATTATAACCGATTAAGTTTATTAAAATTTATCGATTAAAGTTAAATAAATAAATTAAATAACTATAACTGAAAATTTTTCGGTTAAAGTTAAATAAATAAAATAAATAACTATAACCGATGAAATTTATTAAAATGTGTCGGTTAAAGTTAAATAAATAAAATATATAAAATAAATAACAATAACCGATGAAATTTTGTCGTCTAAAATCAAAAAATTTGTCGTCTAAAGTCCAAACTTTAGCCGACGATATACATAAATTTTATCAACAAAAGTCGACCGACGCTGTTTTTCTGATAATTTCTTAACCAACGAAATATTTTGACAGACCAGTGAAAAAAATTCATCGAAGTTGTCGTGATAGTGTGTCAATTATTAGCTTACTGTGATCATATCCATAAAGCCCGTTGGAGATAACTTACTCTTAAAAAAATACTTATTCCTATTTGCTATTGGAGGCCTTGTCATTATTCCTTTTCAAATTGAAGATAGCTAGTCAACATTTTCCTATTTCTTATGGGACGTACAGACTTTTCTTGGAATAGTATGATATAAATAAGAGGGAGAGGGAGAAAAAAAATTGTGCTCTTCTAGATTTTAAAATATGGAGTCTTCATGCTGGGCAACGTTGCCTAAACACTTGTTAGATTCTGTTTTATATAGATTGCCATCAAGATCAGATTATTTGCGGTTTAGTGTTGTTTGTATGTCATGGAATTCTGTGACAAAAGATAATTTAAGCAAACGCACAATCCCGATGCTCTTGACTTATACAGGCAAAGAAGACACATGGCATTTATACGACATCGCATCTGAGAAGGTTCTTAATTTGCAGTTAGACTTGTCAAATAGACGATTTTGCGGGTTCTCTAAAGAATGGCTAATAACTGTCGATAAGAATTTCATTGTAACCCTTATAAATCCCTTCTCAAGGGTTAAAGGGAGGAAAGTGGAAGAAAATTCAATCATCAAGTGTCCTGCAGAGACAAATAGAAGACCATGGGGGAATCAGAAGCTATATAGATATTACGTCCACAAAGCTACAATTTCAGCAAATCCTGTTTCAAAGGCAAAGGATTGCATTGTTATGATCATACATGGTATACGATGTCAGCTAGCTTTTATTAGACTTAATATAGACACACGATGGACTTATATCGATGAAAGTATTCGACATATACTAGATGTTATCTATGTTGAAGATAAATTCTATGCTCTGAATCAATTTAACCAACTATTTAGTGTTGAAGTTACTGCAGAAGGGTTCAAGTCATGCTTGGTCGGGGAAGCTCTTGATGAAGAAGAACCATTAAGTTGTATAAAAAACAGATATTTGGTGGATTTGAGTGATCATAAAGAACTATTGATGGTTCACAGGTTTATGTCTTACACTGGTCCGCCACGCTCTCGACGCTGGACAACGAAATTTGAAGTCTTTAAATTTGATTTTGTCAAGTATAAGTGGATGGAGATAAACAATTTAGGTGATAATGCTATCTTTGTGGGGGAGAACTCTTCATTATCAGTGTTGGCGTCACATTTTCGATGCGTGCCTAATTGTATATACTTCTTACATGATTGGGATCATCAATTTCCTCCTCGTCGACCTCGTGATTCCGGTGTGTACGACATCACAAATCATCGCTTTTTACGCCTTGGACTTGCAAGAACATTAATCAAGATGAGCAATCAAACACCAATTTGGACTATGGGAAGCATCACTTTGTAGACGGCGTTTTAGGTTTTTCATGATTTTATACTGGAAATATATGTAGTGGGATAGTACTTCGATAGTTGGATGGTTAAAAATAGGCTTAGCTGGGTAAACAATTTTGTATAATTTCAAATTTAATTTTAATTTTAATTTTTTTGTTTTGTATCTTGACATCATTATCTCTCCCATTAGTCGAGGTTTCTATTTTTTTCTCTTCTTCTTATAGTAACTTGTCCTGCTTTAGAACAGACAACATAGGCCTTGCTTTCTCGAAAAGTTTCTCAATCTTCTCTTAGTTTACATGTTTATTTTAAAGCTGTCAAAGGTGTGTAGCCACTGCGGGAGAAGCGATCTTTCCCACGACATGATTTAAGTACATGCACGCCGTTATTGATAGACATTTACGACGTAATAACGAAAACATAATATGGTGGAAACTATTTTGGATTTGTTTGTTTTGTGCGACGTGTACTGATTAACAAGGGCGCCATAAGACAATGAAATTTATAGTCTTAAGGAGGGGATATTCTCACTCTACAGTCTACCCTGAAACTTATATCTAAAAATTAAATTCCCACTCAAACAAAAGACTTGTGACAGACTCGGGCCCAAGTCTCAGCTCCCTCTCTCTCAATACGGAAAGGACCAGTGATGATGCCCGACGCGGACGAGGAGGTAAGACCCGTGATGCTTCTGGTCGACGTTGGTGACGAGTAGCATAAAGATTTGACCTCGTCGGTGGTTTAAGCTTTCTTTGCATTCATATGATGAAAACCCTAAGCAAACCGATCAAATGAATTGCTATGGATATGTACTACTGTTATGTATCGAACGGTACAGTTTAATTATATTGGTAGATGGATATAAGAAGTTTAGGAAGTGCGTGTGGTAGAAAGTTATGTGCTAAACTCCTAGTGCATCTCCAAACACTAGTAGAAAAACACCATTAAGCGACGGAAATGTTCCAAGCCAAAAAAATTTCGTCGCTTAACAGAAATATAAAGGCCATGAAAATTTTCGTCGCTTAAGCTATTTTACGTAAGTGATGAAATTTTTTTGCTTAAGTGACGGAAATTATTTATTTAAGCGACGAAACGTTCTGTCACTTAAGTAAAATTTCAAATTTTCACTATCTGGCCCTCAAAAAAGAATCAGAAATTTGAAATTTACTTAAGTGACGGAAACAATTTACTTTAGCGACGAAACTTTCCGTCGCTCTTAAGTAAAATTTTAAATTTTAACCATTTGGCACTCAAAACATTTGAAACTTACTTAAGCGACGAAACTTACTTGGGCTCACTCCATTGGGTGATAGACTTCCTACACTTGAGAGTGGTGTCCTTCCTCCTTTGTTTGATGAAGCCCATGCTCTCCTCTTGAGTTTCCTCCACTGAACGTTGAGCTTTCTCCACTTGATGATGAGCTTACACCATAGTGATGATCGATCTGCAAACGTGAGAGAAGAAAGGTCATCGGAGGACCAGCCTAAAGCCGGGCAAACACTCTCTGACGCCCAAATCAGTAGAGTGTTTGAGCAATGAATAAAGATATGAGAAGTGTATGATGCTTTGGCATTGTGCTGAAATATTCTTGACATGCCTAAGCAGAATAAGAAATAGAGAGATTATGCACTTTGACATCATTTAGAGAGAGAAGAGAAAAAGTAGCAATCTCCTTTCAGCCTTGGGAATACTTGGTATTTATAGGGCTTGAATTTGGTAATGTGAAAAGTAAAGACATGGGTTACTCACCAACTTACCTTGACACATTGAGGATCTGACAAGGAATGAGTCTGATTGATCAAGGAATGTAAAAATGTAATAACATATTCCTAATATTAATATTCATAATAATAATAATAGAAAGAAAATTCAATAAACTCTAAAACAAAATAAATGTGTTGAGTATATTTTAACCGATTAATAATTGTATTGATTGTTCAGCTAGAGTTTATACTCATTTATATCACTTTTTCAAAATACTAATGTTGACGATGCATATAAATGTTAGCATGTGGGTTTAAGGTTTATGATATCGATTAATAATTGTATCGATTGTTCACGGTTTATATTCATATATAGTCTATTTACTATTCACATGAATAGTGAATGCGTGAATAGTGAACAGACGAAACCACCCCTATTTTTTTATAATCAATTCATTCATATCCGAATTGATAGATTTTCCCTCAGTATTAATATTCTTACAGTATTGTCACTCATTTAAAAATAATAATATTAATTATAATAATAATAATAGATTAATGAGTGTGTTAATAACAAATATCGGGTGTTGTTAATAACGTACATCTCCATAATAATATTCATAATAATAATAAAAATAAAATTGAATCAACTCTAAAACTAAATAATTGTGTTGAGGATATTTTAACCGATTAATAATTGTTTCGATTGTTCAGAGTTTATGTTCACTTATATCACTTTTTAAAAATATTAATTTTGACGATGCATATGAATGTTGACATTTGTGGGTTTAGGGTTTATGACATCAATTAATAATTGTATCTATTGTTCAGGATTTATATTCATATATATATATATATATATATATCAATTTTTCAAATTAGTAATTTTAATGATATATATGAATATTGATATATGAGTTTAGGGTTTAGGACAACAATGAATTTTTCTATTAATTTAGTTTATCAGTTCAACTTATGACATGAACTGATGGGTGTTCTCTACTTACAATTTTAGATATTTTGGTTATTAATATAAATTCGGTGTTAACGTCATCTCAATCAATTATGTAATTTTTATTAGAGTTTCAGATAATTGTTACACAACATTGATCGAACTACAAAATTCACATGTATAGTACGTGTATCGATTTGTTATTCAAATTATATGTATTTCAATGTAAATATATAATTAATATGATTAGTAAGTCTTAAGATCGAGATATATTATCTACTGAGGGTTATAGACAGTAACATAAAAACCAAATATTTTATAGACACGAACAAAGTCTTTTTACACGCGCGAAGCGCGTGTTTGAAGGCTAATATATATATACCATGCCATTAGTAATCCATAACTACTCCTGTACGCTTTGTGTCTCTTTAGAACATGTACAACGGTTGTTTTATGGCACGTTTCACATGCTTCCGTATAATTTGCTCATTTTCCAGTGGCAATATAATTTTTTTACGTGTAATTTTTACTATCGGAAGAGTAATTATTTCCTATATCTGGAACACCACGTGACACTGTCATTTGGTGTTTCCAACCAATTATATCGTTCAGATTGGACCAACATGGGTGAAAAAATATGTAAATGTAGTTAAATACACCAATCAAAAATAAAGACAAAACAGTTAGACCAATAAAATTAAAATTGACCATATGTCATGTGGTGTTTCGGGTACAAAAAATAATTTCCCCAATTGGAATATTGCTCACCCTATGATATAGGAGTAATGCAAATAAATGGTCAGCGATATGAAGTGTGTAGACGAAGGAGATGCATGGAGGAAAATCATGACGTCACTCCCATCGGCTTTTATGATTTTCGTGTTGGGTGTGATTGCGGCGTTTATAAGAAAGCCAAAAATTGTTCGTGAAATTAAGTTCGGTCCATCTACTATTTGAGGTTGTGAAGATAAGTAGGCATGCATGGAAAGATGACCGAAGGAGCATTGGAGCAATTGCACAACTACGTACGTACCCCAGTCGATATACTGAACTCGGTGATAGCTAGCTGTGTGCAAATTGTCATCTGATCTTTTCCCTGAGAAAGATCTATCTCCCTCGTTCATTTCTAGTTGTTACGGTGCCAGCGGGTTGGCCGGTCGGTACAAGTTTGGTGGCATGGGTGTTGGCGCTACTAGGGTTAGCCAAAGTTGGTGTTGGGTTTGGTTTGGTTTTAGGGACTTCTTTGGAGAAAAGTTTGAATCAGTTCCGGGGTTTTGGAGGTGTTGCCCTCGTTTGTTGGGATTGAACTGGCTATGTGTGATAGGGACATGCATAGTAAAAATGTCCTTTGTGATGCTTATATACGTGCACTGCTGTTTCAATTGGGGGTTCAAGTGCAGCTCTATTGCACTAGGCCACTAGGATTTGTGTTGGGGATGGGTGCGTATGTGTTTCTTTTGTTAAGAAAGTTGTGATGCAATGACAAACCTAATTCTATTAATTATCGATTTGGATGCACGCATGATCCTTATTAGAGAACTATGATCACATAATCCATCATTATGATGCCTGGTGTAGCTAGCTAGACCGTGTTTCAAAAATGCTTGCTAATTAATATGGTACAAGAGATTTGGTTTGGAGTGAGGATATGAGCTTGTATATTGTGATTTTGGCTGCGGGGGTATTTTGCAGTACGTTCTCGAATTTATTTTTGTTACACTATAATATGTAAATATTGACTTTCAAAGAATAAAGAATCTTCCTTCCCGTCGTCCTCTCCCCGCCGACTGTTATTGGATACGAGAAAAACTAAGCACTTAAGCTCCATGAGATCGGGTATGCGAAACACATTATCAAGCCCATAGGTGGTGAATCCAAGCTTTCTCCAAAACAAATTGTTCCCGCCTCCTAGACAATTAAGGAAAGAGAGCTCGGACGATGAACACCACAAATTAACCACTGAGGATCCGAAACCGACTCAAAACCTCACCAGAAGAACCACAGATGCTTCTCCCGAGAGAGAGCAGCACCGGGGAGCCAAAAGTAGGTGGACCGGAGAGCTCCGCCGCTCCTCTTCGTACACGAAACCCTACGGCTAAGCTAGCGTACGTTTCGGTTGAACGTGCTTACGTGCGTATCTAGATTCAATCCTAATGGACTAATTATTGTTCCTTTTGAAATCAATCTGTTCTAATTATTTAGCAATTTGCTGCAGCAATTCACTGTTGGGGAATTTCCTCTTAGTATGATTCCTGGTCAACATAGGAGATCTTACTCAGTCCGTGTAGTAGTGCACGTGCTTTGAACATGAAATTCTTCGGTGCCACAACCGCACTAACCAGTCATTAGATGACACGTATAACATATTTCCACTCCAGCATTCATCCTTCAGAGATGTTCGTTCACCATCTTCCTTGCCGCCGTCGTTCCACCATTTTTCCTTTCTTTGAACTCTAGTTTGGACTCAGCCTCTTTCTTTATTTCTTTCTTTCGATCTCTCCCTTCGAACACCTTAACGTCAGGCTGCCCGTCGGCGATGTCGCAGTTCCTCACCACCGACATGGCGAGGGATATGTGGCTGACGCTCATAGAGAGTTTTACTTCGATCGATGCCGAAGTTCAATACCATTGAGCACAGATTTGATATGCAGACGAGATTACCAAAGGAAGGGACTTGATATGCAGGTGGAGAGGATTGAGGAAGTAAGGACAAGGCCGGCCGGGTTTCGGCGTGGAGACGATGTGGAGATGATTGGGCACGCTGGGCTTGCCGAAGGAGTTAGAGGCCTTCATTTTGGCAGAGAATCAACATGATTCAGATTTTCAGGATGTTCTAAGCTCCCAGCGAGGAGCTGCGCCGGAGTTCAAAGGAAGGAAGAAAGCTGTGTCGCAGCAAAGGAGAGAGAATGCTCACGTGAAAAAATTGTGATACAGGTTGGTCGATCGTATGAGACACCTGGTGCGGTTGTCGTACATTTCTCTCGAAGATGTTATTATATTCTGCAAAATAAATATCTTCCTCCATATCAAATTGAGCAGTAATCTCAATAGAAAATAGTCGGTTTTTTTCATCAACATTTACAACATAAAATTTATCTCTAATATAAATAACTTCTCCAAACTTGCGATGTTCTGAATCAAAATAAGTCCACTTATTAGTGTCTTTACCAAGTCTGATAAAAACCAGCTGACAACATGGCCCGTATATGACCATAACAATGCAGTTGCCGCGTTTGAGATGACCCGCTGAAATTATAGCCGTGTAGACATATAGGTCACAAGGTTATATATTAGCCTTCCACGGTTGATTTAATTTTTTTTAAATGACTTACGGTTGATATATTTTTATCTTAATATGATAATACTTAATAGTGTCAGAAGGGAAAAAAACTCTTAGTATTGATCTACTTGGCTGAGTACATGAATTAGAGGGAAATCTTGAATTAGTAGTGCGGTTTTTATCGGTTTGGTTAGATATTGTCCATTTTTTGCTATTTGATTCAATTATTATGTAATTTTTGCTATTTGATCAATTATGTACAATTTTACCACAAATGTAAATTTTATTTTAAAAGAAAACCAAGCAATAATCAACAACAAAAATTTTTAAATTACATCTCAATAAATATCAAAATAGGCTTGTAAAAATGCAGAAAAAAGAAGGGCAAAAACGTCATTAATATTAGTATTAGTATTATGAATATAAGAATATTATTAGTATCATTAATATTAGTATTATGAATATTATCATCATCATTAATATTATTGTTATTAAAAATATTTTTTTCATGCAATTCAATTAATTTAAAAAAAATATTAAAAACAAATAATTTATGAAAAACAAAAATAATGACAGAACTGTACGTAATTATATTAAAACTGAAGATAAAACTGTTAATTTAATAACTGATAGGCTGACTTGTAAAAATATAAAAAGGGGTAAATTGGTCATTTCACGGTTTAGAAACAACCTTTGCTTTATATATATATAATATTTATATTTTGTTTAAGCTTTTATTGAATTCTTTTTAATTTGCATATATTTATATTCGGATTTCTTTAGCACCCGAAACCCAGAAAAACAAAAGATGAGGTGCTCAGTAACCACGTTGTCTCCGAATCCGTTACTTCAGTTGAAGCCCTCACTCCACTCAAATTTCGCGCCAAAAAGAGAACTTCCACTCTCTCAGCTCGTCTTGACAGTTCCAAGACAGACGCACAGCTCAACCTCTCCGTCCTCAGATTCACACTCGGTAACTCTCTCTCTCTGTTTCTCTCTGAGATTTACAAGTTTAAAGATTGATGGGCTCACTGGTTGGTGCAGGAATACCTGGCCTAGACGAGTCTTACTTCCCCAGATAGATATCTTGCGATATTAATGGACGAACATTGTGATTTGTGAATCTGAATCCACCTGCAGACTGCAGCATGTATATGTATGACAATATGAGACTGAGGAATTGAGTAAGACTAGCAATTGACAAAAGCTTGGCAAAGTGAAAAGGCCGGAAAAGCTCGATCTTAAAATCATCGATCATAAACACAAACCCGTTAAAGAATATTTCATCAATCGAAGCTGTAGAACATCTATATACTAGGTGCACCATAGAATTTCCATTACTACCACCTCACTCAAACTTTTTTTGGCTGAAGTCTGGGTGATGCCAAACTTAATATTTGAAATCTATTGAAGAAAAAATAAAATTACAAAAGGAGGGGGACAATAAACCAAAACATCTATCAAAATATAAAACAAGCTAAAGAAAAACAAACAAAATTTTGACATACATAAACGATCACTTTGAAAATACCCTTGAACAAAAGAAGGAAGTGAGTCCCACCAACTCAATTTATTAGAATTTGAACCATAATTTGTCATTTCGAAATTGAGTAAGACTAGCAATTCGTCACCTGATTCCGATATATGAAGATCGAAACTACATTTGAGAAATATGACATAGACAATTGCTCCACTCAATACAAAGCTTCTAAGACACCAAATCTAGGGATTTCAAAAAAAAGAACAAGAGAAGAATCCACCTCTAGCCATATATGTTTACAATCTCTTGCCCAAACTAACTCAATAGCTTTAATAACAGCCCTAACCTTTGTCGCTATAGAGCTAGGAGTATTCAGATTAGAGGAAGAGCACCCATGAATTATCCTCTATGGTACCAAAAAACTGCACCATACCCACAACAACTTGAACTTTGCTTCCAAACACAATCAATATTTATTTTAACACACCCAAAGAATGAGGATGTCAATTTACCTCAACTAGTACCTAGGCACGATGCGGCTTACATTGAACTCCAAATCGCTTCAAGACTTGCAGATCAAGAAGAGAGTTATTCACGTAACCATAAGCAATGTGACTTGCAGCTAGGGGTGGAATTTTGAAACCAAAAACCGAAAAAAACCGGGCCGAAAACCGCACCGGAACCGAAAAAAACCGAACCGGATAAAAACCGAAATGAACAGTAAAAAACCGAACCGAACCGGGCATGTTCGGTCTGGTTTCCGGTTTGACCCTCTTAAAAACCGAACCGAACCGATTTAATCGAAGTCAACGGTCAACTACTCAAAACGACGCCGTTTTGATTAAGGAAAAAAAAAACCCTATCAGCCTCTCAGGCCCTCAGTCACTTCCGCTCTTCGTCTCTTCTGTCTTCTCACTTCCGCTCTTCGCTCTTCTGTCGCTCCTCCGCCTCCTCGCACTATCGGCCTCGATCTCTCTGCTCCAGTGCTCCTCCGCCTCCTCGCACTCTCGGCCTCTCTCTGCTCTTCCGCCTCCTCGCACTCTCGCCTCTCGGCCTCTCTCTGCCTCTCACCGCACTCGGCCTCCAGTCCTCACTCCTCCAAGCACAGGCGCACTCAGTCCTCGACTTGACTCCTCGTCGCAGCTCGACGACTCGCATCTCTTCACTTTCCAGAAGCCTCGCCTGGCACTCCAGTCCAGAAGCTCGCCGACTCTTGAAGGTGGTGTATAGTTTGTATGGTCAATTGAAGAACGATCCTGTGAGCTACCATGTAAGGCTTGTTTCAGGGATTCACCTTGCAGGTAGTGTTATCAGTAGAAATACTATTATACTTTGAATCCACGCCATTCTTGAGTATTGAATATGTTGAGAGAGAAACCTGCGATTTTGAGGATTTGAATTCAAAGTAGGATGATCAGTACATTCCTGCAAAGTCTGTAGTTGTGCACATAGACTTTGGCACGTGATACATACATTAGTTTTCACTCGAGCTCTTCTCGAAAAATTCTTTGTTTCTTCAAGTCGTAATGTTATTGTTGCTTTTACATCTAGAAATTTTTCATGGGGTATGCACCATTGATATTTGACTTCAATTGTTTTACTGAAATAAGAGTAATTGTTCAATCTTTGTTGTTGTTTCTTGTCATCTCTTAACATCAGGAAAGATCATATGTAATGTATCTTGTTTTTTCATTTGCAGAAGCAAAAGAAGAATTTGATGGCAACTGCTCCGTTGGGGTTTACAGTGTTCAACCTTCCATTCCAAAGGATCCAGCTACAATGTGGAATGAAGAATTTGTACAGGCAGATGAGCTCCATACACAGGCTGCAACAGTTGAAAATTGCCTGAGAGATAACAGGTAAAGTGTTCCTTTATTCCGGTATAAAATCTACTCCAAATAAGATAGAATACTTCTGTAAAAACAAACTATGCTCATCTTTCACTGAAATAATAAGCAAAATCTCATACAGAATACAGTATTGCAGTGACTAACTTCTTGGTTCCACTGTGGTTGAAAATATTTATATTCTTACCATGTGACCTTTATTGTGCTTATAGTATTTTGGGACATAGTATTCTGCTGAATCTTGTGAAGCGCTGGATTAAATAGGTTTTTGAGTAAAAGAAGTATCTCCATTTTTGTGCAGATGCTATACATGAGCATTTAGGTGAATAACTTTAAGTGATAGTTCTATGAATTGATTACACTGATACAAGTTTTGTAGAATATACCAGTATACCAGTATACCGGTACTGGCTGATGCATGATATATAGTGACAAGCATCTATTTATTCTCACTGAGACAGTACATCTTGCGAAATTTCATTTTCAACATTGGCAGTAATATTAACATGCACAATTGTGACTTTGCTTCTCTTACAGATTATTGCTTCCCTTGCATATTATGACAAATTTGGGTTCCTCTTTTCCACACACTCTTAGGACTTCTTCCTTTGCTTTTTCTTGCCAATCTGGGTGAATAGCTAAGACAATCATAGTCCATGTTAACAAGCTTGAGGTTGTTTCTTGGCCAGCAAGGTAGAACATCTTGCATTCCTCGATCACATCTTCAATTGTCATCATCTCATTGCTTGTTGTGCTGCTACTTATATTTTCTGATAAATCTGTCATTGTGCAATTTCTTCCTCCTTTGATTCTTCTATTTTGAATATCTATTGATTCCTTTTGTTTTTCAGACACTCACAATGAAGAGGGTTAGATCGAACTCAGCTCAGTTAGCTGGTCGTGGCCGTGGCCGTGGTGCCGCAACCAACATATCATCCTCATCTTCTCAGGTAAATTAATGTGTAGGCATTTGGTTTTTCTTTATAGGTTGTTTCTCTCTTTGCCTATTACTTGTCTATATGGTTTTATAAATCTGTTATAGGTTACTGAATATGCTATTTTTTGTGCAGATGCAAGTTGATAGTGTGGGTGGATCAACAACACATAGTGTGGGTGGATCAACAACACATAGTGTTGGTGGATCACAAGAAAGTACTGCAGCTACTGCTTCTGCCATGTTGGAAGATTTCATAGAAGAAGAAGTGGAATTAACTTAGGAAGAATATTTGCAGAAGTTGAAGGACAATGAAAGGTCAGATATTTGGGCTCATTTTAAAAGAAAAATGGTGGATGGTTTAGTTAAGGGTGTATGTCTTTATTGCAAAAAGGAATTTTGTGCTGATCCGAATATAAATGGTACATCCTCCCTAAATAGTCATATGCACAGATGTAGGAAATATCCTCCTAATCTAGAAATGATAAAGGCTAAGGGTCAAAAGATTTTGTGTTCTAAGAAAGAGACTAGGGAGTTGGATACCTCGGCTGTGACAGAAGAAGAGCTCACTAGGTTATGTGTGGAGATGATTATTTTAGATGAGCTGCCTTTTTCGCATGTGGAGGGTATAGGGTTTCAGCGTTTTGTGAAAAAAACATGTCCTTTTTGGAAAATCCCTGGTAGGAAGACGGTAGCAAAAAATGTGCTTCAGTTGTATATGTCGGAGAAGGAGAAGTTAAAGAATGAATTAAGGGGCTTGTGGTGTTGGATGTCCCTACTAGGTGGAATTCTACATACTTGATGTTGCAATCGGCTTTGAAATTTCAAAAAGCTTTTGAGAGATTATTCTTTGTGGATGATATTGAAAATATTATAGCATATTTCAAAGTAGGGGAAGCGAATGCAAAGGAAGGGCCACCCACTTTGATTGATTGGAAGAATGGTGAAGGGTATAGGGAGTTTTTGAAACCATTTTATGAAGTTACATTAAGGGTGTGTTGTTCTAACATTCCTATCATTCATCACACTTTTAATGATTTGCTTCATTTATATGGTATCTTGCAAGAAGAAATTAATAGACCAAGTGTGGGGATGATGGAGGAAATTGTACCTCCAATGATAGAAAAATATACTAAATATTGGGGTGATTTTGATGAGTTGAACCAATATGTGTTTCTTGCTCTTGTTCTTGATCCACGGCAAAAGTTTGAGAAGCTTGTTGATTATTTAGAGGTTGTTTTTGGGGAAGAGGAAGAATACTATAGGGTGGAAAGGGTTGCAAAGAGCGTGAAGACTCTTTTGTATGACATTTACCATGTGTATGAAGAGGAAGAAAAGGAGATGAGAGGGGTTGAAGAGTCTCAACCATCTAATGATGTGGTTGACATTTCTTTCAAGGGTCTTATGGAGTTTGGGAGGAAGATGAAGGAGAAAGAGTTGAAGAGGAAGGCAAAGAGAGCCGGGACTATTAACAATGATGTTGATAGATACATTAGTGATACCATGGAAGGAGATGATGAAGATTTCAACTTGTTGAATTGGTGGAGAGTAAATGGGGTTTCTAAATACCCTATATTGGCCCGCATTGCAAAGGACATCTTAGCTATTCAAGTGTCTACCATATCTTCGGAATCTTCTTTTAGCACTAGTGGAAGGGTCATTAGTCCACATCGAAGCTCTCTAAGTCCAAGAGTTGTGGAAGCCTTAATTTGTACACAAAGTTGGCTTAGAGGTGAAATTATTGCTTTGCATCATGTGCCCACTAGCGAGGAGATGGAGATATGTGAAGAAGCGGAAAAAGGTAATAGCTTCTTTTTAATTTTTTATTCTTGAATAGATTTGAGTAAATTCTTCTTTAATTTATATTACATGCATGTATAGTTTTCTTATCTGACTTGTTCTTTTTCAATTTTGTTTTTTGTACATGTAGAAGTTTTGGATATGCCAAACTTTCCATGTAAGCAAGGTGATAAGAAAACTATGTTGCCTCCCAAAATGAAGCAAACATTATTTTAAGTTTGTGGTTTGTAATGTGTAAACTTTAAACAATAGACTCTATTTGGCTTATTTGCAATTTGTGGACTTTTAAGTTTTAAGTTTGTAACTAATATGGACTATGGACTATAAGTTTCAAATTTGTGTATGATTTATGGACTTTAGTTTGAAGTATTTGTATTTTTTTATTGCATACTTTGTTAGTTATGTAGCTTGGTTAATGACTTAATGTGAGTTTTTGTGTTGGAGATAATATATGTGTAGATTGTTGAGAATGTTAGGTGTAGGTGAAGAAGAATTTGAGACAAAATTTTGGAAAAGTGATGTACAAAACTAGAAAAAGTTCTGAAAAAAAAAAAAAATTCACATACTTATTAAAAAAAAACCGAAAAAACCGAAACCGAACCGAACCGACGGTTCGGTTTGGTTTCCGGTTTGTACCAATGAACAGTAAATAACCGGACCGAACCGGACCGAAATTTTTTTCCGGTTTGGTTTCCGGTTTTGCTTCAAAACCGAACCGAATGGACCGAATTCCACCCCTACTTGCAGCTTGAACATGCATAAATATTAAACGACAAAGTTATATCACCTATAAGCCACGACCTTCATGTTTAATTTCATTTTGTTCCTTGCTTGCCATATAAACCATAATACTGTAGTAAAGCATGCCAACCACAACTTTCTTAACTGGGGACTACGATTCACTAAACCTAATTAAGCTTCATACCTCCATTAATAAATTAGGCATTAGACCCAAATCAAATTTAGAAAACATGTAGCACCAAATTTGATTTGAATAAGAGCAAACATTCAGAATTCTTACAACACAAACCACACCTTGACGTCAAAGCCACCCCTTTATGTTGTAAAAGATCATCTGACATTATTTTTCCATGTAGCACCTTCTAAGTAAGTAAAGGCATTCTAGGAGTGATAAATTAGACCAAATGCACTTTCCCCAATTCTTTGAAGGAAGAGGGTTGACGTAGGAAATAGAAAACAATCTTTGTTGTGAGCTCCGTTGATGTAAAAGCAGACCAAATTACCTTATCTTCAATAAAATGATTCATAGCTAGAGGGACCCTTTCAATCAGCTCACACAATATAGGGTAATGAATGTGAAGGAGATCCAGAATGACCCAAGAGCCATTATTAATAACATTATGTAATATAACCATGAAGATTGACCATGATTGTATGAGGTCTCAAGAAGCCAATAAAAGGTTTCCCCTTAAAGTTATCCCTCCATAAAGAGATATGCATACACTGACCAATCAACCATTTGATAGGTGCATTTTATGCAACGTTCTTAATGCATTTTCGACTCTATTTAGCTATGTAATTCCCTTAGCAATATTCATTGTAACTTAGTTTGTGTTTTTAGATCACAAATAAAGCTGATGAGCACAAGAGAAGAAAAAGATACGAAATTTTGAAGGAAAAGGGATTCATATCATGCAAGGAAAGAAAGTAGAAAATCTGTCATAAATCATTAGTCAACTTCGACAGAGGATTGCGATTAGCTCACAATGATCCAGGAAATGAGCCTTATATCAACAGACAGCTACAAGAGTCTAATTTTCAGAACATTTTTCGGATCTTCAATACCTATTTTTATGAAGAGGTTATGACCGTTTTAATGATTGCATGTCAGTCTGCCTGAATTTCTGATTTGGACCAAAACTTCAATTTCAAAGCCCAAACCATAAAGACAAGTCCATAGACGAAAATTAGAATTTTATCCCTAATAGAAGCTGCTTATAGATAAAAAGAGGACTTAACATCATTCTAAGGAGTTTGTTTTGGGAGACATCTAGCTTTGGACGTAGAGGTGGCAAACGAGCCGTAAAACACTGGCACTACACGTTTAAAAGTGGCTCGACACGTCCCAAGCACGCTATCTTAATGGGTCGAGCCTAGAAAAATGAGCCCACGAGCCCGACCCGACCCGACCCAAGCACGATAAGTTAAGGCCCACGGTCCTGCTTGTTTTAAAAAAAATATTTTTTCTTTATAATATGAAGATTATGTATTTATAAATAATATAAAATTTGTTTTAAGTGTGAACAATAACTTATAAATACTAATAATTATTCATTTTGATTCTGTTAGACCAATAAAAAGTTTTTTTTCTAAAATATTACCAAGTATAAATAATGATCATATGATTCATATATCATATATTTCTTTAGTATGTTGTCAAAGAAAACAAATGATCGATAGAAAATGTGAGTTATTTTTCATTTGTTTTTGTTTTGGTATACTATGATATTAATTTTGGACTGATTTCTATTTTTAACTACAAATGGGTCCGGCCCGAGCACGGCCCAATATGTTATGGCTTGGGCCGTAGGCTGGGCTGGGCCTTAGATTTGAGTAAATGGGTTGGCCCGAGCCTGAGACCGTTAAGATGTGGCCGTTCGTGGGCTGGCCCAAGCATGATTAAACGGGCCAGGCCGGGCTAGGTCGGCTCGTTTGTCACCTCTATTTGGACGCATAACATTAGTCAATTGACGACATTCTTTTCTTCTTTTCCTTCTAAATGTTTTATTTTATTTTTCATATGTCTTTCTAGTAGTCTTTTATAGTTAAGGGCTGCCTAAGCCCTAGACATGTGTAAACCAAAATGTTGGTGTTGATTCTATAGTTTCATGGATATTGAATGTTTATTGATTCCTTGGTTTCTCATTGATGAATTCTGATTTTGTTTATTATGGTTGCAAACATAGTAAGTATACTAGAGTTTTATTGCTATGATTTTGTGTGTTGATCATCATGTCAAACATATCATCTAGAGTAACACATGAGTGACTTGAGCCTCATTCATATGAATTGACATCTAGGTAGATTAGGACAACATCAGTACCGAAATTGCCTAGCTTTATTCATAATCTTTTCGATCTTAATGACTTCTATGTGAGAACTGTGCGAGAACATCACTCTAGGTTCCATGTTAGAAGCTAAGTTAAGTTGAAAACATCATTCTCTTAGCATACCAAGTAAGAAAGGTTGATAGGTTAAGTTCATCACATCATTGACTTAGCTTGGGTAAAGATATTCGATTGAATATGAGCATATAAGTTGACAAATCTTTGGTGAAATATGTTCTAGTGATGTCTGGTTGTTCCTAACTATTATTATCTTATCTATTTCAAAACTCCAAAAACATTATTTTATTTTCGTAGGTTTTCTGTCCTCTATTTCGTCGAATTTATTAAGCATAGTAAATAAACTCAAAACATTGTGAAACTTTGTCAGCAGTTAGTTTATCGAGTTTATTTAGTGTCTGTAAATTTTCGTCGTGTTTGAAGTAGTTTAAAGTCGTCTGCCGATCATTTCTTTCTGACTGGACAGATTAGGTTTTTAGTTTTAGATCGAGTATTAGATTGGTGATTTAGGTACAATTATTTGTAAGAGACCCATACTTTCTTATACTACCATCGACAACGTAATTATGATTGTAGAGTTTATTTATAAATCTATTTTTAGTCTTATCACCAATGTGCATTCTCTATAACTACTCGCCAAAATTTATTCACCCCAGGTCAAACCGATGAAGAAATATAAGAATGTCTTATTTGACCACCATGACAAAATGTATTTCAGATCAACAAGCAACTCTCAGCATATATTTCCTAACACCGTTTCAGCATTAAAGAACGATTAAGTAGAACTAGTTGCTTGAGGCCTAACCCTCCGTCATCCATTGAGATACAATAGGATCTCCATGAAACTAGAGGAACTCCATGTTTGTCAATTGAACCGGACCATAAGAAATTCCGACACCAAACCTCAATTCGACGTAATATAGAGACCAACCATTCATACACTGTATCTGGAAGCTATAAACAAGCTTACTATAAATTACAGCCTTCATCAACTAAAGTCTTTCTGCCATTGAGCAGAGATCACATACTATCATTTTATATCAGTTTTGTTTTTGTTAAATGTCATTAACTTTTTTGCAGGGTGATCTCGTGAAAACGAAGTTACAAAGTTGAGAAAAGGTGAAGGAGGAAGTTAAAATTATCAAAGAAAAAATCAGACTTTATTTATTATAATTGAGAAATTTTGATAATTAACTTATTTTAGATGTTTTAATTGATTTTTAACCAAGTCTTTTTTTTAATTTTGAAAACTAACTATATATGAGATCAAAATACATAAATACCCTCATTTAACTTTATTATTAACCTGGTGTGCAAGAGATCGATGTTGAGATCGTGTGCGATTGTGTGCAAATGCAACTTTAATTAATATTTGAACAATTGAACTGAAGTACTGAACTCAAATATACATTCTAGCTCTAAGCCTCTAACGAATGTACGTTCAAGAAACAGGTAAATACTTTAACTCCATAGGGCATGGTATTCTTAACAAGATTAACGTTAGTTTAAATGTTTAATTTCTACAACACAAGTACTGGGTTGTCTCTGAAACATAGCTTGAACTCCTGAAGGCCATTGGCTCAAATTGAAGTTTGCTTATTTGATCATTTGCATCATGTTTAACATTAATTCAATATTCTGAAGATAGCAATCATACAGATCAGTTAATTAAAACATTAATTAGAAAGACACGAAACAATATGAACAACATCCCACAAAAAATAAGATTGTACCATGCATGCATTTTGAGAATTGGGTTGGTCGCCTTATTCTTATCAAATGTCTCAATTTCTCGGCTCAGAGAAAAAAAACTTTGGGATTTGGTGTGTGACAGAATCTAGGGGTGGGAATCGGTGTGAATGGTGCGGTTTATAGCTAATACCGGACACTAAACAGATCTTTTTTCGGTTTGGTTTTTAAACTTTTAAAAGAAAAACCGATTGTGTTCGATTTTTTCGGTTTCGGTTATATCTCTGGTTTTTTATTTTGATTAACTTGTAAGAAAACATGAAATTAAATAACAAAAAACAAGTATAGTAGAAAGTCTTACGTTACATAACAGAGTTTTTAAGAGAACCATCAGGATATAATAAGTTAGGGACTTCAAATAATAATGTAAATATTATTTTCTATTTTAAAATATATATAATATCGGTTAATATTTATATAAAATAATATTTATATATATAATTTCGGTTTTCGGTTCGGTTTCGGTTTCTAAACATTAGAAAAACCAAAACCAAACCAAACACTTCGGTTTTTCAGTTTTTTCAATGCGGTTTGGTGTGTTTTTTCGGTTACAATTCGGTTTCAGTGCAGTTATTTTTCGGTTTTCGATTTTGAAGTCCCACCTCTAACAGAATCGAAGAAACAAGTTTATGAGTTCATTTTTCTGGAAAATTGGAAGGCATGAAAGAGAAATAGAACAAGGGAACGATGAGAGTCATGAGACTAATGACAAAAGCAACATTGTGGGGTTACGATTGTTGAAGAATAGCAGCTTACCATCATCGTTAAAATTAAGAAAGTATAAAAGAAGTGAGTTGAATAAACTTAATATAAGGGCATTTAAAACTTTTTGTTTATCAAAAAGGTCACATTTCAACTGTTTGTAAAACTATAGTTAAAAATCAATTCAGACCTCTAAAATAGGTCATTTATCAAAAAATTTCATTATAATTCTATACGGTTTACTATAGATTGGTATGATTAACGAAAATGACACATGGTATGAAATGAGGTGAATGAGCAAGAAGGTGGGTGAAATATAATTTGACTTTTCTGTTTGAATTTATTTAAATAATTGAAATTTGTTAGATTAAATAAAATAGGATTCTGTTATGATCGGATCATTTTAATTCAATCTAGCCAAATTAAAATAACAAAACTCAACCAGAAAAACCAATTCCGGGCAAACAAGGGTGATAGGCAAATTTGCGCTCTATCTTCTTCCTCAAAATCAACGCTGACACAACAAAACACCGACGACGACCTCTTCCACTCCGCAAAAAGTTAAACCCACCTCCTTCCCTAGCTGCAACGTCATCCACTCCAGCTCCCCAAATCCAGCCTTCATCCTCTTCACCATTTTCGATTGAAAAGAGAGAGATTGAGAGAGACTAGGGCCAGGGGCAAAATGGGCAATTCATTTGGGTGCTCGGCGTCCGGCGAGAGGCTGGTATCGGCGGCGAGAGATGGTGATGTTATTGAAGCCAAGATGTTGTTGGATTGTAACCCCTGCCTTGCCAAGTACTCAACCTTTGGTGGGCTCAACTCTCCTCTCCATTTCGCAGCTGCTAAAGGCCACACCGAGGTAGTTTTGGGTTCTCTTTTTTCTTTCTGGGTTTTTGGTTCATGATTGTTTGGGGTTTCTGATTTGGGTTTTGGTTTTCAGATTGTTTCGTTGCTTCTGGAGAATGGAGCTGACGTCAATTCCAGAAACTACTGTGGCCAGGTATGTAACTTGGTGCTGTTGTAATCTAATTTTGGTGTGAATTTGAATTCAAGCATTTCAATCTCTGTTTGAGTGAATTCTGGGATGTGGGTAGTTGGAAAGATTGGAACTTTGTGTGTTTTTGATGCATAAGTTGAGACCCTGGAATTGGATACTGGAGATCATGATGGTTTATTTTTATTAGGTTCATGTTTTAGATTGGTTTCGATGATTTGTGGGGTTAAACTGTCTTCTTTTCACGGTTGAACGAAAGTTTTGGAAAAAATACAGCTGGGTTTGGAACTTAGAGGCTGACTAGGTCGTTTGATTTGTGTGTTTAAAGACAGCGTTGATGCAAGCCTGTCGGTATGGACATTGGGAAGTTTTGCAAATGCTCCTGCTGTTTAGGTGCAACGTGAGTAGCTTCATTGTTTGAATGTCAATCATTCTTAGTGAAGTGGTATGTAGTGTTTTGGTATCTTGAAGTGTTTTCTTTTTGATACTAGGTTACGAGAGCAGACTACCTTACTGGTAGAACAGCTCTTCATTTTGCTGCTGTAAATGGACATGTGAGATGTGTTAGACTTGTTGTGGCGGACTTTGTTCCTAGTGTTCCTTACGAAGCTCTGAATTCTCAGATAGATAGTGACAGAGGTGATGGAGCAAATGCGACGAGTAAACCTGAGCAAAGGTATGTGGGTAGTGCTTATTCTTTCTTTAGCAGAGTAGAAAAGATACATCTAAATATTTTCTAGATCGGAACAAAAATGGAAAAAGGTAATGGAATGGGATCACTTAGGGGCTAATATACTAAATTATGTCTCAGCATGTATAATATTCAATGTAGTACTCATATAGATTCAGACCAATCTTGTCCCATGTAAATTAGGTACTTTCATAGAGATATTACTGTCTATTTAGCTTTCGAACAAGCTAATCATCAGTTAGGTTAAGTCGCAGTTATGGTAACTTTAGGTTTCAATTTTGATTCATATATACATCTCTTTGTTGCTATTTATCCATTCTATTCCAGTGCAGTGCTCTGTCGAAGTTTGTAAATAAGGTAGCAGATTGTGGCATTACCGCTCTTCATATGGCTGCATTGAATGCTTATTTTGATTGCGTACAGCTCCTACTTGATCTTCATGCAAATGTGGCAGCCGTGACATTTCATTATGGAACATCTATGGATTTAATAGGTGTGGCTGCTAATTAGTTATTAGTACCTAACCTGATGGACAGTTGCTTAATCATCCTGCTTTGGACTGAAAGTAAAATTTATTTTTGTAGGACCCGGTAGTTCTCCATTGCACTACGCTGCTTGTGGGGGTAACTTAAAATGCTGTCAGGCAAGAATTATGTATATATATATATATATATATATATAGTTTGATGGCTTGTAATGTAATATTTCCTCTCTTGAATCTTAACTCAGTGGCTTCAAATCTGTGCAGATCCTCCTTGCAAGAGGTGCGAGCAGGACGACTTTAAATTGCAATGGGTATGGGTCTTCTGGCAAGTAAATTTGGTAATCGGTTACTGTTGACATGCTTAACATGAGGTGTATTCTTTCAGGTGGCTTCCTCTTGATGTTGCCAGAATGTGGGGGCGCCACTGGCTTGAACCACTGCTTGCGCCAAATTCCGACATAATAATACCTGCATTCCCTCTTTCTAATTACCTGTCACTGCCTCTCATGAGCATACTGAACGTAGCAAGGTAACTTTTCCAATACAGTCCACCTCTGGATGTGAATCGTATCAAAATTCTGGGTCAAGTATATTAAGATATTGTGTAGGGTATTGTCCTCGTCTCTTTCAAGTGAATACATTGTCAAGTTTATTAAGATTAAGTTCAACAAGTCAAATGAGTACCCAAATATAGATTTTAGCAAACAATCAGCAAATCCAAGAAGTAAGAGGGTTATTGGTTGGGGTATTGCAGCTGTTTATAGTTTTGAACTTTTTTTTCTTTGAATCTTAATGACTGCTCAGTCCTGAATTAATGCCCCCAGTGTTTAATATTTGACTTCAGTAGATGCTATTAATATAAAATAGTGCTCTTCTCTTTGCAAAAGTTTAAAATAGGTTGATGTCTTGTTCTTGGTGTCTAAACTTTCACCATAACAATCACCTGCATACACTCCACACGCACACAGTCTTAATTATCACCATAAAGGCTAACGTCCTGGTTCTCATTGCAGAGAGTCTGGATTCAAGTCTGGGACAGCCTCAACTGATGAGGCTGATAATTGCGCTGTCTGCCTGGAAAGAGCTTGTTCTGTTGCTGCAGAAGGTTTGTCCAATCTATACCTTTCTTTTTGGTTCTTTACACATGTTTGTCATTTTTTTCCTCATCGTCCAACATTACCTTTTGCCATGGTCTACTTGAATACCTGGTTCATGCTGTCATATAACTCTTTAGTCACTTACCTAATAATCGTTTAGTGAGGTTTTAGCAGTTTTATATGAAAGTATTTCCATTTAGTTCATTAGTTACCGTCTGATATACCATGTAGCTCTATATTGGTGCTGTTGTGTCTATATCTCTTTAATACTGTCTAAAGATCCACTTGCCAAGGGGTAAGTTACTCAACCAATAATTTCTACATATATGCAGACAAGCAGACATCCAAATTCCTATTTCAAATCTCGTGACACAATGTTATTGAACACAATGAATTGTTTTATTATACTGAGACAGTTATAACACCTAATTGTTCCATTTATCACCATTAAAATTACGAGTTGAGCAACTATTGAACTTCAGTTATGTCCTAACTTGGTTAACTTGTATTTCTTGTACTTTCAGGATGTAAGCATGAGCTTTGTGTTAGATGTGCACTCTATCTCTGCTCAACAAGCAACATCCCTACGGAAATGGTAGGCCCACCAGGGTCCATCCCATGCCCTTTTTGTAGGCATGGAATCATCTCGTTTGTAAAGTTGCCTGATTCTCCGGCAAAGGAAAACAAGATGCCGATGTCACTGGGCCTTTGTACCCCATGTATGCTTCATCGTGACCCCTACTGTGAATCTCCAGCTTCCGCTCCAGAGATAAAAAAGAACCGTGTAGCTTCAGTTTCTTCGGAACTACTCTGCCCAGTCACTTGTAGTCCATTTCCTTCTGTTGCCATTCCATTGTGCACTTGCAATGATGGTCCATGTCCACCATTTGAATCACGGAATGCAGAAACTCAAGACTTTCCTGGTTCACAAGCGACATCAACTGACCAGAGTAAATTGGAAGGGCCAAGGCTTGAAAAAACAAGCTGTTCAAGCATGTTCTGGAGCAGAAGAAGTTGCAGCAGGGAGCATCAGTGCAATGCTGAGATTAACGCTTGACATGTTCGGTTGTGATTGCACCTAAACTTCTCATATGCCAATAGAAAGGAAATTTTGTTTTGCAGCAGTGTTGTCTGTTCGTCTGCATGTTTATTCCTATTGTATGCAAACCCGTGTTTGCTTCCGGTTTTTTAGTTCAGGTGGCTAGCATGGTGGAATATGGGTGTGGTCTGTGGGATCTGTCGTCACCCTTCGGTTCCAGATTGCTCGTGTGTTATTTAAGAGGGGTGTAAAATTTGGGTGGGGATTATACATTGGTTGTAATCGTGTAAAAGAAAGAAAGAATGAATCTGTTATCACTGTATTATTCTCCCTCTCAAATTTCTCACTGTGGCTTCGTTTTGCCTCTGCAAAAAAGCATGGATAGACTTCTTGGTTGTGCATTTTTCCAAGATGAATTAATATGTCAAAGACCAAAACCTTTCTCAACATCTTTAGGTTAGTTCAGAACTCAAATGTGTCGGTGACGAGTTGATTAAATGATTCTTAGGAACCACTAACAAATTAGGTTTTCATTGCAAGGTTCATCTGAAGCATGTTAGAAACATTGTTGAAGGCATAAGTAAAGTAGCGCGAGAAAGTGGGTTTTCTCTATGCCCTCTCCTTCGAGAGTTTTACCGGCGGCGGCCAGTTTTGACTGGTAGTGACTTTTTATCTTCGTTTGAGACAGGAATTTCTTCCTCTTTCTCTCGTCAAATATGTGGGGGTGATCGTTGGTCCTCTCGCTGGTCAAGGTGGGCTTGCTTTGGACAGAAGACGATGCCGATCGCTGTGGCATCTGAGGGTGTTGGAGTGCTTGATAGTGGCTGGAAGTTTGTCTTTCCTTTTGCTTTCAAGGTGAGAGTCGATGAGACCGATACAACGGTGGGCGAGCCTTGTGTGATGGTTCATGATGGGATCTACTCGACGGTGTTGTGGGACGGCCATGCATGTATTGTTGCCAATGGTGAATGGAAACCAGGAGATCCCTTTCTCCCTCCCAACATTGTCACCTTTGATGCCGATGTGGCGTTAGGAGGGCGGCTTTACCTCTCTGGTTTGGCTGCTAAGGGTAAGTTTCATAATGGATCGGCTATGATGGCGATTCATGGGAGTTCCGGAGGGAGTTGTTTTCATTATTGTGGCTGCAAGGCTGAAGACAGATCTGCAATTGCTGCTCTTATATGGTTCCATTTTGGGCTTGGTGGGCCTTTTGGACCTTCTTATTATGTTGGAGATTAGAGTTTGGACCTATGGACTTTCTGATTAGACTTGAATCGCAAGTCTGGTTGAATTAGGTCTTTATGGGTATTATGGAGGTGGAGAAGGTACCAACTGAGGTGGTGAAGTCCACTTCTATTACCTATTTTGATTGATTGGGAGTTCAACAAGAAGATGAAGATTTTGTTGTTTAATTTATATGCTTTGGAATTTTTATGCTTCTTGTTTTGGTTTTATCTTCGTAGAAGATGAATGTACTTGGGATGAGTGTTTTGATACGTTTGTGGGAGGAGCGTACTAGGATAGTTTTTCTGTATAATGGCTTTCTATGTCGGCCCTCTAAGCAAGTCGTTATTGTACTGTTTGTTAAGCTTCATTAATGGATGACCTTTCCTTCAAAAAAAAGAAACATTGTTGTAGAACATAGTTTCAGTGAGCTAAGGACTTTTGGAAGGCTGTAGCTGAAGTTATAAACTGAGGGTCGTCCTTGTAAATCATCTTCTAAGCATATTTTTAGAACTTGAAAACCTTAGAGATTGGATTTTGATTCCGACCCTTGACCTCCATCTTCTAAACATCGCAGAGCCTCAAGAAACCAAACGGATCTACTTCTTAGGTTAACTGTCTCAAATGACAATAATCTAAGGACACGTAGATGTGCGGCCTGTGCCAACTGCATATAGTGCATACCTTACACATTATGCAAATTTTCCATAATAACCAATGTCTTATTCAACGTACAATGTCTTAATCATGTCTTAGCAGCAATGACAGAAGGCATGATCTCATGGCCATTAGATACTTATTTGTTGCAGCTACTGTAAACTACATTCATTTTCACAGATGGGGTGAACATGTCCACAACCTCTCCTACCACTCTTCCAAGGGTTAGGGTCTCCATCATCCATTCATCCTTGACATCAGTTAAAAATGAAGAAGTGCTGCAGTATACTAGCAGAAGAATGTATGTTTTGAGGTGGTTATATTGCTAGTTCTGAGAATGTTGACTTGTATATAGGCATAAGAAAGCTACTAGAGATTAAGGACGAAAGAACAATTAAATCTAAAGAGTCAATGAAATTGTTGGCTTATCGAGGGTTTACTTCGGGAAATGATCGACATGTGTGATGTGAATTTGTTGAGCTTGTTCAAATTATCAGATATCCCTCTCTGAATAGCATAAAGTTTTCTGACCAGAAAAACAGCATATCGTAAGAGAATCTAATGGCATTGCCTTATTCGGTTAATGATAATATAGAGAACATAATTTTTTTTTCTACTTTCATGCATATTAAAGTATTAAACTATCTTTGAGCAATTAGGTGCTTATCTTTTTTCCTCTCTTTTTAATCAACACAACACAGTTTGTGTACATGATATCCTGAACAAGTTATATTTGGTCTCCTGAAATTTGTGCCATACTGCTACAATAAACAGCACCTGCAGAACTCTAGAAGAAGAATTTTGAGTGACCTGTAATACAAAATGACTCATATACTTCTTTCTTCTTAAGGTAATGATGAATCATAGAGTTCTTTTCAAAAGGTTAAGTACTTAAATTGTGTTATTCCTTCAGAACCTTGGCCTTTTCATGTTTATATGCATTCACCAACTTTGAAACATGTACTTGGTGCTAATTTGAAGGACAACAGAGTTCATAATAGAATGCAATATGAGGCAGCCAACCGTAAACTCACAAAAACTAGAACTATAGCTATGGCTGCTGTTATTTATATATGAACTCAAGAATTAAGAATACCAGGTTTCTAGTTTAATAGATGGTTAATTTGTGAAAGTTAAAGACCAAAGGAATGTGAGGAAGCACACTGATCGACTTACATGAAGGTCTAGAGTGAATGAATGAAATGAACCATTTCAAACTTAACAACTCATTTGATTTGAGATGTCTGCCACTCTGCCATTGCCAACATTTTAACAGAGCTTTTGATTCCTTCACTGTCATTCATTTCAATTCCCCAATCATGAGCATAAATTTATGTCAAACAGCGACAAATTGATGTCAAACAACGACAAGTGTGACCCGTGGATCATCATTGCACCGATATTGTCTCAACTTAACCACCTTTAAGGTATTGGGTTTTAATCACAAAAGATCTTAGTACATTTAAGAATGATTCACCCATATAAGTTATATTTTTATTTATCTTGTTTCTGATGTGAGATCTCTCCTCTCTAACACGTCCCCTCATGTGCAACCTGACAAAGTTTGCATTTGAATCTATGTCATCCTCTCCACTCAAACACCAACCCTCACGTGTAACCAGACTCAAGGGTTTAACACGTGTACAAATGTCTAAACCAATCTGACCGCCAACCCAACCCACATCAGACATTTGGTGACAATCCACTCAAACATTAACCCTCACGTGCAACCACAATCAAGGATTTAGTATTTGTACATATGTCACACCAATCTAACCAACCAACCAACCACTGAGACGCAATTGGAGAGGGACTTGCTCTGAGACCATGTCAAACAGCGACAAGTGTGTCCCGTGAATCATTATTGCATCAATATTGTCTCAACTTAAATATTTTAAGGTGTTGGGTTTTAATCATAAAAGATCTCGATACAATTAAGAATTATTCACCCACACATAAGTTATATTTTATTTATTTTTATTTTAATACGTGATTGCTTTTCTACAGAGACAAATTCTGTGTCCCTTCTCCTCTATGTTCGACACGTTGTTCAGGAAGCTGAACTTTGTAGCTCGTTCAATTGGCAACGTGTCGTTTGCATAGTCCATTAGTCCTTGAGTGAATGAAATGCTTGGTACCAGTGATAAGTAGAGAATAGAATAAGAGAACATCCTTCTGCTCCATATTCCTGGTTTAGTGTTTGAGAAATTCCTAAAACATGATTCTAGTAGTCGGATTTTCAAACCCTAAACGTGGCTTTTCGATCTCACAACTAATTAAGTTTGTGGAGCAAACAATGAATGGTGTTCATGATGCTCATGATGCCTGATTGCCTGCAATATATATGTTCGAGGTTGCAAACAATAACATATTCTATTGAAATTGCAACAATCATTTCTCATGTCTACAAAGAAGCAAACCTTACACATTTTTTTCTCTTGTACAAAAAAGAAAAGAAAGAGTTCAGCAAACCTGACACATTGTTTATTTAGAGAATGGGAGACTACTCCTTAATGATCTTCGTGCCTAATTTAACTTCCAAGTTTGATCAAAGGTACGTTGTTTCTCTCGCGCGGCTATTTATACTTTCAAAAACTTTTTATTTGCTTTAATTTATTTTCGTTGTGTTGATGATCTTGTCTAAATCTGGTGTTGGTTTGATCTTACGTACGGACACTCGATGCTTCTTACCAATATGTTGGTGTTGGCTTGAACTTACCCGCAGTTGGTGTTCATTGTACGTAGGTAATTAAGAAAAGAAATATTTAAGAAGAAAGCAATCCAGCACAACATGTTTATGTACTCACAAATTAGGGAACCATCTGTATAAGTCACAAATTGGGAAGATAATAAGATACAGAAGTTCAAATGAATTGAAGCTTGCACAACATGTAGTATCAGATGGTTCAAATGAATTTGTGACTTATACAGATGTTGAATTGGATTGAAGTTCAAATGTTGCAGAAACTGATTGCTTTCTGCTTCCGAAAAGATACAGCATATCAAGAATAAGGTATCTGATAATTAGATAGTCTTGGATGATAATCAAAAACTCATCTATTCAAATTTGACAATGTAAATGGTTTGGTTATGAAAATTTTTAATAACAGTACATTAACTTTTCTTCACGAAGAATTAAACTTACTCTACTTTCGAAACTAACATATTAATACATAAACTATTAAACCTCATCCAGTTTTGGTATATTCGTTTTCTACTCTAGTTTATGTGATTACCGTACGTTATATTTCTAGGGCCAAGACCGTCTCTTCGAGCATGCCGACTGAAAACTAATTTGGACACCCTCATGGCCTCACCATCTTGGGGGCTTTATCTAGGCAGCCTTTGATGGTTTTGCACACAATTAGAGTCACTCCAGTGATCGACTGAAACTGGCTCCGATATAAACCCTTTTTTTAGTTATAGCTTCCACATCAAGATGAAGAAAGCACTTCGGCTAGATTTTGGGAATCAACTCATGAAGAAAGTCTCATCCAGCCAGGTATAAGCCTGCACCAGCAGCCGGATTTGTTGTATTTTTCACAGGGCTCTATGCTTTCTTTACGGACCTGAAGAAGGTATTGTGGTATTACGAGTCCCAGAGTGGTAACTCTAGTTTTGGTAAAATCTTTGCAGAGCTACTTCGTTCATTCAAGGTCACTTCACAAATCATCCTCAATCCTCCATTTCTGGCACAGTATAATTTTCACAGACTCCCAAAAACCCCCTCATTTAAAAGCATCTCTGAAATTTTCCCAAAACTAATTAGCGTGCACGTAATTTTTTCACCCATCACTGTTCCCATTCCAACCCCCAAAACCTGTCTTGCAGTTATTAATGCCTTCTTCTTAAGCAACCCCAGATGTGAGGTTACTACTATCACTAGGCTTTCAATTTTCATGAATAATTTGTCCTTTGCTACTCACCAGTTCTATGCAGCTAACAATAATTGAGAAATAAGTTTCAGAAAGAAATTATGACGGACATGATGTGGTGGCAACCTAGTTTATTTTGGTCCCAAACTCAGAACTACTTACTTTTTCAGAGTGGAGAATTGGAACTCCTAAACTTAAGTTTTAGATTAGTCATTGTTGGTCGTGTGTCTCGACAAATCTAATCCAATTGACTCTTGATTCAAAATCTAATACTCTTGAGTATTACAGAACATCTCAAATTATCAAGCTTTCGAAATTCCATGTATATGTTTATGATGTAAGTAAGCTTTTCAGCAGCACAAAATAGTTGAAAAATAAGTATCAAGAATTTCAAAGACAAATTATGAACAAGAATGTGGTGGCCTGTGGGTGTTTCAAATTTCTGGTCCCAGATCCAGAAGGCATCTCTATGAGTCTACGACTCTATCCATTGTTCTGGTTGTTACTTTCTGTAGCAGAAGATCAGCAATTGAAGTACACTCATGAAGATGGGCCACCATTGGAGCCGAGTTACTGACATTACCAGTCCAATAATTTTCATGTGGAAAAAGGGAGTTATATGAGGACAAGGGAATAGGTATTCCTCCAATGCCTCTAGCCACAAACTTTAGCAGCTTTCCCTGAGCAAACAACCAAAATGTCTATTCTTTTTCTTCATTTTTGGTCTAGAAGCTAGCAGCCTAAGATGTCTTTCGAAGTGTTTTATTAGTTTCTATTGAAAGATAGAGCTATTGAACCAGAAGCAACAAGGCAAGAGGAAATCGAACAAACTACACGACTACTATTTTTATCGAGATTTACAGAGAGATTTTATACTATCTAAAAATGACCGCATCAGGTCTAATACCTATTATACCCTTAACATGTAGATCTAAACATGAGCAACATTTTACGCATTCATGCATCTCTAGTATAGTTACAAAAATTATTATTAAGTTTAGCAATAGTTAAAAGATTTAGCAATGATTCCAACCATTATTGTTAGAAGTAAGTTAAATAATATTTTTTTAACAAATCATAAACTGACATGTGGATTAAAAAGATGAGAGAAAATATAGGTTTCTCTTTAGGAATTCTTCATTGGGGTTGATAAATTTATCAATTTCATTTAACAACTTTAGGGTTTAAAAATGTTTTAATCATTGTGCTGAAGCTCCTATTTATCCTAAAACTTAATAAATTTTAAAAATATTTTGAAATAAGTGTGGGATGTTCTTAAAAGCGACTATAAATAACTTCATACACTACACATGTAACGAAACAAGACATTAATTCACAGGTATAACTCACAAGTTACAGGAAAAAAGCTACACCTTTGCATAAAACAATGTCTAACCAGTAAAGATATCTCCACCAAAACGCCTTCTTGTAACATCTTGGGTAAAAGTTGGACTTCATCACCCACATTCGTATCAATGTAACAAGTTATATACAAAGCCTTTGAAACCTTGGAAATGCAAGGTGACATTTTTTGGTATAATAAAATGGTGGCCGAGTGAGTTATTATTCTGAGGCGTAGAGAGGTTAAGCTTTGACTCTCTTCATGCAAATTCTTTACATATACGGATGATCGAACCAATGACATTCTTACTATCAGAAGTATCACTATAACATTCGTTAAAGCCACATGGGTGTAACGTGACATTGCTCCCACCAAAATTGAAATCTGAAAAATAAGTAAAAGAGGACGATTGAAGATAAACCAAAAAGGAAATTCTTTTATGGCAAACGATGAAAGGTGTCAGCGCATCAGAAAAGAGAAAATTCCTGTTTCTGGGTTGGAGTTTGCTTTTGCTTCCTGGTGAAAGGGACATCTCAGGCAATGACTCTCTCCCCCTGCTTTTCTAATCTCAGGTCTCATCAACTCCCCATCCCTGTCCTCAAGTAGAAGCTCTGCATGCAAAGAAACAAACCCAGAAGCCAACGTTACAGATATGAAAATGACGAAAAAGATCACGATCCAAGGTGGTGGAGGGCGCTCTGCTATGGAGATGAACCAGAGGTTAATTGCAGATTTGTTATTTATTGCACAAAGTTAACTTCGTCACTCTCGACTCTCGAGGGTGTTTATGTCAGTTTACATGGAAATCTCTTTGTAGAGTTTGGATTTTGGAGAATGTATAAAATTATTATCTTGTTCAAAAGAAATCCATGAAAATTAGCGGATTAACCGGAAATCCAAGTTTATCACATAGAAATCAATGAAATGGTTTATAAACATGAGGTGAGGAATTGACTCCACTGTGAGTTACATGTTAGACTAGAATGTTAGTCACATAAGTCGTTCTGCTGGTGAATGAAGTTATGAAATTTTAATATTTGTTAATTTATCTAGTATTGCGATTCTGCAAAACGATTTTTTCTACGAGTTTATAAAGACACGTCGTGTTTGTATGGTTTGCTCTGATTTAAATAGAATGACCTATGTTTAAAAAAAATTATTGTAACATTAAATATAGAATTTACAATTCAAAAAGTAAAACTAGTGTATCCCCAAAGTCCCATTTAACATGCTAATTAAGTGAGTCAAAGGCAAACATTGATCGAGCAAAACTTCATGCTTGTTTAGCTCCTGTACCAAGCGTTATGTCTAAAAAACTGCATAATTCTTGGCAATGACATTGTTGCTAGTTGCTACAATGCCTCACATATCACACTATTCTTGCTCAAACATGAAACTGAACTCAAATTTTTCCTTTTTTCCAGTATATATGGAAAGGCGGAGGTTAAAGTTTTTTACTAATAGTTGAAGCAGTCAATGGTCTTCCCCATAAGATTTACATTTCAATTCCCAAAGGTTCACATTTTCTCCATGGTAACTTCTTATCTTTTCTTTTCACTTGATGAGCAAGGAGGGCCTCACGCAACTCGCGTTTCCCATCTTACCCCCCATATTTCTCATATTTTTACTAAAACCCACAGAGTTAAAACATATTTGAATTTGCCCAATGACTAAACAAACAAAATCATCATAGTATAAGATTCTCTCGGGACTAGTTAGTAATGATGCACTGATGCACCGACCTAGTTCATTGGTTCATTTCCCCAATCACATTTTATGCAACAAAATTATAACATCTTACACCAATACACATCATTAGTGAATTAATCACCACTATATGTTCGTTTCTATGCTTCTCAAGCTCTTAAGATTTTAACTTTACAAATAAATATCTTAACACCGTACACTAATCCTTTATCTACAAAATGATTAGAATGAGATTCCCTCACTCCCACATCCATCCATAGTGCTAAACCTTCTAAAGCCCTAAACCCACCATAATCTGCTACCCTAAGTGTATGTTTAGTACTCATGACTACATTAGATCTTATTTTGTAAGATTGTTCTGGACTTATATGATATGTCTTAAATTATACTAATATTAACTCATATTTGGTGTTATATGAGATTAGAAGATAGTTTATTTATTTTATTCTTTAGAAAAATAGTATTATATAAAGATGATATATTTAAGTATCTACAATAATACCAGGAGAAAAAAATGAAAATAAGATATTACATAAACTAATTTAAGTTAGTATTTAATAACACCAAAGATATGGCTAACTAAACTTCTTATTTAACAATCTTGTTTATTTAGTCCCAACAAACATACCTACATTCCTTAATCCACTAAACCCAAAATAGAATAACAAAAAGAAAGGCGCAGATAAACCCAAAGAAGCAGATCCCCGTTTTAAGACAAAACGACAACACCCCATATTTTCTTTCCCATACGAACACTACAAACAAAAAATAGGGGCGAATCTCAGAATCCAAAAAACTCAAGGTCCCAAGAGTTGAAGAAACTTTGGTCAAATAGGGGCTGGTTTGCAAGACACAACTTTGCCGGTAAGGAAGTGAAGTCACGTGACATGCATGCGGGTCCTAAACCCTATTTAAAACTCTCCAAAATAGCAACAGCTCTGCTACACTCTCTCTCTCTCCCTCTCAGAGCTTCAGTCACTCCAGTAATGGCGTTCAACCTTCTTCTTTTTCTCTCATATACAATCTCTCTCTGAAAAACTAACCCTGACCCAGTTCCTCATTCTCTCTGAAACTTCCATGGCGCCCAGAAAGCTTCCACCTTTCTGGGTCTTCGCATTTGGGCTCCTTCTGATCACCATTACCACCATTACAGCCATTGATGAGCAAAACCCAGAAGCCAATGCCCTCCTCTCTTTCAAATCCAGCCTCGAAAACCCAGAAACTCTAGCCTCATGGAAAAACTCCACCCCTCTCTGCAACTGGGTCGGCGTCTCATGTCGACTCGGCCGAGTCGACTCAATCGATCTCGCCAATTTAGGCCTCCGCGGTCCATTTCCGGCCCAACTCGGCGACCTGAGTCACCTCCAGACACTCAAACTCAACTCCAACTCGCTCGCCGGAAAAATCCCGCCGGAGATCGGAAAACTGACCCGGCTCCAGACTCTTGAGCTTTCCGGTAATGGGATCGCCGGAGAAGTCCCGCCGGAGATTGGGAACCTGACAAAACTTCAGTTCCTGAACCTGAATGACAACGTTCTCTCTGGTACTCTGCCTTCATCTTTGTTTCAAAATCTTCAGTCTTTATATTATTTGGACATATCAAACAATTCGTTTGCCGGTGAAGTCCCGCCGGAACTCGGTCAACTGAGAAACCTCACCGAGCTCTACATTGGGATGAACCCGTTTTCGGGTCTTTTGCCTAAAGAAATCGGAGAGCTTTCGCGGCTGCAGATTTTTTCATCTCCGGCGTGTTCTATCACCGGACCGTTGCCGGAGGAGTTGTCGAAGATGAAGGCACTGGTAAAGCTTGAGCTGTCCCACAACCCTTTGAGGTGTTCGATTCCGAAATGGATAGGAGAGTTGAAGGAGCTGAGTTTCTTGAGTTTGGCGTATTCTGAGCTCAATGGGAGTGTCCCTCCTGAGCTTGGAAAGTGTGGGAATTTGAAGACTGTGAATCTTGCGTTTAATTCTCTTTCCGGGGAGTTGCCGGAGGAGCTTTCGGAGTTGCGAGTGATGACGTTTTCGGTTGAGAAGAACCTGATTTCCGGGGCATTGCCGGCTTGGCTTGGCATGTGGAATCAGGCTACGGGGATATTGCTTTCGAATAATCAGTTTTCGGGGAAGATTCCTCCTGAGATTGGGAATTGTTCAATGCTGATTCATCTTGGCTTGAGTGACAACTTGTTGAGGGGTGCGATTCCAGAAGAGCTCTGCAATGCTGTTTCGCTTATGCAGATTGATCTGGATGGGAATTTCCTTTCTGGGACGATTGAGAAGACATTTGTGAGGTGTAAGAACCTTACCCAGTTGAATTTGTTGAATAATCAGATTGCTGGTTCGATTCCTGGGTACCTTTCTGAGCTGCCTTTGATGGCGCTTATGCTTGATGAAAACAACTTCACCGGTGCATTACCTGCAAGCCTTTGGAGGTCTGTTAATTTGATGGAGTTTTCGGCTTCTAAGAATCAGTTGAATGGTTCACTCACCCAGGAGATTGGCAATGCTGCTTCATTGGAAAGGCTTGGTCTGAGTAACAACCAGTTGGAGGGCACCATCCCTAAGGAGATAGGGAATCTGAGTGCTCTCTCGGTTTTGAACCTGAACTCTAATTTCCTTGTGGGGCAGATTCCTAGTGAGGTGAGCCTCTGCAAGGGCCTCACTACACTTGACTTGGGGAGCAACACTCTCACTGGCACCATACCGGAGGAGCTTGGGGACCTTCCTGAGTTACAATGTCTAGTCCTTTCACGGAATGATCTGTCAGGGCCAATCCCTTCAAAGCCATCACTCTATTTTCGGCAGGTGGCTTTCCCTGATTTAAGTTTTGTCCAGCATGTTGGTGTATTTGATCTGTCCTATAATAGATTGTCTGGTCCTATACCCGAAGACTTGGGTGAATGTGTTGTTCTAGTGAATCTGTTGATCAACAACAACATGCTCTCTGGGGGAGTTCCGAGATCACTCTCTCGCTTAACGAATCTCACAACCTTGGATTTGTCTGGAAACATGCTTAGTGGTTCCATTCCTCCAGAGTTTGGTGATTTCCCCAAGCTCCAAGGGTTGTATCTGGGAAACAACAAGCTTACAAGCACCATTCCAGAAAGCTTGGGTCGTTTAGGCAGTTTGGTGAAGCTGAATTTAACTGGTAATAAGTTATCTGGTGCTGTACCGGCAAGTTTGGGGGACCTGAAAGGGCTAACTCACTTAGATTTGAGTTCTAATAAGCTAGATGGTGAGCTTCCTTCTTCTCTTTCAAGCATGCAGACTCTGGGAGGGTTGTATGTGCAAGAGAACAGGCTTTCTGGTCAAATAGATAAGCTGTTCTCAAACTCTATGGCTTGGAGGATTGAAACTGTCAACTTGAGCAACAATTTCCTAACTGGGGAATTGCCCCTTTCATTGGGAAATCTTTCGTACTTGACATCTTTGGATCTTCATGCAAATTTGTTTAAAGGAATGATTCCTCCAGACCTTGGGAACCTGTTGCAACTTGAGTATTTTGATGTTTCTAGTAATCAGCTATGTGGACATATTCCTGAGGAAGTATGCAACCTCACCAGTCTGGTTTACTTGAATTTGGCAGAAAATGGTTTGGAAGGGACAATTCCCAGGTGTGGAATTTGCAGGGACCTTTCGAAAGTATCTACTGGTGGCAACAAGAAATTGTGTGGGAGTAGTGCGAGTTTTGATTGCCGAGTCAAAAGCTTAGACAAATCAGCACTGCTAAATGCCTGGGGACTTGCAGCAATTGTAATTGGAAGTTCTCTGATCTTTCTTGCAGGGGTCGTGGCTCTGATCAGATGGCTTACAAGAAGCACCCGGCAAAATGATCTTGAAGAAATGGAGGATAGCAAGTTGAAGAGTTTCATGGATCATCATCTGTATTTCCTGAGCAATAGCCAACCAAAGGAGCCTCTGCGCATCAATATGGCCATGTTTGTGCAGCCTCTTCTGAAACTAACTCTAGCGGATATCCTTGAAGCTACCAACAATTTCTGCAAGACAAACATTATTGGAGATGGAGGGTTCGGAACTGTGTACAAAGCCACTTTACCCAACGGGAAAACAGTTGCAGTTAAGAAACTGAGTGAGTTCAAAACCCAGGGTCAGCGAGAGTTTATTGCTGAAATGGAAACCCTGGGTAAGGTGAAGCACCAAAATCTTGTTTCATTGCTGGGATATTGTTCTATCGGTGAGGAGAAGCTCCTTGTTTATGAATACATGGTGAATGGGAGCCTAGACCTGTGGCTGAGAAATCGGATGGGAGCTCTTGACGTCCTACATTGGGACAGACGTTTCAAAATTGCATTGGGTGCAGCGCAAGGCCTGTCATTTCTTCACCATGAATTAGTCCCCCACATCATTCACAGGGATATTAAAGCCAGCAACATTTTACTCAATGAAGACTTCGAGCCAAAGGTTGCTGACTTTGGACTTGCAAGACTGATCAGTGCCTGTGAGACTCATATCACAACTGATGTTGCCGGAACATTTGGCTACATTCCACCAGAGTATGGGCAAAGTGGGAGGTCAACTAAAAAAGGAGATGTCTATAGTTTTGGTGTGATACTGCTTGAACTGGTGACTGGAAAAGAGCCAACTGGAACCGCCTTCAAAGAGAAGGAAGGCGGAAACTTGGTAGGCTGGGTGCTTCAGAAGGTGAAGAAGGGGCAAGCTGCTGATGTTCTTGACCCTTTGGTACTCAGTGCGGATTCAAAGCAGGCCATGTTGCAAGTGCTCCAAATTGCTTGTGTGTGCCTTGGTGACAACCCTGCCAGCAGACCTACAATGCTTCAAGTGCTGAAGATCCTTAAAGGGATGAAGGATGATGTGGAAAGGGTAGACTGACTTCCTTTTATGTCAAGAGGGTGATAAGGTGTGTTGTCGTAATCTAATGAGAATCTTGTATAATAATGATGTTGTAAAGTAATTTAGGGAGTACTTAGGATGTTAAGCTGTACTGCTTTTAATCCTCTAACCTAAATCAAATCTTAAGCCAGAGTTCTTATTCCTCCTTACCACCTGTTTCAACTGCAAGAACAAACCTTAGTTTACATCCCTTTTCACTTTCAAAGCATACCAATATTTCGACTTCTGCAGAATACTTGTGTGTATGCCTTTGTTACTAGGCCGTAGCAGACTCGCCATGTTTAGATAGTTGCAAGTTCCTTGGTCAAAGATAATAGGATTGTTGATGCTACTTCAAGTGATGAACTTGTAATGGTTCTGTTTTTTTATCTTTCTGGACTACGAGTCTGAGGACTATATATTTGTTATTTGTCGTCTTCAATTCTTATGATGCATGTTATTTTAAGGCTTATGTGTGGATGGTCTCTGCACTAAAGAAGTTAGGAGGCTTTAAACTCAGAGGTCCTTCACACTAGAGAGAACATGCTTTTCTGTTGCACTGATCTCATGCTCTATCCTCTGATCTTCAATCGTCTTTATAATCTACAACATAGAACTGGAAAGTGGAGTCCCAATTACAAACGGCATTCAGATTCAGTCATGGAGATGGGCAGACGGCCATGTTTGTTTCTCCACCCTACATGAAAATTTGGGGAAAGGAAGCAAAACAGGAGAGGCTAAAAGTTTCAGGATCCAAACTTTTACTGTTCTTGAGGCTAATGTTGATAAGTTGATTATATCCATGCAAATGTGGCATGCTTCTGTTTAGAGACGCTAGCAGTCATGTCACGTTTAGCAGTGAGTATTGCTCATCAAAGCAAGCGAGGATGATAATGGCATTGTCTAGTGAGGCAATTGGTGCCTATGCGGCAATGGCCATGCCATGGGAGCCTCCTCAAGTGAGGCTAATGTCACGAGCTTACTTACGCATCGGATTGCTCGTGCGGCACTTAGCACTCCCAAATGTTAAGTCAGCCTTACTCGCACAGATGCTTGAGCTAGAACACCGAAAGAAAGCAAGAGAGAACACTTTGGAAGAAAGAACACCTGTATTAAGTTTAAGTGAACTTTACAAAGCTTTACAAGTGTGCTTGGATGCTATCCAACTCTCTATGCACAAATAAGAGGGGTGCCTCCCTATTTATAGACATCCACCTCTTTGTCTAAGGTTCTAGAGAATTCTAGGAATGTACAAGTCTACATAAATCTAGATGGTTCTATACTTCCCCAAGTATAGCCTTGAACGTTCTAGAAAAACCTAGAGTGCTCTAGGGTGCTCTAGACCCATGAACATCCCTTAAAGTTCTAGAGACTTCCATACTTCTCTAGGAAATACCTTTAGTATTCTAGAGCCTTCCAGAGTGATCTTGACCCTTAAACCTCTCTAGGGTTCTGGAGAGATTCGGAGTGGTCCTAGAGCCTCTCCAAGACTCTAGAGAGCTCCATAATTATCCGGATGTTTCTTGATCCTTCTAGAAGCTTCCAAGACCTTCCGAATATCTCCAGAATGTTCTTGTTCTCTCCAAAACATTCCTTGAGCCATGCTTGCCTAAAAAATGCTCAAGAAAACTCCTCGTAGTTTAGGCGGGGCGTGACACTCTCCTCCACCTAAGCTCGCGATGCCCTCATCACGACTCGGTGTTGTAGCGCCGGATTGCATCTCTGGATCGCCATAACAAGTCTTCGAGCTCCCAAGTAGCTTCTGTATCGGGTAGGCCTCTCCACTTAATGAGGTACTCCTTGATGCTTGGCGCGCCTTGTCGTCGAGTGACGCGGTCCGCTAGTACTTCATCAACTTCTTTCCCCAAAGAAGTCCTGGCCTTCGATGTCGCTCATTGCGAAGCTCCCGTTGACAAGTCTTCCTTGACCTCGTGAGAAGGTTTTAACCTACTCACATGGAAGACCGGATGAATGTCCAACTTGGGCGGAAGATGAAGCTCCTACGAAGCCTTGTCCACACGTTTGACAACTTCAAACGGCCCTTCATACATATGTACCATGCCCTTATGCATTTTTCTAAAGGACTTGAAGTGATGTGGCAAGAGCTTCGCAAGTACAAGGTCACCCTCATTGTACTCCACATGGCTTCTCTTCTTGTTCTCCCATGCCGTGCCATTGTGTTTCCAACACATGGAATTTTCATCAGTGCGTGCACCTCCTGCCGGGCATCCTACAGAGCCCCTCTCAGACCCTAGGGCGCCTCCGTGCCGCGTACGCTGGCCGTGCACATTCTTAGGACCCTTGTTGGACCCCTGTCGGACCCTTCCGACCCCTGTGCCTCCTTGCACTGATTGCAATGCCGACAACAACTTCACGTCCCACTTAACGCCTCTAGTCGCCGGTACCACACACGCCTTTTCACCATCCATGATGCACATGTTGTTGGCGAATGACATTGGAATTGCCTTAACTTGCTCAAGGAATTTCATCCCCAAGACTACCTTGTAGTCGTCCATCGGAACTATCGAGAAGTTTAGACTCCCACACCATGCCCCCATGGTGGTCTTTACTCCTCGCGCTACACCTTGAATGGGTTGAGCCGGTGTATTGACCGCTTTGATGGAGCCCCCTCCATCTTTACCCTTAAGTCACAACCTTCGAACCTCCTCAATTGAGATGAAATTGTGGTTTGCCCCCGTGTCAAGCATTGCCGACGTTGGCTTCCCATTTATAATGACATCAACAAAGAGCAGACCTTTGGCTTGGACCTTGGATGTCGATTGAATCATATTGAGCAATTGCATCGACCCAATGTGTGCACCTCCGTTGCCTCCCTTGGCTTCTTCCTCGCCTTGATGACTTCCTAAGAGTGAGCTTAGCGCTCTCTTTTGTGGACAGTCCCTAGCCCAATGCGGACCACCACAAAGGAAGCATCTATTGTCGTTGGGCTTGCTTGAGTTCCACGTCTCTTTTCGCTTGCCCATGTCCTTGCTCCTTGCCGAGTAGGTGTCTTGCCTTGGCTCGTTGCGTGGGCTTTTGCCTCCCCCACCATTGGCATGACCACTCTTCTTCTCCTTTGGCTCGGTGGAATCCTTTAGACTAATGTAGTCAATTATGCTTTCGGCAGTAGCAAGGTCTTGCACCCCACGACGTATTAACTCGGTCTTGGCACATAGTTGGAGACTATCCATGAAATTGAAGAGTGCATCTTTGTCGGACAAATCGGGAATCTCAAGCACCAAGTTGGTGAAGTCCTTAACATAGTCTTGAATAGGCCCCAAGTGCTTGAATCTTCGCAAGCGAGCTCTCGCCTTGTCCTCGGCATTCTCAGGATAAAATTGATGTTTAAGCTCCTTTGTAAAGTCATCAAAGGTAGTTATGATGCATGCACCTTTCTCAACATCTCCTCGCCTTCTCCTCCACCATAACATGGCGGTGTCGGTGAGATAAAGAGTCGCGGTCTGAATCTTGGCATCCTCCTCGGTGATGCCTACGGCTCCAATGTATTGGTCTAGCCCCCATAAGAAGTTATCCACTACACGAGCATTGCGCGAACCCCCAAAACTCTTAGGTTTTGGCACATCAATGCGCTTGGTTTCCACGACACCACTAGGGCTGGCTCCTGATGCCAATGCACGCTTGCAAAGGACCAAGTCCCTATGCATCTCATCCATGCGTGCAAGCATGCTATTTAACTCTTTCTCGTGGACTTGACGCATTTTGGTGAGTTTTCTCATGAACTCCTCACGAATCTTATCCATCTCACCCCGCAAGGACTTCTCTAACTGGAGCAACATCTCCTTAAACGCAGTGTGGATAACGACATCCTCCGCCTCTAGGCCTTCTACCCGTTGGCCTAGTTCTTCCACTTAGGCACCCATGCCACTCACGCCCTCTTCCATTTGAGATAACAGTGAGTCGAAGGATAAAATGATCTCCTTGGACCGCTCTCACCTTAGAGCAGTGACGGGCTCGACATGCTCTTCACGACCTCTTCCTTGCGTCGTCTTCTCAGAAAGGCCTGATCCGGCTGCGCCTCTGCCTGTGCCTGTGCCTGGCTTTACCATCGTTTCGAGCGAGTCTTTGATCAAACTTTCCCTCTGATACCACCTGTCACGAGCTTACTTACGCAGTGGATTGCTCGTGCGGCACTTAGCACTCCCCAATGCTAAGTCAGCCTTACTCGCACAAATGCTTGAGCTAGAACACCGAAAGAAAGCAAGAAAGAAAACTTTGGAAGAGAGAACTTGTATTAAGCTTAAGTGAACTTTACAAAGCTTTACAAGTGTGCTTGGATACTATCCAACTCTCTATGCACAAATAAGAGGGGTGCCTCCCTATTTATAGACATCCACCTCCTTGTCTAAGGTTCTAGAGAATTCTAGGAATGTACAAGTCTACATAAAGCTAGATGGTTCTATACTTCCCCAAGTATAGCCTTGAACCTTCTAGAAAAACCTAGAGTGCTCTAGGGTGCTCTAAACTCATGAACATCCCTTAAAGTTCTAGAGACTTTCATACTTCTCTAAGAAATACCTTGAGTATTCTAGAGTCTTCCAAATGATCTTGACCCTTAAACCTCTCTAGGGTTCTAGAGAGTTCCAGAGTGGTCCTAGAGCCTCTTCAAGACTCTAGAGAGCTCCATAATTATCCGGATGCTTCTCGATCCTTCTAGAAGCTTCCAAGACCTTCCGAATATCTCCAGAATGTTCTTGTTCTCTCCAAAACATTCTTTGAGCCATGCTTGTCTAAAAAATGCTCAAGGAAACTCCTCGTAGTTTAGGAGGGACGTGACACTAAGCTCACCAAATGTTGTTGTTCCTTTTTTCCCTGCTCTATGGGAACGAATCATCAAAATTTGTTCCAAAAAGAAAAATTGTCAAGAACCATGACTTTGCACCAAAATCATGGACAATAGCACACGGTTTTTCGACAAAAAATTCATGTTCTTAATTTGTCACCAACACCTTCCCACATCTAAATCATGATTTTTAAGTTATTGTAGAATTTAAAAATCTCGACTCAATATAACTTCCATAATTTTTTTTTCAAGTTACAAAACCAGTAAAATCAAAACAAAACTTTGGGTCCAGACTCTTGCAGTTTATCACTTGGAGCAGCTCCTAGAAATCAATGTTTACAAATAATAAGATTATAACACGAGAATTTGGACAAAGATGAACTTCAACGAAGTTTTACTTATTTTGATCAAATGTTACATTTTGGAGCCGCAATGAGTGAATCAAGTCCAGTCCCTTCACCACCATTTTTTTATGTACATATCGGAACAGCTTGATAGATAAGTCGGTATCGTTGAAGCTTGACAACATAAGTGGCTTGCCGGAATGGTTTATCATTACCGGTAACATATGTTAAAGGAGCACAAGCAACTGTAGTAACTAGTAACGGTATATGAGGATACATCATTACCAGTCGTATATGAAATAATGGTAACTCTCAGCAAATCTCTGCCATTCTAGTCAATTTCATCGTGTCATCGACCCCAAAATGAAGATGCTAGGAGAAATGACCACAGCTCCAATTTTAGACTGGATTGATGAAATCAATTGCACTCTGAGGCACTCCCAGACGAACATAAAAGCGGATTCGCAAACTAGAATGTGGACATCTTACATGAGCTCTGAACTTCAAGGGAGAAACTCCTTGGCATCATGTTGCATCTTAGCCCTCTTCAAAGATACTGCTAACAATCTTGGACACTAAAAGTTCCTAATCCTTGCATTCTCAAAGAGCCAACTGATGAGAATATCCGAAGAAATACAAACAGCTATGTTTCTTTCGAACATATGCACAAGTTGATGTTTTGCTATGAGAATTTTACCAGTATTGCAGCAACCTTCAAGCAACACATTATAGGCAGAAGTTTCATGGATATGCTTATCTTCCAAGAAATTCAAAGCATCATCTATCTTTCCCAATGTATTGACATTCAATTTTTATAGTTTTTGTTACACTGAGGAGGATATGAGTAGTGCAATGGTCATGGAAACTTTTAAAGGCTGGAGTGCAGCTCTTTCACTGTATTCAAACCCAAATTTCCATTTAGTAAGAAACACTCCCTTTTAATCTTGGTTTCTCATGGTTTCAAACACAAGGAGAACATTTCCAACCAGAAGACACAAGTTTCGTACAAGATCAATAACAACCAATTCTCATACATGACAAAGTTCCGGAAAGATTTCATAGTTAAACCAAGTCATCACAATGTTCTATGTTCCCTATACCACAACAAAGAGATTTCACCTCAATTAGCCTAAAAACACTAATGAAATTATAATCATTTGGACACCCACCAACACAAATATCTTGAGTATCATGCAGCCTAATTCATAGATGAAGCAAAACAGCATCATAACAACTCTAACTTTCAAATGCAAATGAACCCGGAAACCCAACACAAACAAAACTAACTATGATCAGAAACAAAACTGAACTGAAACTAGTTCAATCAAGCAAAAGAGTGAGTGTTATCAAACCAATGGCTTGGAGTTCGAAGATGTTGGAGAGGAGAGATCGACCTCAGAAACAAGATAAATAAAATATAACTTATTTGTGGGTGGATCATTTCTAACTGTACCGAGACCTTTTGTGATTAAAACCCAACACCTTAAAGGTGGTTAAGTGATGCAGCAAAATATATAGGGCTGTTGGAATCAACAAACGATATGACTTGAATCCATAAGCCTACTCCCGAATCCACGAGAGGTTTTTTGAAATCCACCAGGAATTGAGTAAACTCAAGGTTTTTTGATTGATAAAAAAATAATTTCGAGTACAACTGGTAAAGATCCTTATATAGGAGTAAACAAACCCTAGGGTGACTAACATCAAAACCTAAAAACCCAAGGATTAAACAAAATCCAAAACAAACTATTAAAAATAATTATCCGAAAATAGAAAAACTGCAATTTGAAACCCTAAACGGATTCGGATGGCTAAAAAGCCAGTATATCGTAGCAAAGTGACGAGTTGTGTTCGCAGGGCCGTTCTGCTTCCAAAAAGGTATCATAATGGTCAATCAGACACCGAACGCCAAATCTGCAGCATACCGGGTTTGGATTTACAACGGTCAATCTGCTCTTCGACTTCCAACGCCATATGTTCTACATCAGTCTCCTCCACTTCAGAAGAACTCGTCCCCGAGTTGTTATCACTAGAAGAGAACTCATCCTCATGGAACTCATGCAATCAACAACATTAAAAGCATTCGAAATTCCCATAGAGGGAGGCAGATCAATAACATAGGCATTGTCGTTGATCTTCTTCAACACCTTAAAATGACCATACTTCTTAGGCTTCAGCTTGTTGTAAGTCCCAATTAGATACCTTTCATTCCTAAGGAAAATCATAACTGAATCACCCTCCTTAAACACCTTCACACGCCTGTGTTTATCTGCAACCGCTTTGTATTTGGTATTAACCTGTTCCAACCTGGCTTTAACCTCCTCCTGGACTGTTCGTACACCCTCAACTAACTTGACTGCAGCTTCACTAACACCTTGACCCCTTGGCAGCTTGACCAAATCAACCACATGTCGTGGAACAGAAGTATAAACCACAGCAAAATGAGATTTTCCAAGAGCACTATGCATGAAACTGTTATAAGCAAACTCGACCGGAGGTAAAACAAGGTCCCATTGTTTCGGTTTATCACCGCAAGCACTCCTGATCACATTTCCCAAACTCCTATTAGTGACCTCAGTCTGTCCATATGTCTGTGGGTGAGCTGTAGTACTTCTTTTCAGAGTTTTCCCAAACTGCTTCCATAAGGTTAACCAGAAGTGACTTAAGAACTTTGTGTCACGATCTGAAGTAATGGACTGAGGCACCCCATGTAAACGAACAATCTCCTTGAAAAATAGTTTAGCAATATTTGCAGCATCCGATGTCTTCTTGCAAGGAATCAAATGTGACATCTTGGAAAATCTGTCCACCACCACAAATACAGAATCTACTCCTCTTTGGGTTTGAGGTAAACCCAACATAAAATCCATGGATAGGTCCTGCCAAATATCATTAGGAACTGGTAAGGGCATGTAAAGACCAGTGTTTTGAAATTGTCCCTTTGATACATGACAAATAAAACACTTTCGGACGATGTTGTTGACGTCTCACTTAACGTTCCTCCAAACTGGCAGTTTTCTTGTCTTTATCAAAATGACCACCTAAACCTTCCCCATGTAAATCTCGAATCAACTTCTCTCTAAGGGAGGATTTAGGAATGCAAAGTTGATTACCACGAAACAGGTATCCTTCATGAATAAGGAAGCCTACTCCTCTTTGGGTTTGAGGTAAACCCAACATAAAATCCATGGATAGGTCCTGCCAAATATCATTAGGAACTGGTAAGGGCATGTAAAGACCAGTGTTTGAAATTGTCCCTTTGATACCTGACAAATAAAACACTTCCGGACGATGTTGTTGACGTCTCGCTTAACGTTCCTCCAAACTGGCAGTTGTCTTGTCTTTATCAAAATGACCACCTAAACCTTCCCCATGTAAATCTCGAATCAACTTCTCTCTAAGGGAGGATTTAGGAATACAAAGTTGATTACCACGAAACAGGTATCCTTCATGAATAAGGAAGCCAGCAACCGGTTGTTTCTTGCTAACACACCACACCTGCTTGAAATCATCATCTTCCACATATAACTCTTTCATAAATTCAAAACCAGTTATCTCATGGGATAAAGTAATCAGCAAATTGGCTCGCCTGCTCAAAGCATCCGCCACCTTGTTAAGAACACTAGACTTGTGTTTGATCACAAAATGAAATTTTTGTAAAAACATCACCCATCATATATGCATCTTGTTCACATGTTTCTGGCTGTGCAGAAACTTCAAAGCTTGATGGTCAGTAAACAGAATGTACTCCTTTTGGATTAAGTAATGCTCACATTGCTGTAAAGCCCTTACTATAGCATAGAACTCTTGGTCATAGGTACTCTATCTTTGGAGAGCTTCACTCAATTTTTCACTAAAGAAAGCCACAACCCTCTTCTCTTGGGACAGCACGGCTCTAATTCCCACACCACTAGCATCACACTCGACCTTAAACAGTTTATCAAAATCTGGAAGAGCCAAAACTGGTGCGGTACAAAGCTTCTCTTTAATCATGACAAAACTCTGCTCTTGCTTCTCACCCCAATGAAACTTGCCCTTTTTCATGCATTCGGTAATAGGTGTCGTAATGGTGCTAAAATCCTTTACAAAACGTCGATAGAAAGTAGCTAGGCCATGAAAACTCCTCACCTCCGAAACTGTTTTAGGAGTAGGCCACTCTCTAATTGCACGCACTTTCTCCTCATCAACCTGTATTCCCTCTTCTCCAACCACAAAGCCTAAAAACAGTAGCTTATTGGTGTTGAATGTGCACTTCTTTAGATTGATGTACAACTTGTTAGCCTGCAGAATCTCAAGAACTTGTCTCACGTGCCTTAGATGCTCACTCCTCTCTCTGCTGTAGATAAGGATATCATCAAAATATACAACACATACTCCAAAAAGAGGTCGAAGAACCTGGTTCATAAGTCGCATGAAGGTGCTAGAAGCATTGGATAACCCAAAAGACATCACCATCCACTCATACAGTCCATCCTTCGTCTTAAACGCATTCTTCCACTCGTCTTCAGGCCTAATACGAATCTGATGGTATCCACTCCTCAGATCTATCTTCGAAAACCACTTGGAACCATTTAGCTCATCCAGCATGTCCTCTAGGCGTGGAATGGGAAACCTGTATTTGACTGTGATCTTATTAATTGCTCGGCTGTCTACACACATCCTCCATGTTCCTCCCTTCTTTGGCACCAATAACACAGGAACAACACACAGGCTCCATGTTCCTCCCTTCTTTGGACAAACATTGGAACGATGTCCCGGTTCTCTACATCGGTAACAGATGTCTTCAGTTGGTTTTGCATATGGATTAAGGTTATGTCTAGGGTTTGCTGGCTTGTCAACAGCCCTACTGCTACCATCTCCTCCTTTGAATGGGACAACCTCCCTATCGGGTAAAGGGTTATGCCTTCCAAAAGAGTAAGTTTTTTCGTTCTCTCCATCAGTTCTGCCTTCAAAGGTAAGTTCTGAGCTTCAGCTATGGTCCACATAGTTTACAACCCGATCTTCTCTTGGATTGAAGATTTCAACCCGCTTAAATATCTTACTACTTTATGTGTCTCCGTTTCTCTTATCTGGTTACGTTCTGTCAATCTCAAGAATTCATATGTATACTCAACCACTGACCTATTGCCTTGTACACAAGCTATGTACATCTGATAGAGCAGTTGTTCATAATCAGCCGGGAGAAATCTTTCTCTTAATAACTCCTGCATTCTTCTCCATGTCTGGATCGGTTTCTTCCCTTGCCTCTTTCGGGTCTGTTGCAATTGATCCCACCAAATAGCACCACTACTCTTCAGCTTAAAAGGAACCATCTTCACCCTCTTCGACTCTTGTACCTCCATCATGTCAAAGAACCTGTCAACTTCACTTAGCCAATCAAAGAAGTCCTCTATCTTCAGATGCCCTGAGAAGGTCGAGATCTCAGCCTTTACCCTGTAATCGGTTTGGACAACCTGTTCGTCACTACCAACCGACATAGCTTCTTCAGAATCGGATCCATCCTCCTTCACAATGAGTTGTTGTGGTCTTGCACGATTTCGACGGTTGACATTGGTGTTTAGACCATGCAGCAGCTCTCGGATCTCTCCAATCTGTGTAGCCATCTGATCAATACGCACATTTTGAGCGTTTAAATCTCCTCGGGTAACAGGAGTGTTGTCGGCCATGGCTAAGGTTTAATAAATAGGTATGATAATCACCAGGAAAATTCCTTGCTCTGATTACCACTTGATGCAGTGGAATATATAGGGGTGTTGGAATCCACCAACGATATGACTTGAATCCACAAGCATACTCCCGAATCCACTTGAGGTTTTCTGGAATCCACCAGGAATTGAGTAAACTCAAGGTTTTTTGATTGATAAAAAGATAATTTCGAGTACAACTGGTAAAGCTCTTTATATAGGAGTAAACAAACCTTAGGGCGACTAACATCAAAACCTAAACGCCCAAGGATTAAACAAAATCCAAAACAAACTATTAAAAATAATTATCCGAAAATAGAAAAACTACAATTTGAAGCCCTAAACGGACTCGGATGGCTAAAAAAGATCATATGTCATGGTGAAGCTACGAGTTGTGTTCGCAGGGCCGTTCTAGTTCCAGAAAGGTATCATAATGGTCAATCAGACACCGAACGCCAAATCTGCAGCATACCGGGTTTGGATTTGCAACTGTCAATATGCTCTTCGACTTCCAACGTCATCTGTTCTACATCATTAAGTTGGGACAATATCGGTACAAGGATGATCCACGGGCCACGTTTGTCGTTGTTTGACTTGGTATCAGAGTGGGTCCCTCTCCAGTTGCGTCTCAATGGTTGGTTGGTTAAATTGGTGTGACATATGTACACGTGCTAAACCTTTGAGTCTGGTTGCACGTGAGGGTTGGTGTTTGGATTGTCACTAAATGTACGATGTTGGTTGGGTTGGTGATCGGATTGGTTTAGACATTTGTACACGTGTTAAACCCTTGAGTCTGGTTGCACGTGAGGTTGGTGTTTGAGTGGAGAGGGTGACATAAATTCACGTGCAGACCTTGTCAGGTTGCACGTGAGCAAGCGTGTTGGAGATGAGATATCCCACATCAAAAATATGATAAATAAAATATAACTTATTTTTGGATGGATCATTCTTAATTGTACCGAGGTCTTTTGTGATTAAAACTCAATACCTTAAAGGTGGTTAAGTTGAGACAGTATCGGTACAAAGATGATCTACGGACCACACTTGTCGCTGTTTTTGACCATATATAACAAAATATAGTGTAGGACAGCAGATTGCCAAATCGTGAAAGCGAAATCCAGTGTGGTACAGTGAGCAATAACCCTGGAATTGGTGGAGTCGATTCTGTTGTGTCTGGCCTATGAAAGGAACAATATGCTAGTGAGAGTGAACGACAGGTCGCATATGAAGGGGAAGGTAAAATTTTGGGATGAGAGTGGATTATTTGCATCTTTGTATCCATTTCTATCATGCATCCAGAAATGCCAGATTGAAGGAAATGGTACCACTGATGTTGGATACAAAATGGTGAAGATCATTCTCATTGCATAATAATTTAAGGTTTGGATAATAATTTCTCTGAATGTACAAGGGCCTGAGTATAGAGATTTTTGTCAATGCTTTAAGGCTGGCTTTTCAGAGATGGAATTTTTTGGATAGTATTGCTGGAGTGAAAGGGACTTGTATGCAGTCTAGCTGGGAGTTGTTTTCAATTATATAATAGAGGGAATACAAAGTTGGAACTGGGAATACAAAGTTGACAGAGTCACAGACAAGTCTTTCGGGCAACAATGTGACCGCTTGGCATCATGAACAGCAAAGAAGATACAAGAGTCATTCTGGAAATGGTCAAGAAGCTCATGACTATGACTAATAAACTGGTTCCAACATAATCACATCCACTGTTATAGAAGAATTGCAGATGTTATCCTGGTTCTAATATGTCATGTACTTGTCTCGTTCCTTCTTCTCTTAGGATGTCATCTGAATACAGTTTTTTCATAAAACAAAGTGTATTCAATGCGAGGATTGGCTTCAATTTCAGTGAAAATAAACTTCCGAAAGAGAGACTTGAGTCTCAAACATTTATATCTACAGTTTCAAAAAGCAATAGGATCTGAATAACCTCATTGAATAGGGGTGGACATAAACGGATCAGTTTTTGGTCCACCGTATCCAATCCGAATTTTTTGGATTTGCAAAATTTCTATCTGAAACAACATTTTAAAATCAGATCAATCATTATTCAGATCAACTGAAAACCGGATCGAGTTGGATCGGTTTCGGATTTGACCTGAATTTAAAACAATAAGGTGAAACATTTTAAAAAATTTATTATTTTGTCTTTCTTCTCTATAAAAATTAAAACTTATATAGTTACAAGTTTTTTTCTCAATTATTTTTTCATCACGAATTTACAATCATGCTTAGATTAAATGTCAATATATATATATATATATATATATATATAATTGTTCAAGAATGTGAGTTCATATGAGTGTTTATATAAATACATATAATTTGATAAATTTTTTTGTCTTTCTAAGACGACATATAACAAGAAATATATCAACTAATAATAAAGTGACACATGTTAAAATTAAATTAAATAATATATAAAATATTCGGTTAATTCAGACCGATTTTAAAACTAAACCAGAAACAATCCGATTCAAACCGGTTTGGACCGGTTTTACACTATTTTTTGACCCATTTTAATCAGTTTGATTATCCAGCTTGATTTTTCGGATGAGTTTTTTCGATTTTCAATTGAAAACCGGATATATGCCAACCTCTAGAATAAGCAAGTCTTATTTCTCACCAACGTTTTCCACATATATTTAAACAGTTGATCGAACAAATCTAAGCACCAACAACAATTAAAGAGCTTGGCCTTACTATTACCTACTAGTGCAAATATGATTCAACATGTTAACGGATTTGGATAAGGATGTTAACATGTGAAAATGTTCAAATATAAAGCCAGAGAATGCAATATTTTGAATGGAAGTTAGTTTCCTGAGACATGCCTAATATGCAAGTTAGTTTCCAGAGACATGCCTAATCAGTTCAAACTTGAGCGATCACATGCTCCAGTAATTGTTGAACAGATACATGAAGAAAAACTCAATCGGTAAATTTGCTTCTAACCAAATACATTGGATGGATACTAAACTACCGCATACAAACTATGTTTGAAGTTCGAAGTATATACCAGATAATGTGTTTGATTCTCTCCTCTGCCCTGAAGTGAAATCCCAGATACTGTTAAGTAATGAAAATCCCGTTACAAGCAGCACAACACTCAGCACTCAAAATTCGTCAGAAGTCCAATTCAAAATCATCAATCTTCAATGTCGAAGCAACACATCTAATTCATCAAGACATGTACAAAACACAGCAAAGATACAGAAAAATGGTAGTATACTACGAGCATATCGGTAATCATCTGAAGAAATCCCCTCAACCCGAGACAGCCCAAGAAACAAAAGCAACAGTACCGGCGGTGCAAGAAACTGCAGAACCACAAGGCACAAGTAGTGTTTATGCAAAAACACCTTCGCCCAACAGCAGAGCTAAGATTTTATAATAGAATGGGTTATAATTTTTCTTTTAGACATGTACTGATTTATATTAGATACACACTAAATTTAAGAACGTAAAGACTAAATTTAGAAATTTAGAATGAGTTAGGTCTCAAATTTTAGTTTTTTAAAACTAAAATTTAACTAAAAATGAATAATTTTTAAAAATTTAAAATAGGTTGTAGCCCACCAAAACCCTAGCTACGCTATTCCCTTCGTCCTACTGAACTCCAAGTCGGGAACCTTCCCAACATGCAAACTCTGATACCAACACAACAATGCCTCATTCAAATACATTTGCAGATTCAACGGCAGAGCAATCAGCTGCATTAAACTAGAAAACAGCAAGCAAGAAAGCCTGAATTTACCAATATCTGAAGCGTAAAACCATACGTTCCCAAACAAACCCTCAGCCTCGCGCTCTTCGCATGAACAAGAACCCGAGCGGCTAAACACCCCATCAAAACCGCAACAAACAGTGATGTGATCTCTGTGGGACTATTGGGCCTGGGTATTACCCAAGATCCGAATTCCCTTCTCTACAGCTCCATTTCCTCCACTCTTGAATACACATGATCCGAAGTCGAAGGTATTCTCCATTTTTATCAAGCACTTTATGGTTTGGTGTAATAATGTTACATTTACGATGTTATTATAGCGGTCATATATACCAAAAATTGCTATTCATCTCTGAAGTTGTACCACCATTTTCATTACATAAATAATATTACATTGTGATAATCATTAATCACATAAAACTTCTACAACGGATCATGTCATTCAAGTTGCACATTGTTTTTTACCACATCTTTTTAAATGAAGTTTTACCATAACATCACTTCAGTGTGGAACCCAAATCTGACTTTGAGTCGGTTTATACTTTCTTTTAAATTGCATTAAACAATTAGTCGTGGTAGACTCTCAAAGTGACTCCAAATGTTCAGATTCTACCATCATAAAGGAGTCGATCTATACTTGGAGTCGGCCTATACTTATTTAAAAGTAAGAATGACTATTTACACAAAATATGAAAAGTCAAACCTTAAACTAATGAATTAAAAAGTCAAATGCTCATTCCAATACAATGTGTACTTACTAATGCCTAAATACACAAATCTTTATTAAATTCATAATAAAATAATATTTTTTAGACGATTTTACCCTTATTCCTTATACACTTGGAGAAAAAAAAAGAATATTTTGCTGGAGTATCTCTGGTCGACGTACTCCGGTCTCCGGTCACCAACCGTCGGACTCCGATCACCGGACGCAGGAAAATTACTGGTAGCCAAAATTTTGCCGGTTTTTTTTCTACTAAGGTCAGTAAACTTTTACAGAAAGTTTACTGAGCTACATCTACATCAAATCCAAGTCTACTAACCTCAGTATACTCCAAATTTAAGTCTAATAACCCTAGTATACTACAAAACCAAATCTACTAACCCCAGTATACTCCAAACCAAGTCTAATAACCCAATGTATATATCAAAATCAAGTTTACTAACCCCATTATACTTCAAAACCAAGTTTACTAACCCTAGTATTTCATCAAATCTAAGTATACTAACCCCAGTATCGACGTTTCCTAGCGCCAACGTATAGACGACATGACTATATCTTGATTTGACGTTGCTCTTCGGACTTAGTGTTGCAGCAACCGGTGAGGACGAGGCAGAGATTAGGTAGAGGGGAGGATGAGGTTGTCGGAGATGGTGGAGGCAAGGATGAGGTCTTAGGAGATGGTGGAGACGAAGGCTCTGTGAGTGACAGTTAGAGAGAGAGGAGATCAGAAGCGAAAAATCAACTTAGATGCAAAATCTAAAGTTTACTACCCTTAGTAAACTTTTACTGGGGTAATAAACTCAAGCAGATGAACAAACTCGAGGCATTAGTAGTAAATCATAAGTCTACAAACCATAGTATGCTCTAAAACAAAGTCTACTACCTCTAGTATACATAAAAACCAAGTCTACTAACCACAATATATTTCAAAACCAAGTCTACTAACCACAGTATACTCCAAAACAAAGTCTACTACCCCTAGTATACATCAAAACTAAGTCTACTGACCATAATATACTCCAAAACCAAGTCTACTAACCACAATATACTTCAAAACAAAGTCTACTATCCCCAATATTTACGTCAAAACCAAGGAAAAAACAGATCTCTGTCAAAATAAGAAAAATCTCCGATCAAAAAAGAGGAAGACGCTTCAATCAAAAAAAGAAAAAAAGGAAGACGAAGGTTATCCATGTTTGCACTAAACACAGACCTTGATCTCTGACTGGATTGGCCAGAATCAACGAAATCAAAGGCTCGACAATCACCGACTTGCTCAATCTCCAGCTGCTCGTGTCTTGATGGAGGTGCTCGCTCGGGAACCACGTCAGAGTTGGAGATGAAGCAGGCCGAGTGAGAGAGAGGGAGAGAGAGAGAGACTTTCAAATCTGATTGAGTTTTCATGCACCAACAAGATGCTCACTAGACGTGATCGATGAGAACGATGAGCCTGGCTGCTCCGGTCTTGATTGAGGCGCTCGCTTGGAGACCACGTCGGAGCTAGAGATGAAGTAGGCTGAGAGAGAGAGAGAGAGAAAGAGATCTGATCAAGTTCTGAAAAGAGAGAGAGCGAGAGGATGAGATAAAATCTGTTTGAAATGAGTGATAGAGGAGAGATGAGCAGATATAATAGGTTAGGGGCAAAAATGTAATCTCAATAAGATTAATTGGAATGGACAGGTCAAATCTGTTTTCATTGGAATGGATAATCAATCTCTATAATTAGTACTATATGATTAATTATTGTATTTAAAATTGCATTAAGATTGATCCGTAGAATTTATCATCATAAAGTAACTACGTGGTTAGATTGAAATCTAGTGAGACTGCGATTATTTACGATTTCTTTTTACATATAGCTTTAACGAGAGCAACTAATTAGTCATTTTGTCTAATGAACTACTACTTGTTCATTCTATAAGAAATAATAACAAAGAATCTCTATTTCCAAAATCGTACATCATGTCTTATGGCATAAAAGCACTAATTAAGCAACTAACTATCCTAAAAGATAAGATATTTGCCAGAAACAACAAGATCGACTACCATCTTCCTCCGGATTCACTGTCTTCATTGTCCTTTCCATCCTTGGGAAGTTGGGATTCTTGAAGCTTACGTACCCAACACATGGGCATTTCTGTTATTTGGTCTCTTCGTTCACCGATCTCAAATGATAAATTAGGGCAAACCTAATCTCTACCCTCCTGGAATATCAAACCAGCTTACCACTGGTACATTTTATTCTGATAAATTTTGGCTCTGCAACTTTCTCGTTCTTATTTCCTACGCATCTGTCATATGGTCCTGTTTCCAACTACTGAGATCTCATACTGCGGAACCACCTGAAGAGACAGATAATTTACATCAATGAGTTGCCTTACTGCACAAGCTTAAGTTCTAACCAGACAAGATAAAAAGTAAAAAGCTAGCAAAATATCTGCGTAGTGGTAAAAAGAGCAAGCAGAAGTAATATCGATCAACCTGATCCAGCTGCAAAGAAATGAACGGCTGCGACGGCAGTCTCCTTGTTCTTCTGACAGCTCCGCCGTCCATTCTTCGTACCGGACCTGATATCAACACCAAGTTCATTAGCTTCAAAGCATATTCGATCGCCATCTTACATATTTAGCATGTTTAGGCTATGAACACAAAAGATCACTATAGTTACCAGATTTCTTGGTCGTCGTCTTGGGGGTTTTGATCCGATCTAGGGTCGAGTCGGAGGTGTCCGGCACGAAACGATCGAGACGAGCAAGGCGGCTTTTGCTTTCAAACATGGAGCACACAAAGGAAGCTTCCAGGGTGTTCAAGAACTGCACATGCTTCTCGTTTGTCCAGCTGATGCCTACGTTCGAATTCGACTCCATTTCTTGTATGCAAATTCGAAGGGTTTCGGAACAATGAACGATCTGTGGAGCCGTTTGAGTTTCTGTGAGGATGGTTTGCTCACAAAAACAAAACCAACTCGTTTATAAAACCATGGAATTGATATATAGAGAGAATAGAGAGCTATACAAGAGTGTATGGTATGCGATATGTCCAAGTTTTGGGAAGAAAGTATTAGGATGTGTCGTTTTAAAAAAAATATATTAATAATTGACCTACCTTTGTATGAGATTTAAACTTATGATATTAAAGTTGTCATTAAATTTCGTAACTCACCGACAGAATATGTCTACTTGTTTGTCGCTGAGAAACGTACCTTTGCCTCACATTTTGAGCTAGATTTTTGTTAGTTTCATTTCTTAGATATTTGTTTCGTATAGTTACAAACTTAAAAAGCTTGGTCTACATTTGGCTTTGCTGCCATGATTGAGTGCTTAATCAACTGATAAACACATGTTTATATATCTATTTGACCTTACACCTAATTTGATATACTAATTTTAAACTATACATATTTTTAAGATTATTTTAAATTATATTCAAATTTATTAATTAAATTTATCTAAATAAAATAAACATAACAGTCACTAACAAGGTATAAGATCAAAGGTGCCAAATATTCTGGTTATCTTAGGCACCAACCAAAATTTTCCTCTCATTTCTTTTGCCTTACATATATTCGATGAAGCATAGGGTGAAAATATCTAGGATTTCGATTTCTTTTTTGGGTGAGGAAAATATCCAAGAGCTTTAGGAGATGTAGTTGCGGGTGAGAGATATTTTTTGGGACGAGGAAGAAGAATAGTAGAAGGGAAAATATCTGCCTGAGGGTGAGTTGAGATATTTTGAGATTGAGATGCCGACTGTGATATTTTTTGGGACCGTGCCGTTTCGGTGTTGGACAGTTCTGACTTTGTTCTTTTTCCTGCCTAGGGCATTATTTTTCGGAAGAAACTGGCAGATCACACCTACGTCCTAACCCAAGCTAATAATGGAATATCACGTATCATATTTTTAATTAAGATTTTTTTTTTTACACTGTAATAAGGAGATAATAGAGATTTATCAAATAACGGGAGTGTAATCTTTTAACCTACTATTCAATCTCCTTTCCAAACACAGAGCCTCCATTACCAGAACAACCACTTTAGCCGACGAAAACTATTCAATCTTCTTTCCAAACACAGAGCCTCCACTACCAGAACAACCACTTTAGCCGACGAAAACCAGAACAACCACTTTAGCCGACGAAATTTTTTCGTCGGCTAAACCTTAAATTTCATCGGCAAAAGTCTTAGCCGACGACACGTCGTCGGCTAAGAAGTCGTCAGGCAAAATCCGTCGGCCAACACTATAGCCGACGAAATTACTGTTCATCGTCGGCTAAAGTCATTTATTTAGCCGACGAAGAAATTTTTCGTCGCTTAATTTCTGGACTTTAGCCGACAAAATTTTATTAAAATTCGTCGGCTATAGCTATTATTTGTATTTATTTATTTAACTTTAGCCGACGAATTTTGGGGTAATTTCGTCGGCTATAGTTTTTTTTTAATTTTAGCCGACGAATTTTATTAAATTTCGTCGGTTATAGCTATTATTTTTATTTATTTATTTAACTTTAGCCGACGAATTACCCTAAAATTCGTCGGCTAAAGGTATTATTTTTTTATGTTATTATTATTTTTTTAAAACTTTAGCCGACGAATTTTAGGGTAATTCGTCGGTTATAGTTTTTTTTTAATTTTAGCCGACGAATTTTATTAAAATTTCGTCGGCTATAGCTATTTTAATTTTTTCATATTTTTTTTTTCTTTTTTAATTTATTGTATTTTTGATTAAAAATTTTACTTCTTTTTCGTTTTTACACCGGTGGTGGAGAAGGACAAGAGGAGGAGGAGAAGGTTAGGAGCTAGAGAGGGAGAGGAGGAGGAGGAAGGAAGATGAAGAGGAGGAAGGAGAAAGATATAGAAAATTTTAAACTTTAGCCGACGAAATTTCAGAGATAACAGAGATTTATCAAATAACCTAACCTAACCTAAATGTCTCGATACATCCTTCTAGTCAACCTAAAAAAATAATCATTTCAAACACTACATACCAAACTTATCAGTATATATGCACAGGTAAGCTCCACATTACATTGACAACAAGAACTAACCGACATTAGAATAGTCTATAGAAACGACGCCATAACCATGACTCATTCCACGACACGACACCACAACACCAACCTACCAACAACCCAACCAACGGACCAAAACCCTAAAACCCTCGCTCAAAGAGAAGGGACCACTAACTTATAACAAAACAAATTAAAACAAAAAAAAACATACCAAACCTAGGCCCAACAAGGACCCAGACCCACCCATGCCTAGGCTCAAACAGTAGTCACCATGACCCGGCCCAAAAGTAGCAATGCACCTGGGAGCAGATCCGCCGTCGCGTCGCCAAATTGACCTTCATTCAACTGCGCTAGCCTCTCTGTCCATTTCAAAGAAGTACCACCCTCTTTAGTATTTATGATGCGAAGCAGAGAAGGTTCACCGAATTGGGAACTCGATTTGAAAATCCATCGTGGTTGCTTTCCCCTTCTACCTTGCACCATCGATCCAGACAACCACCGCTGACAGACCCGAAGTAGCCACCCTTGAACAACCATCGATCTCTTGCCGAAACAACCTCCTTGGGACCCCAACACAACAACAACAACTTCTCAACCAACACTCATGGAGAACCACCGCTCGCGTTCCACCACTCTCTCTGATCATAGACCTCGTAAAAAGTCCTGAAATTCTCGTTCGGCGACGCTCATCAGACACCGACACGACCAAGGACCGGAACCAATGTTGCGGCGCAGTCGAACGAGGGAGAAAACCACTCCTTATGAAACCTTAGTTGTCTTACTTTTGCAGAGCTGCAGATGAGATTTTTCGTATTAGCTAGGGCATTATATTTCTCCTTCATGTTAAAGAGTTTAATAGTAACATCATTAGATAGTCTAGGTCACAAATGGTCCTCCCCGTCATTTATTGTTTGTTTTCCGATCGACATTGTTGGTTACTTTCTTAAACAACACAACATTGATTTTTACTTAGTGTCGGGTGAATTGTTAACACGGCACATTCATATTAGTTTCGTCAAATATAAATTACATTATGTTTACAGTAACACGTAAAGTTTACTGAGAACACATTAAGTTTAAGATCGAATATTTGATTTCATCAAGGTTCAAAAAGGCGTTAGGAGGGATTAGGCGGTGCAGCTACTGCCTAGCGCCTAACAGTTTAGACGGAGTTTAATCGGTGATTAGGCAGTAATTAAGCGAATTATTTTATATATATTTATATGATATATTATAATATAAATTAATAAAATTATAAAGAAATATCAACTAAAGATTCAAAACACATTGTCTCAAAATAATGTTATCAAACAATAGCATATAAACAACCCTAGAATACCCGATTATCAAATTCAATTCAATCACAATAGCATCTTAATTAGTTTGGTTACAATCCAATTTGTTATGAATCTGATTCACCATGATTCAAGAAACAGTGACATACCCAATCTAACCTTTGGTTACAAAGAGAAACAGAGAAACAAGGAGACACCAAGATTACAAAGAGAGAAGCTGACCAGTTTGGTTACTTCGGTTAGTGGCGAGCAGCGACGTGCTACTTGCGAGAGGCGTGCGGTGGGGTGAGCAGCGGCATTCGGTGGTGAGCAACGTCATGTGGCTTGCGGTGGAGAGCAGCGGTGTGCGGTGGCGAGAGGAAAGAGAGGTGTTAAGAGAGTGGAGAGTGCCGAGAGACCAGATAGGGAGAGATAACTACAGACCTACAGTCAAGAGAGTGTTTAGCATTAGGCTTTAGGGTTAAATTTAAAAAAATACATCGTCTAATCTCGTTTAATTGTAGCCTAATCGCTAGGCGCCACGCTTAATTACCGATTAATCGGCACCGCCTAATATGTCCGTCCAGCACCAAAATTAAGCTTTTTGCTTGGTTTTTCCGCCTAATCGGCCTAGACGCCCGTTTTTTCGAACAGTAAAATTCATTGAGAAACTATTATAAAGGTTGAATATTTGGTTCTTGCTAGTTTTACGTATCACAAAGATGCTTAGAAAAGTAGTGGAAACTTTATAATTTCCGCTAGATTTTCAATTGCGAGTGTTATGCATAAACTCTCGTTGTGTCTTTTAGCAGTTTTAGATCTATGCTCAATGACCTTTCATCTTATAGCTAGTTTGATAATCACTAAAGAAAATGCAATACAATGTCACAAAGTTGTTCATTACCAACCCTTTATTTACAAATCACAGGAGCACATCGAGGCTAGCTAGGGTTTGAAGTACAACATTCCCAAACGAATGTTAAAAAGAGAGTCCGTCCATCCATCTTAAAAAAAACTTGGTTACGTCGTTCTTGGCTCCGACGGAGGTGCCCTCATTCAAGATTGGTGTGGCGCGCTCTTATGGCCTCAGGGCTCTGACCCAAATCCTCACCCAACCTATAAACCACCATTTCAAACAACACAAACAAAGCACTCTCATACACACTCCCCATCAGAAGCAACGCCCTGGACTCCGCCGCGTCCCCACCGTCATCAGCCATAGTCTGCGCCGGAACATACCCCACCACGCTAGCATGTGCCACACACGACCCAGTCTCCGGCTGAACTGTCAGCAGCAAGACTTGCACCGTGCGATCGTGCAACCGAGCATATGGCATCAACGGTGGAGAAGCCACCGAGTCCGGCCGAGGCGATGAGGAGGTCGTTGGTTGTTATGGGAGGAGTTTTCATGTCGAAGACTAGGTGAGCTGAGAAGCCGAGGTGGGCAAGACGCATGCAGAAGGCCTTGAGCATAAGGCCTTCTCTTCCCACTCCGTAGAGGAATACGTTGCCGTTTTGGGCGGCGGTGGAGGATAGCTCGGCGACTAGGAGGTCTAACACCGGCGGGTGAGGGTGGGTGGATTTGGAGAAGATGGAGGCTATGTGGCTGCAAATTTGGGAGGCGACTGAAGCCATGGAAGGGGCTTGGGACTGTGAAGCCATTGCTTTGAGTCTCCTGGATAAGATCAGTGTGTTATATGTACAGGTGTTGACAAGGAGTGTGCCAAAGTGACACATCAGCAGTTGTCTTTTTTTTACTTTTTTTTCTTTTTGATGCAAATTAAAGAGCAAAAAATAGTGCTTATGAACTATTCTCAAGACGAAGCATTACGAGTCTCCTATGAACAATAAACAATAGGAAAAGGCCCTAGTGAGATCATTCTACCATTTTCAATTTTCACAAATATGATATGAACTGTTTGAACACTTTAAAATTTAGAAGTGAAAATGATATCATAACAAACTATTGAAAAGGGTCTTTTGCAACAAGATTTTTAAGCAACATTGTTATGGAGACAGAATAAAGTGAACTACTTACAAACAAAAAGCATGTTGATGAATAATGCAGATAGCAGTCACTGCAGTCATTCAAGCATTCTCTATAGTCATCCCAAAAACTGTAATCAAATGTCATACATATATCAATCATAGCTTTAGCTTGGCTCGATTAAAAAGTCTTAGCTTGGCTTCATCTAAGCTCCATTAGGTTTGGCTGCACCTGGAGCCGAAGGGGTATTGGAGGTCTTTACTTTGTTCATCTCAACATCCTCATCGTCTTCTTCTTCATCAACAGTAAGGGAACCTTTCCGTCTGAGTTCTTTTACTTTCTGGAATTCATCATAGTGAGCTCTTCTGAGCTCCCTGAAACTCCTACTTTTGTCTGAATCTGGCAAATCAATTGTGGAAAAATCATACATCAGTCATGAGTGTAGGATTGGTAGCATATGAGTAATAATTATTCAAATCTACATAGTATGAATCTAAATGAGGAGAAAAGATGTGAAAACACCCCATCCCCATGTGTCTTTTCTGAACTGTGTAAGCACCTTGGATAACAACTCGTAAACATTAACATAACTATAGTCCAGGTATACTCACCGGTGATGCCATTTAAACAATACACATCTACCAATAGAGATGTGTGTTTCCTTTTAACACAAAAATTACATTTGCTAACATATGAAAACATATGAAAATTTGAGGAAGCAAAACCGGCCAGATTTAATTGTTCAAAATAATAACCAGAACACTTCTCAATTCTAGATCAAATAACCAAGTAGGCTGGCTAAGGTATAATAAGCATTCATTTTACTAGATTTATGTAGTGAAATAATGATTGAAAGAGTCCAGTAAAGTGAAACGGGGATAAATGAACACCTTCATCATCTTGATCCATAGCATCTCCTTCGTCCTCAGATGATGTCCAGCCAGTGCATCTCGTGGTCTTTTTCTTCTTACTTGATGATGCCACGTCACTCAAAGCAGTTCTTATCGCTTCTGCGTCAACAACACATTCATCAAACCGACTCCCCCGTATAGGAGACATAGATCCTGCAAAGAGTAGTGTCATCAAACATATTAAGTTACCACATTAAAGATACTAACTTTTTCCTTTAAACAAGTACACAATAACCAAAACCAACCTAAAATTTTGAATCATACATTTCCAAATCAAAAAGTATTATCCGTAATAGTTAACTAGTCAAGACTAAGCAACATTTTACTTGAAAGGGAAAGTTAACAAACACTTCAATATACAACCATACAACTACTCAGGAAGCAAAGTCACCTACCCTCATCATCCTCATCATCAGTTTGTATCGGGTGATACGGCGTCTTCGGCTCAGTAATCTTCTGCCTTACAGGTTTATTAGCCTCAATTTCTCCCAGATTACCCTCATCCCACCTAACTCTTCCTCGGTTACTGATTCACAAAAAAAATGCTCAAATCAGTTCCTCCAGAATGTACACAGGCTTTCATAACATCACAAACAACCATAATACACAATTCCTCAGTGCACCAAATCTCACTAAGCATCGAGTTTTACGAATACGATACAAAACAAAATTTAACATCAATTAATTACCTCATTCTGCTCAAACAGCCGATATCTCTGCAGAAAACCACCACAAACAGCTCAATAAGTTCGAATTCTCTGAAAATTCATCAACAAAAAGCAACAGAATCACAGTCATGATTCCTCAAACAAAAACCCAAATTCCACAAAAAAGAAACAATATTTCATCCTCATTTCTCATGAATAGATCCACAGCTTAAAATATATTCCATAATCCACTAAACAAAGACACGCAAAAAGCGAAAAGCTAACAATAAAACCATAAATCAATAGCAGATAGAAACCCTAATTGAATTGAAACTCCGGCAGAATTTGAATCCTCGACACTTTTAAAAGGATCGAACTTTCATTTTCCGTTGACCGGAGCGTTGAATTGAACCGCCGTAATTAGAATTGAAGCCGGAAAACGAAATCGGAGAATGGAACATTCGTACCTTATTGGAGAAGAAGAATGCGAAGCCTGTTGAGTTTTTGGTCTCTCCTTTTATAATTATTCTATTTTACCAAGGGTGAGCTGGGAGTGCTATTTTTCTCCTTTTATAATTATTCTTTTTTACCAAATCACCCTTGAATTATCATGTAAATAGCAACGAAGCCCAGCTACCTGTAAATACGTCTTTCACCATCTACCTGTAAATACGTCTTTCACCATCTACCTGATACATTTAACACGATTGATGGACTAGGGTTATGAAAGGGATTAGTAATGTAAAAGTAGAATATGGATTCCAACATTCTAAGCTGTGGATTGGAATCATATATGATTGACAAGAGCGACATTAAGTTATCAGTCTAGATAATATATAGTTGACAAGAGGGATGTGGAGTCGTGAATTTGACGAGAGCAATAAACAAATTGAACTAGTTATTTGTAAGAAAATTCTGTTGTGTAGCACTGTATGTTATGTAGTATGACATTTAAATAGATATGATTTCATCTTAAAATAGAAATGTATTTACAACCACAATATCTTTTTAAAGAAAAAGTGATATTTGCAATATCAATCATTCAAACTGTACTGCATAGTATGTAGTGTTGTACAGACATACCCGTTATTTGTAGGTTAACTTGAGTCTCCCGCTCTCTCTCTTCATAAATTGAATCTTTGAGAAATATATATCATAGTGTGACTTCACATTTGTTCATAATCGCATCGTATACTTCTTGTGATCGACATGAGCATTCTCAAGTTTTGAATCCAATTAGATATGATTGATAAGAACAACAAACAAATTTAACAAGTTATTTGTAGGTTAGCTTAAGTCCCTCACATTCTAGTTGTAGAGTTTTTTTTAGAAGAATATTGGTCTTTATTGATAAATGAGAATACAAATTACAACCATGAGGGATAACGGTGATGAACATAAATTTCTCACTCTCCACCCTACATACCCGAAACAACATCGATTACAGTGGACAAAAACTGATATCAATAATGATTCAACTGTAACCTAATCTAATCCAGAAATCTAGATACATTCCTATAGTCAACCTCAAGAAGAGACAATCATTTCAAATACTACATGTCAAACGTACCAGCATATATGCACATGTAACATCCCCATTACATTGACAACAAGAACTAACCGACATCAAAATAGTCCCTGAAAATGACACCATAACGATGACCCCTATGACGCGAGCTACGACACCAAACTACTAAAAAACACATAAACTCTCGCTCAAAGAGGAGGGACAACAAACAAACAACCAACTAAACAAAACCCAACAACCTAGGCCTACAAAAAACCTTGGCCCAACCAACAACGAAGGGAACATCACACCAAAACCCTCGCTCGAAAGAGGAGAGACTTATTAGACGTGACCAAGACACTAACAAAAAAAGGACCAAAATTGGCCCCAAACCACACTTCTGGCCCAAGCCCATCAGATCCTCATCCTTAGGCCCAGATCAGGCCCAAAAACCTCAGCGACTTCTTGTCGTTACAGGACACCGGAGCGCCATGGAAACCAGTAACCAGCCATGGAGAGACACACCACCCATCTTTCTTCACCCCTAGGACATAAACAAGGTAACCAAACCCAGATCCACTAGATAGCCACCACTGCTTCATCCTCCCCATCTCAAAGTACCACCGCATCACCTCACTCACCATAGTTAGGCCTCCAAACCGGTCCCTCATGATCGACGTTTCGCCGTCGAGGCAGGCTTACCGGCTCCTCCAAGTTGACGCCAAAATGTCGTCGATGCAGCATTGCTCCTTCGCCGTCGAGGCAGAAGATCTGCTGGTCCTCTCCCAAAGTCTTCTTGTTGATCCAACAAACACCACCTACCGGATGAAAAAAACCACTCGGCTTCTTTGACGCCTGTCTGGTAGCAAGACCAACCACACCAACGAGGCCAGAAGCCAACGTTGACGGATGAGGGCGCCGTCGGACAAGCCGCACCCTAAAAAAACCTAAACTCTTCTCTCCTGTTTTTTTTATAGTTGTAGAGTATTTAAGTAATGTATATGTTAAAACTCGCGTTAGGGTATGTATCTTACAATTTGACACAGTCAGCCAACTACTATACGGACCCGCAAACCCCTCGGGGGCAATACGGGAATGAAAACAAAATCGTAAATTGGAAAATATTCCAAAACAAAATAGAGTTAGAAGCTTTTTGATACGAAGCTTCAAGGAGGCCGATAGCTGAACACAGAGAAGAAGAAGCAGCAGCAGCAGCAGCAGCAGTGAACCCATCACCAAGCCTCCCTCAAAAGTAATAATTTCTCAGTTTTTCTGCAACCATGATTCCTATATGTTATTGGTGTGTGTATCTATAGGTTCAATTAAACATCCTATACGGATCCAGCTTTGCTTTCAGTGAATCATAACTGGGAAATATTCTTGATCTGGGTTTGTTTTGTGGTTGTGGGTGTGAATTTTAGAGCTGAAAAGAAATTGGGTCGGGGTTATATTCCGTTTTTGTTTAATATATAGCTATCTGGGTTTTACTAAATTATAGAGGGTGACGGGAGATAGGAGATCCCCCTTTTTTGGTTTTGATTGTGTTGTTTATTCTGCTCTTGGTCATTGATTGTGTTATGCATTGTGGCATTGTAGATATAGTCTCAAGATTAGAACTTTGTAAGTGAATTACTAAAGAAGGGAGGAATTTGTTTGGTCGGAAACTCGAAATGGGGTGTGATGAGAATTTGATGATAACTAGGTGTATATAGTGTTGGAATTTTGGTGATTGATGAGAAACATAGATGTCAGGATGAGGACAGTTGGAATGTTAGCTAGCAAACTGTATTGAGTGGTCAAATGTATGAATTTCCGACTTCTACTAAGGGTGACCATTTTTGTTCTTGTTAAGGTAGCAAAGTGTGGTACTTTGAGGTTCTAACTTGTTGCACCTGGGGGGATATTAACAAGAGGGAGATGTTTTCATTGTTTTATGGGATCTGGAAGTATATGTTTAGCAAGACCGAGTTTCATGTACTCATTCTTGGAATTGACAAGGCTGGGAAAACGGTAATCCACTTTCACATCTTCTCTGACTTGTCGTGCTTTGTTGACTCAATTTGTGGATTTTGGCTTGTTTAAACACATTTTCAGAATCATTAGTTGTAATTCTTAGTTTGGTTTCTATTGTTAGACTTTGCTGGAGAAGTTGAAATCAGTTTACTCAAACTTGGAAGGTCTCCCTCCTGATCGAATTGTTCCAACTGTTGGACTTAATATTGGGCGTATTGAAGTGTCAAATAATAAGCTCGTGTTCTGGGACCTGGGAGGTCAGGTATGTTATCATTACATGGGTGTCATTACACTCCCAACTGTTGCAGATCCAACGCCTTATGTTACATCAGCTTTTTTCGTTTTTTCGGAAGTTATCAGTTTTCTCTTTAAAGATGGGTCCATTTTAAAATTACTTGTGCTTGTTATTTCCATCAGCCTGGTCTTCGCTCAATCTGGGAGAAATACTATGAAGAAGCACATGCTGTGGTCTATGTGATTGATGCTACTTGCCCGTCTCGATTTGAGGATTCAAAATCTGCATTAGGTAGGTGATGTTCATTTTGGTGAACATTCTGCTGGTTGCTTAACTTTCTTTTCCTGTCGTAAGATAGTTGTTACAAATTATATGTTATAAATATGACATGCCAATACTAATATCATCAATTTGTTAAACCAGAAAAAGTTCTTCGGCACGAGGATCCGCAAGGAGCTCCTCTGTTGATATTGGCCAATAAGCAGGTGAGCAAAGAACATGATCATATGATGCATATTCAAGCATAAACAACTTAAGTTTATTCAGCATGTTTGACTTGTATGTTTCTGAAGTCATGTAACCACAATTTCTCTGAAGTTTGATTTTTTTAACTTATATTGTCACACAGACCCACACAGATTTTTTGACTTGTATGTTTGATTTTTTAAGATACGAGTATTGTACAGTGTTCTGGATTCTGTTGCATTCCTTTAAACATATGGATATGGTTTTATGTGTAATATCCACCAATACTGTTTGTCACTCCTTTGTCATTTAGGATCTGAGTGATGCTGTATCATCTGAGGAACTTGCTGGATATCTAGATCTTAAGAAGTTGGATGAAAGAGTTTACATGTTTGAAGCTGTTTCAGCTTATGATGGGTAAGTGTATCAGTTCTCAGCTTCCATGCTTTGCTGAATTCTTATTTGCCACTAGAAGTAGTTATGTGGGAAGGGAAATACCAAATAACATGCAATGCCTGGGTGTTTTATATTTGAATGTCGCAGGATGGGGATAAAAGAAAGCGTAGAGTGGTTGGTGGAGGTAATGGAGAAAAGCAAGAGAACTGAAACGTTGAGAGCTCGTGCAGGAGGCCCAGCTTCTGCTTAGTTACACGATATGCAGTCGTCTATCCCTGCTTTTGTAAACCATTCTGTAGATAACTCATTGGTTCCTGAGTTTTGGTTATTTACTAGAAGATTCACAGTTGAAATCAAATCTTTTCATATCGTCAGTCAGGCTCTAGGCTTGTTGTTATTCCTTTTCAACATGAAGTTCAGATTGTAAGATAACACTTCATTTATCACTAAAATGATTAAAAATTTTAGCATCCTGTTCAACTCAAGCAGAATGGAAGATTACAGCTTACACATTCAGAATCAATATTGTCTATTCATGTGAAACGAAACTCAAAGCTTTTGCTTATTTCGAACAAGAAGCATACACAATACATAGTAATATCCGACATAGAAGCTTATGGAAGGCTTTTCAGTTGTCCATGGCGCTCTTCCTGTAACTCTGCTATTTGCTTGATGCTTGAGCAGCTCTTTCCTTCATTGTTGGATGTGCTTCTTCACATAACAAAGAAAACCAATGTCACCGAAACACAATTCACAACAATCCGAGTCCGAAAACGAACAGAAAGTTATCGAAAACTTACTGGAAATGAGGGCCTTAGGTCTGGTCTTGAACAGAATCCGGTGACGGATGATACCGATGACTTCCAATTCCACCCTCCCTGAACCACCCTCTTTGACTTTGTTCAACACCAATAGTGGCTTCTTCAGCGGCATCTTCGTCCCTGTCAGTTCATGATACCCTACCGTGAAAGTGTAGGTTTCCGGCGAGGAAGGTCGGCAGAGAACACCAATCTTGAGATTCTGGAGACGATCTTGGAACTGAGGCTGAACTTCAACCATTCCTTGTAACTCAATCATGGCCCATTCTGGACAATTCTCTCCACAACTACACTTCACCCTGATCTGCATTCTCTTCCCTCTTTCAAATCTCTACACGGCGACACCTTCTCTTTAGAGCTTTATATACTAGAAATTTTTGGCGCCAACATCTCCCGCTCAGAACATCATTTGGGTTGGGCTCATGTTTTCCTTGGGCCTCAATTCTTCATACCATTCTCATGTAGGTTTAGGATTTCGGTACGTGATTCCTTGAAACACAAGAATTGGAAATTTCTTAGGGCAGTGACATATACGTAGCTGATGGCCTGATGCTATATTTTACTGAGGCCAAATCTACATAGCTGATTGTAGTAACTGCGGAATTGTGGCGGTTGGTTATGAAGACCAAATCAAACATTATACGCATCACCTCCTTCAGCTGTTTTGCAATCCTTAAATTCTCCACAACGAGCTGAACGGGCATATCTTGTGGAATCAATAAAGGGAGACTTGTTTTATATTCGAAGGTCTACAAGGTTAAACAGTATTCAAATGGTGACCGAGAGTTTTAGGGTTTATAAGGTAGTGCTCAATGGATCCATTGTGGAGTATGTTGAGGTAAACAGAATTGGAGATGAGGTTTTCTTTGTTGGTACGTGATGGTCCTTTGGTATCGGTTTTGGCTTCAGGCTCTTCAGGGTGTCAACCAAATTCGATTTACTTTACAGATGATTGGATAAATTATTCTCCATATTCAGATCTACAAGTCCTCGACAAGAATAGTGAAGTACAAGTTAATATGGGAGTTTTCCATTTAGAGGATGGAACTATTAGCCAACATTACCCAAAATATACTTTTGACGGTAGGCTGCTACCACCACCGTTTTGGATTATGCCGCCGACCGTTAAATGAACTCGGCTAGATACTCTTCTTTCTGGTTGATATATTAGGGGGAGAGCTCTATTCTCGATCAGTTCAACTAAATATGGACTTACTGGAACTTGCTTTTACTTCAAGTTTTAGTTTGTTTAGTCTTATGTCTTCATATTATGATATTTTAGGAATGATAGACTTGCCATTCATTTTTGTCAACTCATATTGATGCCTACTAATTGGTCACCAAGGAAAATCATATCATCAGCGTGTAGTTCATATTTAGGAAGTGTTCTGTATTAGTGAAAGCTACTTCTTATGAGTGGAAGACTTGTTTTTCTTGCTAATTGGAAAACTAGGTTTATACATTGAGCTTAAATTTAAACAATAAATAAAGAAAAACACATGATGATATACTGAAGGGTACTACAACTAAAAAGCTCAAAAGGTTGCCGCTAAAAGTGTGTTTGACATCAGTTGGAAGATAAGATTAATCAAAGGCCAAACAATCAGTGTATCAAGAATAAATCAGAGTTCACATAAGTCTGCTAATGCAGACACTAAAGCTGAAGTAGTCGAAAACATACACGCTGAGTTGAACATTGCATAACTCTTTGGTCAGGCAATCTCTTTCTGCAAGAGATTGTCCTTGTGTTGTTGTGATGAACCAAGTTGCTTCTGGAAGTACTCTTCAATATGCGGGGTCATACTTGAGTGGGATTGCACCTGTGAGAGTCTTTATAGCAAATTCAATGCAGGGGTCTGGCCATGAACTCCTGAAATGTGGTTCAGTGATGGATGATCCTGACTTCTCACCAGTTCCAACAACACAATCTTGTGTCTCCTGTTTAACTACGTTGCCTGGAGGCAGAAGAACATTGCATTCTTGCTTCTCATAGCTCATATTGTCTGTTTCTCCATTTCCAGAATGATCCTTTAGAGTCTTTATTGCAAAAGGCAAGGCATGGATCTGCGAAGAAATCAGCAAGAGGTGAATCCCGGGGAACTTCAGTCATAGCATGCTCTTCCTGAACAGCAGAATCAAAATCTTGCATTTTTTGCTGTTGCAATGAGCCACCAGTAGAATTATCTGACTGTTTGCTGCCAACTCGACGTGCTCGAGTGCTTGGTTTCAGTTCTTGCACTGTATCAACTTCAATACCAGCTAGTCGCTTAGAAGCACGATGAGGCAAACTAAGATCTTTCTTCTTAGACTTGGACATCCGCAGTTCACTGTCATGTTTTGCATCCCCACTGCCCGGAGATTGTTTATCTTGAGCACTTTGACCTGCGAGAGCAGAAATGGTTCTGGTTTTGGTAAAATGACCATCCTGTACTTTTTCTTTGACCCCTTGGCTCCTGTCAAATTTAAGCTGCTTGATTCAAGAGCATGTTCAGGAAGGGTTGCACTTGCTCCATTACATTCACTATCAAGTAGCTGTCCATCTTTCACCAGCTCGTTCAGGTTCGAGCTTCTTTTGTGTCTAATCTGTCCGCTCGCTTTACCCTCATCCAATTTCTGCAGGGTAACAGAAGACAATCCAAATAGAGAAAGATATTAATGAAAAAGTAAACATAATTACTGCATTGCAGTTAATCAAATCAAGAACAGAGAAAGTTAGCATATGCCATTGCCAATACAGCAAAATGAACACTTTAAGCACTAGATAATAGACATTCGACCAAGAAGTTCCCCAATTTAGTAGTAAAATGTTACGCACTGTGTTGCAGAATAGAATTGCAACATAAACCCTACAAATCATAATCTTCTCTAAAAGTTGGTTTACAAAGAAAATGGTACATAGAACACCTTTGGAAACATTAAGGGCCTGTTTGACATCCACTTCGCTTTTGGGTTTTAGTGTTTATACATCACCTTGTCAAATCCAACAGAAATCAGTTTTGTTTCTTGGCACAACGTTTCTAAAATTTCACCTTCCAGCATATCAAATCATTACACAACATTTCTAGTAAACATAGCATTCACAACCACCACAAGCACAGCCCACAAAATTTACAAGCTCAAAAATAGGTTCTTTGACAAATCCGACTTCCAAATAAGCTAAAATACTTAATCTTTCAACTGAAAAACCAATTTAGCAATTGTAAACCTATGACCCTAAAAACACTTTGAACTTGAATAGATTGAACAAAGTAACAGCTTTAGTTATGTACCTCGTCATTTCTAGCTTTTCCCTCCACGGCCAACCCAGCTGGGTCCTCCGATTTCGGCTCCCTCATGTCACCGGAGACCGAACGTTCCGACCGACAGCCACCGGAATATGAGACTCAAGTGTCTTTGAGTCAAAGAAGCTCAAGTAGAGAGAACTAGGGACTCAAAAGTCGTTTGAGACCCACGTGTTTTCTGTAACTGGTTTTAAAGCGCATGAAGTCTTCGGTTATTACATAAATTTCGTTTGAATGGTTCACTTTTTAGTTTTTATAAATTTTAATGTATAAATTTTTTGAAATATCATATTAGTGTATCAACTTTCTTTTTTGACTTAAGTTTGATGCACTTTATCGTTAGCTTCGTTACAACCGTTATTCAAAATTAAAATATGAGAGATATTTTGGTAAATTCATTTAAGAAATTCGTCTGGATGGTGCATCAACTTTCAGTCTTTATAAACTTTGGTGCACCAACTTTTTGAAATATCAGATTGGTGCATCAACTTTCTCTCCCGGCCCAACTTTAATGCACTTTACCGTTAGCTCTGTTACCACCGTTGCTAGTTCGTGATCTTTCATGGGTATTTTGGTCTCTCTATCACGAAAATTTCTGAAAGTTCAAACCAAAAATAAAAAAAATCAATTTTTTTCTTTAAATAAAACTCTTTCTCTCCCCATATCTCTCTCATTTTTTTAGCTTTAAAGTTCTAAATCCTCATCTTCTATCCATTGTCTTCTTGTTCTTTAAAAAATGTGGTAAATAAATAAATTTATCAAAATACCCCTTCATTTTTAATTTTGAATAACGGTTGTAACGGAGCTAACGGTAAAGTGCATCAAAGTTGGGTCGGGAGAGAAAGTTGATGCACCAATCTGATATTTCAAAAAGTTGATGCATCAAAATTTATAAAGGCTGAAAGTTGATGCACCTTCACAAATTTCTCTATTCCTTCTCATGGACTCCATTGCGCTTAGGAAGATTGGAGCATACCTGCTGCTTTACCTTAACCTTTGTTCTGTATTGGAATCTTGAGATGTAGCAGTAGTAGTACTAATAGGTCGACAATTAGAGATCTGAATCATAGCAAGGAAGACAATTCCTCTAGTATTCTTGCATGGAAATGCATGAATGTGTGAGATCGATTTGACCTATTCCGTGTTTTCTGAGATGCGTTTTTATTTACTCAACTAATTGTGCAGTTGACTAAGAACAGTCCAGAGGTCATACCAATTGAAAATGATGAGGAAGGCTAGCTTACTATGTAGTTTGGAATCTTGACCAGGAAGAAGAGGAAGACAGTTGAAGCTACTAGTCTTACGACTACGTTTGGCATTCGTCTTGAAAGATGTACTTGAGCTATAGTCTTTGTTAGGTCTATCAGATCAGATTATACACTGGTTATGCTACAACTGGCAATGAATCTGAAGAAGCTTTTGAGATTAATTTTATCTTCTTATAGCATATAACCAAATGTTCATCCCAAAATTGGGTATTATAGTGATTCAAAGGAGGCACAAATGGATCAAGATCATATATACATAACAGAGAAGTTCAATCACCGTATTCTAGGCCCTAAAAACGAGTTTTATGATACAAAGAGATCAGACACTCTAAAAAGGTATCAACTATTTTACATCTGTAATTTTTCACAGTATGATTCTTTCTATAGCATACAAAATCACTAATTGGTTCACCAAAAGAACAAAGTAGAGAAAGTTTCTTCGTGATCTTCGGTATAGTATGCTCAATTCTTGATCTTTTCCCTTCTGCTATCATCATGAACCAACTACATTTCTCAGCCTTCGAAGTTGAAGTAGAAAGCAGAACACATGTTTCCCTGAAAATCAACTTAATTGTGAAGAAGGTTTGGTCCACCCGGGACAGTTTGATGAGCAACAGCGCTTATCTGGTTCATCTTCTTTATATCGAAACCCTGCAGAATGCAAGCCAGCACTAAGACGCCTAAATTCAAATGAAAGCCTGGCTCTTGCTCTCAGTTTAGGTTTCATTTCTTGAACTTCTTCAATGCTACTACAGCACCAGCTTATGTGCTGCCGGCTGCTAGAAACATTAACTAGAGCTAGAATGACAAGAATGCACATAAAGACAGGAGAGAGTTTAAAAATTCTCATGGCTCAAGAACTTTGGTAGATAGAAGTTTATGTGAAAGGAGTTGTTCTTGTTTGTATGTATCACCAGGAATTACCTTTTGTGGTTAATATATAAGGGAAGGATTAGAAGCCTTCTGTATTGTCTTCTCAATTTATAATTCTTTTTGAGTAAGCAACCCCTATGGGGAAAAGATCCAAAATGCACATTCAATCAATCATATCACAATGCCTGTACATGCGCTCATTCTCTAATCATTGCAATAGGCCTAATTTAAAAAACATAACATATACATAATTATCAGATAGCAAATAATCCATATCAGAAAGGACAACATTTGAAGAACAAACCAAGCAATTGATGGAAGAAGCTGATTATGATGGTATAGGAGTCCATGATGCTGAAGTATCCGGAGTTCAGGACCATCTGGTATATCAGTCAGGAGTATAGCATTTTTCTATCACATCTTACTTTGTGAACGAACGGCGTTTGGGGTCATACAATCCAGATTCAGATGATAAAAGCTGCGTTTGGCGCTGTGCTCTCGATATTTATTTCCATCTTGTTTATTTAATAGGTGAATTTGATCAGAGTATTCAGAATACTGACTGCGAGTTGCCTAAAGAGAACTACTACTGCGAGTTCCCTTGAACTGTTTGTATCTGAATTCTAATACCCTAGCTAACTGGCTTTTACATAGAATAGGAAGTGCTCTCACAATGAAAATTGAATAGAATATCAAGCTGTTTCTCCAACACCATACATGAACTGAAAACGTACAACAAATCACATTAGTATATAACTAAATGTCAAATTGCAAGTACTCTACTAATCTGTTTATCTGATCATTCTGATGTTCCATGAACTGAAAACAACACATCACACTGCACACTTACTCTGAAAACATCAATATGTTTCATGTAAATTCACTCAATTGTGAAGAGGGTTTGGTCCAGAAGGGACAGCTTTATGAGAAACAGCGCTTATTTGGTCTGTCTTCTTGTATCGAAATCCTTCAGAATGGGAACCAGCACCCAGAGGCCTAAATTCAGTAGAAACCTCTGCTGTCACTATCGGTTTGGATTTCATTTCTTGAACTTCTTCACTGCTAGTACAGCACCCAGTGATGTGCCGCAGGCAACCAGAAAGATGAAGCAAAGCCAGAATGACAACAAAGAGGGAAAGTTTAGGAATTCTCATAGCTCAAAATAGAAGTTGAAGTACAAGCTAGAAGTTTTTTATCTGATAGCAGGTTTGAGCTTAGAGGATTATTTATAAGGAAGGAATAGAAGCTTTGAAAGCCAACTCTTTTGTAAAGTCTTTTCAATTTTAACTATTTTTGGAGTAAGCAAACCTGTGGTGAGAAAAATCCAAAATGCATAATCAATCAATGTCTCATAATGCTTAAACGTCATTTTCTAATCGTTGTTAGGACTAACTGAAAATGAAAAATGAGATGTTAAGTAATCCATATCACTGATTTCATAAAGGACCAACCTTATCAGACAGAATGCAATTCAGTTGCAGATAGTTTGGCAAACTTGAACATGGCCTCAACCATGCTGGTTTGGCATCAAACTTCTACCCCGATCACTCCATATCTAAATATGGACGGATTTGGTTTCCTTGTTTATTACTATGGTTTAGACGGGGTTGATACATAGACATCTCTTGGTTGTTATTTATCTTCTTTTATTCAATACTTTTATTTTAACAGCTTCTATTTCTTTATATTATTTTTCAGAAAATGATTTTGGCACAGTCTCCCCCTCCATATTGTATTTTTTATTTATTTCAATAAATTTTCTAGTAAGAATGATGATTTAGTCCTTATCTCGCTTACCCAAAAAAACATGGCAAGCAGTTGATGTGATAAGCTGATATAGGAAGGTATAGTACACAATGATACTGAGATATAAGCAGCGTTTGGCAAGATGTTGCATCTGATCTACAGTCCAGATAGTATGATACCTTGAGATGTTATTACACCGCGTTCAGCGGCACACACGCTCCAGATTGCACATCGGATGAGGAACCGCGGATTAGGTAACTCTAATCAGTCTAATGCATTACATATCTCTTAGCTTGGTTGGCCAGGGATGTTCTAAGATGCAGAAACCATATATGCAAAAGTTCAAGGGAGTTATCAAGACTAATAAGAACAATGCAGTAGCTTAAGGGACCAACTGACCAAGGCATTAATATGCACAGTGCAGTGAAAAGATATGTCAATGACCCAATTTTAAACACGTCCTTGGCCTTATTATCCAATTATGACAGACTGAATTTTTTTTGATGAAAAACAGATTGAAGATTTTTTTGGCAACTAAAACAGATTGAAGATTTGAAGAGGGAAATTCTGGTTAAAGATTTCGTTTCTTCTCCTGGGTTACCATCATGCTAGAAATCTTTTTCATCTTTACTGCTGTTTGGTATGGTTTTCATGTATCTCAAGGCCCTTAATTCCTTGCACTGATGGGATCTTGATGTTATACTTCCAAAGAATAGGAACGATGTTAATAAATCCAAATCCAATATCATCAAAGTGCTTCTCATAGGATGCTTAACGTTGCAGATTAATGCTTTTGGTGGAGGAGGAACAATTCCAAAACAGGTCAAGGCCCTAGACTTTCAATCTTAGAAAATCATCATCTCTCTATCGGGGAACACTAGAATATTTGAATTATTGTGGTGCAGCACAGCCACGGGACACTTGATAGTCGATATTGGACATGTTCTACTGAAATCATTAGGAAGAGAAGACATGAGGCTTAGAATGAAACTTTATGTTTGCCAAAATGATAGTATGGCCATGGTTCGTTAGTTTTGAGCAGATGAGTGAACCGTCTTGCCGGCAAATAGTTATCAACAGTAAGTACAGAAACTGCAGCCTATGGAGAGTCAAGCCTACACGATTATGAGAATAAGAATAATAGCTAAGATTTGTGCCCAAAGGCTGTTCTGCAAGCAATGCACTTTAAGTCTTAATGGCATAGATTACTCTATAGATAACAGTAAGAAACTCGCACCTATGATGCACAGATAGAAACATTGAGAAATTATTAGATCCTTAATTGAACATCCAACAGTGTCTTATAACAGGAGTATCAGGCCAAGAAAGCAGTAACTTATATGAGAAAGAGATTGTACTCCAGGATGAGAAAGAGATTGTACTCCAGGAAAATGAATTCCACTCTACAGACTACTCTTCCTTGGCATCAGCAGTAGATGAGGGGGTTTCCTCAGATTTAACAGCTGGGGTTTCTGATGGTACATCTTCAGCTTTAGGGGCTTCACTAGTGGATTCCCCCTGAGTTTCTGGAACTGCACTCTTAATGGTACCAACCTTGACATACTTGCTCATGAACTTATATTCCCAATCTTGCAAGGCGTCAAGCTCAAAAGGACCAAGACCAGTGATATCACCAGTGAGATCATTGTCTTCAAAAGACATTTTTGCAAGAGCCCTGCTGGCATCTTTTCCTGCAAATAGAGCATAAGGACCTCCAGGTCCATAAAACATCCTGCAAAAGTGGTCCATAAGTGAAAAGATTAGAACCGTGTTAAAAACTGACGTGAAAATGAAATCTATTTACGATAGCATACGACTAGTATGAGTAGCAATTAAACTACTTATTGGCCGTAGACCACCTCTTCTAAAGATACAGATAGTTAAACAAGAATAAATATTTCTACTGATCTAAAATCACTGAACAACACTGAAGAAGACATCTAGAAAGTTAATTAGAGAAGCATCTGAGACCAAAACAAACTTGGAATAAGTTGATAAATCCCAATGTCATTTGACAATTTAAAACAAAGTTTGATCTGAGACCACCTATCAAGATCCTAGAATCATTTCACACTTCAGTAATCACATATCAGTAATCACTAAACCCACATCAAAAATCACAAAACTAGCAATCCCCAAATTGAAACAATTTCCAGCTCGAACTCTTTATCAATTCATCAATCACAGAGATCAAGTCTCCAACTTTAAAACCACCACATAACAAACCAACACACAAGCACAAACCCAGTTGACTACTTCACATATCAAACAAGCACAACAATCTAAAACCCTAAACCCCTAAATTGAAATTTTGATTAGCAACCTGCTCTGAGACACGTCATAGATCTGACCCTTGATGGCCATGAGCAGAGGCTTCTTGGGATCAGACCCATCGTACTGCTTGAGCTCCTCCTGAGTGACCTCGCCGAGCTGAACCGGCGGCGGCAGAGGCTGCATCTCCTCCAAGTTTCTGGGCCTTTGGTGGGTATCTGCCGGCCCAAAGAGCCCAGAAAGAACATGGTAAGCGGCGACCAACAGAGCAAGGAGAGTGAAGAACGTCGCCGGAGATAGACCAGTGTAGGCCACGATCGCCTCCTTGAGTGTTTCCAAGAGTTGCAGAGCCATTGTTTTTCCAGAGAGAGAGATCAACGTTTGGTCTGGGTTTGGTTTGTATTGGTTGGCATTATTATACTCCCTACCAGCTTCTTATGTTTATAGGGAAATGGACTACTTTTTACTGTGTTGAAGTTGAGTTTTTACTGCGGTGATGTGAGGTCATTGATTCATATGTTTATTAGAAGTCATGGTTTCTATGGCTAAAATAGTTTCCTGGTTGAATACGATTTTGATTTTTGTGGTTACCAACTTTATGATCAGTGGTTTCTAAGTTTTTTATCTCTTGGTTGGTTCCAAATTGAAATATAAGAAGAAAGCGTAAAAAAGTTTTAAATGATTGTTCAAAACAAGATCTAAAATATTTAAAATATTCTTGATATTTTTTTAAATTTCTAATGTTTACAAGTAACGATATTAATTTTCATATCTTTACGATATTTTATATTTAGCTTATTTTTAGTCAAATATATAATTTTTATATAAATTTTGGAAAAAAAAATTCCATCGATATTCGATAATTTCTCGATATATCCATCAAAATGTTCATTTTCCGAACCACCGAAATTTTCATGATTGTCGATATTTTAGTCATTGGTTCAAAATGATTAACGAAACATAAAACATTATCATAGATATGACCCTTGATGGCTTGGGACGTCACACTGCTTGAGCTCATCATTTGAACCCGGTTGTGGCTAAGGCTGCATCCCCTTCAAGCTTATGTGCTGGTGGTATGGCCTAGGGCTACGATTTTAAGACCAAAACCTGAAATTTCAGACCGTTTGGACCTAAACCTGGACCGATTGAGTCGGGTTTAGAGACAGAAATGACGAGTTCTGGCAAAATACAGACTGATTTAAATGTAGTCAGGCCAGGCTGGGTTCCAGGTATACAAACCCGATCCAGCCTAAAAATCTGTTTTATATGACAAGTACATGTTTGCTTGCTTATTGGGTGTAATTGAGTGTATATATACTCTAAAAAAACCCTAGCTAGTTAGAGCATGTCCAACAACTTCACTAAAATTTCTTTAAAATAGGAAAAAAAATAAAATCTCAAAAAAATGTTATAACTCTAACAACTTTTTCATTTTAGAGAATTCAACATATAATGGAACAATATAATATGTTATTACAATATTAATTATAACTAAAAATAATAATTGAAATTGTATTTTATCCATAAACAACCAATAAAATATTATAAATATGTTTGATTCTTATTAGAATTAGTGAAAAATTAAACTTTGGAGAATGATGGTTTTGCTGTAAATTTGGAAAATAACGTTCATTTTTCTTCTTCATCCCCATTTTGGGGAATAAGATGTGAAGTTGTTGAACCACAAAACACACAAAAATTCTTCAAATTTGAGAAAGTCAAGAATATGAAAAGTTTGAGATGCTCTTAGTTGCTACGTCTCTTTTTCTCACATGCCTTAATTCTCCGACTTTTTCTTCTTCTTCTTCTTCTTCTTCTTCTATTTACCATGGATTTCAATCATTTCACCTTCACATAAAGCCAACGAGGTTTGGCTCAGTTGGCAAGGACGGGTTTGTAGTGGAGACCTCATCCGAGTTCGATCCCCGCTACCAACAGGCCTCGTTGGTTCGCGATCTATAAATTCTCCTGTGGAAATCCATACCTGGAGGCTAGTGTGACAGGTACGTGTCCACTGTAAGTCCTTCAAGGTTAAGGTTGCAGGTTTGCCCTGACGATGGTAATGTAGCGTAACCAAGTTCTCACCTAATTTACCCATTGTGATAAAACCAAAACCTAAGCCTCTCGAATTCTCACCACATGAACCTCTCATCATCAATCATCATCATCAAAACTCCATCACTTGCATCTCGCAAGTTCCTCGGTTCGATTTGGAAGAAAATGAATCTCGATGTGGGTTCGATCTCAATTTGATTAGAGGATCTGGGTTCAAAAGTTCTTCTCTCTTTGTTTTTGCACATGGCATATTTCGGGATTTCATTCACTCATTAATGAAAGTCATCGGAAATAGGTAACCTACATATATTTCACACACCTGCAATCTTTCCATCACAAGGTTTTGTCATCAACCTTTATCGATCATTAGAGGTTTTTATTCGAACAAACTATAGAGTTCGAAGAAAACAAGTGTAGAAAATTTTCAATGAGTGTTTAGAATGATTAATGAAGTATATTTGATACGAATAATTAATTAATCAAAACACAGGACATTTGAAACATTGAAACAACATTGATTAAAAGTAAACTACATATTATTATTCAGTGTTCTAAAAAAGGCGTTCAGTGCCGCCTAGACGCTGGGCGGCAGGGCACCGTTCTGATTTTTCCCGAATCGGCCAAGCTAGGCGGGCTGAGAGGTGCATGGGCGGTGCCTAGGCAGCCCAATTAGTTTTTTTTAATTATGAAATACATAAAAGCCTATTTAAAAATGAGTAAAATCAAACATAAAAAACACAATATTATACTCTAAAGTCTAAACAAATGATGCACTATTGTATTTTTATTATTTCTAAGAACATTGTTATTTTATTATGTATATTTTTGAAGTATTTTTGTTATTTTGGAACATAAAAGTGTTTTTTATAAATTTTATTTATATAATTATATTTATTAAATAAATAATAATATGTAAAATATAAAACCGCCTAGGCACCGTCTGGACGCTAGGCACCGTCTGTTCTAGTAACGCTTAACGTTTTTTAGAACCTTGTTATTATTAGACGTTTGATCGGAAAATTTGTCATGAATAATCAACTGACTTTAACTACCCTATTTTTGTCACCCGCCACTCTTAATAATCAGTTAATCACCATCTTGACGAGCACGGTGATCGCCGGCATGCATTTATGATTAATCAAAGAGCAAGAGACTCAACCTCGTCTTGTTTCCATAACCCTTTTTCATATATATATACATATATATATATATATATATATATATATATACCACCTTATGATCCCCTCGTCTTCTCTTGCCCTTTTGCAATTCGCCCACGACTTAGGTTTCAAGCATGTTATCAATCTCCTTAACCTAGCTAGAAGTCTTGCCAAGAATATGTGGATCAAGTTTTATATATAATCAGGTCTGTACTTGAGATTTTCAGGTCTGAGTTGAACTCTAAAAATTGGACCATCAAATCATAGTTTTCATTTAGGTTTTATTTCTATTTATAATGAAATAAAACTATAAACTCAAAACTTAACTATAAAAAACATATCCAAAATATTTGAATTATAATTAAGACCTATTTTATGCTCTAATAATAAACTAAACTAAATAGTTAATCTATTAACATTATTTTCTTCCTTTTTGACTCACAATTTATTATATATGTATATATAATAATGGAATGCCTTTAATTATTAGAAGCTTATTTAAGTCATTTAATTTCTTTTAATTGCTGTAAAACATTGAGATCTGACATATATATATATATATCCTTTCATTAATATAAAGAGCATTAAATTTTTTCCTTGGCCCCTTAATCCTAGGCCCTGAGTCGGTAGATCAGGTCCGGGCATGTATATAATGATTAATGCAGTGTGATATATTCATGAAACTACCAAGTCGGCTAGTTTATCTAATATATGGTGATCAAATCCTGCATCAATAGATGCGAGCACCGGAGGCTCAAAACTCTCAGCTTCAAATGCGTACAAGCTTACTAGGTTTAGAGGATCTCAATAATACAAATGCATGCTCGATTATAAAAAGTAAGCAATCCAGAAAACCGAAACCAAAATGTCAAAGAAACAAAAATAAAATCCAACTCCAAAGCAGATCTATCTTCCGGTACTTGAATTCCAAGCCAAAGAGGCTAAGAACATCAATAGGAAACTAGTAAGTTCAGTACCATTCCCATAATCATATAACTAGTCAAAGAGCAAGAGAATTGACCTCATCTTGTTTCCATAGCTCTGGTTCATATCTGTACCACTTCAAGTAACCTTGATCTCTTCTGGTCCTTTCGCACATGATGCACAAACCAAATCGCATGCAAGTCATAAACTTCTTCAACCTAGAAGCTTTGTGATGAATTAATGGATCAAGTTCTGAAAGGACCCTTCTTCTATCTGGTCGATCTGAACCTGGTAGAGGTGGTAAAGCTTCCATCACACGACAATGTGATATATTCAGAACTTCCAGATCAGGTAAACCATCCAATATAGCAATCAAATGCTCCTGCAAGACGTTTGCGCATCGGAGGCTTAAAACTTTTAGCTTTGGAGTAGCTTTTACTATTGAAATTATCTGAGATTCAGAAGCTGTCATCAATTTCAGCTCTCTGAAATTCTTGCAGTTGTTTGAAATCTCCTGGATGAGATATGAAAAGTTCTCCTCGGCAATGTACTCTATTGTGAGGGACTCAAGGTCTTTCCAACATGCAATGGCCGTGCGGATTCCATCTTTCCCTATTTTGTTCCATGCCGGCATCACCAGTCGTTTCAGCTTCGGGGATCTTTCTGCAGTATAGGTGAAGAGATCGTTAGGCAGATACAAGTTGGGATGGAAGATCAAGGTGGTTATGCACCCCTTGCTGAGACTTGTTGCAGTCTTCAGAAAGCAGTTCGATATCAAATCTGACTTTTCAGTAACATAAACATAGGGGTGGTCACGAGTGTCGATGAAATCAGATTTCATGGAGGACAAGTCAGTTGTATGCCAAAACTTGGGGTCAGTGAGAATCGAACGCCATGCACTACAAACGGCACCGCAATGAACCTGAGAAATTAGGGAAGCCATACCAGAGGTGTCATCAAAATCAGACTCAACTAGAACCTTCTGCAGTATGTCACTGGGCAAACCTTCCCATCTTGGAATTTTCTGACTTGTATGAGATTCATAGTCTTCATTCATTCTTCGCTTTCTCTTTTGGCTAAGGTCTTCTATTACTCTTCAAGCTAAGCTTTTATAATCCTGCAATCACAAATTGAGATGTCATATTGGACCCCTTATAAATAAGGTATTTGATGTTACACTCAATTTGTTAGACTTATTTTAAATTGCACTTATCTTTAAGATTGTTTTAAAATACACTCAGGCTGGGTTTGGGAGAGCTTATAAGCTCCTTTACTTTTAAGCACCAAAGGTTTTGGTGTTTGGTAAGTCAAAAAATAAGCTACTTTTAAAAAAGTATAAAGTGTTTTAAGGGAAAAATGAGAAGCTGCAAATACCCACCTTCTGCTTATAATTAAGCTAAAAGTCAGCTTATATCTTATAAGCTCAGCTGCACCAAACCCAGCCTCAAACTTATTAATTGAGTTTGTCTAAATAAAATAAACATATTATTTAGGATAAATAATAAAAACTATTTTTTTCTAGAATTACAAAAGTTGTCATTATCTCTGATTGTTAATGAAATGGTATATTATGAATATATGAACTTTAAACCCTAAACCATAATCCTAAAACTCTATACCTAAAACTCAATTCCTCCATAAACCCTAACACATAAACCATATACCTTAACCCCTAACCTAAAACCCTATACCTAAAACCCAAAACCCAATTCATCTATTTCTAAACTATCTTAAAGGAAAAAAATAAAATGCATGGTTGATACCTACACCATAATCACAAATTAAAATGTAAAAAACAAAATGTATGGTTGACTTACAAATTTACTAAAAACAAAATTAAAATCAGAAAGGCAAAACCGTCAGGAGAAAAATTGGTACAAATTTCAATTTTAAAAATAAAACTTATGAGTCATGTTAAATTATTTGAATTAGGTGTAAATTAAAATAAAATATGTGAATGAGTTTATCTTAAAAAAGACTTCATTTTTGGTTTTTTTTTTCTAATTTCCTCTTTATATATATAACAATTAATGTTAGATTTGTTATAAGATATTAATAATTATATTTTGTTCCTGTATTATAGATGTTTTACTCAGTCTTTATAAGATGTAGTTATGGTAGTGGTGGCCTATATCACAGAATAAGGAGGAAATCATGTAACAGTTCTCTGTAATCTCCTATAAAATGAGCTCAATCATTCTGATAAAATACAACACAACATTCTCTCAAAACACGTTATCTGTACTGATCTTCTGAGTTTTGATAACAAAACACTAGTAGATTAGCACACACAAGCTCCAGTCGAGACGAAGCTCCAGTCGTCACCCACCAGCCCTTCGGTGTTGCTCAGTCTGAAACCAGCCCTTCAGCGCTGCTCCCTACAATCCTCCTCCACGCTCCGTCGAACCCAAACCCAGTTTTAGTTCCCTGAACCCAGCTGAACCAGCTCCGTCCAACGTCGCAGCTCGTCCACTAGGTGCGACGAACCCAGGCGTACCATATGGCGTCCTCCTACGCGCCTCCCAACCAGAAAAGCTACACGCAGACCCGCGACCTGACCTGGGATCGAGAAGAACCAATTCCACCTGAAAACAGGCCGACCTGACCCGAAATGTCATTTTGATGAGACAACCTTCCCGTCGTTAGGGGGAGGAAGACCAATAATGTTCCACAACAACGACATGAAATTTCATGGTATGTCCCCACTATGTCTCATCTTAATCTCTGCTCTGCACTAGCTAATAGTGAATTTCAGAGAAATATAAATCTTAAAAACGTAGCAGATTCGATGCCTGATACCTTTACTGACATTGCTAAAATGACAAGATCACATATACTTGCTGCAAATGTGCCTGCAAGGATAGACATCTCACAAAGAGGATGTGAGACCGCTGCTTCTACTATAAGAGGTAGTACCACCACCACACTTGGTGGACGTGTGATGGCTGAGGCCGCGGCTCCCCAAAGAAAAAAGGGAAGACCTGTAGGTTTGATGGATACTCACCCTAGGAAGAGGGGGAGTTTGGCACAACCTAATTCATTGGTCACTCAAAATCCAACTCATGAAATTATTCATGACCACAGTTATGTCCGTGAGACAACCAATTTGGAGGAAATTCTAACGGTTGATCTAAGTACAGTGAATAAAGAGATATCAATGAATTATGCTAGCATACATAAGATACTGGATAGATAATCTATGATCCTTGATGATGCATTTGTATTCTCAGTTACACAGGAAATCATAGAACATGATGATATCGAACCTCGCTCTATTGAAGAATGTCAACAGAGAGCAGATTAACCCAAATAGAATGAAGCAATCTAGGTTGAATTAGATTCACTAACAAAGAGACAGGTATTTTGGCCCGGTAGTGCTAACCCGCCAAGTGTAAAGCCTGTGGGACATAAATGGGTCTTTGTTAGAAAGCCAAATAAGAAGAATGAGGTATTAAGATATAAAGTCCGTCTTGTGACACAAAGTTTCTCACAACGTCCTGGAATTGACTACGAGGAGACATACTCTCTCATAATGGATGTTATAACTTTTCGCTACCTTGTCAGTTTGGTAATTTCTGAAAAAAAAACTTGACATGCAGCTTATGGTTGTGGTTACTTCATATCTCTATGGGGATTTGGATTCAGAGATATATATATGAAAGTTCTTAATGAAATTACATTACCCAAATCAAGTAGCTCTAAATCACGGAGCACGTTCTCAATAAGGTTGAGACGTTCACTATATGGATTGAAGCAATCCGGACGTATGTGGTATAATCGTTTAAGTGAATACTTGGTTAGGAAGAGATATGTAAATAATGAACTATGTCCATGCGTGTTTATTAAGAAAACAAGTTCTGAATTTGCAATTGTCGCTGTCTATGTTGATGACATGAACATTATTAGGACTCTTTACGAGTTAAAGGACACTGCAAAGTATTTAAAATCCCAGTTTGAGATGAAAGATCTTGGGAATACACTGTTTTGCCTAGACCTAGAGCTATAACACCGTAGTAGTGGAATATTAACCCACCAGTTAGCTTAAGTCCACAAAATGTTGAGAAGATTTAACATGGAAAAATTACATTTTGTTAGCACTCTCATGATCGTCCACAGCCTAGATCCAAAAATGGATCCATTTCTTCCAAAAGATGAGGACGAAGAAGTCTTGGGGGCTGAAATGTCTTATCTAAGTGCAGTAGGTGCATTACTGTACTTCACTCAATGCACAAGACCAGACATTTCATTTGTTGTAAACTTGTTAGTTAGATTTAGCTCAACGCCCACGCAACGTCATTGGACTGGCATAAAGACAATCTTTCGGTACTTAAAAGGTATGATAGATTTGAGTTTTTTATATCCCTATAGATAGGCATGAAGAAAAGCTTTTTTTGCAAGAAGCAAGGACGCCGCCAGTGGGGGTGATGCCGCCCCTTCCTTCACCCCTTACACCAACAATCCATGTGATGTGTTGGTCGGTTTTGCTGATGTTTGGTACCTCTCTGACCCGCACAAAGGTCGTTCAAAGACTGGTTATGTCTTTCCCATGGGAAACACAACTATATCATAGAGGTCTACAAAACAGACTCTCGTTGCTACATCATCGAATCATGCTGAGATTATTGCTCTACATGAAGCTGTTAAGGAATGCATATAGTTAAGAGCCATAATTGCACACATTCAAAGATCAAGTGGTCTAGAATCAACCACTGATGAACCTACACACATTTATGAGGATAATGCTGCATGTATTGAGCAGATAAAGCTAGGTTACATCAAAGGCGACAATACCAAGCATATATCGCCTAAATTTTTCTATAATCAGCAACAACAACAATTTCTCAAAATCCAAGTGAACCAAGTTTGATCTGAGAACAATGTGGCATATTTATTCACTAAGTTACTGACCAAATCCACATTTGAGAAGCATTTGAAGAGCATAGGATTGCTGAGCTTATCTAAGCTAACCGGATTGCTGGAATCAGGGGACATGTAGACTTCAAGAGGAGTTTATATCCTAGACCAATGTTGTTTTTATCCCAAAGGGTTTATATTACTTGGCAAAGTTTTAATGAGGTAACATAGATGTGTCATATCATCATCTACAACGATATGCGCTCTTTTGCTTGTTCGAGATTAATTTTCTCCTGTAATATTTTTTAGCTTGACAAGGATTCTAAAGAGGTATTACAGAAGCATCAAGAAGGCAATGTCTACTCTATACAGGACAAGAGGGAGTGTTATAGGATATTAATATTTATATTTTTATAGATGTTTTACTCAATCTTTATAAGTTTTAGTCAGGTTAGATGTAGTCATGGTAGTTATGGCATGTACCACAGAATAAGAAGAAAATCATGTAACAGCTCTCTGTAATCTCTTACAAAAGGAACTCAATCATTCTGATGAAATACAACACAGCATTCTCATGTTGGAGAGAAAAAATTCCACATCAGAAAAGAGATAAATAAAATACAACATATATGTGGTGAATCATACCTAATTGTATCGAGATCTTTTGTGGTTAAAACCCAACACCTTAAAGGTGGTTAAGTTGGGACAGTATCGGTACAATAGTGATCCACGGGCCACACTTATCTCTATTTAAGTTGGAAACAGAGCAGTTCCCTCTTCAATTACTTCTCCCTGTATAATGGGGGAAAATTTCGCAACATAATGAGCCCAAATTTAGGTTCATCGAAAAGCCTTTGGATTCATATCATACTAAGTGCCCGCAGTGGGCTTTGGACCGCATATCCTAATTTTCGAAATGGAAATTGGAACAAATCATATTCCAAATCAAATTACTGATTTCTGATGTGGTAAATGGACCAAATCAAATTACAAGTGCAGACCTAAAAAAACTTAGGTTGCACGCGAGAGAGTGTTGAAGAGAAAAGATTCCACATCAGAAAAGGGATAAATAGAATACAACACATATGTGAGTGGATCATACCTAATTGTACCGAGGTCTTTTGTGGTTAAAAACCAACACCTTAAAGGTGGTTAAGTTAAGAAAATATCGATACAATGGTGATCAACGGGCCACGCTTATCCTTGTTTAAGTCCTAAAACAAGATTGGGAAACCCTTATCCTCCAGGGTTTAGGAAAATTCAGCTCTATCAAGTAATTTTTAGTGCAACCGTAGCACCACGTGTCAATGTCTAATGGTGTTACGCGTCTAACTATAAAAATTCGCCACGTATGGATCTTAAACACGTTATTTTAACGGAGAGAATAAATGTCAATCAAGGTTAACCAAAACGTTGATAAAAAAGGGTAAACCAAAACGCTAGACAAACCCGAAGACAACCGTTGCAATTCATGCTTTTGCTTACTATTATCTTGTTATTCTTATATACTAGTCAAAGAAGAAATTTCTTTGATTGAGCTGGGTATTGGGAAGTGGTTAAAATTAAAACAAAAAGAAGCAATATCAATTTATGATTTTGTAGTTCAGGTTTTTGGATGAGACTAAGAAGTTGGGTGGCATGACTTGGACTCTGGATTTTATTCAACAAATCTGGAATCGAATGCAGTCTTTAATTTTGATGCTTGGTATTAGATTAATTTCACAAGTAAATCCCATTTCAATTATGATTTTCTTGTTTTCTTCATTAAGATATCTCAGACTCCTTATCTTCATTCTTGACCTGGAATACATATTTATCATAATCTGATCTAAAGGGCTATCAGAATAATATGTATACATTCGTGTTCTTCTCTTCCAGATTTTAATGAATCTTTTGAAATTTTATGATCAAAAGAAATATTTGATACCCTTCTATTTTTGACGATGCTGGGAAGATCCTTAAATTCATGTCGTATGCTTCGCGGCAATGATTGCAGAAATCTTGATCGTCAGAAAGATTGAATAAAAACAAAAAACATATATGAACCTGGCATGGGTTTAGTTCTTGTTTGATCGATGAAAACTATGGCTGTTTTTTAACTTTCCGTAACGGGGGCGAACGAGTAGTAAGATTGGGTTTGGTGCAGCTGGGCTTATACGATATAAGCTGACTTTTACTTTTTGCAACTTATAAGCAGAAGGTGAGTGTTTACAGCTTCTCCTTTTTTCCCTCAAAACACTTTATACTTTTTTAAAAAGTAGCTTATTTTTAGACTTACCAAACATCAAAACCTTTGGTGCTTAAAAGCAAAGAAGCTTATAAGCTCTCTCAAACCCAGCCTAAGTACTGAAAGTCACATGGCAAATTTTTATAGGCGTGTAGCACTATTAGGCATTGATACATGGTGCTACGGTTACACTGAAAAATTTCTCGTAGGGCAGACCATTCTCTCTCAGAAGAAATTTTTCAATGTTATCGTAGCACCACATGACAATGTCTAGCGATGCTACATTCTAATCAGAATAAGATATGTAGATTTATTACAATTAAAATAAAAACTAATGTTTTTATATTTTGTGAAATGACATTTAAGGATATTTAGTGAGTTCATACTAGGGTCTATGATTTAAGTTTAGTGTATCAGGTATAGGGTATTGGATTTAAGTTTAGTGTATCAGGTATAGGGTATTGGGTATAAGGTTTAGGGCTTAGGATTTAATATTTAAAAAACATAAGAAACCTAAAATGGTCTTTAACAATATAGCTAAAATTCACATATTTTAGTTTAATTGTAATAAATCTACATGTCTTGTTCTAATTAGACTGTAACTCATTAGGCATTGTCACGTGGTGATAAGGTAGCACTGAAAAATTCATCCTTTCTAAGGACTGGGAATGACATTTATCAACCAATTGCTTGATCATTTTAGTTTTCTTCCTTATGAAAAACTTTTATTACAAATCTCATTGCTTAAGGTGTTGTAATTGCTTTGTAATTACAGTTTATTGAATGAAATTTTATTTAATAAAAAAACTCATTGGCAAAATCATTTGACATTTTATTATGTTAGGGATGGACTCGGTTTGTATATGGTGGGAGTAAAATATTGGTCTAGCAGACTACCAAACTAATCAGTTTGCTGCTTTATTAACAAGTATCAAATACGGAAATCGGTCGATAACTTTTAACATTGACATAGTCAGTTAAACCAGTCTTAGTTTTTGCTTAAACAAACCTCATTTCCTAAATTAAAAAGTAGGTACAAAAGATCCATAAACGTTGGGAGAATAATGAAAATGAAGAATTGGTAATTTTTATACATGAGTGATCACGTTTTGCATTCTAAACTTGAAAAATAGTAATGTCTCGTTTGAAAAACTTGAAGGTATTGACCGTCGGCATCCCTCACTTCAATTTCCGTCAAAACACATGTCCTCGTTGAAGTTTTCCTTTTGTAACTTCTTATTAGTTTCTAAATATTTTAATGTGTCATAGGTTTTTTTAGACCATATACATTCTTCAAAATAAACATAAAATTTAAGAGGAGCCGGTCATCCTTTAAAATAAAATTGAAATAAATATTACCAAACAATGAGCATAACAATTAATGAAATCGTAAAAAATTGGGGTAATATCCACACAAGGGTAGGTAGCCTTAATCGAATGTTGTAACAAGGAAGCCCGAAGACTGTCTCATCCCTGCCATGGATGAAATCTTAATTGTTGGAATTGTGGATTCCATCATTTCAGAATATTTCTTGAATCTATTCCATTTCATCTACACAACACTATTATTATACGATTCATCAATAAGCTCGATCCTCAACTTATCAAACTACTCAGACCCTAGATTTTTAATCAACCCGTAATATAATTATCGAATACAATCAAGCCATATCCTTTAACAAATCAAATCAAATTAGATATAAAGAAAGAAGAATCTAGTGTAATATATAATCAATGCGCCCAAGAGAGGCATAGTATGAGAAATGAGAGAAATTGAACCTGAGAAGATGTCGAAAGATACTGAAGCAAACGAATAGCGCGCATACGAGAGAATAATGAGGCAGTTAGTAAGAATGGAGCTTCCACAATCCAACAGTTATATTATATTATATGTCCAGCTCAAGATGCATTGGTATCAAAATTAATGTTGTTAGTATGATATTCCTAATTTGTTTTCTAAATTTATTTTTTTTCACTAGCCATAAGGTTTTCATCAAATTCGAGTGATATTATTGGTCTTGCCACCTTATAGCAGTGTCACGTGGATAGTTTAAGACCATAGAATAATTACTCGCATGTTTTTTGTTAAGGAAACATGGTTTGGAACCGGCCTAGCTAGTCTCAGTTCCACTCCTGTTTTCGTTTATTGGATTGGAAATTTGCACGGGTGGACAAAGAACCTGAACCACGAGCTACATCAAACACATTACAAATATTCTCATAGAGTATGTCCTGAATAATAGTAGGTTTCTCATCCAAGATACGACCATCAAAAGAGAGATCATCACCATCAGTCGCCATTGCATGCACCAGCTCCACACAATCACTCTCAACTTCAACCTCATGCCACCCTTGCTCAATGCAAATGAGCATCCCTGCTCTAAGAGCTTCATCTTCCATATGGAATGATGATGAGACAAACTGGAACAGTCTTGCAAAGGATGCAAGACATTCGTCAAAACCGTCGCGTACCACTACACCGATACCTCCATTACCATCTTCTATCGAAAAACTCACATCAATGTTGACTTTGAGTCTGCCTTGAGGAGGACAACCCCACTTCGACTGCAATCTTTTTTTCCTTTTGCTTCCACCTTTAGGACGACACTCTCTATAATCTTTGAGAAGGTTCATGGACCAGTCAGACATATAGGCAGTGTTAAAGCTAGTACCACGCATACCATGTTGTTTCACTATACCCAGATCACCCAAAATGACATTAAGAAACACTATATTCTCACTGCTCAATGATTCAACCATGTCCCCAAATCAAACATCAATACTAAGCGATGGATGTGAGCTAGGTTGGATAGATAACATACCTTGCTTCCAAAAAAGGCACAACGCATTACAATTTTTGAACAAGTGTAAACTGTCTTCTATCATCTTGTGCAATATACACACTGATCATTCGGGAGCTGAAATTTCTTCTTCATTAAAGCAGCTCGAGTGGGTAATGTTCCCCTTACCAGACGCCAGGCTTGCATACGTATCTTTGGAGGTACTTTCGCATGCCACAGTTTACTCCATAACTTCATACGCTTCACCCTCGAGTCAGACCCTGAAGTTGTTATCCCTACCCCTGCAAGCAGCCGGCCAACATAGTAACCACTTTTAACATTATAGGTCACCTTCTTGTTAAAGTGCCAGATTATTTTGTCCTCTCCACCATTCAGACTTAGTGGGATTGTGAATGATTTCAGTCTATGAAGATGTGAATAATTCCTCCAGCATCCATGTCTTCCATTCTGCACTACAGTTTTGTTCTCATCCAGGTCTTCCATCCAGGTGTAAATTACTCAGCATGTTTTTTTTCTTGGAAGTGCATACATATATCATTTTATAGAGTCTATATATTGTTGTTAAAATCCGGCTAGTTTGTGTTACCATTAGATAAGGGTAGTGACATTTGTACATCCAAAATTACAATTCACACACCTTGACTTACTTTTTTGTGTGGAAATCTCAAAACTATCAATGTTTTAATCTCTTCAAGTTATCCAAGATACAAACATTTTTTTTATATAAAAGTAGGTTAGTGTATGGATTGTAATTTTTGATGTAAATTTCACTCCCTGCGATAAAGATGTTTCAATATTCTCACGGTGGTACGTACTATAACATTCTTCATATATCAACAAATATTTCACAAACAACATTTACAGATAACTTTTGCAAAAGTTTTTTACATAAATCAGTAGAAAAGTAGTTACAACCCCAAAAAAAGTCAATCGACTAGAGCTTCCACTCTTCAACGGTTCTGCCACATCACAACCATCCAATTTGGTGACACCTCCATAAATTAGAGATCCCGGTTTAACACCGAACTTATTTAGGAGTGACAAGCATAACGCACTTGAATAGAATCAAAGGGCAAGAGAGTCACCTCATCTTGCTTCTAGAGCCCTTCATATTTATACCACTTCATAATCCCCCATCGTTTCTGGCCCTTTCACATAATGCACCGGTCAATTTGTGTGCACGTTATGAATATCTCTAACAGAGCAGCCTTCCCAAGAATAACTTCATCAAGCTCTTCAAGAATCGGGAGAAGCTGATTACGCCGCGGGGGTTCAATCAGAAGCACATAATGTGCTATATTGAGGACTTCTAGTTGTGGTAACCCGTCCAATATAGTGATCAAAGCTTCCCTAACCAGCTATGAACACCGCAAACTCATGACCTTGAGATTAGGAAGACAAGTATCTGTTAGAAATATAGGTTAGATATTACAAATATATAATAATACAAATTTAATTTATAATTAAATAAATAATTATAAATATAAAATCAAGAACAACACGATGAACACTAATGTTATCAACTCGCACTTAGGAGGATAGAAAAATGTTGAAGTCGAGTCGTGTGTCTCACACTTTCCGTAAGACAAATTATGCCTCATCTACGGTGCAAAGACTTGTTGGCGAGTTATGAAGGCATATTTCAGGATTTTAGAGGTCGAGTTCTTAGAGTTTTTGCTATAGTTTAATATGGCGAGTTCGGTGACAATAGAGGTTATGGCAGTCATAAAGGCTATTGAGTTAGCTTGAGTGCGAGATTGGAAGTATGTATAGTTGGAGGTCGACTCTACCTTATTTTTCACTTTTCTCTGCTCACCACTTTTGGTGCCTTGGCAGCTAAGGGTTGATGGGATAATTTTTTTACATCGGATATCATAGATGCAATTTCGCTCTATTCATATTTTTCGTGAGGGTAACCAGCCAGCAAATACTCTTGCTAACTACGTCCTTTCTTCAAATGGATTGACTTGGTGGGATTTTCCTCATTTCAGTCTTTCTCATTGTGGGAGAGACTACATGTGGCTTCTCAGTTTCAATTTCAGATAATATTACTTTATTGCTTGGTTTTGGTTTTTGTTTTCATGTCTTTTAGAGAGTGGTATATTTTTTGGTTACTTTTTTTTAAGAAGTTGGGTTTTATGTCTCATCCATGCTTTTTGCTTTTGGGCAAAAAGACAACAAAACGCAGTAACGAGGTTCAAATGAAAGAACGGATTTCATGGGGTCAGGTAGACAAATTGAGGTGTAAACTAAAGCCAAGGGTTGTTGAGAACCAAACGACGAGTACTGCAAACAGCACTACAACGAAGCAGCATAAGCCCAGATGTCTCAGGTTGACTATGAATCAGAGTGTTATATTGGGTCTTTCTACATTGCTACTCTGAAAGAAGGCAATCCTTCCTGGTTTCACATATAATGTGGAAACTATTGGCAAGAGAGAGGGAGAGAGAACATAGATTATACAACAATATATTAACGCAGAAATTAATAAGTAATACAGCTCTCCATCAGGCATTTTATATGTTGACGGAAGTAAAAGTTTTATTGTGTCAAACAATACAATTACCAAAAGCAAAGATTACACAAGATATAGCATCTAAACAACTACATTACAGTTTTGTTTTCATGCTCTGATCAATAAGAAAGGGAGCTCACCTCATCCTCTTGCCATAGCCCTTCTTCATACTTGTACCACCTCAGGATCCCCTCGTCAGTTTTCGTCCTTTGGCACATCACGCAGGTGTCTTGCATGCATGTCAAAAACTTGCGTAGTCGGGAAGCCTTCTCACGGATGAAAGGATCAATCTCTCTCAAAATTCTTTTAGATACAGGGGGTGGAGTGACTTCGACTAGAAGGCAATGTGATATGTTGAGAACTTCTAGGTGCGGCAGGCCCTCCAAGATCATGAGAAGAGCCTCCCTTAGGAGCATTGAGCACCGGAGGCTCAAAACCTTCAGCTTAGGAAGATATGCAACTAGCGTTGAAGCAAAGAAGATATCACAAGGACCCATGATCTTTAGTTCTTTGAATTTCTTGCAGTTCTTGGAAATCTCTTCTATGAAGTATGGGGGATTTGCTATGCTAGGCATTGTCAAGGATTCAAGATCCTTCCAGCAGGAAATGGCCTTGCAGATTCCTGTCTTCTTAATTCTGTTCCAAGCTGGCAAAACTAGTCGTTTAAGATTTGGGGACCTGCAATTAAGGGAAATAACTCACATTTTAATACAAGATCTTAGATTAACTTCGATGTTGAGCTACTAAAGATTTCCAAACCAAACATAAAATAGTAACGGATCAAGGTGAGATGAAACTGAGAGGAATTAAAGAGTTACCTTTCAGCAGTATAAGTCAACTGATCATCGCTCACATACAAGTTGAAATGGAAGATCAAGGTCGTAATGTTTCCCCGGCTGAGACTCAGGGAAATCTTCAACAGACGAGACAACAGCTTATCAGACCGGCCATCCACATAAACATAAGGCTCCAACGGAATTTTAATGAAATTGGATTTCATCATTGACAAGTCCAACGTCTTCCACAGAAACGGATCACAACAAGCCAAACGCCATCCGCTACACACATGAGCTATCCCGGAAGTTAACTCAAACACATCAAACGACTGAAAAATCTTCACCAAAATATCCGTATCAAGATCCTCCCATCTTTTCGTAGGTGACACACCGTCATCCATTTCCCCAAACAACCCTACTCCATCGCAATGTCTGCACAAACAATTTAACACTTACAATCATAAAATGCCAATTCACAACTATTCAAACACCATAACAACAACAACAACGACAACGATCCGCAAGTAGCTCAACTCAAAACTATCAAGGATCAAAACAAGCCACGAACAATCGCGCTAACACAGATTCTACAGAACGCAACGCATTATCAAAATTCCAGCTCAAACAAACAACAACAGCCTAAGAACTGAAAAAGAATCATCACAAAAGCTGCAGCAGGATCTCGAAAAATCCAAATCCAAATCAGAACACGAACGATTCAAAGCCAATTGGTCCAATTCTCACTAGCAATCAAGCCGCGAATCACAACAACCAGATCTCTATTTACCGATCTCGAATCCGCGATTCGTTTTCAGTTTCTTGAAAAATCACAGAAGCAGAAAATGAAGCGGAGCAGTCTAGAGAGAGAAGGCTTACTTGTGCGTCTGGGTTCTGGTGGAGGGTTTATCAGTCATCTGCTTCTTCGGGCTCTGAAACTAATCTCCATATTCTTTTTTTAATTTTGTTTTTGGTCTGATGGCTTCGGTTACTAATAACTGATGCCGGTTCGGGAAATTACCGAAAAGGGACTCTGGAGGCTTGACTCTGACTGTTTCTGCTGGTTAGCTACCCTGTAATCCGTCACGTGCTCCCGTCACGTGATTGTTCTCTGGGTCTGGAATATCAAAAAAACAGACCTGCCAGTCTGTGTTTTTGACCAGCAATGGAATCTTCCGAAGTCTGGTGCTACTTTTGGATGACGTGGTAGGAAAGATTCATTTCACAACGGACTGGATTCACTGGTGCTACTTTTGGATGACGTGGCAGGTAAGATTCAGGGTTCACTGTTTAAGGTGGTAATTGGTGAAATCATCACGGTAAATCTCTAATTATAATCATTGGAAACAATTTGGGTAAAGAGGAAAGAACAAGAAATAAGGGAATTAGATAGGATCGGATTGCTTGCCAAAACCACTGGTTAATTCATGATTTACAAAATATGGGGATGGAGACATTCTTTTACAAGAAACGTTATCTACAAATTTACAATGCAGTGCCAGATAAACTACCAAGATAGATAATGTAGCGAAATCACAAAGAACTAGAACTGTTTGTGTTTACCTGCTTGCTAATTCTTGTGCAATACTTCTTGCACGGTTCAAATACTGAATGCTTTTCGTAAGGTTATCACTAGATACTGCAGTTTTCAGATTTAGAATGAAATCGTTGCATTCACCGCCGTTTGTATTCTCTTTGAACTGATACTTCCCAGCATAAGCGTAGCTCGGAGATCGCATCATTTCATCTCCCGCTTCTTCCTTGTCATTTGCTGTCAATGATTTTAGTGTGAAGGTACTGTGGAATGTGCAGCGGGGATTGAAAGACGATTTTAATCCTTGACGAACTGGATAAAAAATAAAGAATAAAACACCAGATTTTGACGCTGTGTAAAACCTCAAATTAGAGGAAAAAGCACAGCGGAGCACAAGCTCAGAAAACGATCTCAATTAGATGAATTTGTGTAGAATCGTACACCACTTGAAAACACTATTCTAATACAAATTCCTATCTCTCTAGGCAGACAAATTTCTTCTTCTTTCTTTAAGGAATCATTCGTATCTTTAAGACTTCAATAATCTTCTCTCCAAATCAAGAGAGAATTACATTCACACATATAACAAGTTCAACTCAACAAGGAACAATTGAACTTGTGACCGCAGAATATGACAACAGAAATACTATCTCTCAAAACGTTATGCGTGCAGAGATAATCTTCAAAGAATACGCTCCAAAGGTGTTCCTCCATGTAACCCGTCATTATAGAATCACAAGATAGTTTCTTTTAAATATAAAGAATATCCTACATAACTAGGATTTCTTTCCACATGCAATCTTCATGTATCAATTAACTTCAATACAAATATCAAGTCACACTTATTAGAAATAGACCTTATTTCCTTTATCAACACATAATCATATATATATATATATATGAGATCCTAACCACAGAACCCATCTCTTAAGATTATGTATTCTAAATATATAATGATTACTAAATCAATTAAGGGAATTATCAATGCTAACTCATTATTTAATCATACATGTGAATAAGTCTTAATCAAACTAAAACGCTGACACTTTGTATAGGGATGCCAACGATCAATATACCAACACTTACTACTGCCTCCAGCCTATCAGCCAGGCTCGTCGGATGCAAGAGGAAGGTAGCTGCACAAGAAAGAGTAGCCAACTTCAACCACAGCATCAAGTGATATAGTATCCATTAAGGGACAGAAAAAGAGAGATGGATACCTGAGCAAGCTCTGCAACCTTGCTTGAACCCAAAACTCCTCTCTGAAACACCAGGCACGAGTTGATACAAGTACGTGACATCTTCATTTTCTCCTCCAGAACCTTCTAGCTCTCGTTCTCTGTCTCCTCTTCAGTTAGTCAGAGGGTCCGGGTTCAGAAAGGGAACGAAATCCTTTGTTCGACCATGGAGTGGGGGGGGGATTGAAGACCGAGGAGGCTTGAGAACTCTCCTGACATTTTTTTCTATACCTGAATTTGCTCATCTCGACGGTGAGAACAGCTACATGATTTCTTCCATATGAAATTCTCATTTCATCTGTGGGTAAAAATCAAGATGAAGGAGGTTCTTCAGCGAATGGTCGATCTTGTACAAGGTAATGGTAATAGAAATGCAGGTAAGAACTGAAGCTACCTTGGTAAGTAAATTCTCAATCTTGAGCTGTGGGTGAGATCATTGATTTCGTTATTCGGTTATTGACGTACTTGAGTTTGACGGTGGATTGAATAGTTGATGAATGATTTGGTAATTGGTTTGTTGATCAAACTGATTTGAAATTTTGATAGTACCTGAGAATTAGTTTGTTTATTTCCTCACATAAATTTAAGGTCGGGTGTTACAGCTGTGTAGACTTTAAAAGATTTAAGGTCGGGTGTTACAGCTGTGTAGACTTTAAAAGCTTCAAGATGTTTTCCAAATTGCATTTACATTGTATGTGACTGGAATTGTATTGGTATATGGAAACTTCATGATGTTGGTGTGTATAACTATAACATTATATTGAGAATAAAAGTTTTTTGTTGATTTAAAAAATATAGTAAAGTAGTTTGGGGTTGTCTACGGTATTGTAATGCATATCATATATTCATTTATCATTAATTGAACAAAAATAAGTAGTTAAATGAGTAAAATTTACAAAAAAATTACTACATTTATTTTATACATTTACATATAATTGTACTAAGTTACTACAATGACAACAAATTATATATAAACTTGTAAATTGTCTTAATTTGAGTAATTACCTCTAATAGAACAAATATTACCTAAATAATAACTACCTTTATCAAAATGACAACAAATTTGTTGTTATATCGGTACATATAGGTACCACAAACATGTACGTACTCTAGAAAATTCCAGTAGTTTGAGGTTCGCATCTAAAATCAATTGACAATAGATGAAGTGACCTAAAACTCTTATTAATCCACAAACAATGTCTCATATTCCTTGTGTGAGATTTATATCTCTACACGCACCATACGTATAACGAATTTTCAAGTCTAACACGTGGACATTATTTGGAGTGATGTGGAGTTCGTGTGGCATTTAAGCTTCACATGTGGAAGTATGTAACCTGTTCTGATACCATGATACAGTAGTCTCAACTGTTCAAACCCAAGGTTAGAATTGGCCAATTGGGTGTAGGGTTATGGGTGTATCGAGACGCTTAGAGGGTGAGAAGGTGACGGTGGCGGGTGGATCGTTAAGGGTGATGAAGATAAAGAGGGGAAGAAGGGTTTTGGGTTTGCTGGTTTTGCTTTCCATGAGGGATGTGTAGAGGTGGGTTTGGAGCTTTGGGAGTGATGAAGAAAATGAAGAGGTGGGGGCGGTTTTTGTTTGATTTGGAGCGCTCATATTAGCAGAAAGATGCGATATGTTGTATAGTTAAAATTTTCTGATTTCTTTTTTTTGGTGATTTTTTTTTGATTTTTTTTAAAGAAGGGCCAATAAGAACGCCCTTAAGCTCTGATTAATGAAACCGTACAATACATGGGGGACATAGGACCTATACCCCGGAATATAAAGTACGTCTAAACAGACCTCGAAAATAATACTCAAGGAGCCTATAATAAACATGTATCCTAACAAGCACTGTTTAACAGAGAGTGTAACATTGACAACTCACATCATTTTATAAAGAATGTGACATACCATCGGAAAAATAACTATATGAGGAATAAGCATCGGTACACATAAAAGCGCTGCTTTCCAAGTATGTTGCCACTGTCAATAAGTGGCACTGAGTTTCATCCTGCCACTAGGAGGTTGCTACTATTTGACATTGCAAGGAACTCGCAACTTACCCATGCCAGACAAGGCACTTAAGGTGTCAATACCGGGACAACGCCCCTTCTTCTTATTGAATGCAAAAACATATAAACTAAAACAGAATAATATTGCATAATTATAAAATGAAAAGGACCCAGAGTGAGACCCCAAACCCAAATCACAATAGAATAAGAACAAACCCACAACTGGGCTAAGGCCCATCTGGTCCAGTCACAGATCTCGGCCCAAACAGCCTAACCACCGCCATCAGCCCAGCCACCTAGTCACGCTGTTACGGCCGCATACGGATCCCAACCACCGTCGAGGAACCGCCTCCTATCGAGCCCCTTCACAACAAGTCTACCACCACCACCCTTAACCCCAAGACACCACAGAAAATCCATTAATCACCCTCTGCTACAAATACCGAGACACGGTGCAAAATCGTAACTGCGTTTGCGACAGAATCTGAGTCGATCCATCCACAAAACGACATCCATCGAACATCTCAGTCAATTGCAACAAGTTTCAGTCAGATCAGATCCACCCATTACCAGAAAAAGACTTAAGCCGACGAAATGAACAAAAACAAGAAGATGAAATTTTTTTTCGTCAGCTATAGTGGAATTTTAGCCGACGAAAATAATTTTCGTCGGCTAAACTAATTTTTTCGTCAGCTAAGGTCTGCGAACTTTAGCTGACGAAATTTGAAAAATTTTAGCCGACGAAATTAGGGTATTTCGTCGGCTAAAGTACATTTCAGTTACAAAATTGCACTACGGATATTTCAGTGTTCGATTGACTATTGTGGTACCAATCTGGAAGCAGAACGGGCGTATGAGTCAAACTCATTGCTAATGCTATGATATATGAGCTTTTTTGGCCATCCGAGTTCGTTTAAAGCTTCAAAATGCAGTTTTTCTAAACACTTAACACATGAAAACGCATATATATAAAGAATTTTGGTAGAACGTTCAACACAACAAACTATCACCATGATGAGACGCAATTGCCCATCTAAAAACTTTGTGACATTTACCCCTCGATAATAGGGCTCCTCATATGGATAAATAATGGTAAATAGTATGCACGTTGTGATTCTGGTCATCAATATTCACAAACAAAAATACGACTGTCAGATATCGTCATATGTTGAAATATGTCTATGGTAAAAAATTTAACTTGATTCGATAAATTTAACGGCTTCATCCAGACGGTCAATCCCGTAAGTCAAACCCCTAAATTGTATTGACAGCAACTATAGGCACCGAGAATTTACCGGAATTACTTGATTTTTCAACCGTAGATGTATTTCACCATTCTGGTCATATCTTATTTCACGACTTTTTTGTGTTTGAAGTTTCTACGTAGAGTTTGTTTTTGAAACAGAACATTTACTTAAAACTTAGTAAACAAGTTATACAACATTAGTAGGCATGTTGTGATTCCGATGATCAGAGTTAAGAAAAAAAATCCGACCGTCAGATATGATCATTATGTGGAAATATGTCTATAGGAAAAAATTCAACTTGATCCGACAATGTTAAGGGTTTGATCATTACGGTCAATCGCGTAAGTCAAACCCCTTAACGTACGAAAACCATCATTTGGCTGTCTAAATTACGTATTTTTCTCGGACCTTCAACTGAAAATAGTTTCAAAACGATGAGACGCAACCAGTGGTATAAATTTTTTTTTATAAAAAATAACCTCCGGAGATAGGGCTACTCTAGGGAGAAAGAATGGAAAATTGTGTTGAGGTTTAGGGTTTTAGCCGACGAAATTAGGGTAATTCGTCGGCTAAAGTTAAATAAAATAAATAACTATAACAGACGAAATTAGGGTAATTTCTCGGCTAAGGTTAAATAAATAAAATAAATAACTATAGCTGACAAAATTTATTAAAATTCGTCGGCTAAAGTTAATTCAAAATTTTTAGCCGGAATTTTGAAAATTTTGAATTTTTTCCGACTAAAATTTTGAATTTTTTTCTATATCTTTCATTTTTCTCTTCCTCCTCTTCCTCTTCCTCCTCCTCCTCCTTCTCCTCTCCCTCTCCTAACCTTCTCCTCCTCCCCCTCTCTCTCCTCCTCTTCCTCCTTTTCTTTCCCTCCTTCTCCTCCTTCCTCTTCTCCTCCTCCTCTCCCTCTCCTAGCCTTCCCCTCCTCCTCCCCCTCTCTCTCTCCTCCCCCTCCTCTTCCTCCTCTTCTTCCCCTCCTCTTCTCCTCCTCCATCTCCTCATCCTCCTCCTTCTCCTCCTTCCTCTTCTCCTCCTCCTCTCCCTCTCTTAGCCTTCTCCTCCTTCTCCTCCTCCCCCTTCTCTCTCCTCCTCTTCTCCTCTTCCTCTCCCCCTCCTCTTCTCCTCCTCCATCTCCTCCTCCACCATTGGTGTAAAAACGAAAAAGAAGAAGAAAAAAATTTAATCAAAAATACAAGCAATAAAAAAAGAAAAAAACTAACTATAGCCGACGAAATTTATAAAAATTTGTCGGCTAAAGTATATAAAATAAATAACTATAGCCGACGAATTTTAATAAAATTTCGTCAGTTACGGTCCAAACATTCGTCGGATAAAGTCCAGATTTTAAGCGACGAAAAATTTATTTGTCGGCTAAATAAATGACTTTAGCCGACGACTTCTTAGCCGAAGAAATTTAGGGTTTAGCCGAAGAAAAAATTTCGTCGGCTAATGTAGTTGTTCTGGTAGTGACCCCCATCACCCTCCACGATCCCTCCGCCTGAGCCGCTGTTGCCATAACATGAGATCCATGAACCAAAAGCCTTCTCAGCCCCAACCCATCCTCTGAGCGTGCTCCTACATTCACAGCTTGTCCGGCCACATTCGACAAGCGTCGGCAAGGCCGGAGGCCTGTGCCACCGTAGCCGCGCAGCCGAACAAGCGATGCCAGCCCAATCAAGGTTTTGGTTCTCTCTAGGCGCGTCCGGCGAGAGCTTTACTGATTGTCAATATATAGGTTTCCACTGGCCAATGAGAGATGATTTTTTTTTCTAATCGTTATAGGAGTTACCGGAGCTTCATCTATACATAGAGGGAGTGGAGAATGCTTTTGATATCAAACCCCCCAAACTTCAAGAGGGTGAGAAGAAAAACCTGTATACCACCTGTCTAAAACTATGGACTTCTCAGGTTGGGCAACTTGTCTAAGTATCTATTAGATTCAGTTTTGGAGAGGTTACGGTCACACAAGGACTATTTACGGTTGTGTTGCGCGTATGCCATGAAAAAGTGTAGAAAAAGATAATCTAAGCAAACACAGCTCCGGTTCACTTATTTTTTTATTGGTCTGTACTTTTCACTTATTCGTTTCACAAGAATACATGGTAATTGTTGGTAATTATGAGACATCATGCGTGATAAGATTCTTGATTTACAGTCGGACTTGCCAAACAAATGATTTTGTGGGTTTCTAAAGGTTGGTTAATATCTATGGATGAAAACTTCATAGTAAGCCTTATAAATCCATTCTCTAGAATCAAACATGCAATGAACCTTCCAAAGCCATAAATGATCACTAAATTTTCAAAGCTACAATTTCAGCAGACCCAATCTCAAATGCGCCTAATGGATTGTGTCAAAGGATTGTGTTGTTGCTGATATATATATATAGGGTTCTTCCATTAAGTGATATATTTTTTAATATATATGAGGGATCAAGCATTAGACCAATTTTTCGATCACGTATCAACATCTCAACCGTCTAATACTTAGATTCATATATGTAGATCATTTCTGCAAAATTTCATCCAATTTGGTGATCGTTAAGGCTTTAAACTAATTGAAATCAATTAACGCATCAAATCTGTCAAACATGAACCGTTCATGCTTATAATTTTAATTCGCGGTTTTAAGCACCTTATCGATCACCAAATTAGATGAAATTTTGCAAAGAATCCAGAGATGATCTAATGTATGAATCTAAGTATTGGACGGTGGAGATGTCGGTATGTGATCAAAAAGTTAGTCTAATGCTTGATCCCTCATATATGTCAAGAAAAGGGATTCTTCATTGGAAGGGGGCCAATATATATATATATATATATATATATATATATATATATAGGATGGATATGAAGCAGACGTCTGTAACCTAAAAAAAGTGCGGACATTGGTGCAAACTCGACTCCAGACACAACATAGACTTATACATATATATGAGTTTCAAACTAAACTGGCAGTTATTCGGCTCAATAAAGACACAACATAGACTTATATTTAACAAAAAGCTGCTCAGATGTTTTCTTATTGGTTTCAAACAATAAGAAATTGGAGACCGGTTTGATCGGTCTGGTCTGGTTTCTGAAGGACTGAAACAGGAGACCAGACTGCTCCGGTTTGGTCTGGTTTTGTTGTTCCATTTAGGGTTTTATTTTGGTGCGGTTTGAACGGTTACTGTCTGGTTTTTGATTCGGTTTTTTTTTTCGATTTTCAGTTTCGAAGTCCTACCTTTGAGTTATAGCCAAACCAGCTCCCAATTTCATTTTCAGCCCATAACCACCCATCTGAACCTTCTGGCCCATCATTGCCAGTCAAAGCCCTCGGCTCGATCAACCCTAGTTCAAAACTATGGTTTCCCACCTAGATAACCGGAGGTGTTGCGACTGCCATCAGCGCCACCTCACCACCTTCCAGCCCAAGCTTCGGCTCCTCCGTCGCAAATTCTTCACCCCGCACCACCTCTATCACCTACACGTCAGTCTCCCCACACTAGTAGAAAGAAAACATTAAGCGACAACTACATTTCGTCGTTTAAGAGACAATTTTTGTCGCCAAATGACTTAGGCGACTAAAAATCTGTCGCTTAAGTTTCGTCGCATATGACGCGTCTTTTAAGAACTTGGGCGATCGATTAATAATCTGTCATTGTAAGCTTATGCGACAAATAGTAAAACTTAAGCGACAAAAATGTTTGTCCTTTAAGAAAATTGCGACAAAAATGTTTCTTTCACTTAACTGTTAAACGACGAAATGGTTAGTGATGTAGCGACGAATTTGTCTATCTCTTTAAATTTTAAGAGACAAAACGTTTGGCGCGTAATTTTGGCTTAAGCGACGAAGGTCAACATTAATTCGTCGTTAAACGGAAATTTTGGAATTTTTTTTATAAAATTCTTTATTATTAATAATATTACTAAAATAAACTTTGACTGTCCACCCAAAATAAATGTTACTGTACAACCAAAATATATAAACAGAAATTCATACATTACTAAAATAAAGGTTTCTTAGAAATACTAATATTGTTGGAAAAAAACAGGAATACAAATATTGTTCGAGCAATTATATATATTAGTTGGCAACAGTTCTAGTGATTTCCTACACTAATCGATCCTAGCTAGCTAGAGGATCGTTGTCTGTAGGCTGTTGACTTGAGACTGAGGTTGCACACACAGGTGATTGCCCTAATTCAACTCTCATTTGATCTAGTTGCAACTTCAAAGCTTGATAATTTATAGCACTTTCCTCAGCTAGCTTCTCAGCTTTTTCGGCCCTCTCCCGTGCATCAGCCGCCTCCTTTTTAGCAGACTATCTCTTCCCTCACATCATTAGTTGATCGAGAGAGTGAAGTGGAAGATGTTGAGGTCTTTTCTCGGACGCCTGCTCGTCCAATACCATGAAGGCAAGATGACCCTTTTGTTTCTCCCATAGCGTTTTTCACTACGCTTAGTTGAGTTGGCCAGTCCAAAGGAGGTAGCTGATCCGGTAGGATTTCCGGATGTTCTGTGCTCTGCAAAGTCTTGGCAATTGCAGCTTGTTCCTTCAACTTCTCCTGCAATTATAAAACAATACACAACTCAATACATCATGCTGAGATACCAAATGCAAGATAATAGCAGCCTTGTTATTTTCAACATCACAATATAGTAGCCAAAACTAGCCAAACAATATAACTAGAAAATGTGCTATCTGTGATCCCAGCAGACATATAGTAACAAACAAACTGCCTCTTTATTCTTGTAAGTTTGACATTAATAGTTAGACCAGAGGATAAATCACAAATCAAACAACTAGACAATACACACAGTTGATGGAGTTGACAATACACACAAATCAAACAGAAACTGTTATTGAATCATCAATTATTCATTTAGGGATTGGCTTTCAGCAGAAAGAAATAACAAGACAGAACTATTTTCTCATCATGTCAAACCTACCATAAGTAGATAATAACATCTGAGGAAACATGGCATTCAAAAAACCACAACAAAAGAAACAGAAACTGCAGATATTTTGATATCATAAAAAACAGCAAAAAGTCCCAAACTGAAATCCAATCCCACATAACATATACCAAAATCCTGTTTTCTACTATTACTAGTATGGTCGTATATCTGAGGCCACTTAATCCTAAAACTTCTGAAATAACATCTATGAAGCAGTGATGATGATCTCTGCTCACTGCTCACTTCTTCAAGTATAGGTATAGCTTACATGTACCTAGGTGATATAGATTACATATATAGGTATATATATCAAATCAACAAAATACCAAGTATATGCCGATGATAACTAGCAATATACCAAATCACAAACCATTGTCATTTGCCATTGAATCCAAACCATTTATAGCATTTAAGCACCAAACCATGGCATTAGGTACTATACTTACATAATGCTCAGCAGTTTTATCCTGCCGGAAAACTCACCGGAAAAAATGGTGGAGAAAAAGGAGAAAGAACATACCAAACAAGAAACTAGTGCATGGGTAAAGATCATTGATGTTGACGAATGAATTCTTGAATTATATAAATAAGGCAGAGAGTTCCGAGAAGAAAACTGCAGATTTTTGTTTTTTCACTGTTTGGGAGTTGTCTCCCTTTGGTTTCTCGATCTGGAAGTGAACCAAAGGATATATAGCAGATTTCACTTAAGCGACAAAACTCTTTCGTCACTTAGCATAAAGTTTTGTCGCTCAAGTGAAGCATAATCAATTTTTCCTCGACTTTAAGAGACAAAAACTTTCGTTGTATAAGTATTTTTGGTCGCGACGAATTAAATTTTGTCCCTTAAGATTACACTTAAGCGACGAATATTAAGCGACAACCTATTTTTGTCGCTTACTAAATCTTAGGCAAAGAAATATCTATTTTAAGCGACGATTATAGTTTTGTCACATAAGATTTCACTTAAGCGACAAAACTTTATGTTCCCATCGCTTAAGCCAATTTTTCTTGTAGTGCCAACAATCTCAATCGCACCGTCAGCCATCACCGTGTCCACCACCGGCAAGCCAGAAACCAAACCCTTGTCACAAAGCCCTCCTCCATGCCCAAAGAAGCCGTAAGCTTTACAGATCCGGTTTGCTCTCTCAACCTTGAAACTCAGAATGACCGAAGTCTCCGGTGAGAAAGCAAAGAGAATATTGCTGAAGGTTCTGACTTTTTTTAGAACTTTTTTTTCTGTTTGTTGTTAACAAGCTTTGATTGTTATGACAAACACGGATGGAATATTAGCTAGTGAGGATTGTAGCATCTGGTTTTCTGAAACTTGAATGGATTCCAGAAGTACTAAAGTCAATGACGTGTATATAGAGGATTGAAGAAGTTGGCTGAGAATGTTTTTCAATAGAACCCTTGTGTCAAATCTTCTTAGTACTACTAAATGAAAAGAATAACAAACTGAAGGGAATAACCATGAATCAAACTCTACTTCATTTCGAAAAGAACAAAAAATATTAGTACAATATTTGATACTTGCTAAACTGACATGCGAATCCAAGGCAGTGAAACAAAGTAGTTTCATTGCACTAATCACATCGAAAACCACAAATTACAATCACAGAAAGTCTAATAAAAAATCTTCTACATATCATCATCTGATTCACTATCTGATTCACTCCATCTGTTTATCCAATCGTTCTCCTTGAGCTCCTCCCATTCTTCATTGTTTCGAATTGTTTTCCGTAAAGGATTTTTGTCCTCGTACTTCTTGGTATAAGCAGTTTTGTTCATACAGAACATCACACACTTCTTACAGATCACAGGCTTCAAAGGATGATCATCATTCTCTTCCATGCTTCCAGTTAACTCCCGCCCTTGGTCCTTGTTTTCCACAGGCTTCCTAAGAGGATTGGAGTTTTTCTGGGTAGATTTGCACTTGACAACGTCGTTTGTAGATTGAGGCAAACTCATAGCTGATCTTCCCAAAACTCAAACGCAGAATAAACTGAGCAAATGTTTTAGAGAGGAGGAACCTGTCTGAAACTAACAATTTGAGAAAAGGGACGAACTAGGTCGCTTATAAAGGCAAAGGTTTTACCCTCTTGCATTAGGAAACTACTTTACCCTCTTGCATTCGGAAACCAAACCTTAGTAATCTAGGTTCAATCCATTGTCAAAGGTTTTACCCTCTTGCATTTGGAAACTTAATAGAAGTTTCCCGGTTTAATTTGGAACTTGAAAACGACGAGGATAAAGCAGCCGTTTTGGGGCATATTAATTGTTCGAATTAAGTTTTGGGTTTAGGGTTTAATAGAAATTTCTATCCACCAAAATATATAGCTATTTGTCTTACAAACTGAAAATATGGCTTTTATGATCCCGTCCCGTCAAGATTTTGTTCCCAGTGGAGATGTTAAAACTGCTCATTGGTTTTCGTATTCAACTAAACTGGCATTTATAGCAGATGTTGGCGTCAACATGCTCTATTCTTTCGAAATTGTTGATACTCAGTTCAACTCGCAAGATGTAAAACTGGTAGCAAAAGGTTTCTCACATTATGCCGTAATGGATTATTTGGTGGAATTAAGCGATCGTGAAGAACTATTGTTGGTTAAGAGGTACCTCTCTTATAAACGTTATCCTCGATCAAGCAAACGTGAACGTGGACCGAAAAAACACATTTAAGACAACGGAATTCGAAGTTTCCAAATTGATGTCGATAAGAGTAAATGGACCGAGATACACACTTTAGGTGGTTTTGCTCTTTTTGTGGGAGGTAATTCTTCAATAGCCGTGTTGGCTTCAAACGCTTCAAGATGTTTCCCGAATTGCATTTACTTGATTTGAATCGTACTTGGATGTAGGGGTGTGCATGAGACGGGATGAAACTGGATTCAGGTCATCCCACGTCCCGTCCCGATTGTTACACATAGGACAGAATCGGGACTGGCCTTACATTTTTTAAATATGATCTCAACGGGCCTAATCCCGGATGAGACAAGACGGGACGAGATCGGGACATGACGGATCTAATCCTGGCCATCATGCAACAATTTCTTTTATTCTGAAAATGATACAGTTTCATTTGAAATTTTTTTTTCGGTGTCTTCATAAGAATTGTAGTAGATTTTAAGATTCATTCCAGAATTTGAATCACTTAAAAACTATTTTTCTAGATTAAGTTATAATTTTTTAAAGTAATGTTTGCATTAGTAAATTCTGAGATTCTGAACCAGTTGACTTCTTTTAAAATAATGTATAAATTGGTTGGTTATTTAAAATTAGTGTCTTCATAAAGTTATAGAGGACATCCTACAGATTAATTGAGAGTTGGAATCCCTTAAAAATAAGGTTTCCACAATTAGTTATGAATTTTGAAAGTTAGACGTGAGGAGTCTAATCTCAGCCATCTTGCATTAGTTTTGTTTCTTCTTGAAATCGTACAATTTAATTTGAAGTTTCATCTAGGTATATTCATATGATTTATAGTAGACATTTTAAGGTTCATTTCAGAATTTGAATCACTTAAAAATGAATTTTCTAGATTAAGTTATGATTTTTTAAACGTTAGAGTCTGCATTAATAAATTATGTATATCAATTATGAAATTTTGTACTAGTTGACATATTTTTAAAAATTATACAAATTGGTTTATTATATGAGTTTAGTGTCTTCATGAAAGTTATAGAGGACATCTTAAAGATCAGTTGAGAGTTGAAATATCTCGAAAATAAGGTTTCTATAATTAGTTATGAATTTTTAAATTAGACGGGAAGAGAAGGACCTGACGGGACTCAAAATTTCAATCTCACGTCCCGTCCCGTTGTTTCTCTAACTGGACGAGACGAGAAGTTTTAGTTTCAAATTCCGTCAGGATCAGGACGGGATCATGACGAGACCGGGATGAAACCGAAATTTACAGGATTTATGCCCACCCCTACTTAGATGTGGGATCGTCGTGATGTTGGTGTGTATGACATTGAGAACAAAAGCTTTGTCGATGCCGAGACATACTGCAACTATGTTGAAGACGGGTCATCAAGTACCAATCTGGACTCAGGCAAAGATCAAGTGAGAATTTTTTTATGTTTTTTAAATGCTTCGTATTTGTACTTGAACAGAAGTTTAAACAAGGAATATATTAGTTCCTCGGAGTTGATTTGTACATGTTGAGGCTACATCATTTTGGACAATCCAAGATGAAAGGAAGAGTTGTATTTCCATCTGCATCAGGATTCTTAACATCTATATTTGACTCCAGATGCAGCTCGCGAAGTGACAAATGGGAAATATCCTATGCTTTGCATCTAAAAGTCATAACAATTGTTTTAGTATTAAATCATAACAATTATGAACATTCACTGGAGCAGCTCTTTCATACTATGACAATTATGATTGTCCAAGAACATCCACTTCGGTGAATTGAGCTAGTTAGTTATCAGCGACCTCATTTTCCTACTGATTTGAGTAGCATACAACACCACTGAAAACACATTATTCAAACAAAGAGAGTATGACAAATAAAAACTAAAAATTGATAACCTACATTTGCTCTTCATGAATTCTGGCAGCACGAAACAGTGGCTTGGCTTAAAGTTAATACAAATAGCAAAACTTAAACAGCTAAAAGTTACATAAAATTTCAAGTTGCATGCAATTTTATTAAAGAAATCATCAAAATTCAACCTATCAATATCCTCGTCCAAAATTTCATTCTTCTTCTTACAAAATTTTGCTTTCTTTATTAAAGAAATCAGCTTGTACTTTCTTTTTGGAAATTCATTTGACAAATTTTGGCATACAAAGATTTCATTAGACAACTTTTGATTGAATTAGCAATTCATACATAAATAGTTTCAAATTCAACAACAACAACAAACAACTCTCCGAAAACTTGAAAATAAAAAATGAAAAGACCGACCATGTTGTCAATGCTGGAAGAGAGAGCCTTCTTGATGTCGCTACTAGAGACCTTTCACAGAATCTGAATGGCGGAGTTAAGAAAGGTGAGAAGAGAGGACAAAGTCGATCACTCTTCTACTACCCATGGTATCCACCCCATATGTCAACATGGATCAACTCGAAACAAAATTTACTGAAAGTAGTGTTTAAAGAGAAAGACTGTCTAGTTTGCTTAGCTAAAAGGCAAATTTAACAATTATTTGGTGCACAAGATTTGTCTTTGAAAAAGGGAAATAAAGATAAAACTTGATGAGATGGGCGACCTAGACGTTGGTTCCATAAACTTGGTGTCCGAACTTTAACCGCATTGCACATTTCATTCTAATGAAAATCAAGAAAGTAGACTCCCTCCCTCTCAGCTCCCATCCCAATCGTCCTTCCCGATTGAAGGTCTTGTATGACACAAATATGTCTTAGAAATATTGTTGCAAATAATGAATCATGTGTCAACTTACTTACAGATATCAAATTGAGATAAAATGATGGCACACATAATACATTCTCAAGTTTAAAGCATGTTGAGAACATAATTGTTCCAATATGTGTCACATTGGCAGAGGAACCATATGGAAGCTTCACTATATAATTAATGGCAGGCTGCATAGTGGTGAAATAGTTTGTGTTACAAACGATGTGAACGCTTTTGCCACTGTCAATAAGTCATGTTGATGATTTACAACAAGTATTAGCTAGGATGACAGCCTTACCTGAAAATTCCTCATAGTTTGAGATGTTACCAGCTTGGTTTGAGGAATTGGAGGGCGCTACTTTGTTTTGGTTTAGCAGCTCGATAAGACGCACACAGTCTTCTTGTGAGAATGGAAAATAGGTACTTGCTCCATCTCCTGTTTGTGCGTTGCTATAGGCAGCAACATGATTGCTTGTGGCTTGTACCTTCTCCAGACATAACAGCTTTTCTTTTTTAACAATTGTCGTATGTATGACCCTTCCAGTTGCAAAATGTGCAACACAAATGTTCCCTACAGTTCTTGGTTGCATGGTTAGTACGGTCACACTTCTCACATCGAACCTTCTCTTCACCATGATCATGACGTTGTTCTGACTTGCGCACATATGCTACAGTGTCTTCGATAGGCTGTGAGGGCACGATTGTATTTTGTTCAACATGAAATGCTGCCGATTCAGAAGGAGGAACGACTTTGCCAATAGAGGCAGCAACCTGCTTTTCATATCAAAGAGCAATATAGTAAGTCTTGTTCAGAGATGGTAATAAATCCATACCAAAGACATTGCTTCGTACAGTTGCAAAGTCTTCTGTCAATTCCATCAGAAACTTCATAGTTTTCTGAGTCTCAATATATGTTTTCACCTCTAACGCTGCCACACATGTGCAATGAGGGAATGCACAAAGAGACTCTTTCTCATCTCACAACCCTTTGAGTTTTGTGAAAAAAGAGGTGACAGTAGAAGATCCCTGCACACATTCATGAATTGCATTTTCAATGTGAAACAATTGAATGGTGTTAGTTTGGCCAAACCTCTCATGCAACTCTAACCAAACAGTTCTTGCATCTTTGCAATGTGTAAAGCTCTTAGCAATCTCCCTCGACATTGAAGCAAGCAACCTGTCTTCACTAAGATGTTACATCGATCTCATTATACTTGTTCATCTGAATTTATGGCTGGCCTGATGAGGGTTCTGTTTACGAACCCTATTTTGTACTTGATCTGCAGCGCCATGTTCATGCTCTCAATCCATTGTGTGAAATTGTCTTCCATCAATGATTGTGCGACCAAAATCGCGCCTGGTTGATCTGAGTGATGAAGATATAAAGGATGATTTGAGTTCTCTCATGTCGGTGCATTCTTTGATGGTGCTGCATCCGATTGAGGTTTTGGTTCGTTGCTTACAAGTTCTCCTGTCATGGTTGTCGATAAGGTATTTGTGTTTTAGGGTTTTTGTAGATGGCCCAGAAACGCAGTAGCTCTGGTACCATAATAACAACTGATATTGGTGACTATCTTATATTTTATAGGTCAACAATGATACAATATATATACAGAACAGTCTCTTAATTTGTAGGATCTGATAAGGAAAATTCTAAAGCATATCGAATCATATACAATTACAAAGGGTTGAGAATCACTGGTCCTTATTTGATAAGGATCCTTTCCTTATGTTCTTCAATATTAATTCTTGAATAAATTGAATACTCATGCAATTGATTTAAGCCGATATCTCACTTGAGTTCATGAAATTTCTTAGAAACGGGTGACAATTTTTCATATGCGCTCAATCCATGTCTATGCCAAAATAGAACGTAACATTGCTTCAAGAACAGGTTAGAAAATTCCATAATCCATATGTAAATAATAATCTTAACAAAATGGTCACTGTAAATTCTCTTTGTATTTTTCAGCTAACAATAACAAAGTAAAATCTTTACGGAAAATGGGTTAGAATTAAGCCATGATTAGCGTCTAATCACGAAGCTAATGACTTTCTTCTACCCACAAAAACCTGCAAAACCCCATCGGATCCACCCGACACGAGGGTACACTGGTCCTCATCGTCTCCCTTCTGCCGCCAGCACACACTGCTCACGAAGCCTCGGTCATCACAACCCTCGCTTCCCATTGGTCCAAACCCATGCACCCAAACCGGCTCACCCCACCTCACATCATACACATACACCTGATTATTCTCCGACCCGCACCCGAGAAGCCCACCGCTTCTCCAAACCGACAACCCGACGAAGCTCCGGTTGTTGGCATGACCCGAAAACGTCCGAATTTCCCGCGCGTCTTCCGCGCTCCACATCTTCAGACACCCGTCTGTTCCGGAAGACACCATCGTACGGCTATCGAGGAATCTAACATACGTCACGGTCTTATCGTGGCCGTTAAAGCTTAAAACCGGGCCCGCCATTCTCCTCGCATCGTAGACGTAGGCTTTCCGGTCCGCGCATCCGACGGCCAGGAGCGGCCCGTTGAAGGGATTAAACTCCACGCAACAGACCGGGTTCCCCGCCTCAGAAGGAACCGCGCGAGCCACACACTCCCCAGCCTCGCACCGCGGGTCCCACATTTGGAGGGTCCCGTCGTCGGATCCCGACGCCCCGAGACAACCCGGATCCGGACCCGAGTAGTCGAGGCTCCAGACGCGGCGCCCGCCGTGCTCGTCGCGCTCGAAGACGGGGAGACGGGACTCGAGGTCGTACTCGGTGACGACGCCGTCGTAGTCGCCCGACCCGAGGATCCGGCCGCCCGAGCCGGGTCGCCAACGGAGGCTGCTGAGCTTGGCGGGAGTGCATATGTAATAGTCACATGCAGCTGCGTGGTCTAGCCAAACGACGTCGTCTTGTTCACGACTGCTACTCGGCAGCAGAGAGCTGACGCTGTAGATTCGAATCATTCTGGCGATGCCTCCGGTGGCTATAAGGGTCTCGGAAGGATCGAACTCGATGACTCCGAGAATGTTGGAGGAGGAGCCGGTGGCGGTGGAGGAGGAGACGACGGTGGAAAGAGTGAAGTCCCATTCGGACCTAGGTTGTTGTTCTGGTCGTTGTTGGTTTGGGTTTGAGTTATGGGTTTGTAACGGTGGAGGTGTTGGGAAATGGAAAGGTGGGTTCATCGCCCAGGCATGGTTAAGGGGTGGTGGTGGTGGTGGAGATGTGAAGTGTGGAAGACATTGGGGTTGTTTGTGTACCAACCAAAGGCTCCCGTACCCTGGCATAGGACGTTCAAGTCATTCATGGAGGGAGTGGATAAATACTTGGAAATTTCATCCATTTCATCCTCTTTCCCAGATGATTAATGTTTCCCTAAATTACGTCAATGCCCTTAGTGCGGCAAATAACATGTAAATTTGTTGATCATCGTTATAGGATTTAAGTGCTTGTTTGTTTGGTGGGATTAAATAAGATTGTGTTAAATAAGAAATCCAATTTAGTTATTATTCTGTTTAGTGTTACGGGTACTAACTTAAAAGAGTTTTGGTCTTCTTAGTTAGTTTTATTGTGGGTATTCAAGAGTCCAGGACAATATTACAAAATAAAAAGGTCTAATATAGTCTTGAATACCAAACATGCACATATATCCACACATGCCGTGAATGACGACTAATTAAGGATACTAATATAGTACATTCGTGTGAATGATATAATTTATCAAATTTATATTGTTGTGCGTATCAGAAGTTTGAGTAAATATGGTAATGAAAGTGATTTAATGAAGCTTAATGATTGGTAGTGTGTAAAAATTTTGACGACAATAAGAACATCAAAACGATTCAATCTAGCTCAATTTGAAACACCTGACACTATTTTTGCTAATGAACTAACTTCATCATACATACAAACATTTTACTTCATCACACAAGGTAATCGAATTTCGTCAAAATTTTAGTTTCTTTGTGAAAACACCTCGATCAGTGGAAGAATCTTCCATCGATGAGAGGATGATAAAAGACTACATGAGAATGATCATAGTATAAATGCAAATGTTTCATGGGTTTTTATGGTATTTCACAAAAATACAATTAATTCAGCTCTGGGAAATAATATATAGAACCTAGGAAGGAATCGAAGGGGAAAGATTGGGGTGTGAATATTAATTATTTGATGGACTAATAATAAAAACTGAAGCAAGGAGCTAGTGGAGAAGGAGGCACAAGATAAGTAGAGGCAGCGTTGGTTGCATTTCTGCCTCATTTTGGGTTATGGAAGATGTTGTGGCCACAGCCTGTGCTGTCCCCCTCCGCATTACGTGGGTTCAGCAAAGCCTTTTATCGTCCACCCCATAAATATATACACCTTCACTTCCTTTACTCTCTCACAACAACAAAATTGAGATCTAGGTCACCACTTTCCATTTTAGCCTTTATGATCAAAGAGATCTAAAATGACCCTAACCAGCCCAGCGCTCTATCTTAAATCTCAAACTAACAGAGTTTCTCTCTACAGTTTTATCTATACGTCCGCGTTTAATGCGCTTACAAGTGCAAACAGATATCGAGTCACGCGGTCTGATAAAGTATGTTAACACCTAAATGTAAAATTTTCACGTTAGAATACTCTAAAATTTTCACACAAAAAAATGAAAGGTGAGTAATTGATAGTCCATCCTACTTCAAGTAAAAAACTTACAGTTTTTGGGAAAAGAAAACTTTTCCTTCCCCTAACCAGCTCTGGTCAGGAGTAATTGATCAAAATCAATAACAATACCTGACAAATAAAATGATTAAATAAAATAGTCAAATACCAATTAGCCCCTACAATGTCCTTTAATTGCATTCAAATTCTTCAAAATGTACAGTCGTCCAATTTTGATCGGCATTAGTCAGGTGCATCTAACGGGTCAGAGAAGTTGCTTCCTTTGAGGAATGATGCTCAAGGATGTACAGGTGTATTGGCTATCTATCATATATCAATGAGGGCTGGCCTGCAGAAGGCAGCTTTTTCTGATATATTGGATTCCTTAAACTGTTACTGAAGACTGTTGAAAATTTACAATGAGTAGTGTTTGTTTGAGTTAAATTCCTTCCAATGTAGTAGTGACAAAGCACCGGCTATTCTGAAACAGTGATCAGTGAGAATAAAAGATTGAAAGAAACAGAGCTGCAGATTCCTAGATATCCAGAAATTTATCTCCTGCCTCATGAGTCATGACCTCATCCATATATGTAGAAAGTAGAAACTACCCAATCCAACTATTAAAGCAAGCTCACCTATGTTGTTGCATCCCCTTTCATATGTACATGCACAGTTATGGACCAGACCAATGATCCATGATCAATGAACAAGTCCGATCCTTTTCTACTGTCTACCTGCAGCTTGATGTTAGTGCCCTCCCATAAAGCTGAGGAGGTGTGTTAACATACTAGTGTGACTTACCATCTTTTACCACATTAATGCTATAGTTTACACAACATATTCTCATGTAATCTTGGCCTGTATGGCTGCTGCTCTACCATTTCTATACCAATTGGGAAGCAAGGCCACCACTGTTGAAATGGAGTCTACCCATTGCGGCTTAAGCCGAGTCAGTTGGTGGCGGAGATACCGGTTTCGACCGCATAATCCAAAAAGTGACCTAGCTGAATCAAGAACCAAGAAGCCAAGTTTCCTGGGCCCGATCTCTATCGCACATTGTTCGCTCTCTCTCTCTCTCTCCCAGATCGATGCTCTTATTAAGCTTTTGGGTTCTCATTGTCTTTCGGGGCTTCATATTCTGGGTTTCGATGATTCCTTGACATAGACAGTGAGATAGAGTGAAGGAGAAGGAAACATAATAGGTTTTACATGTCCCGATCGTCTGTGTTTCCGTCGATTAGGTTCATTTGCTGGGTATTTGAGAGAGAGGAGATAGCAGAGTAATATGTTCCTTCACTCACTAGTGCACACTATTTCTTGATCATAGTTGATGATTATTCACAGGGCACATGTGTTTACTTAATGAAACACAAATCTAAAGCACACTCTATTCTTATCAATTTCATTCATTTGGTTAAAAACCAGTTTGATAAGCGAGTCAAAACAGTTAGGAGTGATAATGGTCCCGAATTTGCAATGCATGCCTTTTATGCATCTAAGGGTATAGAACATCAAACAAGTTGTGTCAATAGTCCTCAGTAAAACGGTGTTGCCGAAAGGAAACACCGACATCTTTTGAATGTTGCGCGTTCACTTCTTTTCCAAGCCAATCTCCCAAAAAGTTTTTAGGGTGACACAATTTTGACTGCTTGCTATCTCATCAATCAGACACATTCTCCTCTCTTGTAAGGTCAAACACCTTTGAACGATTTTTTTCAAAGAAGCCAAATTATGAACATTTACGAGTTTTTGGTTGTCGGTGTTTCGTTTCTACCCATCCTTCCAAGCTTAGTAAATTCAATCCACGATCAATCGAATGTATTCTTTTGGGGTATCCACAAGGTAAAAAGGGTTACAAAGTCTATCACTTGACATACAAGAAAATATTGGTATCACGTGATGTGATCTTCTTTGACGATAATTTCCCTTACATTGTCATTGACTCTTCCGATTCCTATCTGAAATACACTTCTAATCCTACCATCACAGGAGATATAGGCCATTCAGTCTCATATCCAAGAAATTTCCAAGCTGGCCTTAGGGTTTCACCGGGTAACAATCCTAATCCTAATATGACTCTTCTTGAAATTCCTACTCCTTTGGCCAATTCTTCCTTTGAAGATAATGCATCCAATCTTTCAATTGTCAATGACATCCCTAATCCTATGCCATCTTCCGATGCACAATCAAATTCAAACACATTCACTTTTTTGAATCAACCACAAAATTCTTCCTCAGACACATCTCCTCCACATATGTCGAATCCTCTTGTCTCTATTGAGTCCAGCCAACCAGCATTATTACCACCTCCTCCACGTCGTTCCTCTCGTCCAACAAAGGTTTCTACCAAGTTGCAAGACTTTCACATCGAGGCAGCTCTCCCCTCATGTACCATCCCATCGTCTTCTTCACCCGAGGTCAGTAATTCAGGTACGGCTCATCCATTAGTCAATGTTATCTCATATGATAGACTCTCCACTACTCATCGAGCATTTATTGTTGCTCTAACATTGCATCGTGATCCTACATCTTATTCTCAGGCCATTCTAAACCCCAAATGATGAGAGGCTATGCAAGATGAAATTCGTGCTTTGCAAGCTAATCATACTTAGAGTCTTGTGCCACCACCTGCTAATAAATGCCCTATTAGATGCAAATGGGTATACAAGATCAAATACAATCCTGATGATAGCATAGAGAGGTACAAAACTCGCCTTATTGCTAAAGGGTATAGCCAGGTGGAAGGAATTGATTATCATGAAACATTTGCTCATGTTGACAATCTTACAACTGTACGTGTCCTTCTCAGTTTGGCATCCATGCGTGGTTGACATCTTCACCAACTTGATATTAGCAATGCCTTCTTGAATGATGATTTGTACGAAGAAGTTTACATGCAACTTCCTCCAGGATTTAGAGGAAAGGGGGAGACTCGGATATACAAATTTCACAAATCACTATACAATCTCAAACATGCTTCAAGACAATGGTTCATCAAATTGTCTAATGAACTAGAGGCAGCCGGTTTCAAGAGAAGTTGGTCGGACTACTCACTTTTTGTCCGCAATTACAAGGACAGATTCACAGTTCTCTTGGTTTATATTGATGGCATCATTCTAGCAGGCAACAATCTAGATGACATCAAGGCAAATACAAGTTTAGAGACATGGGAGTTTTGAAATATTTCCTTGGAATCGAAGTGGCCAGGTCTAAGCAAGACATTGTTTTGAGCCAAAGAAAGTATGCCTTTGAGATATTGGAGGACTCAGGCTTTCTCGGAGCAAAATCTTTAAATTTTCTCGTCGAATGTAATATTGTTTTGACACATGATGGCGGAAAGTTACTTAATGAACCAGCACAATATCGAAAACTGGTAGACAGACTTATCTATTTTACTATAACAAGACCAGACCTTGTCTATGCGGTGCACGTTCTCAGTCAATTCTTGACAAAACCGAGAGAACCACACCTTGAGGCTGCACATAGAGTATTACAGTACTTGAAACAAACACCAGAGCAAGGTTTGTTGCCGCCTTCTACTGGTACACTATAATTAAGAGTCTATTGTGTTGCAGATTGGGCACGTTGCAAGGATACTAGAATGTCAGTTACTGGTTACTATATTTTTATCTGTAATGCACCTATTTCTTGGAAGACAAAGAAGCAAAGTACTGTTTCTAGGTCAAGTGCAGAAGCATAATATCGATCAATGGCTTTTACCTGTTGTGAGGTTACATGGTTACAAAGGACCTAAATGTTACAGGTACGCAACCAGCATGACTTTTATTTGACAATCAAGAAGCTTTATATATAGCATCCAACCCAGTTTTTAATGAATGATCAAAGCACATAGAGATTGATTATCATGTTGTTCGTGAAAAGATACGAAGAGGTTTGGTTAAAACCGCATACATTCGGACACAGGATCAACCCACAGATTTGTTCACAAAGCCGATTAGTTCACAACAGTTCACAGAGTTGCTAAGTAAGTTAAGTGTAATTAACATGCACTCTAACTTGAGAGAGAGTATTGAAGAACATAAGGAAAAGATCCTTATCAAATAAGGACAAGTGATTCTCATCCCTTTGTAATTGTATATGATTCGATATGCTTTAGAATTTTCCTTAACGGATCCTACAAGTTAGAAGACTGTTGTGTATATATATATATATATTGTATCATTATTGACATATAAAATATAAGAAGATATTCACCAATATCAGTTTTTATTAATTAACGAAAGGGATTTTATGCACCAAGGTGCACTTCCACAACTAATGTGAGGAATTTGTTTTTGTTTTGTTGAGAAATGTAAACATACATAATTGGTTGGTAATAACTGGGAGCACAAGCCCATAGAGGTAGACATGTAAATACATCGGATCTGGAGTGGATCGACGTAGATTCGAATCCGTAATAGGAATTTTAGATTCAGATCCGTAATAGGAATTTTAGATGCAGATCCGACCCGTTACTCGTCGGATTTTTGATAGCTCGATCCAAATCCAGATCTGACGGGTTAACGGACACCCGACGCTTAATCAGATCCGGTTACACTAATAAATATTTCAAAATTTAAATAATAATTTCATAATTTTATCATAAAACGTTGATAAAATATTATAACAAAATAAAGTTTTGTAAATACTCATAAACGATAAATTAATATAATCAAAATAGCTGACCTCTAATGTTTTTAGCAAAGAGCACAAAACGAACATAAACATCAATGACTTTGAACTTAATCAAATCATACTTTAGAGGTAATTTAGTTATGAATGTTTAAATTATCCATATAATTGTTATATTATGTAATATTTATCAATAATATTATGAGAAAATACCGATTTACTACAAATTTTTGGACATCATTTCTCATTCTAACAGTTTTTTAAAACCATTAACCATTTTAATTTTTTTTAAATTTGTGTCCATTCCAACAAAACTCAAAACAACCTATAATTTTTCAATACCCGTGCTACCCTCACCCATTAAAACATACTTAGTGAGAGAAAATGAAAGAGAGAGGAGACATGGTCACCGGCTGCCGGATTCTCCCCAGAATCTGGAATCGAGTTTACTAATAATCCCTAATAAACTCTCACTGAACCTTAAACCATATTTTTATTGTCACAACCAACTTTACTACCCCTAATAAACTCTCACTGAACCCCTAAACCACATTCTTATCGCCACAACCAACTTTACTACCCCTCAATAAACTTTCACTGAATCCCTAAACCGCATTCATGTCGTCACAACCAACTTTACTACCCACCAATAAACTCTCACTGAACCTCTAAACCGCATCCCTATTACACAACTAACTTTATTACCAGCTAATAAACTCCCACAGAAGCCCTACATCACATTTCTATCGACATAGCCAACTTTATTATCCCCTAATAAAGTCTCACTGAACCCCTAAACCGCATTCCTATTGCACAGCCAAATTTACTACTCCCTAATAAACTCGCACTGAACCTCTAGACCACATACTTATGGTCACAACCAACTTTACTACCCCATAATAAACTCTCACTGAACCTCTAAACCATATTCCTATTTACAACTAACTTTACTACCCCCTAATAAAGTTAAAAGATAGAGAAAGAGAATGTTATAAAGTTATGGAAGTAGATGCGGAAAGAAGTAAAATGTTGTAAAATTAACTGGAAATTGTATGGACCAGAAAATGAACATCGATCAAGCACTCCTACTCGCGCTCGGCGAGGTGTGTCCGCCACTGGAAGAGGTCGACGTCGGAAGGGCGAGGGGAGAGGACAAGCTCCTTGAGCTTCTTGGAGAGAGATGAATCGATTAAGGAGAGCTTGACCTTGGCGGCGTCGAAGGCCTCATGATATGTGTGTGAGCTGAGAGAGGTGAGGACAGAGCGGGTCATGGCGGTGATGAGTTTGGGGTCAGACAAGTGGGGCATATGGTGGAGGAGGCCTGAAGAGGGTTGTTGTTGAGGTCGGATAAGGTGGGGCTAGGCGTCGTCGATTTGGATGGACTCGAGGTCGGAGATTTCAGCCGCCCTTGGGGCGGTGGAGCCGAGGATGAGAATGTGTTTCATGACGGCCATCGACGTCGAGCTCCTATCCAGAGAGAGAGAGAAGTGAGAGTTAACAGAAAAGGGAGAGATGAGAGAGAGAGAATGGATGAGATATGTGGTGTAATAGTAAGGGTAAAATTGTCTATTTAGTAAGAAATGTTGGAATGAGCAATGTAAAATTCTTTTAGTTGGAGTGATCACTTTTTTTTTCTCTAATTTATATGAAATGGTCAATACTCCTAATATTATATTTATAAAAAATTATTTAATTATTTTAAACGGATCTGTGACGGATCAAATCAAACTCGATCTGTATCCGATCATTTTAATAAACTGGTTAATACATCTAGATACTTAACGGATTAACAGATAAATTTTTTATCAAACCCCGTTAAAAAACCACGAATTCTGAACGAACATTCGGCCCTTTTATAGTTGTACGTAGAGGTCAAAACTCCATGAGGTATTCTCCACCGTCAGATTCTTCTAACTATACACGTGGCAGCCCCTCAAGGAAATCAAACACACGAGAAGACCGCTCTGCGATGGGGGCTACTTAACTAAAAACCCAGTGTTTTATTTGTTCCTGTGTTTGAATCTCTCCCTCTCTCGCAGTCTCTCTCACTCCCAAATCAAAACCTCCCAGATTATCAGAGACCGGAGATCTCGCCGGAGCTGTGAGAATGGTGACGTCGGCGGTGGTGAACACGTATCCACTGTCGAGCTACACGTTCGGGACCAAAGAGCCCAAGATGGAGAAGGACACCTCTGTCGCCGATCGACTCGCTCGCATGAAAGTCAAGTACGCCTCGTCGTTTTTTATCTTCGCTGCGTTTCTTATGGTTCCGATTACTGTTTGAATTTCAGTATCTGTTAAGTTGTTTGAGCTTTTTTATAAACCCTAATTTTGTTTTTGTTGTTCGTTTTTTGATTTGCAGCTATATGAAAGAGGGGATGAGGACCAGCGTTGAAGCTATTTTACTGGTATGTATTCAAAGGATTGATGAATTGCTTTGTGAAATTGCAATTTGTTCAATTTGATATTTTCGATTAGAGTTGCTTTCTATAGTGCTTGAATTCTTATGTGTAAGTTTAAGATGATTGTTAAATGAGATGAGATTAGACAAATAGTTTTAGAAGTGTTTGTTCTACTGCGCTGTTTCGAGACCAGGATTTGTTCAGTTGTTCAATTACATGATTGTGAGTTCAATGCTTCTGTGCATTACCGAGTCGTTCGTGGTTTTAGGATTGAAGACAGTTTCAGTGTAAATTTCAGTGGATTTTTATGTTTTATAGCTTTTGATAAAGAATACGTAACTAAAAAATGAGTTGGGGATTATCTGAGCTAAGAGTAGTTAATGTTTGGTATTCTAGTTCTGTGATTCTTAACATGATTGTGAGTTCAATACTTTGTGCATTACCTTTTATGGTTTTAGGATTGAAGACAGTTTCAGTGTTGAATTTCCTGGTAGGTAGATCTGTTTGTATGTTAGAAATACTTGCGAATGAGTGTTGGCGATTATCTTAGCTAGAGTAGTTCATGTTTAGTATTCCAGTCCTGTGATTCTTAACATTCTGCTAGCCTATTTTAGTTTTAAATAAATGGTATTGGTTGCTGGACAAAAGTTGGCCATGATTGTAATTTGAATTTCCACCTCCAGCCATCGGTGCTTGCATTTTCTGACTGGGAGAAATATATTTTCTGATTTGCAGGTGCAGGAACATAATCATCCACACATACTTCTTCTGCAGATTGGAAACACGTTCTGCAAGCTTCCTGGTGGAAGACTGAAGCCAGGAGAGAATGGTATTGACCTTATCCTTCACTGCATCAGTTTTTATGGTTTATGCATGGTATTGTTGACGACTAACCCCTTCTTTGTTGTTTGTGGATCTTGTCGTTTTGCAGAGATTGAGGGGCTGAAGAGAAAGCTCACCAGCAAACTTGGTGCCAATTCAGCAAACCTTATCCCTGATTGGCAGGTACTGTTATTTCCTGTCTGAAAAGCGATAATATAAGCCTTATACGGCTAGTGGAAAACATAAGAAATATAACTTGGAAAGAAGTTGGTTGCATGTTTGATGAGGCAATGAAAGATAACCGGAGCAGCAAGAATGAGACGTATAATAGCATTAGGTGCTTCTTTAGTTTTAATTTTTCATAAAGGTTAAGTCACTTTGATATGCCACCAATTGTATTTGATGTTATAAAATTTAGTAATTATTACGAGCATATAGTATAACAACTGAGCTAGCTTGCAAAAACTACATGCGCTACCTTGTTAATGCTTCTTACTTACCTCAGAACATTGATGCAGATTGGAGAATGCGTTGCTATCTGGTGGAGGCCAAACTTTGAAACCATAATGTACCCGTACTGCCCTCCTCACATAACAAAACCTAAGGTAATGGCTGACACCATCCTCCACAAGACAACCATGGAATATTGTTTCTATTACTGATTCACATATCCTCCTTCCCCCTTCCCCATTCTGTGCCATGTGCTGATTTTTCCCTATGTTTGTAATGCAGGAGTGCAAGAAGCTTTTCCTTGTTCACTTATCTGAGAGGGAGTATTTTGCTGTGCCAAAGAACCTAAAACTCCTTGCTGTTCCGTTGTTTGAGCTCTATGACAATGTTCAGGTATGATAATTATATGGCGGCATGCTCCTGCTATATATAATTTGAGAGTTGGACCTGTGTTCAGTGTGAAATTTAAGTTCCGCTATGTCTCCAGATTTTTCGCTTGCCATCTTCCTAATGCCTGTAGCGTATGGATGAAAAACATGACTTTTCTTTCTTTATCTCCTCATTTTTCTTTATTTTTTCTCATTTTGCTGTATTTTCTAATGTACATTTCTTAATTGCAGAGATATGGGCCTGTTATATCTACAATTCCACAGCAGCTTTCCAGATTTCAATTCAACATGATCAGTGCATGAGTGGAGTATGGAACCTAGAAATTACCCGGATGGAACTTCCAATATAATGACGATCATATCTTAATTTTCATTTCATCATGGACTGATAGAGCTGAAGATCTGGACATTTTTTTGTTGCTTAACTTGAGTTGGTTAGTTTGGCATTCTGCTATCCAGATGGCTGATGCATAACTTGTGATATGGTCTATCTATCTATATGGGTCATTACGTTTATTTGCTAATGGGTTTGCATTACTCATGAAACTTTCTTTGAACATGTGTGTATGCTGTGATGTGCAAGTTCTTGTAGTTGTAGTCTTAACACTGAGGATACTTCTGTGCAAGGGACGATGTTAAGTTTCTGTCAGAACTGGGGAGTGATAGTTAGTTGTAATAGTGTTGCTTCAAAATTATTGTGGTTATAAATGTCCTAGCAGAACTTATTGTGCTTCAGTGAGTTGTAATGATGGGTAGAACAAGGATGTATGTAGGGTGTACGCGACAGCTTGTAACATTTTGTATCTTGCATTTTACAGCGTTCTCATAGATTTCATCTTGAGAAGCCCTATGACATGTATTGATCTTTGTAGAATTCACCCTTCATCAATGAAATTTTTTCTAGGTGTTTTCTTGAAGACATAAGTGTCATGTTTATTATCAATTTGAATGACACAAGAGGCTCACGACTATAAGTGCTGTATGCTCCGGCTAAACGGCTAGCCAGTAGTGGTTACTGGTTAGAAATGTGGTTGAGGGAGGGGGTTGTACTCGTTAGTGGAAGTGGTGAAAAATGTAGTAGGCAAAATTGTCGAAGTGTGCTAATCTGAATGAGTTTATAACAAATAATACCAAGTAGATATAGAATAAGGTGCGTGAGTTTCTTGTCATTTTCACATCGCTTGGAAATTGGTTTGAATCTATCTGTATGCAAGACCTCAAGAAGCATAAATATTACTGTGCCCCGTGTTTTTCCAGATTTTCTTTTCTTCCATCTTTTCTCTGGCACTTTGAGCCTCCTGCCATTGCCCCGCTGCAGCATGCATGTTAGACGGAGCACATAAACTCCTGATTCATTTGCTTCCGACTCTTTAGCCTTCTCTATCACTTCCTCCGCCAAATTGAGGTGACCCTTCTCTGCAGCCACCAAGTAAAGCTCCCTATATTGCTATGTCAGGCTTATACGGCATTTCTCTAACCAGACGTACTGCTTCCTCCAAATGACCATTTCGGCTTAGCAGGTCGATTATGCAGCCATAATGTTCGAGCTTAGGTTGAACCCCAAATTCCTTCTCCATCGAATAGAAGATTCTTTCACCTTATTTTACTAAGCCTCATTGGCTACAAGCAAAGAGCAGTGGTGAACGCGAAATCATTCGGCCACAACCCTTTCTTTTGCGTCAATGAGTAAATCTTGACAGCGTCTTCTGTTCTTCCGTTGATAGCTACAGACCTAATCATAACATTCCAACAAAACACATCCCTCTCTCCCATATGGATAAACAGTATGAAAGCTCTCTTTATGTCCCCGCACTTCGCATACATATCTACGAGAGCAGTCCCCAAAATGGCTCCAAACTGAGGCCAGTCTTCGATCAAGTAGTGTATCCACTTTCCGAATTGTAAAGCACCCAACTGAGAACAAGCCGATAGAACAGAAACAAAAGTGTATTTATCCGGGACTTCACCACTCGATTGCATTTGCACAAAGAGATCCAATGCTTCTTCATGTTGTCCACGCTGGGTGTAACTTGACATCATGAAGTTCCATGAAACTACATTCTTGCAAGGCATTGTCTGGAAGAACTTTCTCGCTGTCATAACATCTCCTACAGCAGTTTACACTCTGATCATTAGTGTTCTCGGGCATCCGCTCAAAAAATCTCTCGCATTGCCTGTATCCCTTACTTCAGCGTAGCCATAGATCATCGAATTCCATGACACAATGTCCCTTCCAGGCATAACATCAAACAGCTTCCTTGCACGCTGAACATCACAAGCACTCACATAGAGAGCAATCACGCAGTTCCATAACTTGATAGTCTTCACATACATTGAAGGGCATGAGCAACTGATGGATTGGAGTCAACTTCCACCATTTTGACATAGAGATGGAAAAGGGCATGAGCAACTGATGGATTGGAGTCAAACTCATCATTGACGATCCGGCAACGGAGTTGTTTACCTTTTCGAAACAACCCAGTTTAGAACACGAGTTCAACACATACAGGTAAGTAAAGTTATGGGGTTTGAGAGGCAATTCATCAAACAGGTGGAGACATCTCTCAAATAGGCCATTTCCATCATACCATCTAATCATGGCATTTTGAATCATGATGTTATTACTCAACTGAGGACCCAATTGAGAAAACATGAGATTAGGATACTCCATAGTTCCAAACTCCGTGCTCCGTCGGAGAAATTTAGAGAAGGTTTGGATGTCTTGGTGGAGTGAGGTAGTGACAATGAGGGCATGTATTTGATTCAACTGTTTGAATGTGCATTGTGGTAGTAATTTTGAGAGTTTGAGCTCCATGGAATAAGCCATGACATTCACTTTTGCCTCTTTGTTGTTATTTTTGAGAGAAACTTACTTGTGGGTTCAGGGTTTAAGGGAGGGTTTATCATAGTGCACTAGAAGCAATTCCATTTTGCCACCATATACAAGAATATATGCAGAATCCCAACAACTAGAGTATCTCATTTGGGTCTCGTTTCTCTCTAGAGAGAATTAGGGACAACGGCTCTAGATCTCTTATGTCTTGGTGTCTCTATTGTCTTTGGTGCATCTGGTTGAGTTTTACTACTCTCTTACAGAAGATGCAGGAGGTGTTGGGTGATCTGGTGGATAGGTTAGCAATTGTGGATGAAAAAGCAGTGGAGGTGGTTCTGCCGACGCAGCCACCGGAGAAGGCACAAAGTAGATTTTATCTCGTAGGGGAACTCATGACTAAGAAACCATATCGGAAAGAGGCGGTGATTAACATGATGAAGTCCCTATGGATACCGGCGGCGGCTAGAGGGGAGCAGGAGGTTATCACGTCGGTCATTCTGGAGAACAGTAACCGGATTCTGTTCTCGTTTCGATATGAGGCTCACCTCTGGTGGGCGATGAGGGGTATGCCGTGGACGTTTGAAAAAACTTTGTTTGCTATTGGAGTCACTGGTGGAAGGGAAGATCCAAGGACGGTGTAAAGGGAAGATCCAAGGTTTTTTGGAAGCAAAGAGAAAAGGTTATTTGGTTATCTGAGGGAGACATGAACACTGCATTTTTCATGAATTTACATCAAACCGGAGGTGGAAAACACCTTAAAAGGGCTGCATGATGAGACTGGAGTTTGGGGAACAGAGGAAGAAGAAATTGAAGGAGTAGTGCTATCTTATTTTGAGAAGCTTTTTAGATCAGATCAAATTGCTAAAATTGATGATGTTGTGAGTTTAATACCGAGGGTTATTTCAAAGGATATGAACAGAAAGTTCGTGAAAGAGATAAGTAGTGAAGAGGTATGGAGTGCACTTAAGCAGATGCACCCAAGGAAAGCGCCAGGGCCAGATGGGTTGACGCCATGTTTTTACCAGTTTTTGGCCGATTGTGGGAGATGATATATGTAGTAGCAGCAGTGCAAACTTTTATTAGTTCTCGATGCCATCTAAGTCAGTTAAACAATACACATGTTACTCTTATTTCAAAGGTCAAAACACCTGAATTGGTAAGTCAACTCCGCACTATTAGCTTATGTAATGTGCTGTATCGGATTGGGCCGAAGATTTTAGCGAACAGACTAAAGCCACTACTTCAGAGTTTCATCTCCCAAATGCAAAGCGCGTTCATACCTGGCCGATTAATTTCGGATAATTCCCTTGTGGCATTTGATGAGATACCCCACTACTTGAAACGATTAAGAGGTGGAGGCGGCGGTTACTGTGCTTTTAAACTTGACATGAGTAAAACCTATGATTGTGTATAGTGGAGGTTTTTGGAGGTGATAATGGAGAAATTAGGCTTCTGTAGGAAGTGAATTGATTGGATCATGGCAGCCGTGGAAATAGTTACATATTCCTTTATGATAGACGAGAAACCAAGGGGCATGCTTACGCCGCAGAGGGGATTGCGACAAGGAGACGCCATATCCGTACCTTTTCCTTTTATGTGCAAAGGCTCTATCTCGATTACTCGATCATGCAGAGCAACAAGAAAGTATACATGGAGTGTGGATCTGCTCGGGGGCTCTTGTGATAAATCACTTGTTTTTTTGCAGATGACTCTTTTGTCTTCTTCAGGGCTGCCGAAGATGAGTGAATAATGGTCAGGGATATACTTAGGAAGTATGAGATGGCTTCAGGGCAACAAATAAGTTTCCAAAAGAGTTGCATATCTTTCAATAAAAATGTTGATGTGGATTCCCAAATGGAACTGGTCTAGGTGTTAGGAGTGGTGAGGGTGGAAAAGCACGACAAATATCCGAGACTCCCTACAGAGATAAACTATTCGAAGGAATAAGCCTTTCAGTATTTAACAGAGAAAACAGATACGAGGGCACATGGATGGAGGGACAAAACCGTCAGTCTTGCATGAAAAGAGAGCTTGATCAAATCAGTGCTGCAGCCTATTTCAAATTATGTCATGTCGTGCTTTGAGATCCCGAAACATTTGTGTACTGTTATGCATCGAATCAGGGCTAGAGTTTGGTGGGGTGATAAGGGGGATGAGAAAAAAATTCACTGGCTTGCATGGGAGAAAATGTGTACACAGAAAAGTGATGGGGGTATGGGATTCAAGGATATAATATGCTTTAATCAAGCTCTTTTAGCAAAACAAGGATGGAGGTTAATGCATCGTCCAAGTTCATTAGCTTCAAGATTAATGAAGGCAAAGTATTTCCCATCAACATCGTTTATGAAGGTCTCTTTAGGAAGTGATGCATCATATGCCTGGAGAAGTATTTTAAAGGGGAGGAGTGTCTTGGAGCTAGGAGGGAGGTATCGTATTGCAGATGGAAGTACTGTGTCATTGTGGTGTGATCCGTGGATCCCATTACCTCATCATTTTCGTCCATTCTCCCAACCAATGTCTGGAACGGAGGACTGCTGCATGGTGGGAGATGTTATAGATCCAGATGAAAGGGAATGAATGATACTATATTGCAAGAGCTGTTTACTGACGAGGAGGTAAGTCTAATTGCGAGTATTCCGTTGAGTCGAGTTCCAACACAAGACAAGCTATTATGGCACTATGATAAGCATGACACTTATAGTGTGAAGAGTGGGTATCACTTGGCAAGGGAGGCGAAGAGAAGGGTGACACATGCTTCTACATCAGGTGGTAATGCAAAGAGTAATGAGTGGTACTGGAGCAAGCTGTGGAAGGCAAGCCGAAAGTAAGGATTTTTACGTGGAGACTAGGACAAGATACCTTACCTACTAGAGCAGCACTTACGCATAGAGTGAGGCTTTCCGGGGCAAAATGTGTCTTTTGCTATGCTGAAGTTGAGACAAGCCTACACCTCTTTCGGGATTGTCAGGTAACACAATGCTTTTGGAATCATAACCACAAATAGCTATATATTTTGGTGGATTGAAATTTTTATTAAACCCTAAACCCAAAACTTAATTGGAACAATTAATATGCCCAAAAAACGGCTGCTTTATCCTCGTCGTTTCCAAGTTCCAAGTGGAAGTATACTACAGGTTTCCAGGTCGTTTCTTAGTCTTTCCAAATTAAACCGGGAAACTTCTGTTAGGTTTCCAAATGCAAGAGGGTAAAAGTAGTTTCCAAATGGATTTAGAGTTGAACCTAGATTACGAAGGTTTAGTTTCCAAATACAAGAGGGTAAAGTAGTTTCCTAATGCAAGAGGGTAAAACGTTTGCCTTTATAAGCGACCCAGTTCGTCCCTTTTCTCAAATTGTTAGTTTCAGACAGGTTCCTCCTCTCGATCAAAATCTTGCTAAAACATTTGCTCAGTTTATTCTGCGTTTGAGTTTTGGGAAGATCAGCTATGAGTTTGCCTCAATCTACAAACGACGTTGTCAAGTGCAAATCTACCCAGAAAAACTCCGATCCTCTTAGGAAGCCTGTGGAAAACAAGGACCAAGGGTGGGAGTTAACCGGAAGCTTGGAAGAGAATGGTGATCATCCTTTGAAGCCTGTGATCTGTAAGAAGTGTGTAATGTTCTGTATGAACAAAACTGCTTATACCAAGAAGTACGAGGACAAAAATCCTTTACGGAAAACAATTCGAAACAATGAAGAATGGGAGGAGCTCAAGGAGAACGATTGGATAAACAGATGGAGTGAATCAGATGATGATATGTAGAAGATTTTTTTATTAGACTTTCTGTGATTGTAATTTGTGGTTTTCGATGTGATTAGTGCAATGAAACTACTTTGTTTCACTGCCTTGGATTCGCAGTCAGTTTAGCAAGTATCAAATATTGTACTAATATTTTTTTGTACTTTCGAAATGAAGTAGAGTTTGATTCATGGTTATTCCCTTCAAATTGTTATTCTTTTCATGTAGTAGTACTATGAAGATTTGACACAAGGGTTCTATTGAAAAACATTCTCAGCTTGGTGTAAAGCCAACTTCTTCAATCCTTTATATACAAGTCATTGACTTTAGTAATTCCGGAATCAATACAAGTTTCAGAAAACCAAATTCTTCAATCCTCACTATCTAATATTCCTTGCGTGTTTGTCATAACAATCAAAGCTGAAGGTATTGAAACGTGCATTGGGGATTGAAACGAGCTTTCATTCAATCCCTAACGAACAGGGCATAAAAATAAACAAAGACCAAAGGATTTTTGATGCTGTGTAAAAACCTCAAATTAGAGAAAAAAACACAGCGGAGCACAAGCTCAGAAAACACTCTCAACTAGATGAATTCGTACAGAGTCTAACAACACACGTAAACTCTATTCTATTACAAATTTCTACTCTCTAGACAGACTGTTTTATTCTATTGTCTTCAAGGAACACTTTAAATATTTAAGACTTTACCAAACTTCTCTTCAACACTAGAAACACTCACAAACAACAAGTTCAACTAAACAAGGAACAATTGAACTTGTATATGACAGCAGAAATACTTTCTTTCAAATGCTCTGCCAAGGTGTTTGTCTGCCAATTTATGTGTTATCCTTTATAAGACTTTCATCATGCTCTAGCAACCCTAATTCCTGTCCAAAAATAAATTCCAATTAAATCATTATCAAGAAAAAATATTCGCTGAATATTATTCATACTAATTAAAAGAATATCCTAACTAAATTAGGATTTCTTTCCTTGTACAATTATCAAGCATCAACTCAGACGTGAACTATCTTTTCCAAAGATATCAAAATCAAATTAGGATCCTATTGAACAATTACTTCCTGCTAACATGTCATCATAAGGTAATATGCAGGTTAGACATTTAAATGTGAGCACAAGCAGACTACATCGATGACACTAGTCAGGATGTTGCTGCAATGCCTGCTGCTCTCATCTTGTATAGGGATGCCAAAATGATCATACCAACAATCTCCTCCCGTTGGCATTCCTATACAAAACCAACCTTGTTCATAACAAATTTTAATTCTTTAAACACACGGAACCAAGTTACACATAATAATCATTTTTCAATTATTTAGAATATAAACAAGATAAGACAATGATCATGATCACTCTCCCTTTTTGTTTAGGAAGCCAAAGGTTCTGTAGCAGTTGTAGGAGGTGGAGATGGGTGGAGGACCGTTCTCCTCTGGTGTGCTTGATGCGCCTATGGTGGACAAAGATTAAGAACCCTGGGCTAAAAACACTCAACAAACCATTATATACAAACATCGAACAACCAATATAAAAATAGCCTAACTCACAAAACCTCAAACCTCCCAAGGATATGAGCAGTAAGACATGCCATTACTTGCACCAACAAGAACTAGAGAGAACTCTTCCCCTTAAGAGATGCATGATATAAGTTACAGTACTTGGAGAAGAAACATTCTTCCCCTCAAATGATGCATGATGAAATTAGAGAGACAAACTCTCCCCCTCAAGTGAGGCATGAGAAAACAAAGTGAAACAAAAATCACACAATGCACATATAGTTAGCTGATTATCACGTCGAAGCTTACTGCAAATAAGAAGCAAAGTATGTAACCAAAGTATAAGACATAGTTTTGTCACTATAAAACCAATAAATCTACCTTCACTAGTGACCTGTGTGAGACAATCCTGCAAGCATATGACAAGTTTTCATTTTATCATGGGTCTAGTGTGCACAAAGTGATTAACTAGAGTCGAGATGGGAAACAATTTAAGTATAAAACACTTAAGTCTTTTAAGTATAAAACACTCAAAATCTATCAATTCATCAACTCAAATAAAATTTAAAATCTATTAATTCAACTCAAATAAAACTCAAAAACAACATATATACACGTACATATACGTACCTATATATAGCTCCACAAACTGAGTAGGATATGGACAAATTTCGACAACACCCAACAATTTCGACAACACCCGAAATTTTCTTCCTTTTTTTTCCCGAGTGAGTTGATGTCCAGATCTAGGAAGGACTTTTAGAAAACCAAACCAAAAAATTCGTCACCTAAAGTTTTTTTTAAAAAAATCGTCGCCTAAGAGGGTCACTCTTAGGCGACGACAAATATGTTGTCGCCTAAGAATGACCCTCTTAAGCGATGACAGTTAGGCTTTAGGCGACGAAACTTCCTGTCGTCTCCCAAGACTGGACCACGTCCCTTAGGCGATGAACAAATGGCCTTAGACGACGATTTCAGTTTTCGTCGATTTAAATTTACCTTAGACGACGATTTTTGGCTCTTAGGCGACAACACATATTTTCGTCGCCTAAAGTTTTATATGAAAAACTTTGGGTCTAAGAAAAACTTTAGTGTATAAGGATTTTGTTTTTTTATTTTATATTAATTTTTTTAAGGTTCCATTATTTATCTGTCAGCTAAAGTTTAGTCAATTACCTATATATCCCTTATAAAGATACAAGGAAACCACCATGTTGTAAAAGGATAAACAGGTAAATCCATATATTAACAAAAACTAAAAAAAATCTCGATTCTCTTATTAAAGTTACCTGACAAAAAAAAGCAATACAAAAAAGGGTTCTTCAACCAAAACGAAGGAGTTGTGGTAGACGACGGTACATTGAGAGGTTTGCCGATTTTGCACTATGGACAAAATTGTTCTAGGTGTTGCAGCGAAGACAATTCCCTCTATCTTCTCTCCTCCAATCTTTCCCTTTTCTATTTCTCTCATTTGACCGGTGAAAACTCGAAGTAAGACCTATTTCTTTCTCCTAAACTTGTTATACGTCTGTCGGAGTTTCAATTCAATTAATCTAGAATATTGTTTTTGAAATTGAATGAATATATGGTGAATTTTTTATTATTATTCTCCGTTTCAGTTCATTATCTTATGCAATTTGATTGAAGTGTTATTGTAGTTGAATATGTGATTGTTTGAATATCAATTTGCTTTGATTCAACAGTATAAATAATTGAAGCATGATATCAAAGTGTGGTAACTTTTCTCAAAGCTAAAATTGAGGTTTAGTATTACCTAGTGATACAAAAAATTTTATATCGGCTTTTGTCTTGTGGTGGAGCAAGGAATGTAGGTTTTGTACTTGGATAATGTGGATACTGTTTTGGTACTGACTTCTTGAAACCATTTATAATATACTACACTAGTGAAAGTCTGTTCATGCAAAAAATGATTATGATTGTATGAAACTGATGAAATGATTATGAATTGATATATTGGGGAAATGGCTTGCACCTCATCTTCTGAATTTCTCAAAGGAGCTCTAATTCGATGGAGAGTGAGACCTGGAAGGACATAGACATGATATTTAGAGAAATGCCATCCACTTCTCCTAACTTTACAGAATTCTTGCTGCTTCATTTTATAGTACTATTAAAGACTTTTAGTATGTCCTAAGTGTTTTGACATTGCTAATAGTCATCAAGAGCTATTTTGAAGCCTATCATAAGGTTGTTTCTCAGAACAATGAAGATTGGTCTCTTATCAACCATTGGAATAATATTTTGCAACTGAGAGAAAATAAAGGCAACTCCCCTTTTAATTGCTATACTTATATACATAATATCTGTTCGGAAAATTGGCTCTTGGCATTGAATTATACTATTTTTGTTCTCATGTTGATTCTTTTCTCTGGTGTGCTAACAATACTATGCATGTTTGCTTCACACAGGATTAACTGAGTGTATAATTTTGCTTTCTTTAGTAAGGTAATAATAATGTAAAACTCTTATTTTACTGGTACAAATTAAGTATACTTGATTGATAAGCTTACAAATTAGTTATTTTCTGTTATAGCCATTTAATATGAGGCAGGGCTTAACTTGGTTTCATATATGTGGTCTTCTTGTAGTTGCAGGTTAGAGTTTCTGGTATCCCAGAGCATCTCTCGTATTACTTGGCTATATGATTGTGGTCATCCTAGGTAATAACACTTTACGTGTGTTTTATGAATGTTTCCTAGTAGTAATATCTGGAAATTAATCAGTGAGTTATTGTTGATAATTTAGTGATGGAAAAGTACCAGTTGGTTTTTGTTATGTATAATTGTACGTGATTTTGTGAGTACTGAACTTATACTAATTGTTTATGGCACATGCAGTTCATAAAGGTCATGCAGTAGGTTTTGTATGCTGTTTATGTTAATATATGGCTTGAACCAGCTATTCGGGGATCTCGCTGTTGTCTGTTATGCTGGGTTCAGTCTGTTGAACAGTCTCGTTCGCGCGCATCAGCCGTTCGCGGGGTCAACCGTTCGCGGGGCAGTTTCGGTCGCGGACGTTTAGTATATAAACGTCCTAAACCTAATTGTATTTAGTAGTTAGTAGTGCTTAGCGCCGCACTTCATACTCTCTGTGTTCCGCACTCTGTATTCTGGGTTTTTCCTCAATCAATAAAACTGTTCTCCTTAGCTAACATATTGTTAGTAAACCACGTAATTCTCTGTGTTCTTTCTTCCGTCCGTTACAACAGTTTAGAATGACAAGGATGCATTCATTGAGAAGTACTCTAAGGCCAACATCTCTAAGATCATTCATTGATATGTTACAGTTCTCTACATTCATAAAATTCTGACCCTTGCAATCAAAATATACTCAGGAGGCTAGGAAGATATGGTTTATGGAAGGTAAAGATGTATATGACCAACTCTAGAGAGCAGAAGTGGAGACTTTCATTGCCAATAACTCTGGTTATAATACTCAAGTTCTGCAAATGCAATATTGTACTTGACTTATATGCATTTCAGATAATCATTATTGTATACAGCATGTGTTCTACTCTGGTTATGTTAAACCATGTACTGTCATGTATGTTACTCTGTCATCTATAATAATGAAATTGGGGTTTGTCTTTGCTCATTTGTTATTAATAATTTTTGTCAAGTTCAATTTTTGTAGGTTTAACCTAATCGCATGATATAGTGTGATTACATTTGAAATTATTTTAAAATTTGAAATTAGTTTTTATTTTGAAACATAATTTTTTTTTAAAAAAAAATTGAAAACAAAAAGGGACGGAATGAGTTTTGTCCCTCATTGCATGAATGTTTCAGTTTCCCGCCAACACGAGTGTAAATGGGGATGAAATTTCACTGAACTTTGGGACAAAATTATTTCATCTCCAAATATACTAGGAGACATAATTAATTTAGGACGAGCTTTAGGAGACGACTTTAGCCACAAAATAATTTCGTCTCTACTTATTTTGCAAGATGAAATCGCAGCTTTTGGAGATAAAATGAGTTTGTCTCAAAATGGGTTTTGTGTAGTAGTGCTTGTACTCAACCATTCCCGTTTCTAAGTCACTCAGTACCTTGTATTGGTTCTTAACCAAGACATGTTTACTTTAAGAATAGTTGGTATAACATCAAATATTCTCCATAGTGGCACAACCATTCACGTTTCTCACCCAATACATGATATTGTTCATCACAACCCAGACATGTTTACTTTAGAAATAGTTGGTCTAGCTCCATGTAGGTGGTGCGGGGTGAAGAATTTGCGGCAGAGCAGCCAGAGCTTAGGCTAGAAGGTGATGAGACGACGCTGGTGGCAGTCACAACATCTCTGGTTGTCTTTGTGGGAAACCCTAGTTTTGAACTAGGGTTGAACGAGTCGAGGGCTTTGACTAGCAGTGACGGGCCAGAAGGTTCTAATGGGCTGGAAATGAAATTGGGGGCTGGTTTGGATTTAACTCAAGGATGGAACTTCGAAACTGAAAACCGAAAAATATCGAATCAAAAATCGAATCATAACCGTTCAAACCGTACCTCAAACCAGACCGAACCAGAGTCGACTGGTCCGGTCTCCGATTTCAGTCCTTCAAAAACCAGATCAGGCCGGTCAAACCGGTCAACGGTCAACCCTACACCAAAACGTTGTAGTTTTATTAAAAAAAAGAGTTTGAAAACCCTTACTCGACTTCTGTCTCACCTCAATCTCCACTTCTCCAGTGACTAACCTAAATCCGCCTCAAAACATAATAGAACAGAGTCATTATCGATCCCAAATTCCCAGCTCAACATAGACGTCCATTGATCTTCAACTAATTTGTTCAAATCATCACCTTCACCTCCTTTTATTTGGTCTAATCATCACCTCACCCCCAAATCCAGACTTCAAGTTCAACTACATCTCTCAATTCGGGTTTGGAGTCAACTGCGATACCGACATCATCATATTCACCTCATTTTATTTGGTCAAATCATCATTCACTGTTCACCCCAAACCTAGACAGCTATACTTCAATTCCTTTTCTCAAATAGGATTCTAGGTCGACTGTGATAGGTTCCCGACTTGAAATTATTGAATCTCGATCTCATACTCATCCTCTCTTGTATTATTTGTAAGTCATAAATCTTCTCCTTATATTTCACATCAATTTTGAGGTTATGTATTATGCACAAATGTAACTGATTGCTTCTTTTCTCATTCTTTGATTTTACATATTTGAAGTGTGAGCTGACGATCACAATGAAGAAGGGTAGATTCACGAAGCACACTAGTCGTGGTTGTAGTCGTGGTGCTACGAATCCTACGAATCATGCATACAGTGTGATAAAAAATTCGTATTCTTCTTCTTCTCAGGTATATTTCCTCTTAACCTAGCCTTCTTGATATTCGGTATCCAAATATTTTTTATGCATTTGGTATTTGTTTTTTTTTAATTATTTCAAAAAAAATTGAAAAAAAGAAACCAAACTGAATCGTTGATGTCGTTTGGTTTACAGTTTGATGCTCTTAAAATAGAAAACCCGTACCAAATTTTATCTCCAGTTTGGGCCCTAAACCGGACCATTTCAAATCGTTCACATCCTTACTTTTACTGGGTCGTTGGTTGAGACTGGTCATTTTGGGTCTGTTGTGCTTGTTGGGTCTGCAATGAGAGGGCAAGATGAGGCTTTCTGTCCGGGCCTATCAAAGAAGCCGGATTGGTCATCAACATTAAGCATGGTGGTGGTTCCGGTGGCACTGGCTGTGGTGGCGCTTGGGGAGGATCAGATGTAGCCAAGGTTTTAGACTTGGTCTGAGCCTTTGTACCAGAATTTGGGCTCAAATCCTAGGGTCTTTTAAAAAAAGTATTTTTTTCAAAATAAATACTTATTTTCTATGTTTTCATAGGTCATTAGCTGTTTTTTCTTTTTTTAGATGAACTTTATGTAAAATGATGTGGTGCTAGCATACCAAGTCCTTTAACTTATCATTATGGATAAAATAAGGTATGTATCTGTGTTGACTATGATATTTGAAATTGAAATAAAATATCATTATTAAAAAAATAGGAATAAGAACCATCTCCATTAATTAAATTGTGTTTTCATCACCACACAATTGACTGTTTAACCAAAACGAATCATAGGAAATCCAAATTTTCATATTGAATCATTAGTACTAGCAATGAACACGAGTCATTGACTTCAATCATGGAATCAATTCAAGTTTCGGGGACTAGATCGTTCTATATTCCATTATTCCTTGCATGATTGTCTTAGAAACTAAAGTTCATCTAACAATAACCAACAAATTGAAGTACCAGAACAGAGTCGGAATCTTCAACATATCCAACTAACTTTCCACAGGGAAGAGAATCTTGACTGGACGGGATCATAAAAGCCATATTTCAGGTTGTAACACAAATAGCTATATATTTTGGTGGATTGAAATTTTTATTAAACCCTAAACCCAAAACTTAATTCGAACAATTAATATGTCCAAAACGGCTGCTTTATCCTCGTCGTTTCTAAGTTCCAACTGGAAGTATACTACAGGTTTCCAAGTCGTTTCTTGGTCTTTCCAAATTAAACCGGGAAACTTCTATTAAGTTTCCAGATGCAAGAGGGTAAAAGTAGTTTCCAAATGCAAAAGGGTAAAACCTTTGACAATGGATTTAGAGTTGAACCTAGATTACGAAGGTTTAGTTTCCAAATGCAAGAGGGTAAAGTAGTTTCCTAATGCAATAGGGTAAAACGTTTGCCTTTATAAGCGACCCAGTTCGTCCCTTTTCTCAAATTGTTAGTTTCAGACAGGTTCCTCCTCTCGATCAAAATCTTGCTAAAACATTTGCTCAGTTTATTCTGCGTTTGAGTTTTGGGAAGATCAGCTATGAGTTTGCCTCAATCTACAAACGTCGTTGTCAAGTGCAAATCTACCCAGAAAAACTCCGATCCTCTTAGGAAGCCTGTGGAAAACAAGGACCAAGGGTGGGAGTTAACTGGAAGCTTGGAAGAGAATGATGATCATCCTTTGAAGCCTGTGATCTGTAAGAAGTGTGTTATGTTCTGTATGAACAAAACTGCTTATACCAAGAAGTACGAGGACAAAAATCCTTTACGGAAAACAATTCGAAACAATGAAGAATGGGAGGAGCTCAAGGAGAACGATTGGATAAACAGATGGAGTGAATCAGATGATGATATGTAGAAGATTTTTTTATTAGACTTTCTGTGATTGTAATTTGTGGTTTTCGATGTGATTAGTGCGATGAAACTACTTTGTTTCACTGCCTTGGATTCGCATGTCAGTTTAGCAAGTATCAAATATTGTACTAATATTTTTTGTACTTTTCGAAATGAAGTAGAGTTTGATTCATGGTTATTCCCTTCAATTTGTTATTCTTTTCATTTAGTAGTACTATGAAGATTTGACACAAGGGTTCTATTGAAAAACATTCTCAGCTTGGTGTAAATCCAACTTCTTCAATCCTCTATATACACGTCATTGACTTTAGTACTTCTGGAATCCATTCAAGTTTCAGAAAACCAGATGCTACAATCCTCACTAGCTAATATTCCATCCGTGTTTGTCATAACATTCAAAGCTTGTTAACAACAAACAGAAAAAAAAAGTTCTAAAAAATGTCACAACCTTCAGCAATATTCTTCAACATATACAGCTACCTCTCTCTACGGAACAGCATACTGATAGTCATATTTGGCTACAATTTGCTAGAGCAAAACTTATACTGCAAGAATTTAGCGTTTAGGTAGTTTTCTCTGAAATTTACTTTACAATTCACTGTTCAAAACTTGTGATTAACCGTGTATGACAGTTCTGATATGCGTCATAGCTGTAGTAATTCAGTTGTTTGTTCTCATATTACAAGTCATTATTTAAGAAGGCCAATGAGCTTAATGAACTAAAAGCTAGTGAATGATCCAAATCATTTGCTCTCTGTCAATTTGTTTTGTATCAGATAGAAGCTTCCAAAGAAGAGGCACATGTTTCAGCATCAATTGCTTTAAAAAGACCAAACTCATGAAGGCAATGTATCCAGCCATCTAACATAATTGAAAGAAACAAAATGAAAAAAAAAGAAACTACTTTGGCGTGCACTCAATAGTCAATACACGGGGAAAAAGACAGTCTGCTAAAAACAAAGAGTATCTGAGTTTTATATATATTAGGTGTGATGAAGGTTAACTATACACAAAAAAAGGTGTGATGAAGGTTGAACTGAATAGGTGATACATGAAGTTTAGGATGAAGTCGGGATAGAAAGTACTGAAGCAAAATAGTCTGAAGCTCTTACGCAGAAATATGAGAAAGCTTACCATGCATTTTATCTTTGAGAATTTCATCACTTTCTACAGAAGCAGCCTTTTGTTCGTTACAGTTTTAGAATGCTCCCAAACTTTAAAGCATCAATCATCAAACAATTTCCCTGTTGAACGTTTATACTTCGTAGAACCCCCTTTTTCATCGAACATGTTTGGTGGGATTAGTTACATTGAAGAATAAAGCAATCATCACAGTATGTAACACCCTAAACATTAAACCCTTGAACTCTGATTATGGAGACTTCAGATGAATTCAATAGTTAGCATATATTGTATGATGTAACTTACTTGATTTTGATATAGTACTGCAGGAAAAGGCCATCTTATTTTCTTAACTCAAGCTCTGAGTTTGACTAGCAGGAAAAGGCCAAAAAGCTAAACCCAGACTTTCATATAGTTTAATTTCAAGGGGTTATAATACAGAAAACTGAAATGATAGTTTTATCAATGTGCTGGTTCATATGCTTCCATTCTGAACAGTTCAACAAGTTGCAACTTGATGATCCACTTGAAACAACTTGCACAGTTATTGTTAAGGAAGGTAGGGTTTCCTTTACTTGATTAAGCATATATGAATCTGAAAGAAGAATCTAACAACCTTTACAAGGAAGTGAGTTGATGAGAAAAAAGAAATAGGAAGGAGCTGAAGACCTACATAACTTTATGCAGAGAAGTGATGAACACCATATTTTAGGTCAATGGCTAGTGATTCCATCTTGTCTCAAAGAATATTCAGGGAGATATATTTTAACAGGAAGCAGAAAGCAAAGCTGTGAGCCAGTTATATTTTAAAGTAACTTGCAGCCTTGGAGAGACTACTAATCCTTTCACAAATAACATGAGAAAGGCACTCACAAAATCAGCCATTATCGGTTTTAGAAATTAAGTTAATCAACAAATTTTATCCTAATTTTGAAGTACAAGGTTCTATATGTTCATTTGGAGAATTATAGAAAATTCTTGCAGAATTATATGTCCTAATTTTAAAGGGCTTCCTAGACCAAAGGGAAACCAATTTTTTTCAGTTGTTGACAAATTTTGGGAGATGGGGTTGGCACAAAAAGATATGATTTTTATTTGTCCTCGCCCATGGAAAGAGCCATGCTTCCTAATATTTCTTGTAATATCTTATATCAGACCATATTTCTATATCTATCACTATTTAAAATGTAAAAATACAACCTGTCAAGGAGTTTAGAATGAAAATTATTGGCCATGTTCTTCTCCATCTTACTAAATGAGTGGAATAAATCGGTCATTTATATACACTCTTTAATAAAAAAATGATTGCTAAATAATTGCTTCTGCTTTCTTTGTCTAATGGTCATTTGATCATCATCATCAGTTCAGAATCATCAACTCATTGGTTCATCTGATGACAAATCGCAATATTTAACAGAAGGGATATTTTCGATGAAATACTATCTGCCTTGATCTTTGTCCATTTGTCCATTTTTGCATTTCTTTATAGTACCACACCAATCAATCCGTGTTTCAGTGTTTGAAATCAATTTCAAGTTTTCAACAGGAATCCAGTTCCAATAATTAGAGTATAACCAGTGATCCCCTAATCCCAAATTTCTTTTTCAAGTGGAAAAAAATTGTCGGTACGTTAAAAAGTCATTAAAAGAGTTTCCATATGATATTTTAGTTTAATGTGTATCACTTGGTTCCCCAAGAGCATCATAAGCTTGCATAATAGCCAGCTGAAACAATTTTTCTCCAAGTTTAAGACAATGGCTTCTGGCTGTTCATTAATCAGGGTTAGAACTTTGAAATTGGTTCATGTTAAGACAATGCTATCAATCATCACAAGCTGTGCCCCATGAAAACTACCTTAGCTGTGCCACATCAGATATACATAAACCTTTCTAATATATGGTTCACATTGAAATTACATCCAGCTAAATATGTCTAGCAGCTTCCTGCAGATTCATGACTTTGATGTGAGGTCAACTCTCATTTTCATGAATCACCCTTAGGAAGACAGAGTAGTGCGTATATTCTTTAGTCTCAAGCGTGATCTGAGTTTTTGACATAAGCATGTTGGTCGTTTTAGTCTCTTCCTTAACTTCAACCAAGCTAGAAGAAAAGGTTTTAAACTATGCATCTGTACATACACGTCTGTAAAGACGAGTTGTATAATTTACTCAGATTTTGTGTGCTATGATGTGAGAGCAAGAAAATACGGATTCATAACACTGTTAATACATGGCTAAGAATGATCCGAACAAATCCAAAGAAAGAACTTAAGTTCATAAACACCCGCTTCAGCCAAGCCATACATATATCACAGTACCTTCTCAAAGTTCAGAAAAGGATTAATCCTAAAGAATCAGGCATACATAAGTCCCATCTTTCCTTTTTGAACTTTGTTTTGTTTGTATAATGAATTTATGATGGAGATACAATCCTAACCAGTTCATTCTTAACTGTTGCAATACACAGGTAACATATAAAACCTACTGCGATCCTAAACAATGGGAACAAAGTAATATGTGTAATTGTAAACCAACTCTAATTCCAAGTTAATATGTTTTATACACACAATAGGTACAGATTTAGAAGTCAATTAGGTGGGTGCGTGTGCAATCTTCTGTAACAGTGACCTTAAAACCATGAACTCGGCATATCTCATGATGGAATATGAAAATACAACCCCTGCATAAAATATATAGGTTATGTCCTTTGAAATAAATAAAAAAACAAGCAAAAAGGTTAATTCTCTGATGGAGCATTTTTCAACTAATCATTGCTATTATAAATAGCAGTGCTATTGAGGTCAGCTGTTCATTGCTCTTTGTCCATACAATAGCTCAGTTCTCCTGAAACACCTATTTCTCCTTGTAGTCAGAATGGGGTGCAAGTCATCAGATAGTCCTAAGCTAAATTCAAAGCACAGAAAGGGTTTATGGTCACCTGAAGAAGACCAAAGGCTGAGAAACTACATTCTCAAACATGGCCATGGCTGCTGGAGTTCTGTACCCATAAACGCCGGTGAGTTCTTCTTTTACTGCTTGCTCAAATGTGCTTAGAATTTCAGTTACTTTCTAATTGGTAACTGTAGAAATGGGATCAGTCTGCATGAATGTAAATTTTGGTTACTGATAGTCTTTTGGAGTTAGTAAGAAGGTTCTTTGAGTCAACAACAATAATAGAGTTTGTTTTGTGGTAAACCCTGAGGTAGATATTTAAGTAAAAGCGATTGATGGTGACTTTTGTTTATAATTTTTTACACATAGTAATTAAAATAAGTGTGTGCGTGTATATTCCTAAAAAAAATGCGTGTGTATATATACATGTACACAATAAAATATCTTCACTACAGGTTTGCAAAGGAATGGAAAGAGCTGCAGATTAAGGTGGATAAATTACTTAAGGCCAGGGTTAAAGAGAGGGACATTTAGTAAACAAGAGGAGGAGACAATCCTCAATCTTCATCATATGTTAGGCAACAAGTAAGCATTTGTTCAAGTACTACAATTTTTATAAAATTGACAGGAGTAATTCTTGGAAATTAACTTTCTGGATCGTGAATGATGGTTAGGTGGTCTCAGATTGCACAACATTTGCCTGGAAGGACAGACAATGAGATAAAAAACTTATGGCATTCTTATTTGAAGAAGAAGGTGGCCAAAGCTGATGAAGATCAAGATCAAATGGAACTAGCTCAAAGCAAATCACAGTACACAAGTACTTCAAGTCACAATGAATCACCAACATTAGCTCCACATATTATTGATCATCTAAGTCAAAGACTAAGCCCCTTGCCAAGGGTTCTGTTTGCTGAGTGGCTTTCACTAGACCAGGTTCAAGGGGGCAGCATTGCAAACAATATTGGCATTAATCAACACAACTATAATCCGCAAGCAGATCATGGTCTTGGACAGAGTTACACATTCAACAATGAGGCAACATTTGGTAGTGGCTTCCATCATGGCCTGCCTACGCAGGACATAATGAACTCAGAATTTAGATATGATCCTCAGGATCTGATTCCAGGAACTGGGTTTGTTGATTTTATATCTGGGGGTGATTTATGTAGTGATTTTACCTTGCAAAATGATGTGATGTATATGTAAGGGGGTGAAAATGTAACCTCTAACTATGTTTCTTTATAATAGTAATATTAGAGAAATTTAATACTGTTTTTTCTTGCATGTGAGTTTGCTGTTGGATACACAGAACCATTCTTTGTTTCTTTGAACTCATGCGGTCATGCCTTGCCACATTGGTACTAGCTGGGTCATCTTCTCCAGGTCTTAGCATGATTGGTGTAGCTGTGTAAGGAAAAAGAGTTTATTTTTTAGGGTCTAGTCCTTCTCCAAACTCATTTCTTAAATAAGAATACTGCATGTTTAACTTCTTTACAAAATCTTTCCATTAAATTGGAAGCTTGTCCAAGATAACCGGGACACTACGGGAATCCATATGTATATTATGTTGATGAAGCATGTCGATTATATGAACTAACTCATGAAATTGCTCAACAACGGATCTGGTTTCTATCATCTTATACTTGAAGAATTTTGAAATTAGTCCTTGCCTTGAAACATAGGTTGTAACTCATCGCTTAAGGAATTGTATATGAAGTTCTTAGAAGCACAATCATCTTGATCCCATTTGTCTCGTTCACGCTTCATGGAAAAAGTCCCATCCTCACTTTCTTCCGGTCTTGGTGTCGTAAGCACATAAGCCATTTGTAGACTTGTAAACTCCTTCATAGATGTCATAGCAATAATATAGTCTGAAAATTGTTGGAGATTTCGTAAATATAGGCTAGTGGGTTATGACTATTTGAAAGAGTTGTGTTTCAAGATACGTTGTAGCAACGCTATCTTTCAGACTATATTTGCCGCTACTAGTTGTGTGCAAATAGTTGATGCAAATTAGTCTTATGGATACAATGAAGCCTAGTAATTTTACTATTGTTGATCGGCGTCTTGCACTTACGAAGATCAACCTACACTCAAATAAAGGTTTACAAGGGGCTCAAGATTCCTAGAAACTATAACTGCAGTAATATAGTTTATAGATTTTGTCTTTGAAAAACAAGGAATGAAATGAAGGTTTTATGTTGGAAGAATAGAGAGTTTCTGAATGTATCAATCTGCAGAGAATTACTTCTTTATATAGAAGTGGCCGTATCTTTTGGAACTGGTATGACTCTTCATGTTGGTAACTCTTCAATAAGAGTTACTAATTTTCTGGTGTTTGATTATTTACCAACAATCACATAGTTTCAATTAAGTTTAAACTAGCATACCTTTTGGTGGTATATGTTCACACCTTTTCACCTTTGCTTAACAATTTTCTTTATAATTTGAAAATTGTTCTAACATTATAGATAATGGAAATCCACTAGTTTTCTTGGATATGAAGATTTGAAGTGTATGATAAATGCAGTTCCATTGTCAACCTGCATTTGATGAAAAGCGAAAATTCTCAAAAGGTTTATTGTGAGGAGGAGAACAAAGGGAAATGAATTGAAGTTGTTGCTGGAGTGCGGGTGTTATCATCAGTAATGGTGAGGAAAGTTGAGTCGTTAGATGTCGGTATTTTGGTATATAGAAAAACAAATCAGTTGGAGAAGTGCAACCAAACCAACTTTTCCCTTCCTTAGTCTTGCTAAATCCAGATGAAAAAGACAAGAAATTATGAAATACTAACCCAACAGTTCACTACATCCTCATAAATGGCTAGTTTATGAATTCACTTCTACAGAATTGAGAACTTAATACAGACACAGGTACTTCTCACACTGCTCACAAAATAAAATGCGACACTGACAAATTCCCCCATTTTACATAAGAAACGAACACATCTACAAGTGAACAAACAAAAGTACCTCAATCGAATGAAATATACACATAACTAATACAAATGTTCTTGTTCTTGTTGTCAATCAATTTGTGGACCTGAATTTAGTTCAATGTAGCTTCAAAAGAAACTAAGGAGCTTCTTGGGAGCTTTTCCAGTGGCTCGGTATTTAGCAGCAGTCTCCTCTGCCTTGAGAATATCTTCGCCACGCTTAGCTTCAATCAGTGCCCTCTTTTCCTCTGCATCCTTGTTGATCAAAGCTATTTTGTTCTTCATCTGCTCCACAGCCTCTGCCTTCTTCTTCTCCAAATTTTCCTGCTCATTGTAACACATTTACGCTAAAATGTTTGAACACAAAACAATTGCCACAATAAGATTACAGGTCAGTTGAGCAAATTTTTCTTAGAAATTACCTCAATCTTTTTTAGCTCAGTTTCCACACTTGCCTTCTTGGTGTTCTCCCATGATCCAACAACAGATAACTTCTTATGAGCTCTGTTCACCAACATGGCACCAATATTATACATTTTTCATTTCATTACAAACTATGTCAAAGAAGATAATCACAAATGATATGTTCAAAATGTGATTAGTCTTTAACTCTCAAGAAACCTCTAGCTCTTACTTGTTCTCTACTTTTGATTTCTCACTTTCTTCCCATGCATTGATAAGTGATATTTTTTTCTCTGTTTCAACTCTTGCAAGCACAGCATCTGATTATGAAGAAGACGACATGATTAACAAGTTCATTCATCCTAAAACTACGTTGGCTTGCACAGGTAACTACTATTCTACTACGCAGTAATGAAAAGGACCAGGAATGAAATTAAACTAACCTCGATCTGAAACCTCCTTGTTCTTCTCTTCTGCTAGGAGCACAAGGTAATGCTTCTTTCAAACTTTGTGATATACCAAAGGGTTAACAAAGAAAGACATATAGGCAATGGAACTTTCCAAGTCTCAAATTTGAAACAAAGATTTCAAAATCAAATACCCTCAACAATAAAGTTCATAACCGAAAGGAACCTAAAGCAAAACTGCAAAGGGGTATCAAGAAAAAGGACAAGGGAGAATAATTTTTGTCATCTACCAAGTACCACGAAATAGTAGAGTGGACTTAAACAAAAAAATCAGTAAAACAAATCATAACTCCATGCATACAAATATGTCGATCATGGTCCTATAATCCCAAGTCATCAACTATCAAGAATAAGATGATTATCAGATTCCTTGAGGAAGAACAAAAACTCTTAACTCTATGAATTGCTTTCTTCACCAACTAAGCAAATAAAGTAAAGCTTTAACAAAATAAAAGCAAAAGGTTTAAGTAAATTAAGGAAGAATTTATACTCTCAACAATAGCAATAGCCTTTGACTCATCTGCAGTCTCTGGCTCCTTCTCTTCTGATTCTTCCTTGCACTCCTCTTTCGGAGCTTCCACAACCGCCGGCTTCTCTTCTGATGATGTTGGAGGTGTAGCCGGAGCTGGAGGAGGATCCGAGGGTGTTTCGGATTCTATTACCTGCTTCCTGTGTTCCTCTGCCTCTGCCATATTTGTCACTCAAGTTTTAGAGAGAAAGATGAGAAAGAAACAACCTAGGAAAGCTTTGAAAAGGGAATGAACTCACTGCAGTGTAGAGTAATTAGGAAAAATATAAAATCAATTAAAGGAACAAATGAGAGAGATAGATCGAGATTGTGTACAGGTATTATTGGTTGGGGGATGGTAGCTGTTATATGAAAATGAAACCCTATTAGCTGGATGATAACTACAAGTGGCCTATTGTGAGTTGGCCTACTTTTTGAGCTAGAAACATTGGAGTGTGACCAAATTCCTATATAGAAATCAAATAGAATACATATCAAAAAGCTAAAATTGTTGTTTCCTAAAGTAATTGAAGTAAGATACTTATAGAAGTAAGAAGTAATTTATAGGCTTTCATTGTTGATTTTGCCTTAGGGATTTGATGATCTATTCGTTTTAATTCAAGGAACATATATAAATGCTTAGACCTATTTAAGAGAGAAAATACCAGTAGTTTCCATATATAGATATTCAAAAATCAGGATTCTACTCTATGCTTCGTATCAGTAACGGAATCTATGTGAGCCACGTAATTAAGGTGACAAGCTCCAGTTTTCCAATCCCTTCGTATGAGCTCATCAAGAGAGAAAAGATTGTCCTTTAATTGGCAGCCGATCAGTCACAACCACCGTCAGAAGGGAAAGGTTAGATCTCGAAACCACAGTTCTTCTCTGTTTACGGTTGCCAAATCCATAATATATATAGTCGGTTCAGTTTCATCAGTACAAGTTAGGCCCTAAGTTTGGATTACTATTAAAGACAGATTCAAGTTTGAGTTGCATTTTCAAGACTAGTACATGGAGTCTGAGCAGGTAAACATGCATAACCACCTTGGTCTTCAGATCTCAATTAACTTGTATGTTCTTGATCGTCTCTTTATTTACACGGTCGAAAGATCCAACAAGATGAAACGATTAGTCATGCATGCCGTTATGGAACAAAAAAATAAGCATAACCGGAATCGATCGGCAAAGTCACGTACTGCTTCATGGAAACACTTCGAGTCCCTTACGATAGATAACTTTAATGCTTCTATTTAAATTGATTCGGGGATTCATAACATGCATCAAGACACAAACATTATGAATGTCTAATGTTTAAGATCAGTTGTAAAAGCCAAAACTTCGTTTTCATGTATATAAGCTAGAAGAAGTTAGAAAATTCTTCCGTGCAACTAATATGTAACATTTTTGATCCAGCTATCCACGTCGTACTACATGTATATATCCTAATATCCTTAACAAAACTGAAACCCAAAAAAAATAAGTGTTTCCAACTCAGGAGGTCAGAACCTGAAGTCGAATAAGAGGTAGTCTTATTATGAGCGTTTAATTTGATCAGATCAAAATGAAAATAATAGAAATAAATTTAAGGTCTATATTCTTCATGCGATATATCTTCCCATAGGACCATTTTAGGACTTACAGATTAGTTGTGCATTAAAAATGCACCTCAGTGCGTAGAATCCTCTCCGGAATAAGTTGCATTTCGATATCGATCATTACTTTGGTCATTATGAATAATCCTCTTTCTAAACTAATATCAGAATTCGGTGTGCATCAGCATCCAGCTACTTGATAGCCACCGATCAAAACTAATATTTTAGCAGTCATGTTCTTGGTTTCTTGCTATCACAGTCATGGATATATGATTTTCTTTTTTGAAAATGGATATATGATTTTGTATTATCAACAAGCAACTAAAAATGCCACAACTATATTGTGAATCAAATATGATAGATGGTGGTAATAATCGACTAATCAAGACAAACAAGCATAGGGTCCCCGAAAGATAAATAAGGGAGTCTGATGAAGAGGCGGTAGACCATGAAGTTGGTGATCGACTAATCGTTTTCATATAATACATAGTTGAGACGTTACACTAAAATCAATTAATCTTCATGCTTGAATTGGTGTATTTACGTTATGATTCGGTTGGAGCAGTATGTAGGAATTCCTACAGAGATGATGATATATAGGATCTCCATGGGTTATTTGTTCAATGCAAGCCAATTAGGCGACGTCCTGCAATTAACACTATAAAAACATCAACATATCATATCGTAGGATTCTTAGATATAATTCATATTTCTGAGTAGCTGTGGTCTTCATCCACAGGAGCCTGAGAAATGACCGAGAATATCACAAAAACCCCGAACAAGATTGTAACCAGAGCAGTGAAGTTGACAAGAAATGCCTCACTTCCAAACTTCTCGAGTCCACTGCTCTCGAGGAATGTGAGCTTCTCCAAGAACCCTAAGGTAGCGTTGCCGACGGCCAAAACGCACACGAGAAGCCCCAGTATGACATGCCATGGAACCGACTCACTTCTTAGTCCTGGACTTGCTTTCGGGTAGAAGAACACCAAGAGCCCATATATCCACTGCCATGTCCACACAATTAGCCAATTAGGGGGGGACGAACAAACTAATTGTTATTTCATCAAAACCCTAAGTTCCCTTGATCAGATTCCTATATTTGCATGGATTATATACCTGAATACCATAAAGGGAAATAACCCCAATGCGAATCCAGGAGTGGAGACTGTAGAGATTGGCATGCAAAGCCAGACTCATTGTGGTTCTTGAAAGCAGCACAAATGCCGACTATGCCGAGTGCTAATGCGATAGCATGAACCTGGTGCACTAGCTTCTTCACATCTTTCCTCAAAGGAATTGATTTATAACTGATAATGGCTGGAACACACACACAAATGATGCATAAAATTGTTCATATGTGCCAGAAAACTGTGTATTTACTATATAAAGATGCATGCGTTTACTACCTTCTCCGAGGATAATTAATCCCAATACCATGAGAAATGGATGGAGCTGTAATTTGAAAGAAAATTCAAGGTCAGAATGATAGAAAACATTCTCTTTTATTTTTACTTTTTACAGTTGCCCATCTTAGGTTTATTTTTATTTTTTATAACTTTCACAAAAAAACATAAATGTGGGGAAAAAAAGAGGACACTCGCTCAATAATAGATTGGTAGCTACAAATTCAGATAACAACAAACCCTATGCTTAATAATCCGTTGATTACGTCCCACTTAATTCCAAAACATTTATAAGAATGTTATGTTTTCAAGGGACCATAATATAATTTTGATAACATGTCATGGCTATATATCCATCAATATAAGTAGAGTTATTGTTAAATTTAACTATTGTTATGAGATTTAGCAATTGATATAAGCATTTAACTAAAAAAATATAAGGTTTAGCCTCTTTTACATTGGTAATTATATAAATAGTTACTTAGATAGTTATATGAATACCTTGATAGTTACATATTAGTTACTACGAAAGTAAGTTAGTAATTGCCTATAACTTGACTAATTAAAGTACTAGCTACTTAGTTACAATACTAGTTACATGAGTAGATATTTAGTCATATAGATAATTATATGACTAGTTACTTGATTATGGATAGATAGTCACATGGATAATTACATGACTAATTCCAAAACCTAGCCTTCATGGCTATGGTTCTCAAACATGGAGATCTCCATCCTAAGTGCAGACTTGTTCTCCATATCTCTAAATCCAATTTCAAGCCCACGTTGGCTTACCCCGGCGACCACCCATCAAAACCAAGGTTTTGCAACACTCAGGAATTTCCTGACAGTTGATCCAGACTATGGCGGAGGACCTTCAAGGCTGAGTCTCGATTTCTCCCATCAATATGGCGGCAACGGCATGCTATTTGGAGCGAGTAGAGTCTCCAACAATCGATACTATGGAAATTATGCTATTGTTGTTTCTATGAATTTGGGTCTCCGATCCACTTCTTATGAATTTGTTAGCGGTTTATTCTGGACTCGTGTTTGGGATCCAAGAAAGCAGAAGAGATCAGTGATGCACTGTTGAGAGAAATGTGTTTGGATGACCTCGGCCGTGTCGAGCATGGCTCAAAGGTGCTCATCATATTGCTCAATGTTAGATAAAGCCGATGCTCAAACCTACAAGTTGGAGACATGATTGTCGACAACGTGCAGGTGCAGCAATGGTAGACACGGTTGGAATTGATGCATGAGAAAGGATTCACAATCTGGTTTGGGTGTCTAAATTAGTAATTAAGTCCAACTTGTTTTTTAGGCCCAAAACTGTTTAAGGATTTGTAGTCCTCACGACCTAAATGGGGTGAAGCTTTGACATGTGTTTATCTTGAGGCTATGGACTGGATTTGGAATCTTAGAGACTCAAATAATGAGCTTCAATCGGTTAGGGTTTCGTATGTCTGAAGTTAGATCATAACCAAGAGAAGCTACAAACAGAGATGGAAAATGAGCGTGCATGTTTTATTGCGACCATAAAAGAACTTGAATCTCAAGTAAAGAGATCAGAAGAAACAATTGAGAAGCTGGGTTAAAGAAAGGAAGAATCAGCACTGCAGAGAAGGTCAAGAAATATAATGGACAAGCTGCTATTTCTCGTAAGAACCAAAGGTACAAGCATTCAATTAAGAACACTTGGACTGTGACTAATTATAACATTCTTTCCCCACACCAAAGCTTATTTATTTACTTATGTCAAATTTTGATCAAGGTATACAGTGGCGTAACCAGACATCTCAGTTAGAAGGGTCAAATTTGATTAACGAAAAAAATAAATGATCTTCGGTTACTTTTTAGCAACAACATGATTTTGCTTAAAAGTGACACAAACTTAATTTCAACAATGTTCCTTATACCAATTCAAAATGAAAACGCGATCTCGACCAAACCATTAATTCATCTCCAATAAACTTCAGATTTTCAGAATTTCAATATGTTATTTTTGAGACATAATGTATGTCAATGTATGTTAAACATCAATGTGTTCTTTCTATTTATCTTATTTATAAAAAAATAAAATTAAAAAATCATAAATGAAATTTAAAGTATTAAATTACAAATTATAGTATAGATCAATATGGTAAGAAACTCTTGACATAATTTGTATTAATTGAATTAAGTATTTAAAATAGTATAAATTTTTATTTTATTTCATTATTATTAAAAAATATTAAAGACTGATTAAAGATTTGTTAAAGGATAAAGGTCAATTTATGTTTCATTTCCTTTAATATCTAATACAAATTAAAAGTAATTACTTTTTCTTAAAATTGACGGAAGACAATTGACCCCCTTGCCCCTTCTCTAACTACGCCGTTGAAGATATGCATATAACTTCTAATGCAAATGAGGTTTTTTAGAATGGTGTTTTAAAGTTTCATTCTATTTCACAGGAAATCTTAAGACTCCGTGGAGAGAGAGCGTAATTATAAGGACTTGCTGAGTGAGTTGACATTACTGAACGAAAGAAACACATCCATGGAAAAAGACTGACGGAGATGGAAGAGAGATATTCAGAGGTAAGTCTCAGATTTGCAGTGGTTGAAGGTGGAAGGCAACAACTTGTCATGACTGTGCGTAACCTCAGAAACAATAAGAACTAGAATTCTCTAAGCTGTTTCACTTAGGCTACTGTACAGAATGTATAGTGAAGCAGGTTATGCTGAGTTGCTGAGCACTGGAGCAAAGATACAGGTGGGACTATCGAACAACAGAGAAGATGTCAAGAAATATTATGTATAAGAATTCGACAATTCTTCCTCTTGTTGGCTCTCCAATTAAATGTAATACAGAATCACTGAAAATAAAGTCTATAAATAGTACTACATTCTTTTGTATCAAGCAAGCTCTACTCATTTATTTATGATAAGTTTATAACTTGTTCAATTTTGTTGCGTTGACATGTGATAAGGTTCGAATTAAGCATGCAAAGCAATATGAGGAAGGGAAAGTAATGGATTTAACGTCTCAGATATTACACAATCCCAGTCTAGCATATTTACTGTAAATTAAGAAATTTCATGTCAATCTTACAATTATATTCAGTGACTCTGAAACTCTCTTCTCGGACCATGAGCTTCATTGCTCCACACAAGCTTAGTTTGGCTTCCACTCTTATTTGTTGCAAAAGATAGTGTCTGCAATTGATCAAGTGAAAAGGAATTGGAGCTCAGAATTGAACTATCAGTGGTGGCAATATCAAATATGGTAAATGCATGTAAATTATAACATATAAAAAGATAACTAAAAAGATGCCAGGAGGTTAGTCAGACTAGAGAACCTGTCTTGCTCTCTTATCAGCTGGTGTCAATGCAGTAACAGGATATGCTGAACTCTTTTCCATCATGGATGAGCGTGATGATTGTACAGGTCGCTTCTGTCTTTTCCGTTCTGGTAGCTTTCTCGGAGTGTTACCACCTTCATACTTGAAAAATTCCAGAATGGATGGACTTCTTCGCTTCGTAACTTTAGGCGCATTACCTGAACATCCCAATATAGGGCTTGATAAGTCCCTTGGAAATGACTGCTGGCGCAACCTACTCTTTTCCTTGATTTTGTGTAGAAACTCTATTGTCCAGGGACTGTTTTGTTGTGGAGTGCCTGAATGGAGAGCATATGAGAGTTTTGTTCCTCCATAAGGTGATATATCATTCTCATGGAGATGCATAACTTGAGATATTCCACTGGACCTCTGCCTGAAACTGCCTTCTATGAAACTTCTATGCTGTCTTGGAGGAATAACATCCTTTTCAAACTCCATATCTGTGAAATTGTTGGTTCTAGCTTGTGAACCTTGTCTCAGTTCTTTTACAGGACTCCAAACAGTGGTACTTGAGTCGATTTCAGCAGCTGTTGGGAAGTTTCGGTGACTGCTTGAACCAAAAGACAACTTTCTTGCAGCTTTATACTTTCTGGTGGTATCCATTTCATCCTCAGGCATCAAAGATGAGAATTCCATGGAGGTGTCAATGGAAGAAAAGTCCAAATCAAATATAGGACTATCTGTTCGATCAATAACTTCTTTTACATAGTCATGCTGGTTTTCAGAGTTATTTAGGCCTCTGAAATCAAATTTATTCATCGTAGCCCTATCTGGTCCCTGTTTCCGACCTGATATCTTATCCTTAAAGGAAAAAATAGACCTTTTTGTTCCACTTAATAACTGAGGCTCTCTGGAGATATTATATTTCTTAGGAACCCTAAAAGGATTCTTCATCATAGCCATGTTCAAAACCTGTTCTTCATCAAACAAGTCATTGTGAGAGAATCTGGGCTTTCTAAATTCATCAACTATGTGAGGGCTTTTCGACATACAGGAATCATGTAGCTTGGAAACTGCAGGAGGTTCCAAAATGGGATCAGTGAATATGTTTAACTGCTCCAGATGCAAGGAATCATTCATTTGTAAATGACATTTGTCAGGACTACCATTGTACTTTCTTCTTTTTCTTTCAGAAACATTGAAGTTATATCTTCCCGAGTCTGGCCCTGAAGATACTGAAGAGGAGCAGTCTGTCATTATTGATTTAGAATCTCCACGTTCACCATATCTGCATAACACACTAAATAGTCTGAGACTTTCATCAGGGACATGATATTTTTGGATTGCATGGATCCTCTTTTCATGAGGCCATTTAAGAAACTCAATGAGAGACACTCCAGAAGACAGTATTGCATGAGCCGACAAAGCATTAACTGAAGGAAACTTGGTAAGGAATGATTCTGCAAGAGATTCTGATTCAGGCATCTGAGCAAATACGCCCCTAATTGACTTTGTGACTTGTTCAATGCAGCTCACGATAATCTCATCAGTCAACTCAGATGAATAGGAATTAAAGACCTGCAAATCAATTCCCAGGCTTGATGCTGCAGCATAAAGTCCATCTGAGGACTCCATTACAGTAGACAAGAAGCTGGTATCTCCTTCAAAGATCTGTAGAAAGAGAAAGCATAAAACATGTACAGAGTTCAATGTGGAAAAAGTATGACTTTTGAAATATTTTGTACGAGAATAGTTGGTTTCAGATATCAAATCATTAATTCAATCAGTAATTGTGAATGTGATCATTCCTTCATAGTGCGCATGGTATAAAATTATAAATGACTAAGGTTCTCGTATCCCCGGCTATCAACTATACTAATGAGCGCATAAAGTATCTACCAGTTCAATCATTAAACTAAGGAGCAAAGAGGTTACTAAACCCATACAGTCTAACTGCTGACTGTTGCATTCTCTCCAATGGGATATAAAAGAATATAAATGATTATAATAAATAAATTAAATAAAGTAAAGACTATAACCGTAGTTATGGTGGTTACCAGAATGCAGCTATTGAAAGTAATACTCAGCAATGTCAAAACATTTGTGGCAATGTTCTCAATGCACAAAGGTACGCATGAAGAAGCTTCATCAAGAGCAGTTGCTTTCTTTCCAATGTTGCTGCAGTCATACCAAACTAAACATACTGCAGAACTGAGTATAATGTCCACTGGAAGCTCTGAATCACGTTCTACAACTTGTGCACCTTGTTTCTCCATTGCAAGAACTTTTTGGTAAGTACTTCTTCTCGAGACTATCATTTCCTTGTCTAGAGTTTGAGTGTTTACAACAATGACAGTCTCAGGGAAAGACATGATGCTCTGCTGAATATGGTCAGCTTCCATTGCAACTGGGATACTGCTACCTTCAACTTCATCTGAATCTTCTTTAGATCTCATATCATTCCCTTCTTGAGAAGGAAAACTGTTCAAGAATTTGTTTGACTTCTGCTTATTCCTATTGTCAACTTGAGCACATACAGAATGAGGTCGTTCTCCCTAGGATACAGCTGGTGTTAGCATACGTGTGGTAAGTTGTTAATCAAATAAGTGACAATACCTGAAACAACCATTAACATTGAGACTAAACATAGAGGTTAATTAATATAATTACTGGACAAACCTTAGTACATGGAGCGACTTTATCAACTGTCATAACTGCATAATCACTACTATCATCTGGAGTGGCCATCCGAGGATTCAAGAAAAATTCAATATCATTGAATTGTGACATAGACTTGAAAAGCAATGAAGTCCTCTCAGGACGTTTTTTCTCTATATGCTGTCTATTTTTTGGCTGGGGAAGATTTCCGCCTGAAATTGTTGATGAAGCATCTCCAAGATGACCATTATGAATACCAATACCATGACAAAGCAACTCTTGAAATTCCTTGCTTTTATCTGGGTTTAATCCATCTACAGCACTCAATTGATCTATATATTCTCCTGTTTCTTTCAGTGGAAAATTGTCACCTGACAATCTGGGTGAAACATCAACAGTAATGGCATCAGAAAGAAAGAGTTGTATTTCCTTTTCTCCTGTGTCCTCTACAGCATCACCAGAGAAAACCATGTCATAGAACTTTTCATCATCAAATGAATCCCAATAGATACCAACATTGAGCGGATTCATATCCCCAGACATCTTTTTCTGACAGAAATCAATATGGCTGGTGCAGTCCTTCTCAAGAAGATGCCAATCCAAGTAAATCCTATCTGATGCAGATAGCGGCTGTGGATTTACGTCAGTTAGCTTTTCCTCAATGACAACATAAGATGAACTTATTTTTTCATGATCATATAGAATAGGCACAGGTAATGATTTGAATGTGTCATCCACCAGGGCTAGCGCAGGACTCATGATCAAATTGTTGAAGCTGATGTCTCCATTAAACATCCAGTCACAAGTTTCTGGTTCCTTTTCTGTCTGAGCTTTAAAGAGGACTTCAAAAACTAAGGATGAGTCCAAATCAAGAATCTGAAATTCCTGGAATATAACCGGGCTTGCAGACTGTAAACAGGAACCGATGCTTGTCCCTTGACATGCAGTGTTTTGCTGAATCTGGGACATCTCCACCATGCTTAACAAGTCCATCTCAGGGAGAATGTTAAGGGACACGAGATCAGATCTAACACACTGCTTTGATAGACAATTATCTGAAAGAAGTTCTAATATCCCATATTCCTTTGAACCCAAAAGCTCCTTGCCATTTAGGTTGTCACTTTGATCCAGATCTTGTAGCTCAATATTTTCATAAACAGAAGAAAGTTCATCTTCTATAGTAAGAGCTGTCAAATTTTGCAGAGATATCTCATTTGCTTCTAACATAGGGAAAGGTATATGATAAGACCTCATTTGGTCTAGACAAGACTCATCATCTTCGAATGAATAAGCCCTTTGATCTGTGGGATACTCTGACTTTAAGTCTTCAACTATATGCACTGATTCGTGAACATCCCAAGGATACTGCATTGGGAGATTGAGAGTTTCCTGCAAAATTAATAGAATATAAAATAAAAGGCCTTGATTTCATCAACAGCCTATCATGGGATATACAATACAGCTAGGAATCAGAAACACGCATGTGACGATATTAGTATCAGCAACTTGCTAACATGATGCACAATGTTTAATAACAAAACCAATGTTATCTAGCTCGTCCATACCAACATATATTGCTAAATCCACCAGTTCCCTATCTCAAAAGGCTAATCCAAGAATGATATATGTGAAAAAATTATCAAAAGAAGCTATCTGATCCGATAACAAATAAGCCTTTACTTTTACCATTGTAATAAAATCACACATTTAAGAAAGACAATTTACACAGATGCTGAAAGTTTCAGTGTTATTTGTATCAACTAGTTTGAAATTCTGAAGCTAAGTCTACAAGGCAAAATGAATAACTGAAAAGTTACAACAAAGTTTAGATTTAAATAGACATTTGTTTGAGTATTTCACCTCCGGAACTTCAGAAAAAATCGGGATCTCATCTTTCTCATAAATGTAAGCATGTTCCTGCACATAGAGGCCCGTATATTGTGTAAGCATAGTATATACTCATGTAGATGTGCAGCCAAGTTATACATTTACCAACTTCGTTAGTAGAAATTCAGCTCACCAAGAATACATCCAACTCTTGTGTCTCAAATTGGAGTACTTCACATTGCAGTGCATCATTATCCCCACCTCTTCTGCCACCATCCACCTTCAACAGTAATACAAGTTAGACTCTTCAGACCAAAACAAACATTCATTACGGCAGTAAAAATCTGAGAATGTCATTATCATACCTTCTGAAAGTCATTCTCCGCAGAGTCTAGACCGGCCTTTCTCTGATTCTCCTGTCCCCTATCCTTTTCAAGAACATCGGCTTTCTGCTGCAGGACACCACAACAGAAAATTACATCTGAATTAGCCAGCACAGCGTAGTTCCAACACTCAATAACAAGTACCTTAGGAGTAATTAGAGAGGTAAATAACACAAATTCTTAGCATATGATATCAGTTTCGCAATCGGTAATTCATAAACAAATATCAAATTTTAAAATTATGGACAGTAACCGTGAATAGATGAACCTACAATTTCTAAGCTCATGAACATTTCGCATCAAAAATGATACTCTAGAAGCTAAACAAAACCTATAGCCTATACTGAATCAGCAAATCCTTTCATAAACAGAAGCAATTAAAATCATAAACAGTGCTATAATAGTTTCATCCATAACAAAATTCCAGAATCATTTGACGAAATTCTAATCCGATAAACCAAAATCAAATCTACACTCTAATACAGTGAACTACCTCCGAAACCCGAACCGCGCTACCGTCGCAGCTCCGATCCGACTCCGAAACGGCGGCGTCGAAGGTGAGGTTGTGAGGGAGAACGTCGGAGAAGAACTTGGAGAGCGCGGCGTTGATCGGGAGCTGTTCGATTTGGAGCGAGACTTGGAGGATTGGATCGAAGCGTACGGCGGCGCGGAGGACATCGGAGGTGGCGAGGTTGGAGTGAGGGAGGAGGTTGGGGATGGGGAGGTGGAGGAAGGTTAGGGTTTGGATTGGAGTGGGGGCGAAGTAGTCGATGTTGAGGAAGCGAGTTCGCATTTCTGAGGGAGCTGAAATTTTGGGTTTTGATTTTGGGGGAAATAAATTTGGCGCTTTAAATTTTGGCCGTTACGTGCGCGGGTCATGCTAACATGCACTAGTGTGCGAGTAGAGCGCCCTTCGGAACTAAACGGACTAGGGTCACAACGTCCTCTACTACATTGATATGGACAATGTTCTAATAAAAACCTCAGGCGCTAGTTGGATAGACAGGTGGGTTAATCAGAAATTAATTAATTTTTTAATTTTTTAAAACACTGAATATGAAATATAGAGTCTAATAATGAGAAATTATTCGATAATTTGTGATATAATTGTTCGTTGCATATGTGTCAATACCGACATGCCCATCACAGCTGCGTCGTCTTTTCTCTGACTAGCAAGTAGCTTATGGACACCTGCTTAATATCTTACAATTCTACCCAACCCACGTCTTCCATTCCATGTCGGTAGCCATCCACAAATCCCAATACGACGTCGTTTGATCACTTAACATGAGACGTGGTTGGCTTTGTTTCTGACTCAAGCAGACAGGTGGCACGACTTTTGCTCCTGCCAACCCTTTAAAGCTTCCACTTCCCCTTCTCTGTTTCCCACACAGTTCATTCTTCAAATCAGTTAATAGATATTTTGCTAAAGCTTGAACCATGGATGCTCAAGTAGTACACTCTCGTGCTGGTAAAGATCAAATCCCATTTACTAATTACCGTGATTTTTCATATTTGTGTGTTTTGCTTAATGTGTTTATAATATTCTGAAGGTGAAGTTGAGGATCATCCTGAGAAGATGTCTGTTATGAAGAAGGTGAGGGCCAGAGCGAAGAAGGTGAAGGATTCTATTGAACGGTATGCTCATCATGGCCAGGAACAAGAAGTTCAGCATGCTCCTGATGATCATGATATGGAGGAGGAAGACAATGAAAAAGTAGTCAGTCCACAAGTTCATGATGCACCGAGTTAGTTTCTTCGAATTTGCGCTATGTATTTTGGTGACTCCATTTGTAAGACTTGAACTAACAGTTTTGATTTTGGAGGAACTCCAGAGTATGACTCGGAGACTGATGCTAATGCGCAAGGAGACGTTCTGAAGCCTATGGTGAACTCTGGAGACGCTAAAGCGGGGCGGGATGAATTTGATCCTGCTGTTCCAAAGGAGAGATCTAATGTCAATGACAGTGATCCAAAGAGGTCTAATGTGCCTGAACTTCATGGAGCTACAAACCATGGTGCAAGTAAGTTCGCTCATGTTGTTTTCGATTTCCTTTTGCGAAATAATCAAAGCGTATGACCATATTAACATTTCGATTTTCAAATGTGCTACTCTTAGAATTGCATATACAGATGTATTATTTGAAGATGTGGTAAAAATATGGAATATTAAGATTGGTTTACAACTTTTGTTGTGTAGCGCACAACTCCGGAGGGACGGGGCAAGGAGGCAGTCATTTGGGAGAGACGCCACACGAATATGATCCTGTAGTGCCAGGACAGAAGAGTAATGAGGGATCAGATGGTCCAGTGAGTGATTTGGTGCCTGGACAAAATGGTAGTAGTAGGACTACAGGGCATGAAGATCTTCTGGGAGGAGCAAGGACCAAACTGGATGGTCCAAAAACTGGACCTGCTGTTAAGTATGATGAAGAGCCAAAGGGATTTGGTGGAGGTACTCATGCGCCGCAAAACACCCCTGTTTCTGCTCTTCCAGATTACAACTCTCCTACCATCGATGTTGACCCGGTTAAGACTTCTGACCCAGTTAACTCTAGGCTGGGGAACACTGATGTACTAGGGGAAGAAACACCTCTGCCTCAGAGTACCGCTGTTTCTACAGTTGATCATGAAACTCACGACAGTAGCATGGACGTCGATCCTGTAGTGCCAGGAGAGAAGACTAATGAGGGATTTACTGGTCCGGTGAGTGATTTGGTGCCTGGACAAAATCGTAGTAGTAGTACTGCAGGGCAGGAAGATCTTCTGGGAGGAGCAAGGACCGAACTGGATGGTCCAAAAACTGGACCTGTTGATAAGCATGATGAAGAGCCAAAGGGATGTGGTGGAGGAGCTCATGAGCCGCACAACACCCCTGTTTCTCCTCTTCCAGATTACAACTCTCCTGCCGTCGATGTTGATCCGGTTAAGACTTCTGACCCAGTTAAGTCTAGGGGGAAGACTGATGTCCTAGGGGAAGAAACACCTCTGCCTCAGAGCACCGCTGTTTCTTCAATTGATCATGAAACTCATGAGAGTAGCATGGACGTCGATCCTAAACAGACATTTGTTTCCGGGCAGGGAGGGCATTCAGATCAGTCCATTGTCAATTTAGACCAACCTAAAGGACTAGAGGAAGATCATCATGCACCACAGGTCAATCCTCAAGCTCACACTTCATCCAATAACGAGACCAATGTCACTGATCCCACCGAATCAGGTAATGCACCATGTAATGTTATGTTGAAGTTTGAATTGATTTTGTAATGCCTCCTTATTTATTTATATTGGTGTTCTTAATTTCATTGCAGGTGGTGAGGAAACTGAAGTCACACCAGTGATTCGTTCCTTTGATAAGATGAACCTTCATGGCGATGATCGCCAAGACTTGAACAATGGTGCCAACCCGGACATATCTACTGCAAGCAATGACCAAGTTTCTCCTGATAAGCCATCGAACCAGGGCAGCACCTATACGGAGACAATCACGGCCGCGGCTATTTCGGCAAAGAATGCAGTTGCTTACAGATTGGGATTTGGCGGGACTGAATCAGGTTCATCACCACGTGAGCATCAGAACCAAGTACTTGATCCATCTACTGACCAATTCAGAGCAGCGGAGACTCCCCAAGTCCGCGGAACCATCCAACCAGACCACAACGCTGAAACTGACCTGAAATCGCCAAACCAGTCCGGCGGAACATACTTCTCATCTGCCACCTCTGCCATAACTGACAGGGCCATCTCTGCGAAGAATGCCGTAGCTTCCAAGCTGGGAAATGGGCCAAGTGATCAGGTGCATGACAGTGGAGATGTCACTCCCACTAGTGTGTAGGCTGAGCAGCGCCGGTCTGAGTTACAGGGGCCTTTGCAAACTACTATTAAATGTGGTCTTTTTTTGGTGTGTATGTTATATGCCTAATATGAATGTGATCCATATAAAAAAATATGTTACTAGAAATATTGTATAAAATCAAACTAGACGGACTTTATCTCATTATAGATTTAATATCAGTCAAACAAAGAGTTGTACTTCATTTTGAAGAAACCTGAACATTTGTATAAACAAGAGCTTCCTACACCGTTGTGTTTCTTGGAGTGCAAGCCAAAGTGCTCATTTTCTGATATCCTTAAAGATTCAGTTTTTTGAGTTGAACAGACCAAAATAAATGGAACAGAGGCTTCCTTTGCTAACAAATTTGTCCATTGCTCCACTTTAACGTCTGGTGAAATGCTCTATTTTTTTAGCATTTCTTATGGCTGGAATCATACTCTAAAACAATGATTCATTATGGAGGAGGGAATATCAACAATCAAAAAGTTTTTGGTAACATCATACTACATACGCTGACAGTAGAGATTGGCGATTCACATCATCACTTTGCTATCGTTTTAAAATGTACGTAAAGAAAGATGGTTTCAGTCTTTACAATAGTGATTCAATCGTGAAGACTTAAAACAAATTATCGGAATTCATCATCGATCAATGCCAGCAGGAGTATCACAATTACATGGAAAGTGCCATAAACCATGTACAAGTACAACCCAACACCACTATATTCTAATTATCATTTATCTCCTAAATTTTCTTGTTGTCGAACAAGTTTATGAAAAATTTGTCGATAATTATTAGATGCACATATATGTGTATGCTAAGTTAGTTGCATATATGTTAGTTGCACATCTGCTTCCAACTGAAACTCACCATTCCAATTTTGTTTAATACAAGGATAAGAACGGCAGTTATAATTATTATTAAAACTTCATAATATAAGAGAGAAACCTAAATTATAATGTAATAACACATTAAAATAATAATGAAATGGCACTCCAATTATTTAATTCCTTTCGAAAATTCTACACAACCACCTTCCATATCCGTACCTATCTACAATATCCCATCTCAACCCTAACGAATACGACGTCGCTTCATCTGTAAACGGCAATTGTGTGATTATCCATTACAGTAGAAACCAATCCTACACAGCCTTCAAGCCACGTGCATGGTATGTTCCGCTACGTGGCGCAACATGAGACGTGATCGGTTTTCTTTCTGACTCGTGTCCGTTCCTACTTAGCCCGACTCATGCAGAGAGGTGGCACAACCTGTTGCTCCAGCCATCCCTTTATAGCTTCCATGTCCCCTCTGTTTCTCTCACTGTTCTTCAAGTGAAAAAAAAGTTCTTTCTTCCAATCAGTTATAGAAATTTTGAATCATGGATGCTCATGTAGTACATTCTGGTGCTGGTAAAGATCAAATTCCATTTACTAATCACTATGTTTGTTTATAGTCGTGTGTTAGTGTGTTTGTGTGTGTTTATAATGCAGAAGGTGAAGATGAGGATCACCATGAGAAGAAGTCAGTTTTGAAGAAGGTGAAGGCGAAGGCGAAGAAGTTGAAGGATACTTTCACAGGGCATGGTCATCACGGTCATGAACAAGAAGGGCATCATGATCTGGATGAGGAAGATGATGAAGAAATGGACGATCCAGAAGTTCATGGTGCACCCAGTAAGTTCCCTTGAATTTGCTATGTACGTATTTGGTACTCCATTTTAGGAATAGAAATGCAATGTGTGATTGAATATTTTGATTTTCATGAACTTTGTAGTATATGACTCGACAGTTAGGAGGACTGATGCTCCTGTGCAAGGAGACATTCTGAAAGTGCCTATGGTGAGCTTTGGAGACACTAAAGCGGGGCGTGATGAATATGATCCTGTAGTTCCAAGGGAGAGGTCTAATGTCAATGTCACTGATCCAATGAGGTCTAATGTGCCTGGTACAGGCCATGGTGCAAGTAAGTTGCTTATGTGACCTTGAGCATCTCGAATGTGTTATTCTTAGAGGGCGCACATAAAGATGTCTTGCAGAATAAAATTTAAAAAAATTGTTTAAAAAATGAAAATCCATACCAAGATTGTTTATAACTATTGTTCTTCATGTGTAGCGAGCAACTGTGGAGCGGCGAGGAGGACTAATGCTCCGGGGCAAGGAGGCATTCATTTCGGAGAGACACACCACGGATATGATCCTGAAGTTCCAAGAGAGAAGACTAACTCAGGATTTAGTGGTCCGTTGAGTGATTTTGTACCTGGACAGAATCGTACTAATACAGGACATGAAGATCTACTGGGAGTAGCAAGGACCAAAATGGCTGGTCCAACAACTGGACCTGTTCTTAAGCATGAAGAGCCGAAAGGATTTGGTGGAGGAACTCATGCGCCGCACAACACCCCTGTCTCTTCTCTTCCTTATGGAAGTTACAACCCTGCTACCATAGATGTTGACCCGGTTAAGACTTCTGGCTCCGGGCAAGGAGGGCATTTAAGTGAGCCTAGGGGTAAGCTTGGGACTGATGTACTAGGGGAAGAGACACCTGCGCCTCAGAGCACTTCTATTACTTCTCTTGTTCACGGAACTCACACGAGTAGCATGGACGTGGATCCAAGGCAGACATTTGTTTCCGGCCAGGGAGGGCATTCTGATCAGTCCAGAGTCAATGTGGACAGACCTAGAGAAGGACTTGTGGAAGATCCTCATGCACCTAAGGCTAATCCTGAAGCTTACACTCCTTCCAATTATGAGACCAAAGTCACTGATCCCACCAAATCAGGTAATACACTATTTAATCATATGTTGTAGATTGAGTTGATTATGCAATGCTTATGTCTTTAAATTTGTCTTAATCTCATTTCAGGTGGTGCGGAAATTGGAATCACACCAGTTCTTCGGTCCTTTGATAAGATGAACCTTCATGGTGACGATCGCCAATATTTGAACAATGGTGCCAACCAGAACATGTCTACCGGAAGCCATGATCAATTCTCTCCTGATAAGCCATCGAACCAGAGCAGCAGCTACACTGAGAAAATATCATCCGCCAATTCAGCCGTTGCTGATAAGGCTATTTCGGCAAAGAATGCGGTTGCTTCCAAGTTGGGATATGGCGGGACTGAGTCAGCTGATCAGCATGATGACTTCTCGAGAGGCTATGTCGCTGGTGCTGGGAAGTCAGGTTCATCACCTCGTCAGCAGAAGAACCGAATACTTGATCCATCTACTAACCAATTCAGACCAGCCGAAACTCCACAAGTGCGCGGAACAATCCAACCCGACCACAACACTGAAAGTGAGATGAAAACATCAAACCAGTCAGGTGGAACCTACACTGAGAAGATATCATCTGCCACCTCTGCTATAGCTGACAAGGCCAACTCTGCAAAGAATGTCGTCGCTTCCAAGCTGGGACATGGAGCAAATGATCAGGTGCATGATAACCGTGACGACGACCGCAGTAATGTGCAGCCTGGATCAACAGCATCTGATCAACATGGCAAGACTATAACCTCAACTGTTGCGGAGAAGCTAACACCAGTGTGTGAGAAGGTTGCTGGGGCAGGGACTTCTGTTATGTCCAAGTTTCAAGGCGGGAGTACTGCTAGTACTGGCCGGGACACTAGTACCGGGGAAGTCAATCAAACTGGACAGGACAAAGGAGTATCTGTGAAAGACTATTTTGTGGAGAAGTTTAGGCCCAGAGAGGAGGACAGAGCACTTTCAGAGGTTATAAGTGAGAAGCTGCAGATTCATAAGCCGGGTGTTAAGAAACAGGAAGGGGGATCTACTAGCCCTAGGCCGATGGGGAAGGTGAACGAGTCTGAGGAGGTACGGAAGTATCTGGGGAATACCCGGAATGATAATTTTGTGGTGAATAAGATTAAGGAGACTGTTGGTTCAATGCTTGGTGGTACTAATAAGAATGATGAAGAACATCAGCGAGGGCTCTCTAGCTCTGCTGCTGCCGGGGAGGACGATAAGCACGGTGTTTGTGTAGTGGAGCACCGGAGGCTACAGGAGAACTGAAGGACTACTGCTAAGACTGCTATGTTGAATAAATATTAGTTGCTAGGAGTTTGTTGTGTGTAAGATTTGAAAATCGTGTGTTGTGATCTGGCTAGACAATCACTCCTGGCAGTGGTGTATGTAGTTTCTCTTGTAACTTGGTAGTGTTTGTGATGTTTGAAACTTGTGAAAGGGCCAGAGAATGTGACTTATGACTAGGACTTGTATTGAAATTCGGTTTGCTTCTCAGTACACACGATGAAATTGGTGTTTGGTACGTATACGCTGCTTGGCATGTGGTAGACTGGTATTTACAAGTATGTGCAGGAAGGTGCCTAGACAAATGAAAGTATTACCTATAGACAAATGAAAGTATTGCAAATAAGTACTTGCAAATAAACATCGTCGATACGAAAACCATATGTGTCAGTACGTTTAGGGTTCCAAGAGTTGCGTTTCGAGCATAGTTTCATGGATCAAGGACTAGTTTGGTTCAGCTGATGATGCCTTATGCGAGATGGCTACGGGAATTAAGGATTCTGTTCCAATGATTTCAATCCCACCGAAACATTCAACTAATATGGAAGCAGTAAATGATTAGGAACATCGATGTCTCTCTCTTTAGCAACTAAGGAATAAAGGTTTCAAATGTCTGAAGTTAATCACTGAAACAACCAAAATACTATGGGTGGGCACTTGGTACCGGAATCCCGATCCCGTCCCGGTCCGTACCGAAAATTAACGGGATGGGACGTGATAGAGTTTGAAAATATCGGTACCGTCTCGTCCCGTCCCGAAAGTTTAGAAACGGGACGGGACCAGGACGAACCCGCACGGGACCGGGACGAACCCGAAATATAAGAGATATGATCGTAGCCGTCCATTTGTTAAGATCGTAGCCGTCCATAAACTCAGACATACTTAATCTGTTAATCAGTCAATTGGAACCTACACTTCAAAACATCGTCTCAGTCTCTCAAAACCTCTACGCCTCTCTCAGTCTCTCTTCTCTCTCTCGATCCGGCCGATCTCCACAACCCAAAATCTAAACCCAACAAAGTCCCACTCACCTATTCCCCCTAACTACGCTCGCTCTCTCCTTCCCTTTTCTTGTTCTCTCTCTTCTCTCTGTCTCTGTGTTGACGAACAGATCAAGATTGTTCGATTGTTCGAGGGTTTGCTAGGCGATTGTTCGAGGGATCCCAATCCCGATCACGATTCTCGGCTCTGTAAGCTCTCGATTGATCTCCCTTTTGCTTCATTTCACTACGATTTTCCATGTCGTTGTTCTTGCATTCGAATTCTTCTTTTCTCTGTAATTGTGATGATTTATAACCCAATTTTGCGACTATTTTCCATAGCTTTGTGTTTCTTGCGGTAAGGATTTGATTTGCATAATGTTCGTCTAGGGTTTACGGATGACTTCTTGTTCTTCGTTATTGATAATTGGTCTCCTTTTGCTCGGTTTTGTATTTGGGGGTTTACTGTATGCCTTTCTATTTTTAATTTGTTTTTTTCATCTGTATTTTCATACTGATTGAAGGTGATATTGTAGTTCTGGCTATTGGTTTGGGTATTTGGGGTTCTGATCTTAAAAATGGCAATGTGGAATTCTGATTTCTATATTTCAATTACTGTGCAGGGCTGCAGATGACCATGGGAAATCAGCTACAATGTACAAGTCTGAGAAAAGAAGCGAGATGGTTAAAGAGGGATACAGAATTCTGGGAAATTCTGGAGACCAGTGGAGTGATTTATTGGGTAGCTCAAAGTCTATCCGCTCATTCAAGCTTCCCAATCCCATGTATTACATTCCATAAGAGGAGATAGTTGTTCCAATAATTAAATTTTACTGATTGGTTTGTGGTCCTTGGTGTATATAGGATTTCAAACAGTCATATTATTGTAGTACCTGAGTAAAAACTTGTGATGAACATAAATATTCTACAGAAAATTATAAATGCAAAGTCACTATTATACATACTTCCAGAGTTCCAGTTTAACTCTGTCTCTCTCTCTGTAGAAGCAATAGTTACATGTTGCAGACACTATTGATGAATGGCCATGATCATGCACAGATAAATGTAATCTTAGCATTTGCTTTCAGCAATTCTAATCTGCAGGTACACTTGTTTTCAAGCTCCTCCTAGCCAAAAGTGTAGTAGAGCTGGATGGCGTCAAAAGTGGGCAATGCAAAATTCAGATTCCCTCCTACTTTTGCATCACAGAGATTGGACCATGGTGAGTGGCTTTGGCTTTTCCAGTTGCACTAACTTTCAGTTGCATTATGTGTTTATCTGCATTATTGGTCCCAGACTTATAGTGTCCAAGGACCAAAGTTGTGAAATTGCTTTGGTTATTTATTTCAGTTTTTTTTTAAAGGTTAATTTGTCGGGATCGGGACGTGCGGGACAGATTTCTAAAAACATCGTCCCGTCCCGATAAATTATTTTCGGGACGGGACGGGATTCTGACAAATCCCGACCCGTCCCGTCCCATGCCCAGCCCTACAAAATACACAGATGGTGAAATGCAAGAGAAATTTGTCCCACGTTACCATCCTCACAAACCTAATATTACATATAATACCTAGAAGGAGAGCTACATGAGACATGTTTTCCTCAAAACACCACTACAGAATGAGATGCTTCTTCTTTTGCCTCCTGCAAATTCTACAATTTGCACCCGCACACGGCACAACATGTGCCCTCCTGCAAGATCCACATTCTGCACTCTCACACGCATGTGGTGTCACAACAGGTGGTGAATACTTTGGCAGGGGCGGAGCTAAGTGTAAGGGTGAGGGGGAGGGGGTACGGACCCCTCCAACATTCCTAAACAGTGTAATTAAGCTTCATGTTTTAGATTAATTGTAGTGATTTTTGTTTATAAATCATTGATAAACCCCTCTTGATTTATGAAATTTACCTTAGTTGCAGTCATTTTTTATGAACAATAATTGATGAATCATCAATAAAATAACAAAATGAACGACTATTTCAATCTTTGATAGAATGTTTTTCATTAATATTTTTCCATAGATTATATTAGGTGTATTATATCAGATTTGAATTAATAATTCATATATTTTTCTTCTTTATCTACAAAAAGAATAATATAATTTTATTTTTTATACCTCATAGACTACGGTTTATATTTAGACCCCTCAACTCTTCAATCCTGACTCCGCCGCTACTTTGGTATCATCGTGCTACCTGGTTGTGATAACCTTTTCCGGATCCTAGCAGCAACATCATCTTCAAAGATCTCCAATTTGATAGTGTGCTGGTTCTTGGTGTCCCTAGCCCGTTTAAACCATCCCACTTTTTTATTTATTTTCGTTTTAAATGGTGGGTCCCACGGCCCGCCAGGCCCACTAACTTATTGACCCATCTCCGTCTAGCCCACTTAGGCCCAATCCAGCGTTTTTTTTGTTTCCCTCCCAAGGGCTTCGTCCATTTTTCACTTGCTCTACCCTAAAACCTCTGCTGGGATCCCAAAACCCTAATCCAAGCTTCAACATCAAAACCCAGGTAATTCCTCATCCCAATAGCACCCCTCGATGAACTTCCCCTACTGCAATTTGGCTGCGGCGCCAATTTGATGGGCTCAAAGCTTTCACAGCTCGATTTGATTTCAGTTCAATCAATTTCATTTCTGGGTTTTTCAAGTAGTATTAAGTCTCAGAGATAATGGGTACCAGCCATGAACTTTATATCTCTGTTTGGTCCGAGAGTTTATCACAGGTTTTCGTGTTGTGTCGTAGTTTCAAGGAAACTAAGCAATGGAAGATTTGGTGAGATTAGAAGGGATAATAGGTGTAATGGGAAGGAGAGTGTTGAGGATCCCATGTCGGAAAGTTCGGATTTTGATCCAATTTTGAAGGAGTATGGCTTGTTAGAGAATGATGGCCCTCCCCGGGAGCGATTCTCGGCAAGGAGAAGCTTTTTCGAGGATGTGAGGAGGTGTGTTATAAGGGTTCTGGAGGTTTTGGAGAAGGATGAGCCCGGGTTTGATGCGAGAGCGGCTCTGGATGAGCTGGGCATTAAGGTTTCGGGGCTTGTGGTGAGGGGGGTGTTGTTTGAGATTTTGAAGGTAGTGAATTATGGGAATAAGATGCGGTGTGCGAAGCTGGGATTTAAGTTTTTTGTGTGGTCCGGTCAGAAGGGGAATTACAAGCACACCGCAGAGGCATACCATTTGATGATGAAGATATTTGCTGACTGTGAGGAGTTTAAGGCAATGTGGAGGCTAGTTGATGAGATGATTCAGAAAGGGCATCCAACCACGGCGCGAACGTTTAATATTTTGATATGTACTTGTGGTCAGGCAGGTTTGGCTAGGAATGTGGTGGAGAGGTTTATTAAGTCGAAGACGTTTAATTTTAGGCCATTTAAGCACTCATTCAATGCTATATTGCTTTCCCTTCTTGTAGTGAAGCAGTACAAGTTGATCGAGTGGCTCTATCAACAGATATTGGCAGAGGGTTACTCGCAGGATATTCTGACGTATAATATTATGATGTGTGCGAAGTATAGATTGGGGAAGTTGGATCAATTTCACAGATTACTTGATGAAATGGGCAGGAGTGGATTCTCTCCTGATTTTCATACTTACAACCTCCTTCTGCATGTACTTGGTAAGGGAGATAAACCGCTTGCAGCTCTTAATCTTTTGAATTACATGACGGAAGAAGGTTTTGACCCAAGGGTTATTCACTTCACAACATTGATAGATGGACTGAGCAGGGCTGGAAACATGGAGGCCTGCAGGTACTTTTTTGATGAAATGATAAAGTATGACTGCTTGCCTGATGTTGTATGTTATACTGTAATGATCACCGGATGTATTGTGGCTGGGGAACTTGAGAATGCTCTAGAGTTGTTTGATGAGATGGTCATTGATGGTCAGCTTCCAAATGTATTCACATACAATTCTGTTATTCGTGGGCTTTGTATGGCCGCAAAATTTGAGGAAGCATGCTCCATGCTTAAAGAAATGGAATCTAGAGGTGTCAGTCCAAATTTCACTGTGTACAGCACGCTAGTCAGTTACTTGCAAAATGCTGGAAAGCTTTCTAAAGCACATGAAGTAATACAACAAATGGTAGAGAATGGGCAGTATGCCCACCTGTTTTTGAATTTCAAGAGGCATAGAAGATGTTGAAGGGATATATTCTTTGATTTTTAATGTATTTACTTGCAATCTCTTTAGAAGAAATTAATTTGATCCAGCTTAGTTTACATAATGTAGCTCCTGGCTGTCTCCAGTGACACCTTGTACCACCTCTTGTTTCAGTAATCATGGAAGCAGAAAAGTGAAGTACGTGCTACTTATCCTTGGCTTTTATTTTCATGCAGACTGATTCACATATATAAGATGCAGTTTGTTCATGTTTACCTCATTCTATTTTGCATAAAGCTGTGGTTTTCTTCTTTGTTTGCCAAATTGTCTCGAGTCTGCTGTGTTCCACACCCCCAACCCCCCAGGTTATCCTTCGCTATTCTCTTTCTGCATGCCACCTCCACATTACTTTTCTTTCTGCTTCAAGTCTCTCTTTTTATCACACTTTGAAGTATAATCACTCTTACGTATATATGCAATGAGACATATTTTTATTGGTGAACATATGCATAAGTGGAATCTATCCGGAGGGAGCAAATAGAGCACAGTGCTGTCTTTCTTGCATTTCTGTTTCCTGGGTCTCCAGTGGCATCTAATTTTTGAGTCATTGCAAAAGTTGTCTTGCTTAATTGTCTTCCTGAATTTGTTATGGAATTTGGAACGCTGCAGAGGTAACCTCTCATCACTTTTGCGCCATTTGTATATAATTTGTTCTGTTGCTTGTAGCCTTGAATCTTATTCCTAGTTATGAGCAGTTTGTGGATAGCATTACTCTTCCTGCAAGTGATCTTATTTCCATCTTACATGCATGGTGAAATAGAGATGGGTGTTTTATGGGAGATGAAAAAAAAGAGATTGGGGAGAAAAAGAGGCAGGCTTAAGTGCTTAACCATAGTTTTGTCACTGTATATGTTAGTTGCCTAGCAATTTCTGGCAAGTGACCACCCAAAATGCAAAGGGGGAAGTATGATACAATGTATCTGTATAATATGGAAACACTAATGTGGACTGCAATGTTATAGTTTGTGAGACTGAGTTATGTTCATAATTTGGGATCACAGTGCAAACTGCAGAGTTTGGTTGGAGGGACTAGTTAAAACCCACTATAGTGTGTAGTTATTTGCATTTGAAGATGGTCACCCTCCCCCCTTCCCACACACTCACACACCCACCTTCTCCTTTCAATCAGGCCTCGGAAGATGAAAGGTGTCTTGCTTGGGTCATATAGAGTTTGGAAAAACATCACAATGGTGTGTTATTTCTATTATATTGCTAATGCCCTCTATCTGCTTGTTTTGCTCTATATGTTAATTGCCATCATCGTCTTTATGCTGTAGTCTGTAGATGGAAGTGTTTTCATTGTCACTTTGCATCACAACCCCGGGAGTAAATTAGTTTATGTTGCTTTCTCACTCATGAACCCATATTCTATTCTCAGCAATTATCATCACCAATATGGAGAAACATCAGTGTTTGGTCGCCATTGTAGTTAGTTGATATTTCAAGTGCAAAGCAAGAATCTCTAGCATTGGTCATTGCTGGCCTGTTTTTTTGTAGCTATCACAGATTAATAAACATCACACCCTAACAGGGCAATTCAATTCAAGCCTAAAAGTTTATTGATCAATTCTGTTTGTAGGTACCCTCCTTATAATTTAGTTAAACCGAAATGCTGCAGGCCGTAAAGGTTTAGTAGAAACAAGAATGCATGTCCTTTGTCAACTATTTGAATATGAACCAAATACTTAGCTTAACATGGTTTAGGTTCCTTGACTCGAATTACTTTTTTATTTGGGTTATTCGTGGTGACTATTTACTAATTTGTAATCTTTAGATTTGTAATACACGACTATTTAGAGGATCAAATGGATCTTATATAAGTCGAAAAGCCAAATTAGGTTGCGTTTTCTATTTGATGTCAGCCGAGTCATAATCTTTGAGCACAGACGGCAATCAACATCAAACTTCAAGCACAAGTAGCCCAGAACAGAAGAGGCATGGCAAATGACTCATCAAAGTCGTCATGCAGCAGCAGAATCTAATAATTCAACTCTTAGTTTCAACCAACCTATCTCAGCCTTCCAAAATAAAATACAAATCATTCATCTCAAATTCTCAAATCTAAATTCCATTTTTCATGTGAATGCATGCAATGCTTGTCTGGTTTTTTTCAGTAGGCGACACAAAAGTGATGCCAATATATTCGTTGTCACTTTTCTTATATTACAAGCCAAAATTGACGATCTTATCAGCAAAACTCATCTCATACCATCTTTAAATCAGGATAGCTTCTTCATATTTACATTTACATCGCCAAGGAAACAAACTTATTGCCGAAAGAACAATGCTAGGTGAGTCACATTCTTGTCGAAAATAATGTTTTACAGTGCATTTCCGCATGTAAATTTTACAACTTCACTCGAAAATAGACTAGTTTTATATGAACAAGTCTGTCACTACACGAAGTTGATCTACTATTACATGAAGATGATGGTGATTCTAAAACTACTGCTCATTTTTTGTCTTCCTTCTTCTCTTCCTTTTTCTCGCCCTCTTTTTTTTCATCTTTTTTCTCATCCTTCTTTTCTTCTTTCTTCTCTTCCTTGGCCGGACCAACAGATATTATGTCGACTTTACCTACCTTCTTCAGCTTCTTGACCACTGCAACTGTGTCCATCATTCCCACCACTGTGAGCTTCTGGTCCTTCAGATCTGCCGCAATCGAATCAATCCCTATTCACCAAGAAAATTTCAGAAGATTAAGGAACAGAATCACTCAGAAATACTATGAAACTGATTGATGATTTGATGAAGATTCAAGGCTTATACCAAAGATATCTGCTGCAGCTTCAATGGCTTTCTGCTTTGTTTTGTCATCTGTCATGGTCAAGACCTTTAAGACCACCTTCTGCTACATAAGAATCACAAAGGAGAAAAGGGGTTACACGTAGATCTTGATGATACTGTGTAAAAAAATGGAACTGAAGGTTGAACGAAGGAGAGCAGTCTGTTTGGCCTGAAGAGAAGCACCTGAGCCATGCTGAGAGAAGAAATGTGAGAGCAGAAATGAAAACTGAAGACAAAGAGAGGTAGCACTAGAGTGAGACTGAAACCAAGAGAAAACTGTGGTTTGGTGGAGTTTATAAAGAGGGTGGAGAAAGGAAAATGTGAGGCGCAACTGGGCTTGGGTGGGTTTTTGGGTTTATCATGCCAGTTAGAGGCTAAAACTTAATCGTCTTAATGTATTAGAACAAATGTTTGGTATAAATGGCCATCACATTCTTTAACCTCACGGTAACTAAAACTACGAAAATTATTCGGAGCACCAAATGGTGCACGTGATATGTTCATCTCACACCGTCTGATTGTATTTACACCGTTAGATGTATACACTATTCACGTTTGTTTGTTTTTTATCTTTATTCTGTGCACCGAATACTCTCTCCTAAAACTATGTGTACCCTTATAAAATATAAATAATCTAAACAAAAAAAATCTTATACGTCGACAACACTTGAAATGTGTTAAAGCGCGAGCAACAAGCGTGGCTTGTGGATCATCTTTGTACCGATACTATCTCAACTTAACAACCTTTAAGGTGTTGAGTTTTAATCACAAAAGGTCTCGGTACAATTATGAATGATTCACCCATATATATGTTATATTTTATTTGTCGCTTTTCTAATGTGAGATCTCTACTCTCTAACGCTCCCTCTCACGTGCAACCTAACTTTTAGGTTTGTACGTGAAACTGATTAAGAAACTGAACACGGGCTTCATGGTTAACTGAAAGAACTCCAAATTCTGAACCTCAAACTTCAGACTCTGAAAGAACTCCAAACCAAACTCCGTAACAATTTCAACCAAACCAGAGCCATGATCTTTGAAAGAACTCACTCAGGCTCGTGGGAGAAGCAATTGGAGAGAGACCCGCTTTGATACCATGATAAAGTAGTCTAGGGTTTAACTCCAAAATCAATTGGCAAATGAGAGAGTAGCCCAAACTCTTTTAAGTTCACAGGCAAGACCACATTTTCCCGATGTGGGATAAATATCTTAACACACGTGGACAACATTAGAGATGACGTGGAGTGCATGTGGCCGGTAACTCTAACACACGTGGTCGAAAAATGACGATAATTCAATGCAGCCTATCTGTTTGATGAATTTTTCACCAATTTTAACCAATACTTGAAATGATAATAATTCATATGACTATACAATGATCGTTTGATTTTCTCATTGCTTGCAACTTATAAAATAAATTTTCATTTTTTGATGCGGTTAACTTAACTTTTAAAAGACAATCGTGTTACGTGTAAATACATCTTGTATGACTCGAAGGCAAATTGTTTGACAAATCATTGCTACCTATGTCCAAAATATACACTCAAACGGTGCCAAAAAGATGAAGAGTTGCATCAAATTGAATCTGAACCTGAATGGATGAAACAAGTTGGTGCCTTGGAAGGCATGTTGGCAGGGCCACTATGTTTTGGTAACCCCTTCCCTTCATGTTTTCAAGATTCTCTCCATTCAAAAAGATATAACACTTTCTTCTCTTGCTTTAGAAAAAAGTTCATATAATGGAAAAGCAATTGCCAGATCTTGATCGACTCCACATTAGATGGTCACAACAAGTTCACAACCCTACTGGTTCATAAATATGACTTTGAATTTTAGATGTCTAGCTGAAAGAAAGAAAGAAAGAAAGAAAGAAAAGGAAGTCATATTTAAAGGAATTAAAGATTTTGAAAGCAACAGCAGTGTCGAGATGATGGCAGCAGCTGTTTTTCCTTTCTTTGAATCGTTCAATTTTGTTATCCTCCTCTTCAAGAATGAATCAGTTCTGTTGTGCTGTGGCTCAAATTTTGAAGGTGCACTTCAATATTTTGTTAGTTGAACTAACTCAAGTCAATGACTCATCCACCAAAATTAATTATGAAATGTCTAGAACTACTCTAGGTTATATCGGTCACACTTGATTAAAAATCGTCCAAGTAGATATGGTTGTCTAATTCATGTTTACCTACTCACAAACCATCATTAGTTATAATTAAAAAGGTAGATAATAATAACTCACTAGAACAAATGACAAGTTAGGAGAGTCTAAGCGGCCAAACAAGCTTTTAGGCGCATTTTCGACCGATTTTTGTGGTAATTTATCAAGTTGGTGCAACTGTAACGGGTCAGGTTGAACTTAATCTGACCGGATATGAAAACTGGGCCAATTTGGGTTGTGTAATTAGGTCCAACTTTGTACAATCGAGCCAGCCCAAACAACGCTTCGTACCCGAATAAGCCTACTTTAATCGTGGAGCACCAGGAACAAATCAATTGATCATCTCCAAATGCTTAGACCAAAGTGTTAGTGTCATCAACAATGAAAAAACTGATCGATCTTGAACAACAATGTAGAAGTTGAACTTCTCAAACAATACACCACATGAAAACCAAGCAAAAGAAGCCGAAAACTTGGATGACAATCCAAAGAAACATGCAGAAAAACCAAATCGGTTGCAAGAAGGTAATAATTAAGCTCACATAATAGTGCAAGCATGTGGATTGTCATCACTAAAGAGCGAAGCAATGGCCTCATCGGACGCCACGGCGACGGAATAAGCTGCCGGAGTGTGGAAGAAGGTGTGTACGCCGGTGGTGGTCTCGTTTTTGTAGGTGTCATAATAATGGTTCTTGATGTATGTAGGGTACTTGTAAAACGAGGCATAATGTGATGAGTAACCAGGAAATGGCCATGGCTCTACTGCTTTCCCAGCTCGCTTAATCGCCTTCAGCACTTTCCTTTCGTCCAACGCGTACCCTCTCACGCTTATTTTCTGGATCTCCATCTCTATTTCCACTACTTCAACCCCTGTGTATCAAAGAAATCAGTCATTTTCACTAAGCATTTGAGAAATGCATGGAATAGGGATGTGAATGTACCTTTGAGCTTGAAGAGGGCTTTCTTTAACTTGGAAGCACATCCCTCACAGTCAAGATTTGGAACTCTCACTTCCACCATCTGCAAAGATCACCCAGATTATACTTATTTCCAATAACTTCATTTAGGGTTAAATATCTGGCACGCTAAGTTAGAGGAAGAAGAAGAAGAAGAAGAAGAAGAAGAAGAAGAAGAAGAAGAAGAAGAAGAAACTTACAGACATGTTTCAGTGCAGATCAAAACTGAAGCCTAAGCTAAGCAGAATGCAGATAAATAGTCGTTACGAAATGGAAAATAAGCTACTGAATTAATGAAACAAGAGGACCAGCAGGCGTATTATATTTAGGAGAGAGAGCTGAGAAAGAGAAAGGGTTCTTGGATTTTGAAATGAGGCTTCACATCACGCGTGGATTGTGCTCAATACCCAAAGCTAATCCTCTTAATCCTTCTGCTTCACTTTAGCCTATACCCTACTGTGTTGCAATGTTCCATTGCCAATGTCACACGCTCTTGGAAAATGAAATGATGAATGCCACTCACTCTCAACTTAGCAGCAAAACCAAATTGATATGTAGGGCAGAAGCTTGAGATATAACATTATTAATCAGGAGGTCCAACAGGCATAGTACTAGTTGTTGATCAGTTTAGCAACACACTAAACCTGGTGTGAGGGCTAACCAATTTGTTATGATGAATATTCCTTTTTCAAAAAGAGGAAGGCTTGTATGTATGAGTTATGCACATCAAGGTCTCGTATATGGCTGTGGATTCTCTGAAGTTGGTCAGTGGCTTTTGTTGTTCTGTCTCCAAGGTTTGAATAGACCTGCATCAGCTTTAGCACACTCGATCTGAAAAGAGTTTCAGGAGTGTACTATGCTGAGAGAATCTCCCTTGTTTCTTTTTTCTCTTTGAACACAACCTTACATGAGTAAGGAAAAACCAAATGTGAGTTGCGATGAATAAAGACTAAGTTAACAGCCTGCCCCTGTCATCGGGAGAGTTTCAATACTCTAGAGCAGTATAAAACTTTCGTAACAAGAACTAGAGTTATACAACAACAATCCAATCCAATCCAATCTGATAAAAATTCTCTTAGGAGGTCTGTCTATTCAAAACCAATGAAACTGCGATATGGTTTACATTGATGCTTTCAAATTTTGATCTTTGGCATAGAAAACATTGTCATGATTTTGTAACGCCTTCTTTGGGAGCATAATGATCCTTTTCAATTCTCACAGGCAATGAAAAGAAATTGATTAATCAGTCAATGTGATATGAGAGGTAAACCTTTTGCCCTTTTGGCAATTTAGAATTTGCAAGATTCTAGAACAGAACCAAATTCATGTTGTTCAAACAAACTACTAAATATAAATGGGCAACTCCTAAATTTTCTTAACAGCAAAATGGTTTTCTTTCTAAAGAGAAATAACACCACCTATATTTAGCTAACTGTCCACCTATCTGTCTCTCATTTCACTTCACTTCACTTCACTTCACTTCCATCTTTCTCTCGGCTTCCTCCTAGTTCCTTTTTGATATAACATCTGTCCAAGATTTCCAACCTTGATTTTGGTCATCTTATTGATCTAGTTTCGCACTTTCACATCTCAAAGATTCCATCTTTACCATAAACACCAAAGGAACCTTCATGATCAGCTCCAAATACAACGTAGCCTCGACCAGCCAAAAATGAAGCAGACCCATTTCAGTAAACAGGGATTTCTAGACACCCAGTTCCTGAAATCCATGGAATTCGGTTTGTGAATGCTGCAATTGTCAGAGTAATACTAGAAAGGGCAAAGAGTTTATATATGGACTGTGAAATGAATGCTGCAGAGGCATGAGAGACAGCAGAAGGTGTCATTTTTCAGAGTCCCTGCGCTCATTTATATATGGAATGTCGGCCGCGTTGGTCTCCCTCCTCCTCTTCTTCGTCGGCGCGTTTATCTTTACGCGCCTCCTCCTCAACTCTGTAAGATTCTACCGCTCTTCCTTATTTCATTGTTTTTTTAGAACATCATTGTTTTTAATTTCTGGTGATGAAATCTAGAGTCATAAACCACATTGATCATAATCAAACGTCCCTCGCTATATGGTTCATACCATCGTTTGATTGGAACATAAATTCTTGTTTAGCATGTGTCCTTCAAATGATAGCTACCCTAAGCCGTAATTTCATATTTTACATTTGCAAAACTCGTAATCAACTAAAAATATTATTGCGGAACTGCGATCGTGAGTGATGTAAATACGTAAAATTTTTGGTAACAACTACAAAAACATGTTAGCAAGAAAAATATATGCTCCAACTTACACGATAGTGAGTTATGTACGTACGCAAAATCTGTGGTAAACAATTAAGGAATCATATGAGAATCAGGGGCTGATGTACATGAAGCGTGGATAGGACTCAAGCGGAACCAAGCCTTTGGGTAAAAAAAATCTAGCTAGCTATAGTATGTAATTTTTTTACTTCTGTAAATGTATTTTTAGGCTCAACCAAACCCACCCCATCTCTATAGTTCCTCAGTTATTCTCTCATTTTCCTTCTAGTTTTATAGTATTTTATCTCTTAAATCTAAAAAAAATTCTTCCATACAACTTTTTCAATCTTTAGCTTTTTCTATTTAATATGAGTTATTGAAGATCCATTAACACCTACTCAAATTATGAAATTTTTTTATGCCTTCGACCAAACAAACCTTTCAATATGAAACTGACCCCTTGATCAGATCCTAGATCCGCCACTGATTAGAAGGAAATATGTATGCTCTAACTTTGAAATGTCAGATACTACATGTAACAAAAGCTTTGAATAGATTAAATTGCTGTAGAAGCTTGTGCGACACATACCAGAAAGACATTGACTAGATCTATCTAGTTCTTTTGCTCAGTAATATTTACTAGTGTGGTGTAGTAAAAATGCACTGGTGAAACTTGTCTCAATGCTACTGTGCATTTCCTAGTGCCTTGTATTTCCTAGTTGCTATGGGATACTGAAATTTACTATTGTGCTTTGTATAACAGACACAAACTCTAGTTGGTAAATCGCCTCAAGATGCAATAATAACTACAGAAGAATCCCAGTTGCACCCACAGCAAACCTCTGTTCTTCCCAAAACCCTCGAAATCCCACTCGACTGCCCTGCCTACAACCTCACCGGAACCTGCCCCTCAAACTACCCCACCACCTCCTCCCCCGGCCAAGATCACGACCGTCCATCTCTGCCCACGTGTCCCGACTACTTCCGTTGGATACACGAGGACCTGAAGCCGTGGGCCTACACAGGGATCTCAAGGGACACGTTTGAGGAAGCGAACCGTACGGCAGCGTTTAAGCTGGTGATCAAAAACGGCAAGGCGTATTATCAGAAATACGTCAAGGCGTTTCAGAGCAGAGACACTTTTACGCTGTGGGGGATCCTACAGTTGCTGCGTAGATACCCAGGGAAAGTCCCTGATCTGGAGATCATGTTTGACTGCGTTGACTGGCCGGTGATCTTGTCAAGCTCGTTCACCGGGCCAAATTCTCCTTCCCCGCCACCGTTGTTTCGTTACTGTGGGGATAACAACACACTCGATATAGTCTTCCCTGACTGGTCCTTTTGGGGTTGGTAAGTTACATTCGACTTTTTCACTTGTATGAATTGATAGTCTGGTAACATGTTTACGTGTGACCATGTAAGAAGTGGTACATTTTGCGAGCAGTGCTAATGACTTGGTTTGATGTTTGTCTAGGCCGGAAACTCATATAGCTCCATGGGAGAAGTTGTTGGAGCAGCTAGCAGAAGGTAACAGGAGAAGCAGATGGGTGGACAGAGAGCCTTATGCTTACTGGAAGGGGAATCCGATGGTCGCTGAAACGAGGCAAGACCTCCTAAAGTGTAATGTATCCGAGGAACATGAATGGAATGCTCGCGTTTATACTCAGGCAAGTGTCAATCTCTTCCTCTTTTAACTGTTCCATTTGTACCTCTGGTCTGGATTGTTACCATTTTAAGTTTGACCACGATACGGATAATGGAAGCTGACAATGTACTTGAAAATCGACTGCAGAATTGGACTACAGAAGAAAGGGAAGGGTTCAAGAACTCGGATTTGGCCAGCCAATGTGTTCATAGGTACAATAAAATCCCACATTACATTGCATTGTTGATTTGCTTTGTTCCATACATGTAGTAACTAAGTTTGTTCTATGCACAAATACTAATTGCAGGTATAAGATCTATATTGAAGGGTCTGCTTGGTCTGTGAGTAACAAGTACATTCTTGCTTGTGATTCCGAGACCTTACTAGTAAAGCCTCGATACTACGACTTCTTCATGAGAGGTTTGATGCCGGTGCACCACTACTGGCCCATCAAAGACGATGACAAATGCAGATCTATCAAGTATGCTGTAGATTGGGGAAACAGACACCAGCAAAAGGCAAGTTTAGCTTTGAAGCATTTCTGAATAGTGAACTCTAACTCAACATTCCTGATTACTTGGTTATCATGGATTCTTCAGGCACAAGCTATAGGAGAAGCAGCAAGTCACTATATCAAAGAAGATTTGAAGATGGACAATGTGTATGACTACATGTTTCATCTTTTGAGTGAATACGCAAAGCTCTTGCGATTCAAGCCCACCGTACCTCCAGAAGCTATCGAGCTCTGCTCAGAGACAATGGCATGCCAAGCAGAAGGACTAGAGAAGAAGTTTAAGATGGAATCCATGGTGAAGGGTCCTGCAGTCACTGAACCATGTACCATGCCTCCTCCATATGACCCTCCATCTCTATTTCAAGTACTTAGGAGACGAGCAAATATAATTAGAAGGGTAGAAACATTGGAGAAGAAGTACTGGAAACATCAAAATACGAAATAACAGAGAGGTTTCTATACTTCTAGACATGAATTCGAGAGTTGTAATCAGCAGAATTAATTTCCACTAGATAATGAAAGAAAGAAAAAAGTGTTAATTAGGAGATGTTAAAGGTAGATCCTTGATCTTTTGGCAAACTTAGGATCTGTTAATCTACTCCAATTCAGGGACTTGATTACTTCCAAGGTTTGCAATATAATCATTGTCCAATTTAAGGAGTTCTACCAAATTTTTCCTTTATGTAATACAGGACAATGAGAATTGGTTAGCAAAATTAATAGAAAATAATTCCCAAAGTGCCAGAGCCACAGTTTTTAAAACAGAACCAAGTTCATGTTCTTGTTCAAAACAAAATACTAAATTGGTTAATCCCACTTTTGTTGCTTAATTAACAGCTAAAATAGACCATCTTTTTGTCCTCAAGCATTTGTTGAACTCCAAAATGAAAACCTAACAAAGAACCCAATAAACAAAACAAAGCAATTTCTGGAATATATATATACTAGTGGAGCAATGAGAGCTCCATTGTCACGAGAGCTCCATTGTCAGGAACTTAGGAAACCTAACTATTACCTAATTGCATATGGTGAAGCGTCGACGACCTTAAACTAGAACATATTAGCTTGCTCTAAGACCATTGCTACTAACGTTCATTTTCTTTTGGTGAATGACATTAACATGAGTGATATTGTAGAAATGTACTTGGTGAAATCATGGTTCTAAAAATGGCCCTAGTCGGCCAACGACCGAGTCGATTTCAGTCAAATCGGTAGAGAAAATCGGCCGATATGTCGGAAAAAATCGGTCCAAATCAGAAAAAGTCGGTCCAAATCGAGAAAAAATGGTATTTGCTTTTATTACTTAAAACTCATGTAATAGTTGTTTAAAAACTCATGATTTTATTACTTAAAATCGGCCGATTAGTCGGAAAAAATCAGTCCAAATCGAAAAAAGTCGGTCCAAATCGAGAAAAATGGTATTTGCTTTTATTACTTAAAACTCATGTAATAGTTGTTTTACTGTTTAGACATTATTATCTCATTGTTGTTGAATATTGTAATGTTTTATTGACTATTTTTATTATTTTAGATATTATATTACATTTTTAAATTATATTTAATTATATGTTTTAAAAATAAAAATATATCTAAAAATTAAAAACCGACTACTCCCTGACTATTTTCCTGACTACTTCCCCAACTACTCCTCTACTCGTTAGTTCCCGGCCGACCGACTATCGACTTTTAGAACCTTAGATGAAATTAGAAACCATATTTTATCATGAGGAACATAGTAACTTACTTTTTTACCTACTCATAAAAAAATCTTTTTACCTTTTTCACTTAGCTGGTGCCAAAACTTATTGGGCCTACTCTTTTCTCACAATTATTGAAATTTACTGTGATTTGTGTAGCAGACATGTACTCTGGGTGGTACAGCCCAAGATTCAATACAAACCACCAAAGCATCCCATTTATACCCTCATGACACCCCTGTTCTTCCCAAAACACCCCCAAAGATACTCGAAATCCCACTCAACTGCACTGCTTTCGACCACACCAGACCAGGATCCTGACCGTCCGTCACCTCCCACGTGTCCGGGCTACTTCCGTTGGATAAACGAGGACCTCAGGCCGTGGGCCCACACGGAGATCTCAAAGGCCACGTTTCAGAAAGCGAAGCGTACGGCGAATTTCAAGCTGGTGATAATAAACGGCAAGGCATACATGGAAAGATACCGCAAGTCGTTACAGTTACTGCGTAGGTACCCAGGGAAAGTGCCTGATCTGGAGCTCATGTTTGACTGCGTTGACTGGCCGATGATCTTGTCAGTTCTATACCAGGCCTTATTCAACTGCCCCGCCACCGTTGTTTCGTTACTGTGGGGATGACAGCTCCCTTGACATTGTCTTCCCTGATTGGTCCTTTTGGGGATGGTAAGAAATCTTCCAAATTGATAGTCTAATAACATAACATGTGTGTGACCACGATGTGAGAAGTTGTACCAACATTTTGCTAGTAATGCTAATGACTTGCTTTTGATGTTTGTATAGGCCTGAAATTAATATAGCTCCATGGGAGAACTTGTTGAAGCAGCTAGAGGAAGGTAACAAGAGGAGCAGATGGATTGACAGAGAGCCTTATGCTTATTGGAAGGGGAATCCAGCTGTTGCTCAAACAAGGCAAGACCTGTTCAAATGTAACGTTTCCGAGGAACAGGATTGGAATGCTCGCGTTTATGCTCAGGCAAGAGTCTTAAGACATTTCACTTTTGAACTTTGCATCTTCTCTGCATTGGCAATAATGTAGCTGAAAATAATGTGGAAGCTGACAATGTAATTGAAAAATGGACTGCAGGATTGGTCTCGAGAATCAAGGGAAGGGTTCAAGCAATCGGATTTGGCAAGCCAATGTATTCAGAGGTACATAAATCCCACAGCACATTTCCATGTTCATTTTCTTTGTTCCCAACATTGAAGGATTAACTTTGATTGTTCTATGCACAAATGCCAACTGTAGGTATAAGATCTATATAGAAGGGTCTGCTTGGTCTGTGAGTAACAAGTACATTCTTGCTTGTGATTCTGTTACCTTAATAGTAAAGCCTCGATCGTACGACTTCTTCACGAGAGAATTGATGCCGGTGCACCACTACTGGCCCATCAAGGATGATGACAAGTGCAGGTCTATAAAGTATGCTGTAGATTGGGGAAACAGCCACAAGCAAAGGGCAAGTGTTGTCTAAATAGCAAACTCTAACTTAACATTCCCGAATGTTCATTTTCTAATACTGCATTGCTTTTCCTGGATTCTTCAGGCACAAGCCATAGGAAAGGCAGCAAGTAACCTGATTCAAGAGGATTTGAAGATGGACTATGTGTATGACTACATGTTTCATCTTTTAAGCCAATACGCAAAGCTGTTACAATTCAAGCCCACCATGCCTCGAAAAGCTATCGAACTCTGCACAGAGGCAATGGCGTGCCAAGCACAAGGACTAGAGAAGAAATTTATGATGGAATCGATGGTGAAGGGTCCTGCAGTCACTACTCCCTGTACCATGCCTCCATATGACCCTCCATCTCTTTTTTCAGTACTTAGGAGACAATCAAATTCAATAAAACAGGTAGAAACAGGGGAGAAGAATTACTGGGAAAACCAAAAGAAACAATCATAGAAAGGTATCTATACTCTAGACATCTATGTATACAGATCCATGAGTTATTGTAATCAGCAGAATATTTTCCACTAGATAACTGCATTGCAATTCAATTTCAGTTCTGCTTTTGAGAAAGAAGTTTCAAATTGATAAAATCATTCATAATATTACATTAAGCTACATCATTGGTGTATATGCAATCCACACAAACAAATAGAGAGAAGATGGGAATTTAGGAGAAGAAAAAAATATAAATCACGCTGAGAAATTTCAATTGTTAAGGCATCAAGGTGGATGAGTTTCTGCTTAAAGAGCTCGAGATTTAATAATGTCAAAGCTCAATTCACTTGGATCAGTTGCCTGCAACTCAACTTGAATGCCATCCAATTCTCTCTTGATTCTCTCTTTGGAGCTAGCATACACCATCTTCATTCTCACCTTTGATGTATCAGGTGACCTAAAGCATTTTTGTAAATGAAATCATTCAACCTTCATGTATATGCAGGATTTATTATTAATCCAAAACAATAAGTAAAATTGACCAACTATTAGTTACCATGCAATGAAGTAAATCTTGCTCTTCTGGCAGTTTTCATCTGTGGTGAAATCAAGATCAAACACAGCATAGCGGCACTCGTCCGCTGGCAGTGATGCTGTGAAATCATCATAAGTTTCATTTGGTTCTCCAAGTTTCTCTACCACCACCTCTTGATTTTCAATCTTGAATACAATGAACCGATAGTTTCTCTTGGCTTTTAGCTCCAAGAACTTCTCCTTGCACTCATCATTCACTGCAAGGCCAGACACAGAAAAGCCAGACGGGGACGCAGCCTGGCACCCCAACATTCGGTTTAAGCAACAAGAGAAATAAAACCAAGAAACATTTCTATGTACAGAACAAGAAACAAAAAAAGATAAGCTTTTCCTCAGAAAGGTTGCATGCATGCTTCTGTACCATTTGCATTCACTTGTTTATAATCGTTAGAGATGAAACTGATAAAAGGAAAGTTCAGACATACCATTTTGTCGTCAGAAAGAGCTTGGAAGTGTTGGGCGAAATGAAGAAAGAGAAAGATGAGAGTATAGGAGAGGGAGAGAGATCCTTATTTTTGGGAAGGCAAGAGGGATGAGAAATATGCGGGAAAGAAGAGAAATTTGAGGAGAAACAATGGTTGAGAATTCTCCAAGGTTTACGGCTGATCATGTCCACAACTAAACCATATTAGCTGTGATCGTAATTGAAGGATAACAGAAGTTACAACTAAAAATATAGAGAACAAAATCGAGCGCAATGATCTAAACATTAAGAAATGACCAAAAATACATTATGATAGAAATCAGAGAATGTGAACATCACATTAAGAATCCTTTTAGGACCATCCAAAATAACAATACATTAGAATTACGACAAGATCTAAGCTCTGGCATAATACTTTTCACTACGGCAAAATCGTGTATGGTATCAGAAGAAAGACAGAAATGAACATGAATGTAAACATTATCCAACAAAATTCACTATTTTTGGACCCTGTTTCTTTTTGGATGTTACATTAGCTGGTCGAGAAGCAGAACCAGCTACTACCGCAGAATCATCTTCTGTTTTGGCAACAGTCTTCTCACTTGTGAAACTGAAATCATCCTCAAGATCATCTCCACTTGTAAATTTGGTAAGCTTTCCTCTTGGTTCATTCCCTGCAAATAACAAGAACCAAACTTCAAAGAGTGACAAACAACTTAACTGATAGGAGCACCTTTTACAAACTAATTGAAACTAATGAGTGCTACACAGTATAAAAAAATTACATTTGGGATTACCACCCGTTGAATTCCTGCTGTCTTTGTTAGGACAGTATCGTGCCAAATGTGTAACACCTCCACATATTTTACAAGAACCACCCTGAGAAACAAAATAACAAAAACATGAATCAATATCCTTTATATCTTAAGAAACTCATTCCCAGTTAAGATTACGAGTATAGTATACATGAGATGGTAAAGTGAAGATCACACAATGCAAGTCATTTTACCTTTGGATAAATCCCATGAGAGTTTTTAGGACAGTCCTTGCTCAGGTGACCTGTCTCGTTACAGACAAAGCACTTGGCAAATTTAGTTCCACCTGCAACACCAAGATGAAGAAATATGAATAACATAACAATGACAGAAGCAAAATACAAGCTTCATCTCTGATTGAAACAAGTCCATGTCTGATCAGACCACCATCAGGTTAGCTCAATTTATATTCATTAGTTCTGAGCAAAGAAGACGTGCATCAAACCGACCCATGTTTGAGCATGTAGCTAGTAATTGCTCATGACATAAACAAGGGATCAAAAAACACTATGAGTACAAACCATAAGGAAGAAGAATACAGACTCCGATATCAGGAAGCAGATAGAAAAAAGAGAACTTTGGAACAATCATTTTTCGTAGTATGTAGTTATAGAGAACAGGTTTCATTTCAAAGCCTCCAAGATAGTAGATACTCAGGTTCATTTTTCTTCCAGAAGCCACATTCAAAAGCCAACACTTCATATTGTCATTCAAATAGAATAAGTAATCACTAGTACAGCCAGCCTAAGGATTACTCCATACAGAAAAAGTACATAATTTCACTTGGATAGTGTAACCTTTGCAATGTTCATCTAAACATCAAACGCACACTATCATGTTGAACTAAAATCAATTCATCCGACATGTCCAAAACATCACTACTATACACACCAAATCCTAACCCCTAGATATATCATCTGCAAACATCTCAAAAATATAATGCAACACTAACTAACCATCTTGAAGAGGCAAGGGGCATCTCGAAAGTGAATGCCCAGTTTCCCCACAATTATAACATAACTTGGCCTCCATATCATTCTCATTCTTCTTCTGACAATTCTTCAGACTATGCCCACGTTGTCGACAAAACAAGCATATCTGCAACACACGGCACAAAAAAAACAAAAACCCATCAACACAATCCTCAAGCTTACACACACATTTATAATCCATATTAGTAAAAACCGAAACAAAACCAAATTGGGTACAAGAACCACTTGACCTTGTGCCTATCCCAATCAGCTTTCTCAGGGCAAAGCTTGGCAATATGGTCAGTGCCTTTACAGATGAAGCAGCTATCTCCAGGCTTCATACCAGGGACTCTAAGTGGGTGTTTGCTCCGAGAATTGTTGGGTGCTCCATTAGAGTCATTGGGCTTGCGCTTGAAGCTTGGCTTCTTGACCTTGTTCTTCTTCTTCTTGGTTGGGTCTTTTGGGGGAGTTGGCTCTGGGGTTTTGACGAGCTCTGGGTGGTCTGCTCTGAATCTCTTGCGAGCCTCTCTCTGTCTTTTGTTTGCCATTTTTTGTCTGCAAAGAGTTTGAGAGGGTTTTGGGGGGTGACTCGAAGGGTTCAAGGAGATGGTTGATCTGCTGCGGTGAGGAACACTAGTTAACTTGGGGTGTTGAAATTTTATTTTTGTGAAAGGTGGACCATCCAGCCTGCCTAGACCCGACCCGACTGGTTGCCGACTAGTCGGCCCACAGTTCCGCCTAGCCCGCTTAGTCCTGGTCCATTCTTGTTGATCATCCTCTGTCATCATGTAACCTCATGATTTTCCATGTAACTCTTCTTAACAGTCCTCACGGATGAACACAAAAGCACCTTTCCTCCCATCTAGCTTGTACCAAAAAATAAGAAGAGCAAATCATCAAGATTTCATTACAAGTATACTATCACAACTTATACTAAATCAGACTACAAAGAAGCTTTTAATAAAATCATCAAAATGAGAAAATTTTCAACCAAATACAAGTTGAAAACCAAAATTAACCAATCCATTACTCTTGGGGTGAAGAAAAAGTCTGTTTCACGACCCGGTATGCAATCCTCAACTGCCCTCTTAAATTAGAAATTTACTTCTCAGTTTGGATTTTTGTTGCTTGAATTTATTTAGATGGTTTAAAACTATTGGATTGAATATAATGTGGTCGTGTGATGTCATATTCATTCAATCCAATAATTTTAAATCATTAAAGCAAATCCAAACAACAAAAATGCAATTAGAAAAGTCAAATCTCTTCAATTAGGTTTGTAATTCTTGATTCCATGGGTTACACTTTTCTATCATTTTGTTTGATGATTAGGATTAGAAAGATGAATAGTTTGATTTACCAATTGAGCTACATCGATCCAGTTTCTTATAGCTCTCTCTCTTTTTCGTTCTTTGTCTAGACTGCCTCTTTTTTGTTGGTGACGGGAATAAGGTTATCGGTGGCACCAGTTCGTTTGATGATTGAGATTAGAAGGATGAAGCCTTTTACCTCAATTTATAGAGCAAGGGTTTCCCCAAATAAAATGGAATCCATCAAAATCTAAACAAAACAAAAGGAAGCAAAGATCATTTAAAAATAATGAAGAGGATAATAATAGTTTTGATGTCGGGTCAGTGATAGCCACAACAAGGAGTTGATAGCTTAAGTTGCTTAAACAAAATGAACGCAAGGAGTCAAACCTCAATTCTGAAGGTTTCGATTACCAAATTTTCTTTGCTATGATATGAAAACGTCTTATGGCTTTCCCTCACCTCATCTGACACCTCCCTCCACTTAAAAAAAACAATGTCTCGCCTCCAAAATCAAATTGCTTGCGGTGCCCGCAACCCAAAAGCGTTAAGCTTATGACACCCTTTGGAAATGTCAGATTTCTCTTCACAGGCCTAAAATTTTACGAGTAAAATATCTAACCTCCTGGAATGAGAATGCAATCATAGATTTTAGTTTAGTTTGTACTGCTCAATTTGGTAGTTTACCAATAAGTGTTAGCTTTGGGAGCAAGGCTAGAGTGATGGCTACACTTGCTCTCGATTGTGATGATGATAACATTGCTTTCTTTCTGCTTTTGTTCATCTTCTGAGGCTGGCTTTGGGTCCTCTTCAAAATCATCTCAGTGCTAGATTGAGTAACAAGTACGGTTGGCATGTCATGCTTGTTTAGCTTTCATTTCTGAATTGGTAGGCCAAGAGGTGTTACAAAGCTGATATGTCACACCTAATTTCCACTTCATCTATAAGAGTCAACTTTGTAACTTTGTGACGAGGTCAGATGAAAGATTATTTCACCGTCTTATTAAGCTCACGTGCTTACTAATTGACGCAGTAGAAGTATGGAGGACTAACTAGCATTACACCCTAATAGATAGAGAGAGATCTCAAACGAAAAACTTTATAGGACAAATCTGGAGTAAACCAGAAAATAAGAGAAGAACTCTTAGGGTTTTTGATTAAAATTGATAAATTAAATGTCAGTTACACATAATGGTGCTTATATATGAGAAACAAAGTCTTATGACAACTAACAACCAAGCCTAAAAGCCTAAAGAATGAATTAAAACCAAATCCGAATAGAACTAGAAAACATAAAATACCGAAAACTAGTAAATTGCTGTTTTGAGGCCCAAGACGAACTCATATGGCCGAAAAAGCTCATACATTATGGCAAAGCGATGAGTTTTACTCGTCTCGTCGTTCCGCTTCTGAAAATGTATAATAATAGTCATTTGGTCGTCGAACGCCAAATCTGCAACAAACCGGATTTTGACTTTGCAACGATCTATTTGTTTTTCAATTTCCTCCGCCATCCATCCTACGTCAGTCTCCTCTACCTCCGAAGAACTCGACCCTGAGTTCTCAACAGGATAAAGAGCCACATCCTTATGGTACTCATAAATGTCAGCTACATTAAAGGTATTGAAAATGCCCATAGAATCAGGAAGCACCACAACATAAGAATTATCATTAATCTTTCGCAATACCTTGAATGGACCATATTTCCTTGGCTTCAACTTATTGTAAGTACCAACAGAAAATCTTTCCTTCCTCAGAAACACCATAACATCATCACCCTCTTGAAACAATTTAACTCGACTATGCTTATCAGCAGCAGCTTTATTCCTTGCATTGGTGGATTCCAGCTTGGCCTTAACCTCTTCCCGAACCGCTTGTACATCTCTGGCCATATTTTCTGCGGCAATGCTAACACCATGAACCCTTGGTAGCTTGATCAGATCTACCACATACTTACGAATAAAAGTGTAAACCAAAGAAAAATGTGATTTTCCAGTAGCGCTATGCACATCACTATCATATGCAAACTCCACCTGGGGTAATGCATTATCCCACTACCTTGGCCTGTCACTGCACACACCTCTAATCATATTCCCAGACTTCTGTTAGTAACCTCTATCTGCTCATCAGTTTGAGGATGTGTTGTGCTACTCCTGTTCAAAGATGTGCCAAACATTCTTCACAAAGTAATCCAAAAATGGCTAAGGAACTTCGAATCCCTGTCAGAAGTAATGGTCTGAGTAATGGTCTGTGGTACCCCATGCAAACGCACAACCTCCCTGAAAAATAGTTTGGCTATGTTGGTTGCATCAGAAGTCTTTCTACAAGCAATGAAGTGTGCCATCTTTGAGAACCTGTCAACGACCACGAATACTAAATCCACTCCCCTTTGTGTTCGAGGTAGTCCCAACACAAAGTCCATAGCCAAATCTTGCCAAATATTATCAGGAACAGGTATGAGTAAGTAAAGACCAGTATTTTGGGATTTTCCCTTAGATATCTGACAAGTGTAGCACTTTCGGACGATGGCCGCTACATCCTTCTTGAGTTGTGGCCGCTACATCGGATCCGAGAGTGATCGACTTGATCTGGCTTAGCGTTGTCGATTTGGAACTGACCTCCTTTAAGTTTGATGTGGGGGGGGGGTCGTGGTGGTGTTTTACGTCACGCGCTTGATGACATAGTGTGGGTGGTGGTGGTCTGGCTTCCCAACGAGGCGAGGCAGCGGTGGTCGTGGCTTGGTCAATATCGGTGGTCTCTCCTCTCCCTTTGTTTGGGCTTGGGTTTGGGTCCTCTTTTAGGGCCCAACCCTAGTTCAAAGAATTAACCCACTTAGGGCAATCATGTATCTCTATTTCTATCAGTTCATTTTATTCAGTTTTGTTAATTTACTGTTATCAATAAGTCATGAACTCATGATCACTATTTGGTCTAGATATGTGGCTACGTCCGGGCTTGCGCGTGTTGCGTACGATGTTTGCTTTAGATAAGCGGCGAGTTCCTTGCTTCGTCAAATAGTCGCAGTCTCTTAGTGACAAGATAAAACTTAGTGTTACTGGTATGTTTCAGTGGCAACATGGTGGGGAAGCTGATATAAATATGTACTTATGGCTTTGCATGAGCATGATCTTTCCGGTATATATATCGCCAAAGTTGTAAAGCAAATAGAGTTACAACGTTGCACTGTTTGCTAAATGATGCTTTAAAATACACAGGTTGGGTAAAAACACCGAATATCATTTTAAGATGTGTTCTCACTATAAAATTTAGGCTTGATATCCCCCCTTATATTTTACCGTTTATTTATGAGTATGGTTTGAGGGTGATCGTTCTAGCCTGTGTGAAAAAAAAGACATACCAAAACTCCCTTACACCCCAATCCCAACCCAGCCGTCGATTCTCCTCGTCCCCCACCGAGTCCACCCATCCTACGCTTAAGATCCAACCCAACCCAACCCCTGCTCTCACCGTAACCGATCCCGCCTTATCAGGCTCCAAAACAATGTTTGCTTTTCAAAATTAAAATTCCCACCTCTAATCAACGGCGCCGTCAAACTCCGCCGTTAACGCCACCTCCTATATAAGCCCTCAACTCCCCCTCACTCTTCATCTTCCAAATCCAAGCTCTCATTTTCTCTCTCAGAATTTGAGACCCTTCTTCTTCTTCTTCTTCAAAACTCAAAACCCTAGTTTGTCCAATACAATTCAAAATGCGTGAGATTCTTCACATCCAGGGAGGCCAGTGCGGCAACCAGATCGGGGCCAAGTTCTGGGAGGTCGTCTGCGCCGAGCACGGCATCGACTCCACCGGCCGGTACGGCGGCGACAACGAGCTCCAACTCGAGCGCGTCAATGTCTACTACAACGAGGCCAGTTGCGGGAGGTTTGTCCCACGCGCCGTGCTCATGGATCTAGAGCCTGGCACCATGGATAGCGTCAGATCTGGACCGTACGGCCAGATCTTCCGGCCGGATAACTTCGTCTTTGGACAGTCCGGCGCCGGAAACAATTGGGCGAAGGGACACTACACTGAAGGCGCTGAGTTGATTGACTCGGTTCTTGATGTTGTGAGGAAGGAGGCTGAGAATTGTGACTGCTTGCAAGGTAGTACTCAAGCCTTGGTTTCCGATTTTTTTTCCAAAGCGTTTCGTGTAGTTTAGCTCTTTCGAGTTCAATTTGACTGTCATTGTCTAGATCTATGCTTACATTTTGATAAACAGCTTAGCTATAGCATGTGTTTGATTGAAAAGTTGTAGAAATAGTCTTTTAAATTGGCATCTGTTTGGTATATTTTGCAGGTTTATGAGTGTAGTAATGGTTAATTGATGTGATTGTTATGATGAATTGTCGCAGGGTTTCAAGTTTGCCACTCTCTGGGAGGTGGTACTGGTTCTGGAATGGGAACACTTCTCATTTCGAAGATAAGAGAGGAGTATCCGGACCGGATGATGCTCACATTCTCTGTGTTTCCATCGCCTAAGGTGTCTGACACTGTGGTTGAGCCATACAATGCGACTCTCTCTGTTCACCAGCTTGTTGAAAATGCGGACGAGTGTATGGTTTTGGACAACGAAGCTCTGTATGACATTTGCTTTCGGACACTGAAGCTTACTACTCCAAGCTGTGAGTGATCTTCTGCCTTGCCAAATAATAATATAGTTTCCATGTTTAGTTTAGAAAAAAAATGTGTGGCTACTTGAGGTATTAAAATTCTCAACTTAGAGATAGGTTCTTGCATTAGACTGTAGTATAGTTCTAAATGCAATATATTATATGCATGCAGTTTATATTGTTTTTTGCTTCTCGTTCTAGATCAGATGTAGTTGTCTTACCATATAGTTGGAGATGGATACTGATTGTCTAGCAGTAGTCGATAGTGATTCCTATGTCTTCATGGTTGTTGCCATCTTTAGATGCTTTTAGTAGTCATCTTAGAGATTGCATGTAGCGTATCCAATTGGTTCTTGTATGACTTGTGGCTCTTGTTTGATGAACAAATAGATTTAAGTTCTTTGGTGTTGCTTATTTGTATGGCTGCTAACCATTGATTTCTACTTGATTCCAGTTGGTGACCTGAATCACCTGATTTCGGCTACCATGAGTGGTGTGACTTGCTGCCTTCGTTTCCCTGGACAACTCAACTCTGACCTCCGCAAGCTTGCTGTTAATCTGATCCCATTCCCCCGATTGCATTTCTTCATGGTTGGGTTTGCTCCACTTACATCTCGTGGATCCCAACAATACAGGGCACTCACTGTTCCGGAGCTCACTCAACAGATGTGGGATGCCAAGAACATGATGTGTGCTGCTGATCCTCGTCATGGGCGGTATTTGACTGCTTCAGCAATGTTCCGTGGTAAGATGAGCACCAAGGAAGTTGACGAACAGATGATCAATGTCCAAAACAAGAATTCATCCTACTTTGTTGAGTGGATCCCCAACAATGTCAAGTCCACTGTTTGCGACATCCCCCCAACCGGTCTGAAGATGGCTTCAACATTCATTGGTAACTCCACATCCATCCAAGAAATGTTCCGGAGGGTGAGTGAGCAGTTCACTGCTATGTTCCGCAGAAAGGCTTTCTTGCATTGGTACACAGGAGAGGGAATGGATGAGATGGAGTTTACCGAGGCAGAGAGCAACATGAATGACCTTGTTTCAGAGTACCAGCAGTACCAGGATGCTACTGCAGATGAGGAAGGGTATGACTATGAAGATGAGGAGGAAGTTCAGGAGGAGGCTTGATCTCTGATTTACTTGTCTGCTCCTTCTCTGTTGGGTTATGTTGTGAATTTTATCTGGATTTGTTCTTAAAATCTTGTTTGGCGGTTGGATTGTTTGTTGGGTTGGCCGTTATCGCATGCTTGGTTTTTTATTGTAGTTATTTAGGTAGTGATCTGAACATATGGTTGGTTTACTCAGGTGTGGTGTCTATCATTACTCTGGTGTTATTGTGTTATGATTTTTGCCCAACTTCTCAAGTTTTCAGTATCAGTCCCTGAATTTTTGTGATGAATGCCTCGACGGCAAAAGTGGATATGGCCTTTTGCCGGACAAACTAGACGGGGCAGAACCCAGTGTATGGCACTGACCAAAGGATTACTGCTGAAATAACTTTATTCTGTTTCAATCGATGGGTGTATTTAAGCATACAAAGCTAGACGACTATTGCCAGAACACACCCTTATGTTACATAGAAGACATAACTAATCTAAGGGAATACTACTAACTCTGATTTGACACACATATGATAATGACTACAATAACACAGGCTCTGGATGATGTCCAAGATCGATATGGGGGCGATCAAATTCAGTAAGATGGTGCCTGTGCAGGAGCAACGTAGTATTCAGCTTCCAAGTTCATGTAGTTTGCTGGTGCCTCTGCTACCAAATTGGCTGACTTTACTGGTCCTGGTGCAACAAATCCAGAGCTTCGGATCTCGGACATTTCCCTACGAGCAATTGCTCCTTGTGCTTCACATAATTTCGGAAGGATCACACCTACAACAATATCAACAAAACATGTCATTTACATGTTAACATACTATGATGAGCAAATTTGGTGTTATTGCTAGACCACTGAATACGTCGTACCTTCACCAGCTGCGAGGTTGAAGTAAAGGTCAACAATGTTGGGGCAGCTGCCGTAGCACTGAGGAGAGCAAAGCTTTTGCACGAAGCGAGACCCGAGGAGGGAGTCGGATGAGATTCCATAGGACTTGCGGTCTAGGCCGCAAGACTTGATGCACTCGTCGCTCTCTATCCAGTCCTTGAGTTTATCTGCTTCAATTTCAGATATGCGGCATATGTATGCTTCCTCTCTGCTCCTCTTTACCTGCTTCTCAAGCACACAACGTTTTGCCAGTGATGACACTGCGAATGCGCAAGTGCTCTCATCAAGATTCTCACATGTCACTCCCCCTGCAAGCTTCATATTAGATATCTTGATCGACAGTCTCATAACATAACATGTTAAATGGTTTTAGCAAAAGAAATGTTACATGAAACATGAAAAGAGTTAGACCACGAACCTGGAGTGCCTTGCACGCATACGGCAAGGGCAAGAGTGAGGACTGCAAGGGTCATGAAGCCGAAGTTAGAAGCCATTACCGTCGTTAGCTGATCGAATAATGCAATATCACAGAAGGTAAGCCATGGCGTCTGGTAATGGCAGAAACTCTGTGCTTGACCTAGCAAGGAAGACGGAACTTGTAGTTTGGGTTGTGAAGATGAATGAGGTGGGGGAAACTCTTATATAATCGTTTCCATGCTATAACTGTAGCATTTGGAGAACCTAGTTAAATTAGTTAGGAGGATGTTGGACTTTGAATCTGTGAAAAAATTAAACTAGTTAAATTTTTACTTCTTTTTCGTTTTTACACCGGTGGTGGAGAAGGACAAGAGGAGGAGAATAAGAGGAGAAGGTTAGGAGAGGAGGAGGGGGAGGAAGGAGGAGGAGAATTTAGAGGAGGAAGAGAAGAATTTAGAGAAGGAGGAGGAGGAAGGAGAAGGATTTAGAGGAGAAGGTTAGGAGAGGGAGAGGAGGAGGAGGAGGAGGAGGGAAGATGAAGAGGAGGAGGGAAGATGAAAAGGAAGAGGAGAAAAATGAAAGATATAGAAAATTTTGAACTTTATCCGACGAAATTTCGTAGGCTAAAGTTTAAAATTTTAGTCCAAAATTTTTAAAAATCCCTGCCAAAAAATTTGAATTTTTAATTAACTTTAGCCGACGAAATTAGGGTAATTCGTCGGCTATAGTTATTTATTTATTTTATTTATTAATTTAACCTTAGCCGACGAAATACCCTAATTTCGTCGGCTATAGTTATTTATTTTATTTATTTATTTAACTTTAGCCGACGAATTACCCTAATTTCGTCTGCTAAAACCCTAAACCCTATACGTAGAAGCTTCAAACGAAAAAAAATCGTGAAATAAGATATGACCGAAATGGTGAAATACATCTATGGTTGAAAAATCACATAATTCTGGTAAAGTCTCAGTACCAATAATTGCTGTTAACTCAATTTTGTATTCTTTCTCCCTAGAGGTAGCCCTATCTCCGGTAGTTATTTTTCATAAAATTTTTATACCACTGGTTGCGTCTCATCGATTTGAAACTTTTTTTAGTTGAAGGTCCGGGCAAAATACGTAATTTAGACGGTCAAATGACTGTTTCCGTGCGTTAAAGGGTCTGACTTACGTGATTGACCGTAAGGATCGAGCCCTTAACGTTGTTAGATTAAGTTAAATTTTTTCCTATATACATATTTCAACATAATGATCATATCAGACGGTTGGAATTTTGTTTCTCAACTTTGATCATCGGAATCACAACATGCGTACTAATATTGTATAACTTGTTTACTAAGCTTTAAGTATATGTTTCGTTTCTAAAACAAACTGTACGTAGAAACTTCAAACGCAAAAAAGTCGTGAAATAAGATATGACCGGAATGGTGAAATACGCCTACGGTTGAAAAATCACGTAATTCCGGTAAAGTCTCGGTGCCGATAGTTGCAGTCAATACAATATAGAGGTTTGACTTACGAGATTGACCGTCTAGATGAAGTCCTTAAATTTATCGGATAAAGTTGAATTTTTTACCAGAGATATATTTCAACATATTGATGATATCTGACGGTCGTATTTTTGTTTGTGAATTTTGATGACCGGAATCACAACATGCCTACTATTTACCATTATTTATCTATATGGGGAGACCTATCATGGAGGGGTAAATGTCTCAAAATTTTTAGATGAACAGTTGCGTCTCATTATGGTGAGTGTTTGTTGTGTTGAAGGTTCGGCCAAAATACCTCATATAGGTGTAGATATGGACATTTTCGTGTGTTAAGCGTTTAGAAAAACTTCATTTTGAAGCCTTAAACGAACTCAGATGACCAAAAAGTCTGTATGTCATGGCATTAGCGATGAGTTTTACTCGTACGGCCGTTCTGCTTCCAGATTGGTATCACAATAGTTAATCGGATACCGAAATATCCGTAGTGCAATTTTATAACTAAAAGTTACTTTAGCCGACGAAATACCTTAATTTCGTCGGCTAAAGTTCACATACTATAGCCGATGAAATTCTTTTTGTCGGCTAAAATTTAACTATAGCCGACGAAAAAAAAAAATCGTCGGCTAAAGTCCACTTTAGCCGACGAAAAAAAATTTCGTCGGCTATAGTCTTTTTTCTGGTAGTGAAGCCAGTACAACACAAAATCCACATTCATGCACCGACTCAACAACCTTCTTAAATCATAAACCAAATTGCAATTCTAGCTTATTAAATAAAGTTATGTTCAACATGTTTAGCAGATAAACATAAATCCCTCTTCATCCTTCTCATCCTATTTGCTTGAAGTGGCTGCTTCTGCCTTCCTTGGATCCGTCTTGAGAGATCGATCGTTACTGACGAAGATGAAGCAGGTGACGAGGTGGCGACGATGCCTCGCAGTACGGCAACGAGGACGGTCAGCTGACTCCATTTCCTGTGTATCATCTTCTTCTTTCTTCTGCCAACGAGGTTTGGCTCAGTTGGCAAGGACGGACTTGTGGTGGAGACCCCATCCGGGTTCGATTCCCGCTACCAACAGGCCTCGTTTGGTTCGCGATCTGTAAATTCTTGTGGAAATCCATACCTGGAGGCTGGTGTGACAGACACGTGTCCACTGTCAGTCCTTCAAGATTGAGGTTGCACGTATGCTCTGACGATGATGATGTAGCGTAACCAAGCTCTCTTTAGTTACCATATATCTTCTTTCTTCTCTCTTCCACTTTGAGATTTCTAATTTGGTGTTTTTATTCTGGTCATTTGAGTTGTTGAATAGCAGTACCCAAACTTAGTTTTCTACCCAGAAATAGTCTTTAACAAATTTGGAGAGAGAGACCGTGATAGAATAAGAACAGAGGAGGAGAAAAATTGTGAGGCAGGAGCAGTTGAGCGTGAGCAGAAGAGAGTAGGGATAATTTCGTAAAAAGACAACCGGGAAATGAGAATGTAAACTGATTCCTTGGGGTGAGTGGGAGGAAGCGGTTTCCACCCAACAAGTTTCCTTCTACTCGGGAACAACTTTCACTTCCCATCAATTTTCTTTAGTTTCCAAACGCAGGAAAGTAACCACTTTCCTTTCCCTATCTGATGATTCCATGAAACAAACGGGGCCTGAATGTAATCTATTCAATATTCTTTCTATGCAACTCTTTCCCTTGTACATTTTCATAATAATAATAATAATAACTTACGAGTTCCTCACTCGAATTCCTTTAGTTAAAAGTTTTCTAGAGTCTAGTATACCTCTCCAAGCATAAGAGCTGTTCTGAGAGACCAGAAGTTCTTCCTTTTCAGATACTTTGCTTTAATTAATCTCACCCACCAATTATTAGGGTCAGTAAGAATCTTCCAGCCTATTTTGCCAAGGCAGCTGAATTATAATGAGAGAATTGTCTTAAACCAAGACCCTCCCTTGCATTTGGGAGTACAAATCTGAGACCAAGCAATAGGTAATAAGGTTGGGTGGTTCCAAAAAAATCTTCTGCATTCATTGTCTAGCTTTTGTAGTCTAGAGTTAGGGACTTTAAAACAAAAGAGTGAGTTTTCCAACTTTAGAAAGTGTCTTGCACTTCCAGCCTGCAAATTTTTGCTGCATTTTCAGAAGAAGATCGTTTCAGTTAATAGGGTCTTTTCATAAAGTTTTTTTTTTAAAAATAATTTATCTAAATTTGTTTCTTGTAATTTGTTTTACTTGAAGGGGGGAAATCTTGTGCGTATCTAGGCTGGTGTCTTTTGCACGATTTCTGCCGCAAGTGCTTATATGTCGATACTGAAGAAGTTTGGTTGTGCTGCCGGAAGGGATCCTAATCTTCCTCCAAGTTTTGTGAGGTTTCACTACAGCGTTAATGAGTATACCTTCTTCCTGAACGTTTCAAGATATTCTAAAGATGTTTTAGAATTTCTCCAGGCACCTTGATCAGTGAGGCCTAGCTGATACTCGATTCAATTCATTATTTGATGTCACCCATAAATACAGTTACATTATTTTGATATCAAATTGGTATTACTAGCTTGATTTATGTAAACGGATCAAATACATTATTTGATGTTCTTGCTCTCTGTGAATGAGTGAAACTGCATATTTGGCTTTCCTGCAAGTCTTTCTCTTTTGTTAAATGTATGTTCTAATCTTAAACTCTTGTAAATAACTCAGGGCTCTGGGGCATTTGCTTCTTTAATCAAATGGTTTTGATTCCTTGTCCTATGACTTCATCCCTAACTTTTTGCTGGCCTTGTAGATTCATCCTATAGAACATAGGTTTGCTGTTTAGTTTCATCCATGACAAACTGCAAGCCTTGTAATTTATATAATTTTTCAAACACTAAGGTACGATGGGTAATCAACAGTAAGGAAACTAGAATAAAATGTGCATTATTTCTCCACTAAAATAGAGCAACCTCTACCCAGAACTAGTATGAGGACATTTATAAAAGCAATATCCTATATATGCAGATGAAATATCAGTAGCTAGTTTTCAATACTGCATATATATAGCTTTAGGAAACAATATAATGGATGAATGCCGAGCACAAAGCGAGACGTAAGGCTGGGCGCACACAAGGTTGGTTAAGTTGTATTGTACAATGGGACTGATTTTTACTCATCGACCTTGCAATGAACAGTTCTAATTTCACCAGACTATTGTTGTCAACTTGTCATAACTAGTTAGGTAGGTTCTCAATGATCAGCAGAGACAGAGATCTACATGATTACTAAGTTTGCAAAGGTTAGGTGGAGCTTTTGGTAGTAGTTTAAGCTCGTTGGGAGTCAATTCTATCCGAGTAACCAAAATGATCAGCTGCCAGAATTCCAGAAACACCGAATCCACAGTAACTAAATTGTAGACTTTGATCATCTATCTTCACCCCAAACATGACTATGGTTCTACCGTCAGTAAATGAACAGTTTAATATTGTGAGTAATATCAAACAAATGTAAATTGAAAGATAGATCATTAAACAAGCTTATACAATTCATGTGGTCACAACACAAACTACATTAGATGGTGCCACAATACTTGCAAATTAAACAAGCATATGTTTTTAGGTTCACAAACACAAGACAGTAACTAAGCTCCCAATATCCACAAGACTTGCATAGATTGAAAGATAGATCATTAAACAATGCATGCCACAACACACATTACATTACAAGGTTCCACAATACTCGCAAATTAAACATCCCGAGGTTTTTAGGTTCACATTACATTAGAAGATGCCACAATCCTGGCAAATTAAACAAGCATAGGTTTTCAGGTTCCAATATCCACAAGACTTGGGTAGTTGATAAGATAACTGGCATTATCATGAAGGGGAGTAGGGGGCTCAGGTCTCGTGACCAGAAGACTCCGCTTGATCTAATTACTTGAAGATTTCAGGGAAATTTTTCCTCCGGAACGCTTTAGCCTCGTCAGTATCCTTATTTGGGCAGTCCTCATCCAAGTGATCTCTGCCCAGGCCACACTGATGACAGAACATATGAACCACTTCATCTTGATCTCCATCAGAAAAGAAGCCAGAGTACATATATCCCTTTGGTAAAACTCTTGAAGGATCGTCTGGTAAAGGAATAAAGTTGTCTTCCTCCGGAGTATAGATTTCTACCAATTCTTTGCACCCACCCAGACAAAAGGAAGCGGATGTTAAAACAGTGATAATGAAAAGTATGTTTTTAACAGATAATGAATTCATTCAGAAGCAAACTAATGGTTTTGAGGAACAAACTTAATACATATGTACGACATATATGACACAATTAAACACCAAATATGAACACTACAAAAAAACAAACATTAAGCAACGGAAACTAGCTATCAATGCAAAACAGATTTCGTCGCTTAAGTTTCGTCACCCAAGTGGTCACTAAAGCGACATATATGATTTTTTGTCGCTTAATTAAGTGGTTACTAGAGCGACGAATTCGATGATTCCTCGCTTAAGTTAAAACTCTTAGGTGACGGAAAATCTTGAAACTTAAGCGACCAACTTTAGGCGACGACCCTCAGACAACGAAACTTTCATCGGTTAAGTGTTTAAGCGACAAAAAATAGCTCTTAAGAAACGGTTTACTTCTGATGCTTAAGACCTTTCTTTTACTAGTGGAATAACCATGCATAATACATAAAACTAGATAAAAAAAACATAGAAAAAATAAAATAAAATAAAAACTAAAATTAAGAGCATACTCTTCCACACTTCTTCTGGCAGCTGACCACAGTCGATGATGATCGACTTGTTGGCTGAGACCTGGTGCGATGATGAGGATGCGGATGGTGGTGGTGATGACTGATGAGGATTCGGGGATGGGGATCATGTCCGACAGTGGTGCGGAGCGAGGACGACTAAAATTTCGACGAGGGTTACAGATATTACGGATATATTTCAATGGTGGTGACAAGGCCTTCACTCCCTTGAGGGTTATCATGATGCTTCGATTAGGGTTTGGTTATGGTTTCGGACTCGATTTTATCTTATATATATAGCTACGCGTCATGAATCTATTGGTCCTTCATTATGGGTTGGGTCTGAAATTAAATTGGGCTTTGGGCCTTTTAAAAATGATAATATTTCTCCTACCTATTGATAATGCTGTTGCCAACCCTAATTGTTGTGTTACCATTTCTCCTACCTATTGTCACTCTCTCTATTATGCTCTCTACGAAGGAATCTTATATTCTTATGGCCTGCCTCTGGTACTCCAGCCTTTGGATCGTAGATTACCAAGTCGCCAACACGATAAAGAATATATGTGCCAACTTTTTCAGTTGTAATATATGCTTCTTGCACTAGCTAATTTCTTCGATCTCATATGCCCGTTTATTAATTAGTCAGAGCAGGGTGTTTTGCAATCGGTAGCATGCATATATAACTAACCTCGATCAATGTCACTTTAGGAGCAAGTTTACTAAACTGTAATAGGGTTGATAAGGAATATGTGGGAGAAGAAGAATGAGAGAGAGGGGAGTCATTCCCTTTCATTTGTTTACTTATTATCTAGAATTAGAAATAACATTTATTTATATTCATGTGTTTACTAACGTTTAGGAATCAGAATCGTAATGTGGTTATTTACAAAAACGTGAGACACATATTTTAATTTTAAATGATGTATGACTAAAATTAATGAGGACATATTTAGATTATCATAAAATGATGAGGATAAATGTGGAACAAAAATTTATTCAACCATGAGTAGGGAATCAATACCTACTCTCGTACCCGGACTTGAGATTTTCAGATATGAGTCGAACTCTTAAATTTGGGTCCTCAAATCGTAGTTTGTGTGTGTATATATATTATAATGATTTTCAGTAACTAATATGATAAACTCAAAAGTTAACTATAGCACAACTATCAAAATATTTGCATACACAAAACGTTATCGTAGTAGATGCATATATTTACGATTTGGATTCGGTCACCTTGTTTTGCCATCTAGGTTCGGTCACCATGTTTTGTCCCAGTGATGAAGAAAGATGGGTGGTCTTCCTCTCCATGGAGGGTTGTTGATGACGTCACTCTCCGGTGTCGATGTGGCATCCACTACGTGGTGGTGAGTTCTATATCTTGAGTGGGTATGCCCCTAGGTCCATTGAGGTTTGGTTGGACCTAGGTTCTTTATGGGTTTAGGTTGTTGGGTTTTATTTAGCTGGTTGTTTGTTATCCCTCCTTTTTGAGCAAGAGGTTAGGTGTTTTTTAGTAGTTTGATGTCGTCGGTCGTGTCGTGAGAGGAGTCATGGTTATAGTGTCATTTTCAGGAACTATTTTAATGTCGGTTAGCTTTTTTATGTCAATGTAATGAGGAGGTTACCTATGCATATATGCTGGTAGTTTTGACATGTAATGTTTGAAATGATTGTTTCTTTTTGAGATTGACTGTAAAGTTGTTCGAAGTTAAACCAGTGTTATAAGATCTTATGAGATTGATTTATTAGAGAAAACAGAAACAGATCAAACAATAGAGATGAAAATCATGTATTTAATCCAATTAAAGATAAACAAACATTATTACTAATTATTAACATTAATTAAGAGAATCATTATGATGTAATAATATAATTATCATTCAAAAGTAATTAAATGAAGATCGACCCTTCTCGTCACTATCTCCTTACGCCCGTGGGTATAAGGATAATTACACATCACATGTGGTGCTCTAGTACTTAGTATGTATAGCTACTGGTCTTATTTAAGAATATGTAACTCTAACTACAGTAATACAAGTCGTTTCTCTTTCTTGTTCAAGCTTTCACTACCTATCGATCAATCAGCCATTGCAACTTTGCAAGGCGCGGTGAGTTGTTTTCAAATGGGCGGTTTGATCAAACATTAGTTCATCGATCATTTCTTCAACTTATATTTGTGATACATAATTACTCGCTCCCCTAAACATGAAACGACTTGTCCTCTCTATATGTTAAAGGGTAAAAAGGATCAGGTTACTTATATTCTTCTTCATCATCTTCTTTACTCTTCTAGCTAGCAGTATAATATAAATCCGGTATGGTTGGATCGGGGTCCTCGTTGTTTCCTGCTCTCTAGAAAGATCAGACAAATCAAATAGACTGCGAAAGCACGTTCATGATTGAAGAATAGTAGTAAGCACGAATAAAAGAAACTTGAATCATCCGATCCACAACAGTGGCTAGCAGCATGTACAATAATGATAATATTGTATTACAAACAAGTAAAACATCGTGGGCGTGGGTTTTATATACAATTTCATTAACACATGGAAAGAATGTTTTTCGTAACGAAAGAATGTTTTCAGATGGCTCCAAATCTCCATCTGGAAATATTGATCGCGTGCTATATTTGTACTTAATTTCCTACCAAACTCTTTAAAAGGATCGATAGAGTAGCTAGCTTGCTCTTCACAATCGATCATGTTTTATCAGTAGTGAGATTATAAGTTAATTATAACATAACAAACTTGATCGATCAAAACTCAACAACACTAAAATTGAAGAAGACTATCTATGAACAAATCGCAACTAGTATTTCTTGACAAAAATTATTCAGTACACCGATGATGCATATGACATGTTTGTTTTATATCGTCTGATTGTGATAAACAGTGTTGCACTCATATTCTCACCATTACATATAAATTTGTTTTTTTATTTGATGTACTAAATACTTTTTAGATCATATATTTATTTAATTAAACAACACTTCCAATTATTAAACTGAAAGTAAGAATAGTTGGTGCTTGCTTGCATAATATTCAACAACTGCTATCATTCTTCCCCGTGAAAAAGTATAGGTAAATTCTGACACGGCTTCTCTACCACTAAAAGTAGAGGTGGTGAAAAATAAAAAAAACTATGATTATATATAACGTTTGCAATGACTAATGCATGTTGGTACATTCCGAATCCAATACGACTACTACTCGATTTCCATTTTGACGAAGGCAGCCCTAGCTAGAACCTCTGTTTTTCGTTAAAGTAGTTTTAAAATTTCCATTTGGCTTTGCCTTTTGCTCATCAGCACTTGATCGTTTGTAGACTTCTAGCTTGGAGGCTAGCAGTGCTCACTACCCAGTGTAATATTGCTCGGCCAGAATAAGAGCATATATAAGTTGCCGGATAAATAGTTCTCTTCAGCTGAAAAATTAGTGTTAATTCTCACAACAATATAAGGGTCTCTCTATACCTTGTTGACTTCCAAGAACACAAAGTCAGGCTTCAAGTTTTAGTATCATTTAGTTGTGATCGTTAGAAATAAAAGAATGTGTAAATTATTTTGATAGTTGATACTATTGTAAAAATTGGCTTTTCAATTACAATATATAAGATAGTGAGAAATTCTCTGTCAAGGAATTTCTAGCCGTCTATAAAAAAATTGAGTGTTTGACGATTGTCATCATCAAGTAATCGGAAAAGAAACATAAAGATATATTAGGACTAATATATATAATGTGGTGCTATTAACACACTCATTTTTACTATTAACACATCCTATCTTGATGAGAACCAATTACAAGAATTTAAGTGACAAGTTAGTAAATAAAACTAAATTATGTGGACAAAAAATAGATAAAGTATGTTAATAATAAAATAAAATATGTTAATAGCAATACCTTATATATATGTGATTAATTGTTTAGTTAAAGTTCACATCCTCTACATATATATTACGTATGATAGAGTAGATATAAGAATTGACAAATGACACTCGGTGTGGCTCCTGTAGTTTTGTTGGCTTAAACAAAGAAAAACTGCGTAAACTAAATTTACAATATGCCAACATACTGATTTCAACTATATACCAATTGGTTACTAGCTAGATGTTGACTTGAGAGTTGAGAAAGATAGTTATATGTTAATTGTCAAACAACTAGCTAGACAATTAGCCAGTATGTTAACCACATCTTTATATAAGAAAATAAGTTGACATTTTTAATGTCGGTCAGTGTGACTTTAATTGGTTAATGTGTTTAATTGACAATTTTGAGGTCACTCTATTTCGACGTAAAATTATAATCAACCTTGTTTATTATACTTAAATGAAATTGAGGGGGGAATGTGAAAGAGAAAGAATGGAATATATATATATATATATATATATATATATATCAGGGTCAGGGATCATTTTTTTGTTCATTTCTAGGGATAGGCCCACACCATTAGATTTGTTTTTTAATGGGCTTGAATGGTTGAGATTAAAACAAAAAGTTTAACACTTATGTCAAACCTACACCGTTCAAGATCATTAAAAATAATTCGAAACTTTGGATGCCTTAACGATCATCAAATAATGAGGGATCATTTTTTTGTTCATTTTTAAGGTAGGCACACACCATTAGATTTTTTTAATGGGCTTGAATGGTTGAGATTAAAACAAAAAGTTTAATACTTATGTCAAACCTACACCGTTCAAGATCATTAAAAATAATTCAAAACTTTGGATGCCTTAACGATCACCAAATCACATGAAATTTTATAGAGGTGATCTACTTATATAGCCCAACAAACTAAACGGTGGAAATGCCAAAATTTGATCGGGAAGTTGGTGTAATAACTTATTCCTAGAAATGAACAAAAAAAGAGATCCTTTATTAGAAGAACCCTATATATATATATATATATATATATATATATATATATAAATGCTAGTCAACTGCGCCTACATTTTGTAACCCTAGTTCAACCTTCAATACAAAACATTTTGCTCTTATCAATTCTCTAGTATCAAAGCTATCAAGGGTTAGGTTTATCTGGTCCTTTTTTATTTTGATTAAAATGTCAACTTCTTTTAAAAAAATATTATTAATAACTCACACATATTTTTAATATGGAGTTCATATGCATGACAGAATGACAATTAGAGTGATTTGCTACAACATTATATATTTTTCAACTTTGATGACCTATTTTTTTTATTTTTTTGTAATGTACTTTGTCGTGCCATAAAATTCATGATTATTACTAAGAAAAAAAATTGTTTTTTACCTCTGAGAAAGTTCTATCCGGCCACGATATTTTACCTCATGTGTATTTTTGTTGATTTTGAAGAGGGCATAGTCGATGTAAACTTCGATCACAAATAAACAAGATGCAAAAGTGAAAGAAAAATATGAAAGCCTTCCCATGAACTAACAAGTTAATATCGATCAAGTTGAAAAATTATTCATCTGTGTACGTCTTGGATCTCATATATATATAAAGCCGCAGCGTATATTCAACATCAATCTCTCTTGATAGGATTCTCTAATGTTGAAAGCGGACCAACAACAAAAACCTTGACAAAAAGAATCAAAAGTACGCGTACTCTTTCAATCTTGACCAAATAAACCCATAGACTCGAGGACTACGACACAAAAGGATGGAATTTCCATGATAATTAGCTTAATTAATTCATTAACACAGAACTTTAACAAGTCTATAAAGAGTAGCCATGCCTACAAAAACAAGTTTAGTGTAATAAGGTAATAAACACCAGCTTGATTAAGCTAATTCTTCTATATATAGAGAGACTAGCTTGATTTGCTAACTGCTATTTGGTTAAGCTAAATGCTTCAACTAATTCTTATTCAAATTGCAGACCAATACTGGAGTTTAACGCTAAAATGTTTCAACTTTCAACCATGGTTTGCCTTGAATTATTAGTAGAACTTAATAATGATATACACGAAAATTCTAGAACAAAACTTTAGTGAATAGTGAGAAGAATATAGAATTTGCAGTGCAAGTCCATTACATATGTGTCTATCATTTATAAGCATAATTAAACAAATCCCGATGGCTTAAGGAAATCAGATTCGATGGAAAATTTGCTAGCTTCCTAATTCTTCTCCTTTGGCGGAACATCTTGTATACGATAGTAATCTTAGCATAATTGACACTCGTGTGTGTCACTTAATGTGATGTTACGATTTCATCACTAGCTGCATCACATATGTATATATAGAAACTATATTCTACGATATCCCAAGAAATTTGATATATATTGCATAATGCATATTAAGAGCAATTCAAACGTCCGCCATGAGCTATATTTTGGATTTTTGGGTCTGGTCCTGTGGAATCTTCGGTCTTAGCAAGAGTTTTAACAAACCCTAAATTTGATGAACCATTCCTTTACTTCGTCAAGCCCTAGATTTTCCGGGTAAACGTCCATAAAGACATCAAATGTGTATCGATGAGAATGAGCTAGCATGTAAATTTGCATATACATACTTGATCTGGATCAATTCTTCATGTGAAAGTTCTAAAATCTATATGCATGCTTGAATTCCATACAACTTTTTTTCTTTCAAAAGAAGTCCATACAAACAACTTTTTTTCTCAACAAAAGAAGTTCGCACTTAACTTTCAGAAAAAGAAAAAGTGTATGCAACAACTAGATAGAGAAAGCCAAATGCTTCATCAACTTTAACGTAGTGATTAAGATTTCTGATTAAAATCAAGTCAAAACAGCTGCATTACACGAAAATTTTGTTTTCACCAGAATCATAAATTTTTGCATTTTGTTGATTGCAATCAAGTCAAAACAGCTGCATTTCACGAACATTTGATCATTTTTTTTGATCTGATAAAATTTGATCATTCTTAAGTTTTGTTTTCATCAAAATCAAGAATTCCGCATTATATTGTTTTGAACTATTCAAACTTTCGACTATTATCACTTATGCGATGGTAAATACATCAATTTCGTGTAGTGATTAAATTGATCCATTTGTATCAAATCATGAAATTATATATCAACTTTAAATCTCAATTCCAAAATTGAGAAATATATATATATATATATATATATATATATATATATTCATGCATAATCTAAATTACATAGATGTAAAATAGATAGTGATGATACAAATTGATTTTCAAGACCCTCAATTTGTACGTGGGTGTTGACTCTCAGCTGTCCGCACCTCCACCGAGCGGCTACTGTATATTTCTCAGCTGCAATTAATATTTCTTTCACCTATATATAGTGGTCGGAGATACCGCAGCCGCAAAGATGATCGATTCATCAGGTTGACAAAAAGTCAAAAACGAAATAAAAGAAAGTGATTATAGCAAAGGGTTTCAAATGTTTGAAAAATAAAAAATAAAATCTATTCCATTCCATTCAAAAGCCGAGGCCACGTCACTAGTGGTCTTCGTCAAACTTCGATTGTTTGGTAATCAGTCTTCTTCGTTCTCTCTCACCGTGTTCTCTCTCTCTCTCCAAATTCTTTCCCCCTCTATAAATACTTTGTTGGTTCTTCTCTTATAGTCATAAACACATACGCAGCTCAAGCCAGAGTTCTCTCATCGATCACTTCTTAGAATTAGTGCTTACGTTGTTGAAACATTAGAAAGCTAGCTATGGAGTTCATGGGGCGCTTAACAATGGGAGTCTCCATTGTCGTCGTTCTGTTCTTGCTCTGCAGATTGATACATTCTTTCTGGGTTTTGCCTGTCCTGACTTACAGGAAGCTCAAGAAAAATGGTTTAATGGGTCCGATACCGAGTTTTCCTTTAGGAAATCTTACCGAGATGAAGAAGAAGAGTAGCCAAAGCTCTTCTTCTACCCATGACATACACTCAACTCTCTTTCCCTACTTTGCTCGCTGGCAGAAAGCCTACGGTAAAAACCGACCTCCATATATGACATTCATCAATAGATTATGTCTTCACGTACTTTGTCAATAAATTCTTTTCATTTTCCTTGATCAAATGTAAGAATGTACTATATGCAGTGCATTGTTGTTACATGTTTATTAATATGTGTTTGTTATGGTGTTGCAGGGAAAATGTTCGTTTACTGGTTGGGCACAGAGCCATTCCTATACGTAGCAGACGCAGCCTTACTGAAGAAGTTGTCGTCGGAGGTCACCGCGAAGAATTGGGGCAAACCGGCGGTGTTTAGACGCGATAGAGCTCCCATGTTTGGTAATGGCCTTGTCATGTCCGAAGGGGATGATTGGGTCCGTCACCGCCATGTTATCACTCCTGCATTTAACCCTAATAACTTGAAGGTACTTATATCATATCTCTCTCTCTAAACTTACATGAGTTAGCTAGAAACAGAAAATTTACAAGCTTCTTATTTATGTAATGCCTAGCTCAATTATATTTTATTCGACTATGTGCAGTCAATGGCTAGTTTAATGGTAGAGACCGCAACAACAATGCTAGACAACTGGACTACTCAGATCAATACTTCAGGTACCAATGAAGTCGAGGTTGAGCATTCGATTTCAGCTACAGCTGGGGAGATCATCGCCAAGACCAGCTTCGGCATTAGTTACCAGAGTGGTCGCCAAGTGTTCGAAAAATTAAGAGCACTACAAATGACCCTCTTCAAGACCAACCGTTTTGTGGGAGTTCCTTTTGGCAAATACTTCTACCCTATGAAAACCCTTGAGGCCGGAAGACTCGGGGAAGAAATCAACCAGCTCTTCTTGACGATCATCTGCGCACGAAAGAAATCGATCAGATCAGAGTCTCAGCAACACGACCTTCTCGGAATGCTGCTCAAAGAGAGCGATAAACCGGGCAACTTTTCGAGGTCTCTAACCACACAGGAACTGGTGGACGAGTGCAAGACGTTTTTCTTCGGCGGCCACGAGACAACGGCATTGGCGATCACATGGACGATGCTTCTTCTGGCTACCCATACAGATTGGCAAGACGAATTGAGAGCTGAGGTTAAGGAAGTTTTGGGAGATAAAGAAATTGATGTGAATAACCTTGCTGGACTAAAGAAGGTAACAACTCGATGAAAACCACGTTATATCATATCATTGCATGTGTTAGTGTTATAAACTTATACTCGTATGGTTGCTACTTATCTTCTATATATCTAGATAAAGTCTCTCCTGTCTAGCTTTCACATAAACTTGGAGAAGAAAACTCATTAGGATTCTTCATGTTTTTGTTTAGGGTTTAGATAATTAGTTGCATGATCTCCATGGTAGAATAGAATTCAATTAGTTAAATTAAGAAGTTTTGCATGTATTGGAGGCCGTCAAAAGTTGAGTACGTGTGTATGAACAAGCAATTTCAACTTTGGTCTTTGGTCATGTCTTATTCTCCAACCTTTGGGATTGGTCAATGGTCAAAGCAACATTGGTAAAATATTAGGTGCTTCCCCGTAGATTAGTCATGCTAATTCTTAATTAATTAGGGTGATAAATCCAAATGAAGGAACCATGTCATAGTCACAAACAATAACAAAGTAGTACTTTTTAGATGCCGCTGGGAAGTTTCTTAATCTGATCATTAAGCTTCAGCTGTTGTTAATTAATATTTTGTTTTTTTGCTTAATGCAGATGGGATGGGTGATGAATGAGGTTTTACGATTATACCCTTCGGCGCCGAATGCACAGAGGCAAGCAAAAGATGACATACAAGTGAGCGAGGACCTAACAATCCCTAGAGGAACCAATATGTGGATCGACATTGTGGGAATGCACCATGACCCTGAGCTATGGGGTGAGGATGTGCATGAGTTCAAGCCAGAGAGGTTCAAGGATGACATACATGGTGGGTGCAAGCACAAGATGGGTTACTTGCCTTTCGGGTTCGGAGGAAGGATGTGCATTGGTCGGAACTTGACGTTTTTGGAGTACAAGATTGTGCTGAGCCTAATTCTATCTAGGTTTTCTTTTACCATTTCGCCTACTTATACTCATGCTCCTTCTATTGCGCTCTCCCTGAGGCCTTGCAATGGCTTGCCTATAGTTCTCCACCCCCTTAACTAGCTATCGATGACGGATCGATGTCTCCGCAGTTCGAGTCCGCTAATCACCTCTGATTAGTAAAGTTAGCCAGAGAAGTAGCTGATCCTCTGTAGGATTGTAGTGTGACGTCGGGCGTCAAAGATGTGAAGGGCATTTTTTATGGCTATAGATAAAACCTAGAGGCCTTTGATTGTATTATTTTCTCCAATTGCTTAATAACATTTCTTGATTTATTATTATCAATATTCACCTGTTTAAAGGAAGTAAGGACAACCTTTTGCGTTTTAGAGGCTTGAGACGAACAATTAGACCTCAGACGGCTCAGAGATGTGTGACCGAGTTTACAAACATCAAACCCTAAGTGATAGGGAGATTAACCAAGTGATATCATTCCCATGAAAAGCAAGACCTGTTCCTATATAATCTGTTACCATGTATTAATGCGTAGCTATGAATCGAGGTACGTGATTTCTCGCAAGGCCTAGCTATGCACGTTGTCTAGGATTTAGATATTTCAGATGGAACCTGCACTTTATGATCTTCAAATCAAATCAATCTTCCATATGCTAATTCCTGACCCTTCATGTCATGTATGAGTGAACTACCTTGTAATCTATCTGGCTATCTTAGTCCTCAAATCTTGCATGTGTGAACTACCAGGCGCAATTGCACTACATAATCAGACACCAAATTTTTTACATAAACCCGTTCTCCCGTGTAAAATTATAAATAACGTAGCTCAAACTCAACTCCAAAGCTTAGGCAAGTCTTCTATGAAACTGCGAAATTGTTTCTCTCAGCCTAAGCAGGGTGGCTTCGACCACACGGTTGTTAGTCGTGTGTTTTTTTTATCAAAGGAAATTTCAATTCATAAAATTACAATTACAAAGCAATTACAATACCCAACAAAGGATTATAACTACTATCAAATATCACTAGCTTCAAACTACATATCATCTCCCTAAAAATGAGAGACTGACATGTCAATAAATCAAAAAAACGTTCAAATGGGTAACTGGTTGAGTTAATTTGACCAATATAAGAAGCAATTACTAGGACATGTACGGTGCCCCAGGATCTCCATGCCAAGGATTTTCGCCCTGTAATATAGCAATCACAGTACCCAACAAAGGATTATAACTACTATCAAATACCACTAGCTTCAAACTACATATTCTCTCCCTAAAAATGAGATACTGACATGTCAATAAATCCAAAGAGCGTTCAAATGGGCAACTGGTTGAGTTAACTTGACCAATATAAAAAGCAATTACTAGGACATATACGGTGCCTCAAGATCTCCATGCCCAGAATTTTCTCCTTGCAATCTCAACACAAACTAATATTATGCTCGACCAATGACCGACAAAATTCTGGGTTCTTGTAACAACGAGCCAGCTACCCAAAATCAACACTCTATTGGAATTTATGACATAATTCCAACAAACTCGAAAGAGAATGACTTATTTGAGATCTGATAGCCAGATCCAAAAACTAAACTAATTTGCAAAATAACAAAAAAACAAACTACGACAATCAAACTAGGCCCAAGAGCCCAAAACCAAAGGTCCATTCCAACCTCCATCCTGCATGGGGAAATCCTTGCGTCGCCATCCACTGTCGAACCCCACCAGTGCCACCCCAATCCCTCCTAGCACCACCAGTCAGCTGCTTTCTATCGCCTTGAAGCATGCATTTGCCCAGACGACTGTTGAGTTCTAGATCCAGGCAAAAGAAGAACCACTTCGGCCTCGTCTCTGTGATACGATCTGATCCCCAACAAAAGCCTCGATCCATGTCGTAGCAATGACTCACATCACCGCCGACAATAAGGTGACCTCAGACCCGTCTCCTCCTGTCTTTGGCTCTCCTCTAGGAGAAACAAATCTAGATGTCTCTCCCATTTTGAACCAACCCCCATCTCTAGAATGAACCTCTGTCTCGAACTGCTTTTGCTGACTCGGTCTTCCCTCCTCTCCCTGACCAGAACACAGCAGCAAAAAGCCGACAGCCCTCGACAGGGAGAAGACACAACAAATTCTTTTGTTTTCTCTCCCCCTGCGGCGCTCTCACATTCTCTTCTTTTGTTCGTCGTGGGTTTTGACTTGAGAGAGGATGAAAACGGTGTTTTATTTTTATTTCGATAAAAGAAAAAGAAAACACACATTTTTCATTTTCCCCGAAACCGACTAATTAAGTGTGGTCGTCGGATAATACAGAATTCCTGGGAAGGAGGGTACAGACCCAGAGACAACTACATAATTGATCAGACAGGCAAGGACTCTAGGCAAGGGCTCGTCTTCCCTGGTGGCAATGGCCTTCAATCACACCGTCGAAGACCAATTCCCTCTTTTGGTGCTCCTGCTCGTTCAATTCTGCAATAGGTTTAACATAACGACCACGACGCTTTACTTTTGCTTTTGTTTTTCTGCTCTAACGTTGTTTGTACAACAATTCATTGTGGATTACAGAGTCCTGGTCCTGGGCAGATTTCACATCTTTTAAAATAGCTCAGGTCTCGGTCTGTCAATTCCGAATTTCGGATGCCTTTTATTCATTATTCTTTTCCTTGGAATGATGTACTTGAACATCTTAAAGAAAAGGTTGAGCAATTCTAAAACAGAGGTAAACTTGGTGGAAAGCGCACATGCATCCATTGTTTCTCATATGTCACCAAATGCTGCCACCCGATCTCTTCAAGTAGATCCAGCTTTTCTTCGTACAGCTTCTTCTTTGGAGGCTCCGTATTCTCTTGAATAATGTCATTCAAGACCTGCCATTGAAGGAGTCAGATTGATGAAAGGCTCAAAACATCAAACTGCAACTGACAAATGGAAGATTCACTTCATAAAAGGTAACGGGATTGGTAAAATACCTTCAGTGCTGTTCCAAGCCTTCCATGATGTTTCTCTCGTGTCACTGTAAGGATTCCGTATTTAGAGGATTTCACTTCGACCCATTTTTGAAGTTCTTTAAAATTATCTTCAAAACGTTCAAGCAGGACACCAGAGCCTGGTCCAGAATCAACAGTCTCATCTGCCTCTTTTGAACCTTCAGTTTCTGATGACAAAGGCTTATCCCCCTGCAGCAATCATGATGATGGTGGCGGTGCTCGATTAATTGTTAAAAACTAAAGTTGAAGTATGCATCGATTAGAATACTACAAGGGGGAGGAGCGTTTCAATAAACCGTCTTCCCGATGCTTTTTATAACTTTATACCAAAATTGATGAAAGTGCAGATGTTTTTCAAATTTCTTATACTTATCCAAAATATAAAATTATATTAAACTATTCAAACCTGCAAAGACAAGATATCTGCCAGGGCTATTCCTTTTTGGTACAACGCCTCTGCTAGCTGATCACGGGTGGTCTCCATCTTCTTTTTCATTTTCTAACAAAAAGAATTAATACAAGCTATGATAACGTGGAGAGAAAAATTAAAGAGTACGGGTTGTAGAAGTTGATAATCGTGCTAACTACACACCTCTGCTTCCTCATCTTCAGGATCACTTCTGAGTGAAAAGAATTTTGCTAGCTCATCTCTGTCAATACTATCAATAACCTCATTTGCTGCATCAATAACCTGCAAAGCAAAACTTGTGAACACATTAAACATCTGTCAAAGTAGGGAACCCTACAAACTGACTACAAGCATATAATGGTGCAAGTAACTAGGCATCCATATTGTCGACGAAGTAATGAATACAAATGTTGTTACGCAAGATGAGATTCAATAACCCATAATCTATGAGAAAGACTGTTTTCATTGTTTTGACATATAATGTAATACTTCCGCAAATAACTCTAAGGATCATGGTTACATTATGTTTGAATCAAAGCCTATCACAAACTTAGACCTCAAGTACTGCTGGTTTCTATACATTTAACATGTTATAATTTGACTTGGATAGACCTTTTGAAAACCCCACCCCCGACACTTTTGCAGAACCCAATTACACCTAGTTGTGCCCCCATTAAAAAAATCTGAACTGGCTCCCGCCTATCTTATTTTGTTGATGAGGACTTGTAGACGAGTGTTCTTTCTAATTGATATTTCTGAAAAAAAAACTTACGAGTTCCTCCCTTATCCAAAAAACAAAAGATTAGTTTAAAACAATATCCTTATGGTACAGCTAGTCCTATGCAGACTATCATCTTGATCATGCAGTACTACAAAATTACCTCCTTGTCAAGACAGACTCTGTCCTCAATATTGCTCCGAGCAAGCAAACCTTCCAAAATCTTTGCAAGCAGCGGGGTGTGTTGTGGGTATTCAGACTGCAAAGACAAACATAAATCACATAATATTGGTGACTCAAACATGCTATGCCAACTCGAAGCATAAAATGACAATCCCACACAGGTGTTAATATCCAATGCTCAATTAGGCCAACAACCTGGAGTTCCAGAAAACAAAAAGAAAAAAATAAAGTAGAATCTCATTTGAATGTGGTGTGGTGTGTAGAACACTGGACAGTTGAAGCATTGCAGTCAAATCACCACATTCCGTGTTGAATTAAGTAAAATCAAAGTGCGGTAACCAAACTCATTTTCGGATGCAGCTTGAAATAAATTTCCCATGTCTACAAAACATGAAAAGACTATAGTCTAAATTTATCCTTCATGTTACCTAAAAACCTAAAATAGTCGATTTCTCATCACAGAAGCCTTCTATATCATCTAATAGTATACCATGACCAATATCTATGAGTTCTAACCTTAAGGAAGGTAGAAATTTGTTTCCACTCTGAGCGTTCTTCATCGTTGTCTTGTTTGAGGCTCGTAAGAAATTTAATCTTTGCATCTCGAACCTGATACAAATTACCGACAGTACGTATCAGTACCTCAGGTATAAGATCTACAAACCTAAAATCTTAAGATTAGAATTTCCGGATCACAGATAGCCAAGTATAGCTGAATATGTATGTGTTCATTTCCCGAACAAGTGTCACAAATATCATGGTTTTCAACACTACAATTCTGACATGGCAATAATAATCCTTACAACACAATAAATTTAAAAATAGAATCTTGTAAATGATCCACTGGTCGAGTAAGCCACATGCAAGGGTGACAATAAAGAATAAGGATAATGAATGGAAACCTACTGCTAAAATAGCATTCCCCGTATATATCACTAAGGCAAGTTGAAGTGATTTAATTAAAAATCTTTAAAAACTATTCGAGATACAGATGAGTAAAATTTTGTCAACTTTATTCCAAAATCAGAACTTGCACAATTTAGGAACTGTGGGCTGCATTAATGTCTGGTTATATGTGCCTTACGTACCTCTTCTTCTAAACGTTCAGAGACAGCTTTGGTGGAAGTAGAAGAAGCTTTTCCTTTGTCTTCATCCATCTGGTCAAGTATTGAAATAAACCAATTTATCATGTGTTTATAGGTCAAATTACCAATAAGAATAATATAAAAAATTTCATTCATTGTTTTGGCTAATTACCTTATTCGGGGGCACAACATAAGATATCTGATAAGACACAGGGTTCTTTTGCGGATCTTTCCCTTCTCCTTTTTCATTAAATGATAGCTTCCCATAGGAGATAGCTCCACGTAAAACAGATCCTTGCAGAGAAAACTGCAGATACGTAAAAAAACAAACTGTCATTGGTAAACACTTTAAATAATTACATACAAAAAGAACAAGGTACAGTACAATACAGTACCTTTGGGAGCTTGTCTTTGGATGGTGGACCCAAATAGATTGCTTCTTTTATCCTACCCAAAATTCATCAAAGTTAGACAATTATTACACAATGGCTTCATAAAAGTATATAAACACATTACTCAGACGCATACCCTGGAACTAAAACTGAGGACTTATAAGCACCATTTCCCATCACAGGGCCATCCGGTTGGGAGAAAAAATTCAAGCGCATTACATCCTGTTTAGAAAGAGGGCAGATTCCAAAAGTCAAAATAGATATTTGATTGTATAATAGAACTTCTGAAAATGACATCTTGATTCAAATTGGTATTATTCAAGGGAATGGGTATTAGACCTATACAAGAGGGAAATGCATCATTTGTTCTATATAATATACATTAGGTCTCAAATAACCAAGGTAAACATCTATTCATACTACATAATCAATTACTCCAAGACTACCTTCGCTTCCAATTTCCTTTCAATGAACAAAATCAGTTGCTTCAATTTTTCCAGATATTGCATGTTGTCGTGCCTGAGATTTGAAACACATTAAGAGATGAAATTGGAATAGCATAAATTTTTCCTGTGCATTAGAGCATTTAACAAAGGTAATTTCATAATCAAGTAGTGTCATTTAATATTTAGAGAAATAGCTCTTGTAAGTCTAATAATAATATAATAATAAAAATTCTACATCTTGGTAGCAGCGACAAGTCTCAATTTGCAGCAAGGAAATAACAGAAATGGAACAGGAGAATTCATGAAATAAACCATACCTAAGATATAGCTGTAGAGTGTATTCCCCTTTGGGCAGTTTTGTAGAGCTTGGATAAGCTTCACCCGTTGCATATACACGCTGTTATTGGAAAGTGAAGAAAGTAAGAAATGATGAGGCAAAAAAATTTCAACTTCCAAAGCCTTGCAATAGTGTATACAGAACAATGAGGTATATTTGCTAACGCCACTAATTAATATTAAGGATGCACATAACTACATCCCTAGTATCAAACAATTTGAAATTATATAAAGGAATAAAATTCAAAATAACCTTGTTTGCATCAGAGATCATATAAAACTGAGACTCAAATTTAGTGTCATATATGCGATCGTTAAGTAGTGGAACTTGAGGTTTTACTTCAGCTCCATCTTCCAATTTGAACTTGTAACTGAGGAACCAGAAGTAAGGGTCCAGTACTATAAAACGTAAAATGCAGCCAATTTATACACATCACTCCATAACTCACGTTAATGTCAGCGCTAAAATACGTTTTTCTGAAGGTAATTTGTCACGATCTGTTGGAAGAGAACAAAGGTCAGCCGCAACTGGTCGATATGGGATTCTGATCTGCAATTTGAAATTCAAAGGGAAACAAACCATCTTAGAACTCAAAGATACCAAGAAGATAGAGATGAACATACATAGCAACCATCATATGCTAGGGTGCAACTTCACCTTGCTAAGAGTAGCAGCAGGTGCAAGTTTCTCGGATGCTAGTACAGCTTCAGCTTCAATTCTTACTGGCGCCTCACTTCCATCAAGCACTAGTTCCTCTTTATCAACATTAATCCCATGAAACACAATCTACACATGTTCATAAACAGATGTAAGGCTCTCCAATCAAGTTAATTTTACATAAAATTCCATGATTCCAAAACTTCCTTTTCATGTAATCTATTGACACTGCATCAATGGAAATCAAATTTTATCAACAGTTTGCACGTGTCTCAGATTTGAACCTTACAAAAATGTACAGGAAAAGAGATTACCAAAGAAACATGTCTACTAATATTGGAATTGAAATCAAGTCACATATATGGTCAGGTACAGTGAGATTCAAGAATATTTTCAAAGACAGTAGAAAACTGAATACTATACTAATGTAAGTTTGCACAATCAAACAGTGCTAAATTGACATGTCCAGAGTTAACCACAAGAAAAATCATGGCATCTTCAGTGAATGTAAGCAGCTAAGATCTAATGGAAGGTAAAGATTAAGGGTATCTGGATATTAGATATCTTGAGTCTACATATAAGCAGAATACCTCAAAATCCACAATAGTTGTTTCATTGCTTCCTATGCCACTAGACCAAAACTGAGCTATAGCTAATTCCATTGTCTGACCACCCACAACAGGAAATGAAAAACTTTTGGCGGCTGGTGAAGAGAATGTTACAACACTCTCCCACTTACGAGGTCTTTGCAAGGGACAAAGCTGCAAATTGAAAGCATGTCAGAAGCAGGCTTTTTCATCAAAAGAAAAAATAACAGGCTTACAAAATCTGTTATTAGTTATAGACCGCCTGCTTCACCTGAACAGAGTCAACAAAGAATTTTCTTGTTGTGTCAAATCCTGATGTTTGCATGGTTGCTTCAACCCATGTGGCACCATGAGGTACTTCAATAAATCTCCTTTCTATGTGGCCTACAAGAGTAGCATTTCACCATCAGGTGATAAATTTCGAAGACCAGTAACATGTAATAAATGTCCACCATATGGCCCAGTTCAAGACCCAAGTCAACCAATGGTAACGAGAAGAGAAGGAATTAAAGGTGTGCATACCTGGCAAAAAAGACATCCTTGAAAATGAATATAGTGGAGGTCGACTTATGACAGTGACTGGCTTTGTTATAGTTATTGGGATTCTGAAGAGAGGGCCGCGCCAAGGTGCTTTGCAATCAACACCATATACTTCATAATAGTGCAGACCTTCACCAAGATTGATAGGATCCACAATTATGCTGAAAAGAAGAGAAAGAAAACTTGTAAATTATTTCACAATAAGGTGACACAACTCAACCACAGATACAGAAGTCAGAAGGGTATTTGATATAAAGCTCGTAAGACTAGAGAATCCAACAAGTCAGAATCGTCTGAAACAAGAGTACAAGAAGATGCTTATGCAAAATCCAACTTTCTTGCTCTGTTCTATGTGCATGAACACATGCATATTTCCAAAATTTTACGAAAATTGAAGGCTAGTTCCCAGTTATTATCTCCAGGAACATTGCTCAAAAGTAATTGGACAAATCATTTTCAAAAACAACTAACACCCAGACATATCATGTGGAAACACACCAAACCAAAAAGCCCTTCTACCAAATGACATATACAAGTATGATAGCATAATAAGAGCTTAGATGCGTGCACACACCAACATAATAACATGTCAGTTAAATTGATGAAGAAAAAACAAATCCTATAAGAAAATGCCGTAAAAATTGACCAGTAAAACTTGAATGTATATAGAAACAAGTAAATAAAGTAACGGCAAATATAAGTAGATCTAACTAACTTGATGCTACGGCCATTATGAGTAAGAAGAAGAAACTCAGGAGCCCTCACAACCGCCTTGTCGGTGGAATGTAACACTATACACTCCTCAAAAGGAACCAATTCTTCTAAATTACTCGCACCTTCATGAAATTTTGGTTCAACCTTCACCGTCCACTGTTAACAACACTATGTTAGATATTGTAGCAATTGCAAAGTGGGACTGAATGAAATGCTACCAAACTTGTGTACTATGAAATACATAAAAAGTATACAATCCTAGTAATAAAAGGCCACCACAATATTATGAATATTTAAAGTATAGTGTGACCATATGCTCAGACTTTCAAAATTACACCACAAATATTAAGCTGAGGGTAATTAAATTTAATATAAGATAAGTTATAAATCTTATTATGAAAAATTCAGCAACTCATAGATTATGAAGTTCAATGTGTATTCACCTCAGTAGATTGTTGACAAGCACTTGCCTCCCTCAAGTAAATACCTCGTGATGTAGGAGCTGACATAACAATGCATCACATTAAATAAAGTTCAGGGTACCAACATGGAATGATTACCAAATGCCTAACTACTGAAATGCCTACAAGAGCATGGAATGATTACCAAATGCCTAACTACTGAAATAAAATGAAACCTCGTAGAGAAGAGGAAATTCTATAGGCTATAAGTGACTGATTCCAAAAACACAAGGGCCTTGCCCAAATCTGCTAAAGTTTGACATGTTCAGTGCTTTTAATAGGAGACAATTCATAACTTCATAAATAAATAGGAATCATCATGCTAAACTTTCAGGAAATGTGCACATAATAGTCGAATCCCGGAAAGGTTATGCTGTCAATGATAATACAGCTAAACTTACTTGTTTTACCGGATGGATTTATCTTTATTTGATACCAGACAGATGGTACATCCCGTGACTGCTTTAGGTATTCATGTGCCCTGATGACCAATAAATGATCATGATGCATTTCAAAATTACATGAATAATCTACAATAGGAAGATGTAGGGCGAGGATCGGAAAAGTATTTACCTATCAACTTGCATAAGTCCTTGCCCAGTTGTTAATTTATCTTCTGGTAAACTGCCTATAGGAACAGATGTATTCTCAAGAGCCCTCCTAACACTATATGGACTCACAGGAATACCCTCAGCCTACAAAAAAGCATCAGACTTACAAAAATTGCAGAAACAAAATAGATATCGAACATATTCAAAAGGCGTATAAACAATACTATGCAGAACATTGAGTACCTTCAATGCACTTATGAGTAGTGCAATTCCACCACAAGCAGATGGGGATGCCATTGATGTTCCATTCATGAGCATACGTCGTTGGAGAGTCCACGTAGGAACAGGAGCTACAGCTGCGCCAGGAGCACTTATACAGACACCAAGATCTCCATCAGCAGTTGGTCCTCGGCTAGACCTGCAGATAGAATCAAATTGTGATGAAACCGGTAGTAAAGTAACCAGCTTTGCAGAGTGACGAATTTGTTTTTACAAGTGACCAAGAAAAGTTAATTTACCAAGTGTATTCGAGCCCTTCACCAGGAGCTTCAACTACACAATGAGCACCAGCAGCCATTGCAGGAGAGACATATGCACCAACTCCTATAATGCTTGATGTGGTACCACCAGGTGCCCCAACAGTGGTCAATGCTGGACCACTATTGCCAGCACTACTCACAAATACCAGACGGTGCTTGTTCACAGCCTAATTTAGCATCAATAAAGAGATTCTAACATATTGCATGAAAGATAAAAGAAAAGAGAATATTAGTACAGCTATGAAAACAACACTTAATAATGTAGAAATCATACTTCATTAACGAGGTCAACAAAGCGCCCATAGTTTGGCAGTAACGCTGGTTCTCCATAACTCATGTTAATCAGATCACATTTATGCTGCAAACAACATTGTATTATGACCATTAATACACTGATATATACCCCGATATTGGTATTTTCCATATCGTATAGATTACATAAAATAAAAAACTGAATTTCAAAGAACCTCCACAGCAGCAATCAATGCTCGAGTGAGCCCAGTTCCTGTCTCCATTGAGCCTAAGCGTGCGTCCCCAATTTTACAAGATACAACTTGCGCTCCAGGCGCTACTCCATTCAACAGGGGCTCCTAAGAAGAACGAGTATCATGAGTATATTGTCTTACTACTGAAGTGCAGCTAAGTAATAAAATTATCCAACAGTACCTTCACATGGAAAGCAGTAGCAATGCCAGCAACATGTGTGCCATGGGGAGAGCAATCTGTTACAATACTCAATATCTTCCCTTCATCGTAAACATTAGCAACAAATGTACAGGCATCCAATTTGCTAAAAACACCATACTTCCGTTCTATCCTGTACAGAATTTATACAAAACTAATGAAAATTCTATAGAATCAGACAAACATCATGAACACCATATTGGAAACTAAAATACCAAATATGATTAACTTATTCCAAAGTTACCTCATCAAATAGGAAAATTCCGAAAAGATAAAAAAAACACACACACACTCCGTTTCAAAGCCTCTTACGTGCTTCTAGTTAAAACAACTGGCAATTTATTACTGAGGGGTTTTCATCTAAGCAAAAATTAATAGTAAAAACAGTAAATAACCACACAGGAAGGGAAACAATGCAGGTGCCCATCAAATGCTAAAATTCAAGTGAGGAAGGATAGAGGTTTAGTTATCCATAGCGGAGGCCTTTGGGCAACATCTTTTGAGTAAAAGGCAGGTGTCTCGATAAGAAAACTACATTTTTGAAGAGAATATCAACACCTCAGCATACAGTCTAGAGTTTTCAGCATACAAAGAGTACATCTCACATTTTGTCCCATCATTATACCCCTTCCATGTCTTGCCACTAGAAACTAAGTTAAGCATACCTATAATTAGTTAGGGGCACAAAGTTGGCGAGTTTTCCACAATCAGAGTCATCTTCAAGAGTCTGTGTGTCAATGGCAACCCTCCATACATCCCCATCATGCCATACAACAGCATCTATCACAGGTCCTTTGTCATCATAGCTCTAGGCAATACAAGAATATTACCTTTAAGAGTTGCAGACAAAATTAAGAATAGAAAAGAAATACTTGGCACTCACATCAGCTTGCTTTTGTAGGTAATCAACTCTGTTTTGGAGGTCCTCCCGAGCCCTTTTCAAGTTAGCCTCCTCCACTCTACCGTGTTTCTGGGCATACAGTATCAAAGAAAGGTACACAGTTAGGACACAGCTGGAAAGCTTGAGAATTATATTCTTTATATAAATTAGTCAGTGGAGAGATTCTATGCAGATATTGAAAGAACAAATATACATATCAAATGATGACTATGAACAATTGAACTTATACCCTCACCTACATAGGAACAAAATTACAAAATGAATTTTGAACCGGAAGACATATAAGGAATACAATGAGTTGCTGGAGCAGAGGAGCCCCATGAGAGGGAAATAATCTTGAACAAAATATGATGGACCCCCAATGAAAAGAAATGAAGAAACATTGTATGCAACAACCTGATCAAATTCATGAAGACGCTTAACAGCCTTAGCAATTTCCTCTTGGTTTTGTTCGTCCCATTTTTTCCTTCTTTCTCTCTGTCAACGAAACAAGGGGAAAAGAGAAATTTGTTAAGTATCATCTGAAGGGAGGCTATGCATACAACATACACATCCACAACCTATGGACCATACATACCTTCAAGCGAGAAGTCAGTGTGTCCGTAAATAGCTCATAAACCAACTTATAACCCACATGCCATTCACCAGAAGGATTTTTCCATGAAGAGTTGATGTACAGAGATGCCCCTGTATGAAACTTAGCATTAAAAACCAAACATGGCAATTCAAAACAAAGCATAGCACGAAAGTAGATATTACTTTTCCTATAAACAGCGTTGACCTACATAGTTTCTTAAGGTCAATCAAAAGCAAACGCACAGGCTACACAGCTATGAGAAAATTGTGGCGGACCATCTTGTCATGATTCAGAGAGAAACATACAAACATATGAAGATATACACATAAGGAATTCACCTGAAGCTCCAAGTATGCAACGGTTCTCATCAGCCTTAACCACCTTTGAAGTATCCACATCTCCGCTCCCAGTGCTGAACATAACAACTGATCAGCCTAAGCCAAATGCTCTAAACCACCAATTCATGCACAACTAGAGTTTTACACACTCACCAGTCAATAACATCTAGAATTTTCGGCTTTCCGTCCGATGTAACCTGTAATCCAGCAGCAGCTGGATCCACTCCAGAATCTGATTCACATATTTAAGTTCCACAACTTAAATTTCTCAACCGGAAAACAAATCCAACACTTCATCTGCTAATCAATTCCATCACTACTAATTTTACCTAATCAGATTCAAAGCTAACACGTTCGATTCTTATTCTAACAGTAACACAGTAGAGTCAACCATCATCATGCTTATTCTTCTCATCGAAACAACGAAATTGAAGTGTTTATGAAGTGAATGAAGTTTACCGAAGATGGCGATAACGACGCCGCGGCCGTCGTAGTTCGGGTGAGCCTCGATGAACCGATCGGCGGCGATCTCCTTCTTCGGCATGAGCGAGGCTAAGAACGTGGACTCGTTGAGCTTGAAGTTACGCAGAGAACCATTCGCGTCACTACCACCGCCGCTGATCGCAGAGCAAGGCATTGCCCTAACCCTAATGGCTTCGCTACCACAGCGACCACTCCGCTCGGTGTGTCTTGGTTTTCTAGCTCTGCTCGCCTTTTTGGGTCTAATGATTGACCAGTGATGATGAAATGGGAGCCGTGACGGTGGCAAATTCGGCAGTTTGAATAATACGACAGCGTTTTGCATTGTGCTGGGATTTTAAAATGAGGGGTGGTTTGGTAATTTCGGGAGTGAGGAGACGGCGGTGGCGGGAGGTGATTATATGAGGGAAGTGGAGGATGTTTGGTGACACATGGTGAGAGGTGAGATGGGAGAGCATGGTTGGCTGAGGTTTGGGGTGGTGATGTTATCGGTTGTTGTGAATTTACGTTTTTGGCCTTTGCATGGATAGCAAACCATGGGACAAGGGACTCCCTATTTTTTGTTATGTTATCGGTTGTTGTGAATTTACGTTTTTGGCCTTTGCATGGATAGCAAACCATGGGACAAGGGACTCCCTATTTTTTGTTTCATAATAGAAGAAAAAATAATTTAAAAATACAAAAATTAATTCATGAAGAAAAAAATAAGAGCGACGTTGTGTATGCCCTAGTGGACATTTTCCCTTTAGATTTTGTAGTTTTCACTCCCTGAAGGAAACTGAATTGTTATGATAAATTGAGATGTGACTTTTTTTGAATCGAGAGTCAATTTATATATTACTTAGTAAACAGTACAAAAAGTAACCACTTATTAGGGCGGACAAAAAGAATTACTCTATTATGACTGTTAAATCCCTAGCTGTAACTAGATCCCTAACAATCAAAAATATATTCACCCTTATAGCGCATTTATTTGACTTGTGACAAAGAAAGAGGTGTGTCTTTAATATAACAATTTCTTAATAATTTCTGTAATATTGATCGAGATTTTGCTTTAATTATCCGCAATTCCGAACCAGTCTTGGTTTCCATGAAATGTGGTCGGATTGAGATTACATATTTGTGTTTGTACTGTTGTTTTGATTTTGCTCATGAAAACAATAGTAAATGAACTGTATATCTAAATCAGAAAATGATATAATTATATTGAAGAATTGGATTCACAAAGAAATATGCACTAGATGTGCGCTTTTGTATTACATTGTTTCTAGCATAAGCTATGTATCCAATTGTACGTGTGTATTCTCTACTCATCTTCCATTAAGATATGGATGCCTTTTCCTTGCAATTTGCAAAGCTGCCAAAGAGCTTCTCTCTTTTGTATATCAATCTTCAACTAAATTCAAATCTTCTACAAGGCCTGCAATGTATCTTTCGGAGTCGGATCAATGAACTACTCCAATAACATTGTGATATATCTGCAGTACATATAGATATGTATGTTTAAATAATGAAGGAATTACCTGAGCTTGTGTTTGCTGGTATAAGGTTATGGCAGGTAGTGTCACAAGGGTATGCATAGTCAACTTCCTTGTTAGTGAGTCTTCTGCTGAAGTACCAGTCACCTACCGCTTCTGCAATAGTCTGTCAAAGACACAATCTAGATTTTACACAAGTTTATAGAGACATTATTCGGTACACTGAATAAAGAAAAAAACAAATATGAACAGTGCATACATCTAACGGTGAGAATGTGAGTTCGGCACTATTCATCACAATCGGACGGTGTGAGATTGGCAGGTCATATGCATCACTAGTGCACCGAATAATTTTAGAAGTTTATGTTATGTGTAACAGTCAATTTCACTGACCTTGTTGTGTATTCTTGGAGAATCAGCCCCAAACTGTGTCTTGTGACTCACTTTGGCAGTGAGAAAAGCATGAATTGATGTACATCCCTCCTCTTGCTGAGTACTTGTAGAAAAATGCTAAAGCAACAAGCATGTCGCGCCTGAAACCTGACAATCACAATGGAAAAGGGAGTCGATTCAGCTAATCATACATGAAGAGCTCAAAGATACAAATAGTATCTGGATTGATGAAGAACCTTGCAATACAGTTAACTGGGCAGGATTGCATGCTGCAGGATCCAGTTTACAATGGTTCCAGTGTCCGCGTGGATCAGCTGACGGTGGCACCAATCCATGGTGGAACTGTGGACAAATGAAGCTTTACTTAAACAAGAGTGATATATACAAACCTCAAATTCCGTAAGGGAAAGAGAGTTTAATACCTGGTAAACATCATAAGCCGAGTTCAAGATGAAAAGGCGGTGTGATGAATCTCAATGCGTACTTTGGGAAAATACACTACATCAAACCAAGGCAAAAATGTCAAAACCATATGATTGTAACTAGTACATCAGTACTCAATTGGTTTGCATAGAAAAAAATTACCAACTCAGGAAAAGGAAGGGATTCGGTGCAGTTCTTATCCAGATTCTTTTGTACACCCTGCAATGCATATCTAACACATGAGTATATATTGTATAAGCAAAATGCAGATACACAACCGAGCACAAATTTCATCACTTGCTTGCAAAAGAAAAGAGTACCTGTAAAGATACAAGGTCTTTGTAGAAAGACCTCATTGTGTGATTCAAAGCTATGTCTCTTCTGCATGAATGAGAGAAACAGATCAACATAACATACGGTATTCAAAAGTGCAAGAATGCTATTTACTTTGAACTTGAAAGTACTTACTCATCGAGAAAGAATCCAGCATCAATCAGACATTTTACACTGGCATTACTTAGTGAAGTCGTCACAATGTAAAAATGCTGCTAACCCCCCCTGCAGAGCAGCCTGATAACAAAGCCTAAAATAAAGATGGAATAATAAGCATTTGAATGGTTTTGGCCTAGTCCCTTATTTCTCACATCTTGTAATTTATTTTTATTTTTAATAAAAAAATATCTGATAAGGGAGGACGGTGGGTTCCCGGTTGTAGCTGTCCCGTCGGGTAGATTGGGTGCCCTGTCACCCAACAGACTGCTACAGATGAGCTGATATCACCTAATCCTTCCCATATGAGATTATATAAAAAATACAAGAAACATTGCTATGCAGCATTAGGATGTTTAAGAATATAGTAAAAGCACTAGAAGGAAACATTGACTGTAGAGCAAAGTAGTACCCCATTCTTATATACTGCATCTCCTGCATATGAAGCTCCATCACAGTATCTAATCTTCACACGGTTCCAATTGTAAAAATCTGGTTCACATACATTCTCTAAAAGTTTGCTTGACATGCGACTAATGTTAAAAAATTTAGTGTCTACTATTAGAGAATATAAACTTTTAGAATGCGAGTGTACAGTTTAGCTCTCGAGTTTTAGAAGAGCTTAAAACTGCAAAATCTACTACTCTAGGCAATGACGAGATCAAAATACAGTACGGAGCTATATACAGCAGTTCTAAGCCTAAACTATTCACTAACAAATAGAGACTATTACAGATTCTTCACCAAAAAATCAAAAGTAAATAATCTTATCCAGATTCTCGACGGTGAAAACTATATGATGATTGATGGCAACAAAACTGGAATCATTCGTAGCTGCAAGACAAGACTAGACCAGAAATAATGAAAAGCAATAATAGAAGCCAGCCAGCCTTAAGGTCCTTAACATAGAAGTGTAACATGGACCACTAGAAAATGTGCTACTGTATAAGCTTAACCTCTAGAATAGAACAAGAACATGGCCGGAGTCGGTACCTGGATTAAGAGCGGCATTGTTGCTTAGAATCCCAGAAAAGACCTCATACTTGCTCATAAGACGTGTTGAACCTCTTCTTGTTTGGCTCTCTGAAAGCATGACTGTAGCATTGCACCACCCTCCACCCTGTGAAGCAAATATTGCACATTGATGGATTCAGATCCTCATCATGAGTCATTACTCATGAATACGAAACTCGAGGACTCGGACACCTACTTACCTAACCGATTTAACAGAAATTGGTTACTCTTTTGGACCATGAAAGACATCGAGTAATCTATAAGTGATCACCCACTCAACCAAGGTTGGAGCAACTAACCACTCCAAATGATACCAGAAACCGTGGGTGCGGTGCTAGTTGTCTCGTAACGTGCACGGGATAAAAAGCATGAAACCATATAAAACGACACCGTACTCATTTCCTTATTTACACTCCAAATCCAAATCTAGTGGACCCATGACTCATGCATTGTCAACATAAAGGAGAAAGACTTTTGATCTTTTGTGAGAGAGAGTGCAGAATGATACTAATTGTAGAAAAAAGTGAGAAGCAGTAGGAGAGCAGCCCAAGTCAGAGGCACAGAGTTGTTTCACATGAACAACAGATGAACAACAGCCTGAACAACAGCCTGAGGAGAAGAATAGAAGACTTGGTAGGTGGGTGATCGCTGCAAAAGTCTAAGAGATCGATGGAGAGAGAGAGAGATAGAGAGGTAGGAAGATGGGGTGAAGAATCAGATATGAGCAGGTAAGAAGATTTTGAGAGATTTTGTGGAAGAGCTGGGTGAGTGGCGAGGGAGCTGCGGCTCTGTGAACAGTGACGGCTCTGGAAAACAGAGCCGATACTTCCTCGGTTTAGGAATAGTGTAGCATGATTGTTATATAGGTAAATAACTGGACACGTGGCAGGGCACGAGTGGATCCAGAAGAGAGCACTTTTGTCTCCTCCTACCGGCCAGCCTATCTCTTTTTCTAATTTTTAAAAGAAAACAATAATACAAATTATGAAAATGAAAAAGATACCTCGAACTATAAAAGCCAGTTTCGTGCTCCGGCGCCGAACCCCCTGTGAATGTGATACGCAGGCAAACTCCCATCCAAGCAAACTACACGAATATTCGATGCCAAAAGTTAACAAATTAAACAAAATGCAACGATTCTTCTTCTTTTTTGGTTATAAACGATTCTTCTTTCTTTTCCGCAACAAAAACAACATACTTCAATATTTGTACGTTAGATATTAGTACATCGGATAGCCAAGAAACTTACAAGCGCCGAGAGAGGAGGCATTTCGGACGATGGTCATGTTTACCATGAGGCGGTGCGGCTGCTGTGAGTAAATGCAACATGGCAAGCACGTTAGCAGCGCCACCGTGACGGCCACTACTGCATTCACACTCGTGATCTTCATTTCAGTGACCATTATTTACATACTCTCTCTGTTTTTCAGCATCAATCTCTTCGTGCTTGGATCACTGTTAGATATAGAGGGGAGTACAATCAAGCATGAGAGAAATGATTGCGTTCTGGGAAAGCTAATCATGGTCTTGAATGAGAATAAGTGAGAAAGTTGCATATATGGTTTTAAAAGTTGAAACAGTTGGGAGAATTTGTTCATTTACCAAAAGGGAATGCGTAACTGAAAGTTGAGGAGAAGCAAAGAGAGTTGGAGAGGATCTGGTTTGGCTAGAAAAGAAGCCAACTGCTGTGTCGTGTTGTAGAGGAGGAGGAGGAGGAATAGGGCGAGAGAGATGGGGTGGTGATGAACTGGATTGGGTTTTATGGGGCTCGCAGAGGAAGATGGTGATGGGCCTGGACTTTTGGGTGTGGATTATGATTAATGCAGTGATAGTGACAAGATTAGATGGTGAAAATATAGAGATTAACTCAAAAATAATGATTAATGAGCAAAATAATCACTAGAGAAGTGATTTCATGTGCTAACATTTCTGATAACTTTTTTTATCAACTGTATATTGGCTCTTGAAATAGTTTCTTAGTTGACATTTCATATTAAGACGAGATGTTAGTAATTTACGTGATATACACATTCAAAAAACATTAGTTGTAATAATTTTGTCTAAAATTTGTTGTCTACAAATATAGGTTCTTATTTATTATTGATGTGTGCTAGATACTTAGTTAATCCACATAAATTGCCATATGAGTTTGGAGGGGAAGTTGTTGCATTGTCCTCCAATGGTATTATTGAGTTAGGTCTTCAACCACCATTGTTGGTCCGAACTGTCAATTAAGTCAAACAAACCCACATTCTTGACATATAGGTCTATAATACTATTATTTCATGGACAAATAGTTTGAAAAGTGAATTTTTGTATGAAAATTTAGAGCTATGTAAGTGTGGTCAGTGTCACCAAATACTTAATCTTTGAGTAACGAGTTTTCAAAAAATTCAACCTTTCGAAAATATGATGTATATGATGATATTCCATAAAGAGTTGGAGGTTAATCCTTTTGATTATGACATATTTTCATAAACTTCTAAAACGTAGAACATTTTTGGGTAAATAATTACATAAACGAGGAATGTTAAAAAGTGTTAATATATGCCTTGAACCAGCTATTCGGGGATCTCGCTCGCGGGGCGTTCGCGCAAGCATCAGTCGCTCGCGAGGAAAGTCGCTCGCGGGGACAGTTTCGGTCGCGGACGTTTAGTATATAAACGTCCTAAACCTAATTGTATTTAGAGTGGGTTGTTAGCGCCGCACTCTCTGTATTTCTGTGTTCCGCACTCTGTATTCTGAGTTCTTCCTCAATCAATAAAAATGTTCTCCTTCTGCCGTGGACGTAGCTAACATATCGTTAGTGAACCACGTAAATCTGTGTTCTTTCTTCCATCCGTTATAACAAAAAGCTTTTAAACAATTGTTAAGTAATAAATCGATAAATTGTTGAATGATTAGGTTAAGCGTTTAACTTGTGGTATAGGTTTATCTTTATGTTTAATTAGATAAGAATATTATTGAGAGATACAAATAGAACGAATCAATTTAAATTTTCATAAGAACATCTCCGTATTATATTGTATGATTTATCTCATAATACTCTTTTGTCAAGCATTTTGAAACATATGATAATGTCTCGATCGCATTGCGCGTGTATACACAAACTGATAATGACACACCAAAAAGAAAAAGGAAACGCACACCAAAGAAAAATAGACAAATGGACTAAACTAAAAAAGTGTCCAACACTTCGTAAATAGGTCATAACGTAGGAAAGAACCAAACTGCAGGGGCCAAACTGCAAATTATGAAAGAGCTGTTCCCCATTGCTTAGAGCTCCTACAAGACACTGAACCAGACACGCTTTGAATCCCACACAGAAAGCCAACGTTTCCAAACTCCTCAAAGTCCAAGGTTAGTCCTCACATCACCTTCTTCACTAATCTGTCTTGCAATCCCTAATTTCCTATCTTAGTTCTCTTAATTCCCCAGATCTTTTGCTACATCTGTGCTTAAGTGCCTATAATTTTATCTGTTGGGTTCAAAAGTTTCATTCTTTTTTTCAGTCCCAGATGATTGGGTTTGTAAATTTGATGATGGTAGTGTTTTGGTTTAGTGTTTAGGGGTAAAGTATGAAAGGCAATGAAGGATTGACAATTTGAGCTATCAAGATGTTCAATTAGGGAATATATAATGTCAAAAGTTTGAAGCTTTGGATGAGATTGGTTTGGGATTCCAAAGGGAATGATGAAAGTTGTCAATTCAAGTAGAGCTGAATTAGAATTTTGTCAGAAAGAGATGAAAATCCAACAGTTTTGAAGCCCATTGATGCATTATGGTGTACTTGATATAATTTAGAGTTGGGTTTTAGTTTAATGTTGAATGAGAAAACTTGGAGCTCTTACATTTGTTTTTCTTGTCATAATGTTTTGCAGGGTGCATGAATTTCTCTGCTCGTCGTTTAGAGGGAGAGACATTGCAGCTTTGGATGCTTTGATATTTCCTTTTTTTTGTTTCTGCGGCGAAAGTTGGATCTTGAGATAAGAGAGGAGAAGATAGAATAGACTGCTTGTTCATTTAGTGATGGGTTCTATATGGAATCTTCTGTATTTGCTGGAGCCTGCACCTGTTTCTCTAATTCTAACAGCAGTAGGCGTTACTTTTGGGTCTGCATTTCGTGCTCTAAATTATGGAAAAGAAATGGAGCGGAATCGTGACTTTTCTGAAGCGTCTATTACGTTAGATAGGTCCCAAGCGCTCATGATCCCCATAATGAGCTCCCTAAGCTTGCTTTTGATGTTCTACCTCTTCACTTCTGTTTCACAACTACTTACTATATTCACAGCCATTGCATCAGTCTCCTCCATGTTCTTCTGTCTATCTCCTTCGATAGCCTATTTAAAGTCTCAACTTGGTTTGTCTGACCCCTATGTGTCGAGGTGTTGTTCGAAATCATTTACGCTCACCCAAGGATCATTACTGGTTTTATGCATTGGTACAGTTGCGGCTTGGCTTGTTACTGGACATTGGATTCTGAACAACTTGTTGGGCATTTCTATATGCATTGCCTTTGTTAGTCATGTCCGTCTTCCAAACATCAAAGTGTGTGCTATACTTCTAGTCTGTCTATTCGTATACGACATATTCTGGGTCTTCTTCTCTGAGAGATTTTTTGGGGCAAATGTCATGGTATCGGTAGCAACACAACAAGCATCAAACCCTGTGCACACGGTGGCAAATAGTTTGAGTCTTCCTGGGCTGCAATTGGTGACAAAGAAGTTGGAGTTGCCTGTGAAGATTGTCTTTCCAAGGAACTTATTTGGTGGAGTAACTCCCGGAGGAAGTACAAGGGACTTCATGATGCTCGGTCTGGGTGACATGGTAAGCTATCTTTTTCATTTAATGTTACTGCTGTAAGTTATGCTAGTTAATGATGGTGTGTTGGTTAGATCACTACCACAGTGCAATGTGGTAGTTTCACAGTGGGTCTATGGCTTCTCATCAGTGATTCCAAACCTTGATTAGGATCTGGCCAAACAAATACGATTTAGTGACGTTTTATATATTCTTATTATATTGAGCATTTTCTATTAGGTCATCCAAATGAATGGATAATTACTTTATTGTCTGTTGGTCGTTGTTAGTATTTGTGTACTATGTATGCAAGTTGGATCAATGGTTCAGATTATATATATTAGGCTAGCACTTCATAATTGCAAGCAACACTGACAACTTAATATGTTCTATTTGTAGTATTCTGACATCATGCATTCATGCAAAGCACATTCTGTCTCTTTGGTTCTGGCTAGTTACTTCAATCATAGAATCAAGCACTTTCTAACTTTATTTTGTTCATTTACTATTGCAGGCAATTCCTGCTATGCTTCTAGCTTTAGTGCTATGTTTTGATTATCGAAAGAGCTGTAACACTGTAAATTTGCTAGATATGCATTCCTCGAAGGGGCACAAATATATTTGGTATGCCCTTCCTGGATATGCCATTGGATTGGTCACAGCTTTAGCAGCTGGAGTTTTGACGCAGTCACCCCAACCTGCTCTTCTCTATTTGGTAAGCCATTTGGTTGTTTTAAAGTTCATCGGTTATGTCTCCTACTCTCATGAGATTCATGATGTTTCTTTATATAATCATCAGTTTTTCAGTATATAGTACAATATTATAACAGCTTTCACAGCATTTGTTTAACTAATAAGGACTATTTGGCTCTTTCATTTTATATTTGATATTGCATAAGATTGGACTGTACCTATCGACCACTGCTTATGATGTTTTTGTGGTAATGTAGGTGCCCTCAACTCTTGGACCAATTGTCATCATTTCTTGGATACGAAAGGAATTGGCAGAATTATGGGATGGCCCGTTGCCAACCTTCAACGATAAAGTTCACCAGATAGAAGTATGAGCCAGTTTGGTCGTGCAACCTTAGCGGTCCTGCTTTGCAGAGGCAACTGAAAATTGTACATTGACTTGGGAAGTCTTGTTCCTACTTGAAAAGGCTGAGTAGAAATTAGCAATCAATGTTTATTTACTTGCAGCTGAACTTGATTAAATATTTCCCTTAAAAATTCGGCCCTGAGAACTGTCATGCCGACATACCCTATTACAGATAGCACTTTGAAATAAGAAACCATACTTCCTTTCCTTTCCTTGCTCTACTACACAATGCATTATCCATGTATGCAGCAATGTATCAAATTTAACCAACAAAAGAGTACTGTTAGAATAAACCCATGCCTGTAACTTACGTATTCATTCGGAAGTACATTTCCAAAAACAAAAATTCATTCGGAAGTGATGGTGTCTTCTCAATCCTTAATATTTTTCCGTCAATCTTTCAGCAAAATCGTCAAGAATCACACTATGTTTGTTCAGGTGCAATGCAAGTATACGTCGGTGCTCTGAATCTCTCCCTCTACTCAGGCCCGGTCCTGGGGCAAGAGAACAAGGCCTAGGTTTAGGGTCTCAAATATCAAAGGGCCCCTAGAAATAAAATTTGTTGTAGAGATCTACATAAAGTTGTTTCAGTTTTAGTGGTAAGTAATAGACATAACTTCTATCATATCCTGGGATTGTTCCACGGATGTCATGTTTTTTGGTTTTTTTTCTTTTCTTTTGTCTGTCTTTTTTTTTAGTTTTTTTGTCTTTTGTTCATTCATACACTTACATTTGTCCTTTTATACTTTTATTTAATATTGTTGTTTTTAAATTTTATTTTATATAATTCTTTTCAATTACCTTAATATTATAACATTTATATTATAAAGATCCCTGTAACATTTTTTTCAAATCATGGAGCTTTTGAACAAAAACAAAGTTTCCACATCCAACCAAGTCGGTAATATTTTCTCTCTTGATGAGATCTTAGGCAAAACATTCCAAATTGCTTGCAATAACAAAACTGGTGTTTGGATCATAGATAATAGAGCTAGTGACCACATTGTTTGTGATTATATTTTACTTACTGAGTCACATCCTACCCATAACCAATTTGTTAAACTTTCAAATGGTCACACCGTAAGGGTTAGTCATGTTGAATCAGTCATCTTATCTCCTTAGTTCACCCTTCATAATATTTTTTGTGTCTCATTATTTTACATAAACTTGATATCTGTTAGCAAGCTATGTAGGGATTCATTTTGTATCACCATTTTTTAAAACAGTTGTGTTGCATACAAGACCTACGATCGGAGAGGATAATTGGGATTGGCCATGAGGAGGAATGACTTTATTGCCCCAACAAAGTTCTGCAAGGTACGTACATGCAACTCTGTTGATAGTGGTTCACAAACACTTTGACATCAATGTCTTGGTCACCTATCATCTAGGGTTTATCCTTTATTTTCGTTCATTTCTAATAAGTCTTGTGATTCAAGCAAATGTTATATTTGTCTTTTAGCCAAATAGACTCATAATTGTTTCCCTTTGAATTCAATTACAAGTGTTTCTTTTTTTGAATTGATTCATGTTGACATTTGGGGTGTTAAATATTTCCTTACAATTGTTGATGATTTCCCTCGATGCACTTGAGTTTATTTTATGGTAGTCAAATCAGAGACAAAAAAGTTTTAATCGATTTCATACAAATAGTTGAAACTCAATTTGATCAAAATATCAAAAAAGTTTGTAATGATAATGTCTATGAGTTTAATATGCCTGATTTTTATCGTTCTAACGACATCATACATCAAACAAGTTACGTCAACACAACACAAAAAAATGGTGTTGTTGAATGTAAACATCGTCATTTGGTCAACATGGCTCGAACTCTCTTGTTCCAAGCACATCTGCCTAAATCCTTTTAGGGATCGGAGAAGCAATTCTCACTTCCGCCTATCTCATCAACCATACTCCTACTTGTCTCTTACAAGAAGAATCTCCTTTTAAACGATTGTTTCACAAGAACCAAACTTCGGTCATCTTAAAGTTTTGGTTGTCTTTGCTTTGACTCGAAGCTTGGAGGCTAAGACAAACATTGGACAACAAAAAATTGAGCCGACGGCCAAGCATCCTCAACCAAAGGAAGAAAATTATGATGATCAAACAACATGCGTTGGAAACGGAAAGCAGTTTTCTAAACATTCAATATCTTAAAAAAATATTTTAGGAGTGAGTAGTAATCAGAGGAAATTCTCAGTAAAGTGGAGCACTCCCAATTAGGCCAAGCATTTGTCCAAGCAAAATTGGAGAGGCACCTATCTCAAAATGATTTCCATGACTTACATATAAACACATAACCCTCAATTTCATTGTTTCGAATCTTGGGTCATGTATGTAACATTATCTTTCCATAGATGATGTAGAGCTAGATCTAGGTTTTTGTAGATGGATTTGGTGTGTGACAAGATTTGAAGCCCGAAGATTTAGTCTTAATTATCTGATTTGTGTTTTAGTATGTTTAGGATAGTATTATTTGTTTTCTTTTTAACTAGGATTTTCATGAATTATTGTTAGACAATGATTATGAATGTATTATGTTTGGATGTCTATATAAGTATCATCATAATAAAACCCTAATATTAGAGAAGTTCTCTATATTTTTTACATCTCTGCCGTAATAACTAGTAGATTCCAGCTTATCTTTATATGACTTTTGACGGAACCGTTTTCTACCGTGTTCACGCTTCCCGTATCAGAATTTCATCACACACATATAACGACGTAAATTTTATACACAACTACACTATATATGCAAAGATTGAAGATCAAACATGCACAAAATTCAAGATGAAATAATGATTAGCTAGAGTGAAATTAAATTAGGAAACATCAACCGTTAGCTAATTAGATTCACTAGATTACTCTAGATTTTTTGTTGTTGATGAAAACATTTGTTACTAAAATTCCAATGAGGAGCTTACTAAATTTGTTTTTATCATTTCTTTTTGTTCTTTCAAGTCATTCGTGTTTTTAACTACTTATTGTTTCATTTTTTCTTTAATAAATTTTTAAATAAAGACAATAATTTTGTCTTTATCTCGTTTACCTAAAAAAAGTGTTTCATTCTTTCAATCATGTCCTGTGTACGGGGCAAATTTTCTGTGTGCTTTTTTTTCATACGGGGCAAATTTTCTCTAACATAATGTCCCTTATACTCTTTAGACCATGTCTGTTAGTCAAATGCTTGAAGTCTTCCAACACACTGCAAAATTTCGAGATCCAAAAACAAGTGTCGCTGTTCTGAACCAAAGATTGAGATTGCATATCCTACATGAAACTATTTTCAGTGTAAAAAAGAAATATGAAAACGAATAATTTTCAGTTAACATCACTGATGTCACCAAATACATCACTTCTCCGGCCTACTCTATAATTGTGTTTTCAGTTAACATCACTGATGTCACCAAATACATCACTTCCATTCTTCCAAAATAGAATTCGAAACTCTATTTGCTTCCCTTCACTCCATCATGGACACTCTTCTATAAATTGGACCTCACCATCTAGATCTCTCATATCATTCTCACATTTCTGATAACTTGAGCAACTAACATAAATACATAATGGAAACCTGGCTCCTAATCCTCCTCACCACCCTCTTCCTCTCCTTCCTCCTCTCCCTCCTAACCACCACCAAGAAACTCCCTCCAGGACCCAGCACCATCCCCATAATCACCAGCTTCCTCTGGCTCCAGAAACCCTTCTCGGACCTCGAGCCTCTCATTCGAAACTTCCAAGCCCGCCTCGGCCCAATCATCTCCCTCCCAATCGGTTCCCACCCCGCCATTTTCATCTCCAACCGCTCCCTAGCCCACCAGGCCCTCATCCAAAACGGCGCCGTCTTCGCCGACCGCCCCCCGTCCATGGCCGCCAACAGAATCATCAACTGCAACCAGCACACTATCAGCTCCGCCTTCTACGGCCCCACGTGGCGCCTCCTCCGCCGCAACCTCACCTCCGAGATCCTCCACCCTTCCCGAGTCAAATATTATGGCGCCGCCCGCATGTGGGTCCTGGACATCCTCGCCAACCGCCTGACGGAATCCCAATCCGATAAAGGAGTCAAAGACATCGAGCATTTCCGGTACGCCATGTTCTGCTTGTTAGCCCTCATGTGCTTTGGAGACAAACTCGACGAGTCTCAGATCATAAAAATCGAAGAGGTCCAGCGAAAACTGTTGCTTGGATTCAACCGATTCAACATACTCAACGTCTGGCCTTCGCTCACTAAAATCGTGTTCAGGAATAGATGGGCGGAGTTGTTCATGTTACGTAAGAACCAAGCAGATGTACTCCTTCCTCTGATTCGAGCACGAAAGGGCGCCAAGCAGCTAAACAAGAATGATGGGCATGTGCTTTGTTACGTTGATACGCTATTGGATCTCGAGCTTCCTGACGAGAAGAGGAAGCTGACAGAAGAGGAGATTATAAGCCTCTGTTCGGAGTTTCTCGACGCCGGAACAGATACTACTTCCACCGCGCTGCAGTGGATCATGGCCAACATAGTGAAGTATCCAGCTGTGCAGGAGAGGCTTGTGGCGGAGATCAAAGGAGTTGTGGAGAAGACAGAGGAGGAGGTGAAAGAGGAGGACTTGCATAAGATGCCTTATTTGAAAGCGGTGATATTGGAGGGGCTGAGGCGCCACCCGCCGGCGCATTTCGTGGTGCCGCATTCCGTCACACACGACGTTGTTTTTGATGGCTATGCGGTACCGAAGAACGGGACGGTGAATTTCATGATTGCGGATTTAGGGTGGGATAAGAAAGTGTGGGAGGAGCCTATGGAGTTTAAGCCGGAGAGGTTTTTGAGCGGTGGTGAAGGAGAAGGGGTGGATATAACGGGGAGTAGGGAGATTAAGATGATGCCGTTTGGGGTTGGGAGGAGGATTTGCCCTGGACTTGGTTTGGCAATGCTTCATCTCGAGTATTTCGTGGCCAATTTGGTTTGGAGATTTGAATGGAGAAGTTTGGAGGGAGAGGAGGTTGATTTTTCGGAGAAGCATGAGTTCACCATGGTCATGAAGAATCCATTGAAGGCTCACATTTCACAAAGAGTGATATGAATGGATTGGAAATTCTGGTTTTGATGTGAAGTTATAGGTCGACTCTGGTTTCTGGCCGGCTTCTTTTCTGTTTATGAATAATATTGAACACCTAATGCATTATGCATGCATGTAAACGTACTATTATATATGCATTTTCATTGTTCCAATTACAACTCGCTAGCATTGATCCACGCGCCTTTCAATAGCGATTCATTTGATTTTTTTTCTTTTTAAAATGATTCACGGTTGATATATTTTCACCTTAACATGATAATATTTAATAGTGACAGAAAAAAAAACTCTTAATATTGATCTACTTGGCTAAGTACTTGAATTAGAGGGAAATCTTGAATTAGTAGTGCGGTTTCCATCGGTTTGATTAGTTATTGTCTAATTTTTTGCTATTTGTTTCAATTATTGTACAATTTTTGCTATTTGATCAATTATGTGCAGTTTTACCACAAATATAAATTTTATTTTGAAAGAAAGCTGAGCAATAATCAATAACGAAATTTTTTAAATTATATATAGTAAGTTTTCAATAAATATTAAAATTGACTTCTTAAAATACAAAAAAAGAAGGGCAAAACCGTCATTAATATTAGTATTAGTATTATGAATATTATCATTATCATTAATATTATTGTTATTAAAAATATTTTTTTCATGCAATTAAATTTAAAAAAATTAAAAACAAATAATTTATGAAAAACAAAAATAGTGACAGATCTGTAATTATATTAAAACTGAAGATAAAACTGTCAATTTAATAACTGATAGGCTTAGTTTGTAAAAATATAAAAAAGGGGCAAACGGATCATTTCACTGTTCATCAGAACAAGAAAAACCAGCTTTGCAGATATCTGAAAGTGGCGTTGGTTCACTTAAGTATTTTTTATCCATTCACTTTTAGTATAGTAATTTTTGATAGTTTTTTTTCTGTAATAGTTACTTTTGATAGTTTGAAACATCATAAAACTCATTTAAGACGTGCATGTCTAAGTCTAACTATGGGATCAAACATCTTCTCATTTTGTGGTGTTTACTTCTACGGCCAAAGTGATCATATAGAATATTGTAATTCTATGCCCTTATATTTATTATTTTCGACATAGAAAACAATCTACAGTTCTACACACATTAACTCGTCCCAGCACCAAATGCTTGATCACATAGAGTTTCCAGGGCATTTCCCATACCAAACTAGGTACAATAAATTTGTATAAATGAATTTTAATGTGGTTTGAGTAATATTAATTATAACCTATCTATGTGCAGTCGATTAATTAAATACTTTTTTTGATTTTTTATTTAGGTCGTTTTAGGTTTTGAGTTTTGGTTCAATATATAAGTCGTTTTAGTTGATATTTCCTAATTTATCCATGAACCACAATAATGACATAGATAAAGTGTGAATTTTATATCTTAATCTATGTGCAAACTCATTAAATATGACAAACTAAATAGGGGTTAAATTGTCATTAGAATTGTTTTTTAATCTCTATGCAAACTCATAAAACGACCTATATAAAAAAATCTGAGGGAGTACAATGACTAATTTTTGTAGGAAACTCATAATTTATGTTCTTTTATCCAACTGGTCCAACATTAATTACCCATTTACAAGGTTTAGTTAAGGGAGGTGAAATCAACAAATCTCAAATTGAAATTCACAATCGTGATTGACCCATCATCATCTCGCATTACAATATCGCCTTGGCAAACTCTGAGAAAACGTTTGAGCGAGGTGTGACGGATCCCCTTTCGTATCACTCTGCACGGTGAGAGGGGAAGGGTAAGAAATGGTTCATCCGATTGGAAACTCCCACTTTCTATATATTTTGAAAACTTGCTACAAAAATAAGCAAATTTTTTTTGTTGGGTGTGGAAATTCAGATGGAGAGGTGTGGAGGAAGAGGATTTTTTGGCTAGAACAAGGGCTGAAGAGTTCATCAATACCAATTTATTAAGAAAAAAATAAAATAAGCTACAATCAAATAAATGAACAAGGGGCACAAGGACATTTATGTACACCTCTGCCAAAAACATCATAACCAGTGCCTCTTACAATGGTCACGATGGCACAGATTTCACCAAAAGAGATGGATGTGTTCTAGGCTTTAGGTTTTAATATGTAATTACGTGTACATCACCTGTGCACATTTCCCTGTTCCAACACTGTGCCGTGAATAAGATTTTGACACATCATCACTAAGCTAACACTCAGAAGCTCCGTTAATTCTTCTCTCTTTTTTGTTTATAAAGAAAAATCAATCTTTCTAAATAGTATCAGATCTAGTCATCATAGCAATTCTCTCACCCAACTTATTATTATATGAACCCACATCGATTCCAAAGAAACCACCCACATAAACACTACCCAGAAATATGAGCAACATTGATTTCTTGTGTTGACTATGTACTGCAATAGCATAATAGTTGGGTCTTGGTCTTAGGTATGTTGCATACACCACACGAACATCACCCAGAAACAAACAAGAGCCTCAATGACTAATTGAAGATGATCGGTTTCGATTGATGTGGGTACGATTATGCACAGGACAAAGCATTAGTTCGAATTGAGTATGATTGGATCGGGTAGTGTTCTGGAGTGTTAGCTTAGTGAATATTGAACCTAACGCATGTAAACATGGTTTAAAGCACGCAATATCATTGTTCCAATTACTAGTGTTTGAAAGTGTTGGTTCCAATATATGGTGAAGGTTTAGATAAAAACGTGTATGTGTAGTAGGTTGACACAACGAATATGATAGATACGTTTTGAATCTACTAAACGGTGACTTGAATCCACAAGTCGGGTTGGTTTGAATCCATAAGTCAGAATATCTTGAATTCAAGAGACAATTTGAAATCTATTAGGATTGAGATAAACTCAAAGTTTTATAAAATATTAAAGAATGTCTAATACAACTGAGAGAGCATGCTTAAGCTCCTTATATAAGAGCAAAGAAACTCTAAGGCTATTAACAACGAAACCTAAAAGACCATAGATTAAAATAAAATCAAATCCAACACAAACTAATAAAAATAAATCTCAAAAATAAGTAAATCAGATTTTTGGAGCTCTAAACAAACTCGGATGACCTAAAAAACCTATGAGTCTATGCATAGCAACGTGATTGAATCGTTGGGTCGTTCTGCTTCCAGAAAGGTATTATAATGGTTAATCGAACACCGAACACAAAATCTGTATCATACTAGGTTTGGACTTGTTACAACCAAGTTCTTCAATCTCTCTTGCCATCTGCTCTACATCATACGCCATTAAACATAGCTTGCACTAGTAGAAAAAAGGTCTTAAGCAATGAAAATTTTCAAGTCCAGAAAAATTTCATCATATAAGAAGCTTTTAAGCAATAGAATTCTGAAGGCCTTGGAACTTTGTCGCTTAAGAGCTTTTTTCTTAAACATCAGAAATTATTTACTTAAGCGACAAAAAGTTCCATCGTTTAAGCAAAATTTCAAAATTAGATACAATTGGAGCTCAAAATTGCTATCCAAAAATTGCTATCCAAAATTTGAAACTTGCCTAAGTGACAGAAATTATTTACTTAAACGACGAAATTTTTCGTCGTTTAAGTAAAATTTAAAATTTTTACCAATTGACGCTCAAATTTTCAATCAAAATTTTGAAACATACCTAAGCGAGTTAAGCAAAATTTCAAATTTCCGCTCAATCAAAAAAATTTTATACATGAAGAGTGGTCCCCTTCACTCGAACACCACTACCTCCACCACCTTGGTTGCCTTCACTCGAACACCACCACCTTAGGAGGTAGAAGAAGAACACGAGGAAGGTGAAGAAGAACAAGAAAAGGTGACGACAGACGGCCGCCAGAACGTGCCAGGTGTGACAGACACAACGCCAGCCACCGCAACCACCTCGAACTGCACGGAGCTCAGCGGTAGAACATGAAGAAGAAGGTGAAGAGAACAGTTTTGCTGCCAGTCTATAGCTGCTTCTGTTGCAGGTCTACACAGTAGCTTCTGCTGCCGGTCCTCGTCATTGTATCTGTGCTGGTGGTGGTCGCGAGGATGTTGATGATGAAGAAGAATTGGGTAGGTGGTGAGTTCCGTCATCTTCGGTGGTCTTCGGTGGTGTTGATGATGAAGAAAATGAAGAAGAATAGGGTGGGTGGAGTTGATGAAGAAAATTGACGGGTTCGCTGGAAAGTGGAGTTGAAACAGGTGAAATTTTTGTTGAAAAATCTACATACTTAGGCGACGGACACATTGTGTCGCATAAGTACATGTCTTAAACGATGAATTGTGGATTTTTGTCACTATAAAAAAATACGACCAGTCTTAAGCGACAGACATTTTATCGCTTAAACTCTTACGCGACGGAAAATCGGTCTTAAGCGACCGTTTAGTTCCGTCGCTTAAAGGTTTTTTTTTCTACTAATACTGGTTGTGACCGTTTAGTTCCGTCGCGTAAGAGTTTTTTTTTTTCTACTAATACGGGTTGTTTGGTTCTCTTTATTTGTTTGATATGATCTAAAAATTAACGAGTGTGAATACAAAGTTATCAAGTTGTACCATTTGAATTATCAAACAAAATGTAACATATATCAAATTCGTTTAAATTAGCTTATTATGTATGTGTGATTCACCCCAAGGGTTATGACTATCATAATAATTCTTGATATTTTGAAGGACTGTAAAACAAAGTCATGCATGTTTAACTATTGGATCAAACATACATCTTCTCATTTTCTAGTGTTTTGTTTCTATGGCTAAGTGGTCAACTGTAATTCTATATCAATTTATGGTTTTGAACATTCCAGTCTAGTAATTTCGAGGAAGGTTATGTGAAAATCATAGAGGATCGGACATTGCAGGACTGAGTTGATTTGCAATATACTAATCTCAGCAAAATCCCAACAATATAAGAATAACTCGGGTGTTATTCTACGTTTTGACCATAACAATATATATATATTTTTCCAATAACCTTGTTGAGCAAGAAACATATTTTCTACTTAATTAACTTCAACCAACTTATTTTGACGTATAATTAAACATATCTTATTAATTAAAGAACATATATCTGAACGCACTTCATGTTGATCGTTAGACCGATTCAATTAGTTAAATGTTTAACGACGCTAATCCCTTGTTGCTCAAGCAAAATTAGAAAACCCTAAACCAAACACTTTTTCCTTCAGTGGATTAGTCTTTTGTAGTGGTTCTGTCACTCCAAAATCTAAATCCAAAAAACAACTGTAGGAAAACAAAAAAATTGAAAAATTGTTTTCAGCTAACATCACCAATACATAACTTCCAAAATAGAATTCCAAACTCTTATCCTTCACTCCACCATTCATACTCTTTTATAAATTGGACCTCACCATCTATCATTTCTGTCACCTTACTGATAACTTAATCTACTACCATAATGGAAACTTGGCTCCTCCTCATCCTCGCCACCCTCCTCCTCTCCCTCCTCCTCCCCCACCTCCTCCTCACCACCACCAAGAAACTCCCACCTGGACCCACCAACGTCCCCATAATAAGCACCTTCCTCTTGCTCCGCAAACCCCGCTCCGAGTTCGAGACCATCATTCGAAACTTCCAGGCCCGCTTCGGCCCAATCATCTCCCTCCAAATCGGTTCCCGCACAGCCGTCTTCATCTCCAGCCGCTCCCTGGCCCACCAGGCCTTAATCCAAAATGGTGCCGTCTTCGCCGACCGCCCCCCGGCCTTGGCTACCAACAGAATCATCAGCAGCAACCAGCACAACGTCAGTTCTGCCGTCTACGGCCCCACGTGGCGCCTCCTCCGCCGCAACCTCACCTCCGAAATCCTCCACCCTTCCCGCGTCAAATCCTACGGCGCCGCCCGCAAGAGGGTCCTCGACGTCCTCGCCAACCGCCTAACCGAATCCCAATCCAAATCCGATGATAAAGGGGTCAAAGTGATCGACCATTTACGGTACGGCATGTTCTGCTTGTTAGTCCTCATGTGCTTCGGAGACAAACTCGACGAGTCTCAAATCATAAAAATCGAAGAGGTCCAACGAAAATTGTTACTTGGATTCGGCCGCTTAAATATACTTAACTTCTGGCCTGCGTTCACTAGAATCGTGTTGAAGAAAAGATGGGAGGAGTTCTTCAAGTTACGTAAGGACCAAGCAGATGTGCTCCTTCCTCTGATTCTAGCACGAAAGGGCACCAATCAGATAAACAAGAATGATGATTATGTGCTTAGTTATGTTGATACGCTCTGGGATCTCGAGCTTCCTCATGACAAGAAGAGGAAGCTGACGGAAGAGGAGATCATTAGCTTATGTTCCGAGTTTCTCAATGGCGGCACACATACTACTTCCACCGCGCTGGAGTGGATCCTGGCCAACATTGTGAAGTATCCAGCAGTTCAGGAGAGGCTTTTGGCTGAGATTAGAGGAGTTGTGGAGAAAACAAAGGAGGAGGTGAAGGAGGAGGACTTGCATAAGATGCCTTATTTGAAGGCCGTGGTATTGGAGGGTTTAAGGCGCCACCCGCCGGCGCATTTCGTGCTGCCGCATTCCGTCACGCACGACGTTGTTTTCGAAGGTTATAAGGTGCCGAAGAACGCGACGGTGAATTTCATGGTGGCCGATATGGGGTGGGATGAAAACGTGTGGGAGGAGCCTATGGTGTTTAAGCCGGAGAGGTTTTTGAGCGGTGGTGAAGGAGAAGGGGTGGATATAACGGGGAGTAGGGAGATTAAGATGATGCCGTTTGGGGTTGGGAGGAGGATTTGCCCTGGACTTGGTTTGGCAATGCTTCATCTCGAGTATTTCGTGGCCAATTTGGTTTGGAGATTTGAATGGAGAAGTTTGGAGGGAGAGGAGGTTGATTTTTCGGAGAAGAATGAGTTCACCATGGTCATGAAGAATCCATTGAAGGCTCACATTTCACCAAGAGTGATATGAATGGATCGGAAATTCTGGTTTTAATGTGAAGTTATAGGTCGACTCCGGTTTCTGGCCGGCTTCTTTTCTGTTCATGAATAATATTGAACACCTAGTGCATTATGCATGAATGTAAACGTAGTAGTATATATGCATTTTCATTGTTCCAATTACTACACATGTCTGAAAGTGGCGTTGGTTCACTTCTAGTATTTTTATCCATTCACTTTTAGTATAGTAATTTTTGATAGTTTTTTTCTTCTAGAATGGTTACTTTTGATAGTTTGAAACGTCATAAAACTCAATTAAGACGTGCATGTCTAAGTCTAACTATGGGATCAAACATCTTCTCATTTTGTGGTGTTTACTTCTACGACCAAAGAGGTCATATATAACATTGTAATTCTATGCCCTTTTATTTATTATTTTCGACATAGAAAACAATGTACACCCATTAACACGTCCCAGCTCCAAATGCTTGACCACATAGAGTTTCCAGGGCATTTCCCATACCAAACCACGTACAATAAATTTGTATAAATGCATTTTAATGTAGCTACGTGCAGTCGATTAATTTTGGTAGGAAACTCTTAATTTATGTTCCTTTGTCCAAGTGGTCCAACATTATCCATTTACAAGATTTAGTTAAGGGAAGTGAAATCAACAAACCTCAAATTGAAATTCACAATCGTGGTTGACCTATCACCATCTCGCGTTACAATACCCCCTTGGCGGTTGAGCAAGAGTTTGTGCGAGGTCAGACCGATCCCCTTTCATCTCTCTCTACACGGTGAGAGGGGAAGGATAAGAAATGGTTCACCCCATTTTTTTGGGTGTGGAAAAATCGGATGGAGGTATTGACGGAGATGATTTTTTTGGCTAAAACAAGGACCGAAGAGTAGGAATGAGAGTTTGATACCGAAATCTCGATATTGTTCTCTATCGTCTCGTACCGAACCCGATTGGGTCCGGACACAAAGTGAAAAAATGTTGTCTTGAACCTTACCGAATCCCGAATTTAGTAATCGGTTCGAGATCGGTATGAGTCAAATAGATACCGAATGTCCCGAATCCTTCCAAATTTATAATTTTACTGGTTTTAAAGAAAAAAGTATGTATTTATAATAAAGAATTAATCATCTTAAAGTGATGAAATCATCTAATTATGTTAGTTTATTGATTTATGTTAAGAAAAAGTGTTAAATATTGCATAAATATAGTACAAAAGTTATTGTTTAATTTATAGATATAAAATCCTAACTTAAAACCTTATGTCCCGATTGATCTCGAACTTGTCTTGAATTTTTCGGTATCGTGACGGTTCGATACCAAACCTTAAAATCACACATTCCGCCCCGTACCAATATCGAAAAAAAAAATCAGAATCGGTATCGGGATAGGTCAAATCTCATACCGTCCCATACCGATCTCACCCCTACCGGAGAGTTCTCCAATCCCGATTTATTAAGAAAAAATAAAATAATCTAGAATAAATAAATGAACAGACCTCACATGCATAAGGACATAAACTAGTCTTATGCCCCACACTATATGCGTATGTTAATTTAATGTTCTTCATTTTATTTTTCTATTTTTTATTTTCAGTTTACATGTTTAACTGATCACTTTAAAATCTCCCTTTTTTCCTACACTATCAGGACAACTACTATAGCCGACGAAATTTTTTCGTTGACCTGTTAAATTTTTTTGTCGACTATAGTTATAGCCGACGAAGGTTCGTCGGCTATAGTGTGGTCGGGAAAAGGTCGTCGTCTATAGTCTTGCCTAGAGCCGACTACGGTAACCGACGAAATTACGCAAATTTTTTGTCGGCTAAACCTCAAACCGTTGGTTAAAAAATGTTTGACCGTGAAAAGTTAGGAAGCGAAATAAATCTAAATAGTCGACTAAACTTTAAAATTACGTAGGCTAAAGTTTGAATTTCGTCGGCTAAAGTTTACATTTCGTCGCCTAAAGTTTATATTTCGTCGGCTAAAGTTTATAAAATATATACATTTTTTATTTTCTTCTTTATTTCTTTTACTTTCGATTAATTTTTTTTTCATTTTTCCGCCACCACACCATTGTTTAGATGTGTTTAAGGAAGAGGAGGAACCGTGGTGGAGGAGCCGCAGGGGAGAAGCTTGAGGAGGAGGAAAGAGATGAAAGATATAGAAAAAATTCAAATTTTTTGCAGGAATTTTGAAAATTTTGAGGGTACTTTTGCCGACGTAATGCAAAATATCGTCGGCTAAAATTAAAAAATTTTGGTGGGAGTTTGAAAATTTTGAGGGTACTTTAGCCTACGAATTTCACATATTATCATCGGCTATAGTAAGTTTTATTTTCATTTTATTTTATTTATTTCATTATAGCCAACGAAAATTCAATATTTTCGTCGGCTATAGTATTTATTTTATTTTATTTCACTATAGCCGACGAATATTCAATATTTTCATCTGCTATGGTTATTTAATATATTTTATTTTATTTAACTATAGCTGAAAAATATTCAATATTATCATCGGCTATATTTATTTTATTCTACTTATTTAGTATAGCCAACGAATTTGATGATCAAACTTGACAAACGAAAATCCGACTGTCTGATATGACCATCATGATAAAATACATGTATGAAAAAAATTCAATTTATATGACAACGTTAAGGACTCGATCCGGAACGTTAATCCTGTAAGACAAACCCCTAAACGTACGGAAACGGTCATTTGACCGTCTAAATTACGTATTTTGGCTGGACCTTCAACTGAAAATAGTTTCAATTTGATGAAATGCAACCAGTGGTATAAAAATTTACTAAAAAATAGCCCCCAAATATAGGGCTAACTATAGGAAAAAAGAATGTTTAAAAGTGTATTTGTAGTACGTTGACACAACGAAATAGGATGATACGTTTGAAATCCATCAAACGGTGACTTGAATTCACAAGTCGGGTTATCTTGAATCCACAAGCCGGAATATCTTGAATTCACGAGACAATATGAAATCCACCAGGAATAAGATAAACTCAAAGTTTTATAAAATATGAAAGAATGTCTAATACAACTGATAGAGGCTCCTTAGGATCTTTATATAAGAGCAAATAAATCATAAGACTACTAACAACGAAACCTAAAAGCATATGGATTCAAAGAAAATCAAATCCAAAATAAGTTAATTAAATCCCGAAAATAAGTAAATCAGACTTTTAGAGTTCTAAACGAACTCAGATAATCTAAAAAGCCTGTGACTCGATGCAAAGCAACGAGTTTGAATCGTTAAGCTGTTCTGCTTCCAGAAAAATATTATAATGGTCAATCGGACACCAAACATCAAATCTGCATCATACTGAATTTGGACTTATGTTGTTCTTCGATCTCTCTAGCCATCTGCTCTACATCATATGTCATTAAACATAGCCTGCTTGTTTCGTTCTCTAAATTTGTTTGATATGATCTGAAAATTAAAAAGTGTAATTACAAACCACTGGTTATCACGTTGTACCATTTGAATTAACATTATAGCCGACGAAAAAAAACAGGCCGACGAAACAAAAAATCGTCAGCTAAGTTTATTTTTCGTCGGTTAAAATAATTTTTTCATCGGCTATAGTCTGTAAACCATAGCTGACGAAATTTTAAAAGTTTAGCAGAAGAAATATATAATTTCATTGGCTAAAAATCTTTATATTTCTAGATCTAGACAGCAGCTCATGTGAAAAAAAACGGGAGAAAGTGTTTGGGTGTTGGCGAAATTGTTGGTTGTCGTCGAAATATGTCCAAAATTAGTTTGTAGCGCTATATATAGGTAAGTATATGTGTATATATCTTGTTTTTGGGTTGATTTAAGAGTTTTATTTCAGTTATATATATATATTGATTTTGAGTTGAATTATTGGATTTTAAGTGTGATTGAGTTGATCGATTTTAATTTGGTAATATATATGAAGTTGTTATATATATATATATTAATAAGTAGATATATATATATATATATATTAATTTAATTATAATATTGTGTTCATGTATATATATAGTATGAATTAAGAAATATTTTGATTATGATTGATGTTAATTGATATATATATATATATATATATATATATAATATTGTTATATAATTAGTATATATATGCATGCATATATATATATATATGTGTGTGTGTGTGTTAATTATTAATTAATTGTACGTTAACTGTAGATAGAATACTAAATGATTTGTAAATTTAATTAATTAATTAATTAGAGTTTATACATACATATATATATATATATATATATTATCTTTTCAGGATATAGATAAGAGTTGGATTTCGCTTCCAAAATGGGACAAAAATATAGTAAATGAGTTATTTGTTTTATTGAATATGTAATGGATAATGCTAAAGGGAATACAATTTTCTATTGCCCGTGTACTAAATGTCAGTGTCCCAGCGATATGCATCGATTTGCAATTGACAAGGTTTGGCAGCACCTTAAGAGTAATGGGTTTTGGGAGAAGTATACATATTGGATATATCACGGTGAAACATCATCAGGGGGTCCGCATGATCATGGACAATTTTCTGAGACGAGCAGTACATCCAACGATCCAATAACGGCCTTCATGAACGATATGTTTCTTTATGAAGGCGGTGTATGCTCTGAAGGACCGTATATGTCTGAGCTGGTGCAGCCTTTCCCTAAAGTTGTCAACACTGCTGGTATTGACATGTACAACAAACTACTTGCTTTCCAACAGACCTTTGTGTACCCCGGTTGTCAGAAGACGGTTCTTGAAAGTGTGACGGACATTATGAAGATTAAAGTTGAGACAAAATCGACTGTGAAGGCTGTTGATGACTATCTACATTACACTGCTTCGATGCTGCCCTACGGTCATCGTCTTCCTACCACTTATCATAAAGTTCGATGTATCCTGAAAGATCTTGGGCTTTCCTACATCAAAATCCATGCATGCAGATATGATTGTGTTCTTTTCTAGGGTAAAGATCTAGAAGGGAATGACCTTGGCGACCTTGACGCATGTCCAGTATGTCAGAGTGACAAGTATAAGCTGACTCATGCAGGCAATAGGAAACCTCTGAAGGTACTTCGGTATTTCCCGTTGAGGGATAGACTGGAACGGTTGTACATGTCATCACACGGTCAAAGCTATGAGATGACACGCTAATAGGGAATTGCATGGCGAGGATACCCTTATACACCCTGCTGACGGAGAGACTAGAAATTTTGAGGAAGTTAATGAGAAAATCAAAGAGGATCAGACTTTGCAGCAGGGCCAGCCAAGAGGGGTGCAAGTTGAGGCGGCCGTCTCAGGCCGCGGGTCTCCGAGAGACCTCCGATGGGGTTTTTTGTATAGTTTCTGTATGAGTAAAAATGTTTTTTAAATACTGTCCTCACATTAACATTAAATGTGTGAACTAGTGCAACGATATTATCAGTAGGTGGTCATTAACAGCTCATCGGTTCGAATCATAACAACTTCTCCCTTTTCTTCTTCTTCTTCTTCATCTTCATTTTTATCTTTTTTTTCCTGAATTCTTTTTACCAATATTTGGATTTCATCAATTTTATTTGGTATTCATCTATTTTGTTTCTTTTTCGATGTAAAAGAGCATACAAAGCACCTTGTTTTTTTTGTTCTTTTCATTTTCATGATTAATGTATTAGGCTAATCTAATCATTTTATTTTTTGAAAAATAAATAAATTATACAAATACGTAAGTGACATATAAAAAAGGTTTGTTCGATTACTTTTTTTCCCTTGATTCTTTTGTATTTGATATTCATCTATTTTGTTTCTTTTTTAATAAAAAGATTATACCAACATCCTACCTTGTTTTTTTTGTTCTTTTCATTTTCATGATTAATGTATTGGGTTAATTTAATAATTTGATTTAAAAATAAATAAAATATAAAAATATATAAGTGACATATAAGAAAAGTTTGTTCAATTTATATGATTTACTAAGAGGCCACATTTTTTTAGTTCACCTCAGGCCTCCAAAATATCAGGACCGGCTTTTCTTTGCAGGACTGATCAGTTGATTTGCAATATATCAATCTCAGCAAAATCCCAACAATATAAGAATAACTCGGGTGTTATTCTACGTTTTGACCATAACAATATATATATATATATATATATATATATATATATATTTTTCCAATAACCTTGTTGAGCAAGAAACATATTTTCTATTTAATTAACTTCAACCAACTCATTTTGACGTATAATTAAACATATGTTTTCTTGTTAGTCAATATTATAAATTGAAGAACATACATCTGAACGCATTTCATGCTGATCCTTAGACCGAGTCAGTTAGTCAAATGCTTAACGACGCTAATCCCTTGTTGCTCAAACAAAATTAGAAAACCCTAAACCAAACATTTTTTGTTCTTCAGTGGATTAGTCTTTTGTAGTGGTTCTGTCACTCCAAAATCTAAATCCAAAAAACAACTGTAGGAAAACAAAAAAATTGAAAAATTGTTTTCAGCTAACATCACCAATACATAACTTCCAAAATAGAATTCCAAACTTTTATCCTTCACTCCACCATTCATACTCTTTTATAAATTGGACCTCACCATCTCTCATTTCTTTGTCACCTTACTGATAACTTAATCTACTACCATAATGGAAACCTGGCTCCTCCTCATCCTCGCCACCCTCCTCCTCTTCCTCCTCCTCCTCCCCCACCTCCTCCTCACCACCACCAAGAAACTCCCACCTGGACCCACCAACGTCCCCATAATCAGCGGCTTCCTCTTGCTCCGCAAATCCTTCTCCGAGATCGAGCCCATCATTCGAAACTTCCAGGCCCGTTTTGGCCCAATCATCTCCCTCCAAATCGGTTCCCGCCCTGCCGTCTTCATCTCCAACCGCTCCCTGGCCCACCAGGCCTTAATCCAAAACGGTGCCGTCTTTGCCGACCGCCCCCCGGCCTTGGCTACCAACAGAATCATCAGCTGCAACCAGCACAACGTCAGTTCTGCCGTCTACGGCCCCACGTGGCGCCTCCTCCGCCGCAACCTCACCTCCGAAATCCTCCACCCTTCCCGCGTCAAATCCTACGGCGCCGCCCGCAAGTGGGTCCTCGACGTCCTCGCCAACCGCCTAACCGAATCCCAATCCAAATCCGATGATAAAGGGGTCAAAGTGATCGACCATTTACGGTACGGCATGTTCTGCTTGTTAGTCCTCATGTGCTTCGGAGACAAACTCGACGAGTCTCAAATCATAAAAATCGAAGAGGTCCAACGAAAATTGTTACTTGGATTCGGCCGCTTCAATATACTTAACTTCTGGCCTGCGTTCACTAGAATCGTGTTGAAGAAAAGATGGGAGGAGTTCTTCATGTTACGTAAGGACCAAGCAGATGTGCTCCTTCCTCTTATTCGATCACGAAAGGGCGCCAATAAGCTAAACAAGAATGATGATTATGTGCTTAGTTATGTTGATACGCTCTGGGATCTCGAGATTCCTCATGACGAGAAGAGGAAGCTGACGGAAGAGGAGATCATTAGCTTATGTTCCGAGTTTCTCGATGCCGGCACAGATACTACTTCCACCGAGCTGCAGTGGATCCTGGCCAACATTGTGAAGTATCCAGCAGTTCAGGAGAGGCTTTTGGCTGAGATTAGAGGGGTTGTGGAGGAAACAAAGGTGGAGGTGAAGGAGGAGGACTTGCATAAGATGCCTTATTTGAAGGCCGTGGTATTGGAGGGTTTAAGGCGCCACCCGCCTGGACATTTCGTGCTGCCGCACGCGGTGACGCAGGACGTGGTTTTGGATGGTTATGTGGTGCCGAAGAATGGAACGGTGAATTTCATGGTGGCGGAATTAGGGTGGGACAAGAAAGTGTGGGAGGAGCCAATGGAGTTTAAGCCGGAGAGGTTCTTGAGCGGTGGTGAAGGAGAAGGGGTGGATATAACGGGGAGTAGGGAGATTAAGATGATGCCATTTGGGGTTGGGAGGAGGATTTGCCCTGGACTTGGTTTGGCATTGCTTCATCTCGAGTATTTCGTGGCAAATTTGGTTTGGAGATTTGAATGGAGAGGTGTGGAGGGAGAGGATGTTGATTTTTCGGAGAAGCAAGAGTTCACCAGGGTCATGAAAAATCCACTGAAGGCTCAAATTTCTCCAAGAGTTATGTAATGAGATTAGGGTTCTGCGTTTTAGCGTGTGACTATGAGTTTCTGGTTTCCTTCTGTTTATATTGATAGTGTATGGTTTAATTCGTCGGTTATAGTAGTATTTTAGCCGACGAAATGTACTATTTTTCGTCAGCTATATTATTTTCATTTTTCATTTTTTTAAAAATATTTAGCCGACGATTTATAATACATTTCGTCGGCTATTTAAAAAACTATAACCGACGAAATATTTATAGTTCGTCGGCCAAAGTCTTAGGTTGAGACCGACGATAATTTATTTAGTTAGCTTTAGTCTTACTTTAGCCGACGAAAAATTGAAAAATAAGTCGTCGGCTAAGTGTGAAAATATAACCGACAATCACTTTTATTTCGTCGGCTAAAGTCATAACCGACGAGTCTTTGCCGACGACATTTTAACCGACGAATTTGGTTAACAGGCCGACGAAAAATTTTTCGTCGGCCAAACTACGGAATCTTGATATTATCAAACAAAATGTAACATATATCAAATTCGTTTAAATAATTAGGTTATTATATATGTGTGATTCACCCCAAGGGTTTTGACTATCATAAAAATTCTTGATATTTTGAAAGACTGTAAAACAAAGTCATGCATGTTTAACTATTGAATCAAAACATCTTCTCAATTTCTAGTGTTTTGTTTCTATGGCTAAGTGGTCAACTGTAATTCTATATCAATTTATGGTTTTGAACATGGAAAACAAACAACACACCCTAAAATTTCCACGCTAGTAATTTTGAGGAAGTTTATGAGAAAATCAAAGAGGATCGGACTTTGCAGCAGGGCCGGCCCAGATGGGTGCAAGTTGAGGCGGCCACCTCAAGTCACGGGTCTCCGAGAGACCTCCGATAGGTTTTTTTGTAGTTGTTGTATTACTAAAAATGTTTTTTAAATGTTGTCCTCACATTAACATTAAATGTGTGAACTAGTGCAGCGGTATTACCAGTAGGTGGTCATTGACAGCTCATTGGTTCGAATCATAACAACTTCTCCCTTTTCTTCTTATTCTTCTTCTTCTTCTCCTTCTTCATTTTTATCTTTTTTTTCCTCAATTCTTTTTACCTATATTTGGTTTTTATCTATTTTATTCATCTATTTTGTTTCTTTTTCGATGCAAAAGAGTATACAACAAAGCACCTTGTTTTTTTGTTCTTTTCATTTTCATGATTAATGTATTAGGTTAATTTAATCATTTTATTTTTTGAAAAATAAATAAATTATACAAATACGTAAGTGACATATAAAAAAGGTTTGTTCGATTACGTTTTTTCCCTTGATTCTTTTGTATTTGATATTCATCTATTTTGTTTCTTTTTTGATAAAAAGATTATACCAAACATCCTACCTTGTTTTTTTTGTTCTTTTCATTTTCATGATTAATGTATTGGGTTAATTTAATAATTTGATTTAAAAATAAATAAATTTATAAATACATAAGTGACATATAAAAAGGTTTGTTCAATTTATATGATTTACTAAGAGACCACATTTTTTTAGTTCACCTCGGGCCGAAATATTAGGACCGTTTCTTTGCAGGACTGAGTTGATTTGCAATATATCAATCTCAGCAAAATCCCAACAATATAAGAATAACTCGGGTGTTATTCTACGTTTTGACCATAACAATATATATATTTTTCCAATAACCTTGTTGAGCAAGAAACATATTTTCTACTTAATTAACTTCAACCAACTCATTTTGACGTATAATTAAACATATGTTTCTCGTTAGTTAATCTTATAAATTGAAGAACATACATCTGAACGTACTTCATGCTGATCTTTAGACCGAGTCAGTTAGTCAAATGCTTAACGACGCTAATCCCTTGTTGCTCAAGCAAAATTAGAAAACCCTAAGCCAAACTCTTTTTTTTCTTTTTTTTCTAAATCCAAAAAACAACTGTAGGAAAACAAAAAAATTGAAAAATTGTTTTCAGCTAACATCACCCATACATTACTTTCAAAATAGAATTCCAAACTCTTATCCTTCACTCCACCATTCTTACTCTTTTATAAATTGGACATCACCATCTCTCATTACTGATAACTTAATCTACTACCATAATGGAAACCTGGCTCCTCCTCATCCTCGCCACCCTCCTCCTCTCCCTCCTCCTCCCCCACCTCCTCTTCACCACCACCAAGAAACTCCCACCTGGACCCACCAACGTCCCCATAATCAGCGGCTTCCTCTTGCTCCGCAAACCCTTCTCCGAGATCGAGCCTATCATTCGAAACTTCCAGGCCCGTTTCGGCCCAATCATCTCCCTCCATATCGGTTTCCGCCCTGCCGTCTTCATCTCCAACCGCTCCCTGGCCCACCAGGCCTTAATCCAAAACGGTGCCGTCTTCGCCGACCGCCCCCCGGCCTTGGCTACCAACAGAATCATCAGCAGCAACCAGCACAACGTCAGTTCTGCCGTCTACGGCCCCACGTGGCGCCTCCTCCGCCGCAACCTCACCTCCGAAATCCTCCACCCTTCCCGCGTCAAATCCTACGGCGCCGCCCGCAAGTGGGTCCTCGACGTCCTCGCCAACCGCCTAACCGAATCCCAATCCAAATCCGATGATAAAGGGGTCAAAGTGGTCGACCATTTACGGTACGGCATGTTCTGCTTGTTAGTCCTCATGTGCTTCGGAGACAAACTCGACGAGTCTCAAATCATAAAAATCGAAGAGGTCCAACGAAAATTGTTACTTGGATTCGGCCGCTTCAATATACTTAACTTCTGGCCTGCGTTCACTAGAATTGTGTTGAAGAAAAGATGGGAGGAGTTCTTCATGTTACGTAAGGACCAAGCAGATGTGCTCCTTCCTCTGATTCTAGCACGAAAGGGCGCCAATCAGCTAAACAAGAATGATGATTATGTGATTAGTTATGTTGATACGCTCTGGGATCTCGAGCTTCCTCATGACGAGAATAGGAAGCTGACGGAAGAGGAGATCATTAGCTTATGTTCCGAGTTTCTCGATGCCGGCACAGATACTACTTCCACCGCGCTGCAGTGGATCCTGGCCAACATTGTGAAGTATCCAGCAGTTCAGGAGAGGCTTTTGGCTGAGATTAGAGGGGTTGTGGAGGAAACAAAGGTGGAGGTGAAGGAGGAGGACTTGCATAAGATGCCTTATTTGAAGGCCGTGGTATTGGAGGGTTTAAGGCGCCACCCGCCTGGACATTTCTTGCTGCCTCACGCGGTGACGCAGGACGTGGTTTTGGATGGTTATGTGGTGCCGAAGAATGGAACGGTGAATTTCATGGTGGCGGATTTAGGGTGGGACAAGAAAGTGTGGGAGGAGCCAATGGAGTTTAAGCCGGAGAGGTTCTTGAGCGGTGGTGAAGGAGAAGGGGTGGATATAACGGGGAGTAGGGAGATTAAGATGATGCCGTTTGGGGTTGGGAGGAGGATTTGCCCTGGACTTGGTTTGGCAATGCTTCATTTAGAGTATTTCGTGGCAAATTTGGTTTGGAGATTTGAATGGAGAGGTGTGGAGGGAGAGGAGGTTGATTTTTCGGAGAAGCAAGAGTTCACCATGGTCATGAGAAATCCACTGAAGGCTCAAATTTCTCCAAGAGTTATGTAATGGGATTAGGGTTCTGCGTTTTAGTGTGTGATTACGAGTTTCTGAAGGAGTGTTCTTCAGGTTATGTAATGGGATTAGGGTTCTGCGTTTGATTCATTCAAGTTGATTAGAAGTGTTCTTCAGTTATGCTGCTAATCGAGCAGAAAAATAGGAAGTTCAGTTCAAATATAAGGCTATTTAAAAGCCAAGATTATTGAATAAAATTGCAGTCATTAAGCAATACAGTTCTCAAATCTGTTTGTTACTCTACATCCATCCAGAGTTTCTAACAGTTTCTGGTTTCCTTCTGTTTGTATTGATAGTGTATGGTTTAATCCATTGATATTTGACAGTGTAAGTTCTAATATATTGTGTAGTCATCCGGCCTGCTTTGCTGTCCCAACATTTATAACGTGAAAACAATCTCAATTATTTGTACTACCAGTGCGAATAGACCTCTCGTGATCACGATCACATAGTAACATTCAGATAACCAAACATAACTTTCTCGAATGAGTATGATATATACATCTAACTTTTGCATAAGAGATCAATTTAGTACGTAATATAACATAAAATAGAGCAGAGTTAGCTTAGCTAGCTCAACACTCGAAGAAAAAAATTGCTAGCAGTAACTTTCTAATTATCTTGATCTATACACTGAGTCTATATATTTTCTTATGCGTACGTATCGATGCTAATCCCTTGTTCATGGTCAAACCCCATCTTAATTGCCAAGTAAAAATGGATTAACCACAACAACCAAATCTCTTCTTATTTTGGTCAAAAATCAGGAAACTGTTATACGCACGGCAGTGTATGTACACGACACGATTTTAGCCATTTATAACAATTTATATGTTTGACCAAGCATATATCAATATTATATCTTCTAATCTCAACTGTTCATATGTGTTGTGTACATACACAGCCGTGTATTGAAGATATTGCGACAAAAATCCCTTTTTCTTGCTCAAGTAAAAATTTGATCCTATCCCAAAGCAAAAACCGTTTCCAGTCAGACATCATTATATTTTGTCTCCGAATACAACCTTTTCCAGAACTCGTGACTATCTCGGATTCCATTTCTTCCTCTCCACACTCCACTCTTATATATCAGACCTCACCATTTCTCACATTCTCATAGAAACCAATCCACCATGGAAACCTGACTCCTCATTCTCACCACTCTTTGATACAACAGAATATAAAGGGATAGGAGATTAGATCAATATGTTTTTTGTCTCAAATCCACGAGAAGAACTGGAATCCACCAGAAAAGTTGAGATAAACCCAAATGGTTTTTATAAAATCAAGGTTACAAATACATGCAAGTGATAGAGGCTCCTTATATAGGAGCAAATAAACCCTAAGGCAACTAACAATGAAACCTAAAAGTCCATGGATTAAAATAAAATAAAGTCCAAAACTAACTAATTAAAATAAAACTAAACAAACTAATAAAAAATAAAACTTGAAAATAATTAAAACAGTCTTTTAGAAGCCCAACGAGCTTGGATGTCCGAAAATAATTTACCACGATCAAACGGTTCTCCAATCTTTATTTTCCGTTGAAAATTGACCCCCCTTCGTTCTACATCAGTCTCCTCCACTTCAAAAGAACTCGACCTCAAGTTCATCTTGAATAAAGAAGAATAATTTATAGAAAACAAAATCAATAATAAATCCAATAATTGAACTTGTGGTTTATAAGTCGGATACTTTGCAAACTCTGAAGGCACAATCATGAATCTAACACCATAGATGAGTTTGTCAAATGCAATTTGAAAGAAGTCTTCTTGATTCCAAAAATTGCATTCTTTAATGGTCTTTGGTTCTGATTCTGGAAAAGTCATATGTGGCGAGGTTTCTTCAATACTGACAACCGAGTCAACATGAGCAAATTCTTTTTTAATCTGCAAAGTGATTTCTTCAACATTCTTTTCACACACATCAGGCTTTGCAGACTTGATTGTAATCTTGTTAGACTTCTTCATGAATAAATACGTCTCATCTTTATAATAACTATCGTTGACGCTTTCATGTCATAGTTTTCTAAAAAACACGTCACTATTATCCATATCAATCATATGACAAGTAACCTCATCGTTATAAAATTCTCCTATAGAGATGAGAACTTTACAAACCTCTGTCATGTGCATGATCATCAATCCAAAATAGATTGCTCAACTTCATTGTCGGTAATTGAAGAGAATGAACAACCTTACAGACAACAAAATTCTCATGTAGATCACTATCAATTATTATTGACCATACACTACCAGAAAAAAGACTATAGCAGACGAAATATCTAAAAACAGACCGACAAAATTTTTGTTCATCAGCTAAAGTCTACTTTAGCCGACGAAAAAAAATTTCATCGGCTAAGTTAAATTTTCGTCAGCTAAAGTGGAATTTTAGCCAACGAATTTTTTTTTCGTCGGCTAAAGTGATTTTTTCGTCGGCTATAGTATGTGAACTTTAGTCGACGAAATTTGAAAAGTTTAGCCGACGAAATTAGGGTATTTCGTCGGCTAAAGTAACTTTTAGTTACAAAATTGCACTACGGATATTTCGGTGACCGATTGACTGTTGTGATACCAATCTGGAAGCAGAACGGCCCTACGAGTCAAACTCAAGGCTTATGCAATACAGGCTTTTTTGGCCATCCGAGTTCGTTTAAGGCTTCAAAATGAAGTTTTTCTAAACGCTTAACACACGAAAATGCCATATCTATACCTATATGAGGTATTTTGGTCGAACCTTCAACACAACAAACACTCACCATAATGAGACGCAACTGTCTATCTAAAAATTTTGAGACATTTACCCCTCGCTGATAAGACTCTCCATATAGATAAATAATAGTAAATAGTAGGCATGTTGTGATTCCGGTCATCAAAATTCACAAACAAAAATACGACCGTCAGATATCATCAATATGTTGAAATATATCTCTGGTAAAAAATTCAACTTTATCCGCTAAATTTAAGGATTTCATCTAGACGGTCAATCTCGTAAGTCAAACCCCTAAATTGTATTGACTGCAACTATCAGCACCGATACTTTACCAGAATTACATGATTTTTCAACCGTAGACGTATTTCACCATTCCGGTCATATCTTATTTCACAACTTTTTTGCGTTTGAAGTTTCTACGTAGAGTTTGTTTTAGAAACGGAACATTTAAAGTTTAGTAAACAAGTTATACAACATTAGTACGCATGTTGTTATTCCGATGATCAAAGTTGAGAAACATAATTCCGACCGTCTGATATGATCATTATGTTGAAATATGTCTATAGGAAAATATTTAACTTAATCTGACAATGTTAAGGGCTCGATCCTTACTGTCAATCCCGTAAGTCAAACCTCTTAACGCACGGAAACGGTCATTTGACCGTCTAAATTACGTATTTTGCCCGGACCTTCAACTGAAAATAGTTTCAAATCGATGAGACGCAACCAGTGGTATAAAAATTTTATGAAAAATAACTACCGGAGATAGGGCTATCTCTAGGGAGAAAGAATGGAAAATTGAGTTAACCGCAATTATCGGTACTGAGACTTTACCGGAATTACGTGATTTTTCAACCATAGACGTATTTCACCATTCCGGTCATATCTTATTTCACGACTTTTTTCCTTTGAAGCTTCTACGTATAGGGTTTAGGGTTTTAACCGACGAAATTAGGATAATTCGTCGGCTAAAGTTAAATAAATAAAATAAATAACTATAGCCGACGAAATTAAGTTAATTCGTTGGCTAAGGTTAAATAAATAAAAAAATAAATAACTATAGCCGACGAATTACCCTAATTTCGTCGGCTAAAGTTAAATAAATAAATAACTATAGCTGACGAAATTCGTTCGCTAAAGTTAATTAAAAATTCAAATTTTTTGACGGTGATTTTTAAAATTTTGAATTTTTTTCTACTAAAATTTTAAACTTTAGCCGACGAAATTTCGTCAACTAAAGTTTAAAATTTTCTATATCTTTTATTTTTATCCTCCTCCTAATTTCGTCAGCTAAAGTTCAAAATTTTCTATATCTTTTATTTTTCTCCTCCTCCTCCTCGGAGGAAGGAGGAGAAGGATTTAGAGGAGGAAGGAGGACGAGAATGATTTAGAAAAGGTGGAGAAAGAGAAGGTAGGATGAGGAGTATGTTGTTGCCGCCGGAGTAAGAGGAATGAAGATGAAGAGGAGGAGAAAAATGAAAGATATAAAAAATTTTGAACTTTAGCCGAATAAAGTTCAAAATTTGCTAACATTCAAGTATAACAAGTTAGAATTCAATAAACTCACAAACCTTGCGAACACATCCATTTAACGAAAAAGAATTGCAAAACTGTTACTTGCATTAAGTTGAAAATAACAGGAGCCAACAAGATGGACAAGCAGCTTGTCCACTTTATCAGCTTAAATATTCAACACAGAACAGAATTTGTAAAATCAAAACTTCAAGTCTCGATACAAGGAAATATGAATACATAGCATAGGTGAACTTCTAAACAAAACTATGAAACATCAAGCATCCCCCTCATTTCTTCTTCTCAGAAGCTCCACCACCAGACCTGCATCAAAATAATATGCAACTATCAATAAAAATTCTAAAGAAATAGGATGCCAAGTACTCCTTTAGATACTAGATCAGACATATGAAATAAAATGCGGACACGATGGTTACCTCATCTTGCGAAGGACATTAGACATCTCTTCTCTCTTCTTCTTAGCCCTCTTGTGTGTTCCCAACTTTCTTTTGGCTACCTTCAGTGCTCGCTTGTCCTTGCCAACCTTCAAAAGCTCAGTGATTCTCTTCTCATATGGTGCAAACCCAGCAACTTCACGGATCAAATTCCTAACAAAGTGAACCCTCTTACTGGTTTTCTGCAAAAGCAAAATAACAACCATAAATATTAGCATGTGGCTAACACAACTCCAATAACAGTCTCACGTTACACTTGGTGCAGCCTATACTCAGTAAACACAAACTAAATCATGCAACCAAACAACTTCAACCAATACTTGCAATTTATACAAAACTATTAAACGAGAGAGAGAAACTCTAAACAAACAGCAATCAAACACAATTTTCCAAAGTTGTACAACACACAAGGCTATGCATTGCGAACACAACAGTCAATGAATGTCCATAGATAAACAAGACAAAGCACTATAAAATGAACCTACTCCTTTGCGATCGGAAGGGCGTGGAGCCAACTCCTTCTTGGTGGTCACGTGCCCTTTGTTCAACCCCACAAAGAGGCCGGTTTTCGGCTGCGCTGGTGCCATTAACTGCATCAACAACCCACATCAGTTGAACAAAATTCAACAAAAAAACCCGAATTATCTCAAACATTGAACAAATATGCATAACCTCTCAAATTCTCAAGCTAAAACCAAGATCAGACTCATCAAAAACGCATTTTTATAAACGAAACCAAAATTTCGACACTCAAGAGTAATAATTGCAGCTACAAATTTCTCAAAAACAAGCATAGTAATCTGAAAATAGGTGTGTTTGATTTGGGAACAAATTACTTGTGGAAATTTAATCTTTTCTGGGAGAACTAAGCAGGGAAGCTTAAAGTGTGAAGAAGAGAGGGCTAGGGTTTTTACCTGTGGATGGGTCAGCGAAGGGAGGAGGATCTCTGAGACGGAGCAATAAGAAGAGCTAGGGTTTTGGCTCTGAGCGTTGCTTTTATATGTGGTCTGATCACAAAATGATAATTGGGCCTGTACTTTTTGGACTCGCTGAGTCGGGTCTTGGTGAGAACCAAGGCCCAATTCAATTTCTAAAAATTGTTGGTTAGTAAATCCCTGGTTAATTAGAAGAAAAAAATCTTTTGTTGTAGGAAATATGACATGTGCGTGTGTGCACTTGGTCTTATGCCGTGTATATGAGCTTAGCTCATGGGCCTTATGCGTGTGTCCTAGTTGTAATATGTTTACATTATGGACTTAACTTAATTCTTTAAGAATTGACCCATTATACTTGAGTGAATCTCTATATAAAATTTTTTTCCTATTCATAATTGAGATTGATTCTATTCAGCCCCATATTATTCTACAAGATATCAGTCACGCTAGCTCTAAGAACCCTAGCAAAAAAGGCCGCCCCACCACCACCGAAAGAAAAAAACCCTAAAAACCTAAAGTTTTTTTTGTTGACCTCTTCCTTAGATCGTTGTAGCTACTGCCGCATTTGTTTTTCTGTCGCCGCCGCTATCTATAGTTGTTGTCACCACCGTTGCCTATCGCTGTAGCTGCCTTCCTGCTGCGCATAGTTGTTGCCGTCAATCATCAATTGTTGATCCTTCAAGGTTATTTGAAACTTTTATCGACAAAGGTATGTTCTATTGAACCCTAAACTCGTTCAAAGTTCAATAAACTCAGGGAGGATAAAATTTGTTCCTCACTTCTCCATCCTCATTCTATGTTTGGGACGTTTGAAAAATTTGCAAGTTGTTTTGTTGATTACATACCCTAGATGGAGTGATTGCATATGGATGCCATGCTGCTGCCAAGCGCCGCTGTAAGGGCCTGTCCCTGGGCACACTGCTACCAAACGCTGCATGTGCACCTGCTGGGCGCTGTTGTGTGCTGCTGCCAGGGTCTGTCCCTGCGTGCGCATGCGTAGCTGCCAGGCTTCATACGTGCACCCGCCAAGCTGCTGCAGAGTGTTGCTGCCAAAGATTACCCCTGCACGCACGCTGCTGCCGTGCACTGCACGTGTGCTTGCTATGCATTGCTGCTAAGGCCATGTATTGGCACGTGCACGCGGCTGCCAGCGACTGTTGAGCGTGCACCTATGCATCAAACATCCTCTCTAGGTCAGCATGGTGTTGTATCCATGGCTATTTTTATTTTTAAAATAATTAAGCATTGAATCTAAATGGTCTCGAACTAACTATTTGAAATCTTGTATGTAATGTCAATGGACAAACACATGCAGTTTGATCCGCTTGACGCCCAAGGCCGTGAGTATCACCGCTTGGTCCTCGACATGAGGCAGACTTTCATTGGCAATGACTATATTTCCACAATCAATCCTCCCACAAAACCCCTAAAAGAGGGTGAAGAGCTGCCTGACAATAGGACTAAGTCCAAGGCGCTTATGTTCATCCGTTGGCACCTGGATTCCTTATTGAGGTGACAGTACCGGCAAGTTACCGATCCGCTAGAGCTATGGGATAAGCTCGAGGCACGATTTGGTAATGTTCATATTGCTCTTCTACTAGAGCTGCAGGCCAAATGAGCTTCCATAAGGCTAATGGATTACAAATATGTGGAGGAGTTCCAGACATACATGCTTGCATTGTGTGCTCGCTTACACTTTTTTTGAGTTGAGAAGTCTGAAGATGATCTTATAGAGAAAACACTGCTCACTTTCCCCAGGTCGTCAGCCACGCTGATGAAACAATATATGCATGATTATAAGAGTAGTCTTACTCTAACGTTTGACTCTCTTATGACCCTATTGGTAACTGAGGAGAAAAATTGTAAGCTATTGACTAAGAACACTGCTCGGCCTGTTGGGATCCTAGCTATTCTGAAAAATAATTACAACAGTGCTAGTTTACTAGAGGAGGAAAAGTCATGAAGCCGAGAGCAAGAGATCGTCATGACCATATAACCGTGAGCAAGACTCCGACCGACGCACCTAGACTAGGAGAGGCACTAGAGGTTCTAAACGCTCTAGGGACTGTCCTAATACCTGGAAGAAGGATGATACAACTGCCCATAAGGGTCGTGCTCTCAAGCCGGTTCAAAAGTATGCCAAGCATGCTGCTGCTCATAGGACGAATGAATGTCATCGTTGTGGGTCTAAGGACCACTGGATGAAGCAATGCTGAGCACATTCATACATAGTGGCTGCATACAAGGAATATAAAAAATTGTGAAAAGCCATGTCACTGAGGATATGGATAGAGAGCCGAATGCCAACCCCACGGTTAATGATTTTCGAGAACAAACCGACTTAGATGCACCCGACTTTTGAAGTCGTTGAGCTCTTGTTTGCTTTTATCTCCATGAGTTTTTAGATTCCTTTCAAGCATTTGTAATAAGGCATCCTAATGCCATGTTTAGTTCGATTTTAGGGACATTTTGTTCTTGAGACCTTTGGTTGTAAACCATTTTATGCATGCAATAAAATTTCTATGTTCTTAACTTTTGTGTTCGATATGTTTATACAAACACAACCATTATTTGATGCACATTGACCCTTGTATGTCGCTCTCAGTCTCTCTAACGGAGATTAGAAGTCGAGCAACACTGTTTTATGCCAAATGCAAGCAGCTACCGAGCACTACCTAGGAGCTACTGAGCGCTACAACAAGCTGCCGGACATGGCTGCCAAGCTGTCATGCACTGTCTGCCAAGCTTTCGTGCACCTGGCTACCAGATGCCGACGGTTGGATATCTGCTGCCGACCCTATGTGCCTGCTAGCTGCTGACCCCTGACTGTTTTTTCCAACATTGTGTGTTAGTTGTCGATCATGTGTGCTAGCTACTGCATGCTGTGTGTGGAATGCCAACATCTATATGTCAGATGCCGATAGTTGGTGCATGTTGTCGGCCGTTGCCTAGCAGCAGTCGTGCAATACACATAAACTATCATGCATTGTGCATGAGATGCCGAGTATTAAGCACCAGCTGCCTAGCACTGATCACCAGGAATCGTGCACTAAACACCAATTTTTGTGCACTTGCATCAGAGGCCAAGCACTAAACATTAGCTACATAGCACAAAACACTAGTGACTGTGCACTAGACGCCAACTATCGGGCATTGTGCACCAGTGACCGAGCTCTATGCAATAGCTGCCGAATCTTTGTGCACTAATGTCGTGCACTTGACACAAGCTGTCGAGCTCTGCTGCCTAATATCGTGCGCTTTGTGCGCTAACGGTTGTGCTGCCACTGAATGTTTCCGAGGCTCAGTGCATCGGCATATATATAAAGGCCAAGCACTCTCGTGATCAATTACTGACTAAGTGAACACTTCTGTGTTGTAATATATATATATATAAGGAAAAATAGTTAATATACCCTATGAACTTGGTTCTAATTATCAATTTGTACCATTATCTTGCATTTGTACCAATTTACCTTCTCAACTTGGTAAAAGCTACAGATTTGCACCATCTCCGTTAAATCTGACGGTTTTCATCCAATTTTCAATCATGTGTTATGCACATGAGGAGTATAATTATGATATTATATTTTTTTTGTTTTAATAATAATAAAAATATTCAAAAGGGAGATTTAAATATATTCAGGCATATTTTTTTTGTTCAAAAATCTATTATTTATTTAATATGTATTTTTTGTACAATTTTGTTTACCTATTCATTTAATCTTTTTGAAGGACATACGTATGAGTCTCCTTTTTAAAGATGTTTATATTGGTAATGTTAATAAAAAAAGTGCATAAAAAGTAAAAATAAAATTGATTTGATGTCAATAACAATGAACACGACATAATTTGTAGGACTGAACAAGTCAAATATATCGATAAAAATAATATTTATAACACATAAGTTTTAGATGGATAAGTATATATGAATATTCGTTTAGAGATTTTGTTTTATTATTTTAATTAATAAAAAATAATATAAATTGATAGTGATACTCGTCACATGCATAACATATGACTAGAAATTTGATAGAAACTATCCAATTTAAGAAGGGGGTGCGAATCCGTAATTTTTACCAAATTAAAGAGATAAATTGACAAGTTAAGGTGTAAATTAAAAATTAGACTCGGTCGATATATTAACTATTTTGTGTGATGGAGCACTCGAGCTGAATTAAAAAGATAACAAATGCCAGAGCTGGCCTTGCCAATCATTATTGGCTTTTATGTTTCTTTTCACTTCGTGTTCAACCTCAAATGGGCCTTGACTTGCAGGTACACACCACCCTTTTTCACCTTCCCCCTTAAACCTTTATTCCCTTCCCAATTTAACCAATTTCCATCTCTTTATTCATTAAAAAATAACCACACTTTCTTAGTTTCATATTGAGAAACTAAGTCCATGCCTCTCAATCTTTGATTTACATGTGAAATCCACCTAAGTTTCTCGTGTTGTGCCGTGAGATTCCGTTATTCATGGTACTGGGTTTTTGTTGCTTTCTTCTTTTTGTCCCTGTTTGCTGTGATTCTGGAACATCTTAGAAATACAGTTATGGTTGAGACTCTGTTCAGTTCATTATGAAATCTCAGCTTCTGGGTTTTCAAAACAACTGTTCTGATCCCAATTCTGATCTTAAAGCTCTGGCTAGAGGTACCCTTAACTTTAATGCCAAATTTATTGTAGGGTGTTTAGTTTAATGTATCTAGTCAAATTCATTATACCCCTTAACTATCTTGTTCTGTTTTAGTAATCTGTTTAGTCTATTGAGTTGGTCTAACATTTTTCAATGCCGCTGTTGTATTGATATTACCTGATCTTGTTTATGAAATCGCAATTTATAGTTCAATTATGTGGTGCTGATAGTGAAATGTACTTGGCAGTTATTAGCTCGATGAATTCTCGAATGTGTGGGTTTTGATCTGTTGTGTTTTGGTTAGACTGTAGACCTCAATGTCGATCTTATGTGGCTGCCCTCTCATTGAGTGTGTCTACTGTCTGGCGTGTACTCGGTGGGCTTATAAGCGATGCCTCCACACGGCAGGTCATGACAGTGAGACATGGGGCCTTTCCAGTGCTGAAGAATTTGAGCCTGTTCCTCGCATCTGCCGCTACATTCTAGCAGTTTACGAAGTTGATCTTAGGTGCCCACTTTGGGAACCCCCTGGTGGATATGGAATTAACCCGGATTGGTTAATTTCTAAGAAAACATATGTAGATACCCGGGGGCAAGCTCCTCCTTATATATTGTATCTTGACCATAATCATGCGGACATAGTTCTTGCGTTTAGAGGCCTTAATTTGGCAAGGGAGAGTGACTATGCAGTTTTGTTGGACAATAAGCTGGGGAAGAGGAAATTTGATGGTGGATATGTTCACAATGGGCTTCTGGACGCTGCTGGATGGGTTCTTGATGCGGAATGTGGAACGTTGAAAGATTTGGTTGAGAGGTATCCTAAATATACTTTGACATTTGCGGGACACTCCCTAGGTTCAGGTGTAGCAGCGTTGTTGACAATGTTGGTGGTACAGAATAGGGATAAGTTGGGAGACATTGAGAGGAAGAGGGTTAGGGGATATGCCATTGCACCAGCGAGGTGTATGTCATTGAACTTAGCTGTCAGATATGCGGACATTATCAATTCTGTTGTGCTTCAGGCAAGATCGAGCCTTTTCCTTTCAACTTTTGTCTCAGTAGAAAGAATATTTGCAATTAGTTTGCATGACTCTGCATCTTGCATTGCCTCAGCTACCTTAGATTTTAAATTTGTATGATCCTTCCTGCACATTCCTTAGGTTTGATTGTGATCTTTATGCTGAACCAGGATGACTTCTTACCACGGACAGCCACACCTTTGGAAGACATTTTCAAGTCACTTTTTTGGTATAATTACATCTTATCCTTTGTCTCTAACTGTTTCTTTGATAGTATAGTTAATACTATATTACTAGTCACATCATTTTGTTGCTGATATATAGCATTAGTCACTGCACCATCAATCTGTTCAATCTTAGTAAGGGGTTAATGGAAACTTGGTAAGGAGTAACCAAACTTTGTTAAGTGATGAGTGATGACATCAATTCTTTAGTTATCTGGATTGTCACTGTGTTCTTATAGTTAGATTTTATTTTACAGTTTGCCATGCCTATTATGTCTACGATGTATGGGGGACACATGTATACCCGAGGAGAAGATGATCAAAGATCCAAGGAGGCTGTATGCACCCGGCCGCCTCTATCATATTGTTGAGAGAAAGCCCTGCAGGTATTGTAATGCATTTGAAATATACTTAGGGAAATTTGTCCTTAACTATATCCATAAACTTGGACTTAAATTCATAAGAACGAGATTCCATTGTTATTCTCGCACTGAACATTAGATAATATATGTTTCTTCAGCTGTTACCAACTTGTAAGTATTCTGAACACATTTCTATTAGGGATATTATACAAATTCTACCTGGTGTCGGTGGGATTTGCGCATCAACCTTGAAACAAAGCTTCAGTTAATATGATTTTTTCCTGATCAGAGGAGCAATAACTTAATAACCGTTAATTTTATGCTGTTAAAAGTGTGTGCTGTCTATATACTTTTTCTTGCAGGTTAGGAAGGTTTCCCCCGGTTGTCAAGACAGCAGTGCCGGTAGATGGGAGATTTGAGCACATAGTACTCTCTTGTAACGCTACTTCAGATCATGCCATCATTTGGATAGAGAGAGAAGCTCAAAGGGCACTAGATGTAAGTTCTAGATGAAAAAAACAAATTGAAGCATATGGTTTTACTTTCGTTGGAAATAACTCTGTATCTTAGGACAAGTTGTTGGAACTAAAGTCATACACTGGTGTCAATTTATCGGTTTTCAGTTAATGTTGGAGAAAGCTCAAAGTATGGAGATTCCACCAAAGCAAAGAATGGAGCGGCAAGAGACTATAGTGAAAGAGCATACTGAGGAGTACAAGGCTGCGTTACAGAGGGCTGTCACATTGGCCGTACCTCACGCATTCTCACCGTCACCATACGGAACTTTTGATGAGCGGGAAGAGGAGGAACACTCATACAGATCAAGCGGGGAATCGTCTTTTGGCTCAGCTAAGAAAGGCAAGACATTTGTAGAGAGAAGAGAGTAAAAAGAAAAGAGTGATTTTGGTTGTTAATATGATGATTGTTTTGTCCATTATTAGTGACTGGATGTAATCCTTTTTACATAGGGAAACTGAGTCCTCCAAAAACTGCCTTCATTGATTCTCTGTCATCTGATCTTCAGCCCAAACGATACGTCTTAAACTTGAATGAAAAGAGTGAGTGATAATGTTGCTTAAATTACTTAATAACAAAATCATCAAGAGCTTGAAAATGAAGAAATATGGACAGTTACGATTAAAATCATCGAAAACTTTTTTTATTAAGAAACTAAATACATTTTTAAAAAGAAAACATTTTCACACCTAAACTCTGACCACCCCTAATTGAACTGGTCTTACAACGGGTCGGATCACTCAACCCGCCACTCACGCAGAACAAGTGGCTCTTCTGAAAGTTTTTGCAAGGCTATTGAATTCAATGGCTTCTTTTCTCCCAATCTTTCTTCTTTCGACCATCTTCTCCATCTCCTCTTCCTCTGCCCAAATGTAAGATTATTTCGACCATCTTCAGGTACATTGATGAAATTCATAATGGATGAGTTTTTATCAAGTTTTCAGCTTCGATGAAATATGTAAATGCTATGTTGGTTTTAATAATCTGACATGATGCTTGTTGCAATAGGGTGTTTCTATACGAAGGATTCCTATCTGATGAGGAGTGTGACCACCTTATTTCTTTGGTATATGACCGAATTCTTCATTGTGGACTATCAGCTTGTTGATTGCTAAAAATTTCTTATTAGATTTGAACTTGTGGTTTGGGCTCAGGCAAATGGTGGAGAGGGAAAGTCTTCGACAGATTATTATGAATCTGGAAACAACAATACTAATAGGATGCTGAAAAGTTTAGAACTTCCCTTGAACAAGGGGGTAAGTTCTCATGTTTTGTTTGGCTCATTATTGTAATTTGGTTTCAGAATACACTTGGTACAACGAGCATTGAGGTGTGTGTTGCTAATCAATTTGTGCCAGTATGCCGGTGCTTGTTCCAAAACCATTTCTAGTTTTCTACTATTAACACTCTTTTGGTTTCCAGGATGGTATAGTTTCAACAATTGAGGAAAAGATATCAGCCTGGACTTTCCTTCCTAAAGGTATCTTCCCTGTGTTGTTGGCTTGTTGCTGTAGTATTCTACTCCTTGAACTGTATGCCTCGAATTATGTGTAGCTTACGTAGAATTGGTACATGACTGCCCTTTCAGAGAACAGCAGGGCTTTACAGGTTTTGCATTACGACCTTGAGGAGGTGGAGAAGAATTACAACTATTTTGGTAATGAATCCACATCAGAACAAAGTGAGCCCTTGTTAGCAACAATTATTCTTTATCTCTCAAACGTTACTCGTGGTGGTGAGATTCTATTCCCAGAGTCAGAGGTGAGACTGAATCTATGAAGCTTTACTTGTATGCATAGAGGCTTAGATTTTGTGTTGTTAGTTGTTACTAACTACACATGAACTTAAAACTATTTCAGCGGAAAAGCAAGGCCTGGTCTGGTTGTGGAAAGAATAGCAGTATCTTAAAACCATTCAAAGGAAACGCAATTCTGTTTTTCGGTCTCCATCCTAACGCATCTCCTGACAAGAGCAGTTCCCATGCCAGATGCCCTGTACTCGAAGGCGAAATGTGGTGTGCCACAAAGTTGTTTCATGCTAAAGCCATCCCTCGCAAACATTCCTCGTCTGATTCTGATAACAGTGAATGCACTGATGAAGACGATAGCTGTCCCAGGTGGGCAGACATTGGTGAGTGTCAAAGGAACCCTGTATTCATGATTGGCTCGGATGATTACTACGGTACATGCAGGAAGAGTTGTAATGTGTGCTGGATTGCTTAGTGAATTTTATCTCAACAAGACAACAACCAGTTTAACACAATGCATATGGATGAATAAAGATTTCAATGTAGACATCTATCTTCTTGTTGACTTTCACTGTTTCAGTTCAGATACATAGTACAACAAACAATTACTGTGTGCAAGGTAACATTAGTAGTAGCAGCAAGTAAACAAAACAAAAATTTGATGTATTTATTCAAGCAAGTAAAAGATGAACGTGAAAATCAAAATTTGATGTTTAGGTATGATATTGGGTATGCTTCTCGTAAACCAGCACCAAAGGGATCAGTTGAAGTTTCTCGTAGGTGCCACAAGGGATTAATAGTCTATATATCATCTCACTGAGAAGAAAGTCAATGGGCCTCTTTCTTGCAAGAAAGCAAATGGCAGTGTGAGTTCTGCATTGAAAGGAAGGTAAGTTATTAAGGTCCTCTACCTTGTGTTGTGAGTTATGGTTGGATACCGATTCCAATGTACAGACCTCTACATTAAAATGTGCTGTTTTTTCTTTCGTAAGGAACCTCCTTGATGAAAGAAGTCGTTTGACCAAATCAACGAAGGTAACCAATTTCTAATATAATTTTAATGCTAAGTCATCTGATTTTAATCTATCAGATATTATTAGATGCATGTTTTTAAACCTGCATTTTAGCATACTAAATTTGAATGCAGGCAAATGCTGTCAGATGTCTCAACCATTGAAACTACTGTACCTGAGAAGGTAAAGCTTTTCAATTTTTTTCCAGGATGTTTCTACTGAGGAAGTCAATCTTAGTGATGCTAACAGTAGCAGAGATGCGTTGGCTTTAGTTGAAGAAGGTTGGTTTCATCTTCCTATAATTTGAATAACAGTAGCTGAGATGCGTTGGCATTAAAAATGAAATCACTTTGTTCTTCCACTCCATTGTGCATAAAGATAAGAGAGGAGAAAGATACTTCATCCAATAACTTCCTCTGTACAGACATCATGGAATCAAACGCCCCGGTTGCCAGTCAGGATATAAGTTCCAATGATAGTTGGAAGCTTGCAAATGTCAATAATATCATGGAACCAAAGACCCCAGTTGCCAGTCAGGATATAAAACACAATGGCAGATGGGATGTTGCAAATGTCAGTCAAGAATACCTTGGCCTCTTAAACACCCCTAGCAAGTTTGTGTTATGGTAAGTATCTATTGATCAGCATTGTACTTATTTTCTTCTTTAGATGCTCTTTACTTGTTCCAGTTTAGTTCATGTAGAAATGTTGATATGGAAATGTGGAAATGCCTAGAAACTTCATGTAATTTGTTTTACTGTAATGGTACATCTATTCATCTCTGTGTTTTGTAACCATGCTAGATTGGTCATCATAATTGTTTCTCTCATTCTGTATTCCGACAGCATCGAGTCTAATATCCACCATTAGACTTCAAGATGTTAAACTATGCTAACTGATCTTAACCTGTAACCCTACTGAGCTAAACCATTAAAGGTTAAACAGCCAAAGCATTCACGATGTTTGGAGACAAATCCATTTGATTCCCAGATACTGATGAGTGATAACACGTGAATAAAATCTCAAAGCATAACTAGACAAATATAATGTTGCATGAAGTGGAATTAACCAACACAAAATGGTTTACCTTCGCCTATGGACTCCGTCAAATCCCTGCAGTTCCGGCAAGTCCTCAATCGGGGCTTCAAGCTCTGTATAATGGTTACATATTTACTTATAATATGGAAGGGATTGATGTACTTTACCGGCACTACTGAATCACCTGTTACTGCTGTGACCTCTGGAAGTATGGAACCTGCTTTGAAGAGGGGAGACGTTTTGTTCTTGCACATGAGTAAAGAACCTATTCGTATAGGAGAAATTGTCGTTCTTAAAGTTAATGGCCGCAAGTTCCCAATTGTGCATCGTGTCATTGAGGTTCAAGAGAAGGTACCGGAGAAATAGATATTCTCACAAAAGGAGATAACAATCCCGAGAATGATAGACGTCTCTATGCTCCGGGTCAGTTGTGGCTTCAACGGCGCCATGCTATAGGCAATCTTATCCTATTTTTCATATAAATACAACAAAGGAGATATACAGCTGCACAGGGGTTTTAAAAGAAATGAAAGAACCCCAAATAAAATCCTACTGGGCTAAAACAAAATGAAGAAAAGGTGACCTGACTCATCAACCGCTATAATTAAGAAGGGCCTGCATTTCTGGTAACAATCGTCGTACATGTGAATTGTTAGCAGGGTTCACTTTGAAAGATCGCCATGGCCAACATATATGTCTCACCCTTCGGCTATGGCGCTCTCTGCTTTCAGCTTCTTCTAGCTGTCTTGATAGTTCCTCTATACGGTTACGGAGTCCTGCAGCCCTGCTGTCAGCCAGCTGGAGGGACTTCTCTGCTGCTGCATGAGCAGCCATGGCGTTAGCTGCAAGTTCTTCCTTCAGCTTTAATTTGCCATTTGATATGTCCAAAGCAGCTCTTGTTTTCTCCAATTCTTGCTTCAGAATGGCAATCTAAAGAACAGTAATGAAATAAACTGAGTGACTGAGAGAATATTATCCAAGACAAGACTTTTATAGACGAATTTTCTGAAACAGGCAGAACCACAGAAGCAGGAAAGGATGTAAAAACCTCATGATTATGAGATAAAGATAGAATGCAAATAACTTAATCCCAGTATATCATTCACAAAGAAGTGATATTTTGCAAAGAATGACTGGTGTTACCAGTTTTTCGCGTTCTTCAATCTCATTTTTCCCAGCTTCAACTTCCAATTCACAAGCTTTTCTCCATCTGGCAACCTCTGCTTCAGCATCCTTCATTTCGCTCATGTGTGCCTCAACCTTAACATCCATAAACGATGGGGTAAGTTAGCAAGAATATGACCATCCTTCATAAAATTACAATAAAATTGACTGTAAAGAGCTAGCAATTACATTTTCGGTTAACACCCTCTCTCTGTCTTCTAACTCCTTTATGTACAGCATGTTTTCTGCAATTTGTTGAGATTGTTTCTCTGTGAGACTCTGTAGGCGCTCAGTGTCTGACCTGGCATAGAAAAGATGGTAAGTAATCCATACTTTAAGCAATGATATTCAACTTCTGTAGACTAGTAGAGTGTGGCCTAAAAGGTGCGCACTCATGGACAAAGGTTTTATGGCCTAATATCAGGAATTTAGATCTTATGTCTTTGTCTGAACAAATATCTTGAACTAAGAAATACATATCAACGTTGGAGAAACATTCTCTCTTTTCTATATCATAACACTTAACACAGATGCATTTTCTTTCAAAACCTAATCACAAAACAGTGATGTGAGCAGGCACATGATTTGAAGACAGGTTTACCTTGATTCTTCCAACGATCTTCTCAATTGAGTGATCTCCTGGCGTAGGTTCTTCATTATCTTCTCCACTGTAGATGCCTGATAAGAATAGTGACAAACACTAACCATCATTATCCAACAACAAGAAACAAAATTAGCTTCCGCTTTATCTTTGAGCAGTACTGCATACATCATACATTATCTACTTCTCAAAGGCAGAACTACCCATATCAAGCACAATTTAGACTTGGCTATGAACACTATCCAAGAAATCTGCAAGTTTTAGTGAATTGTAACTTGTTTGCACTAAATCACAGCTGCAATTTTCAAGCTGTGATAGAAGATTCAATGCACCAGATTCCATCGAGAAGTTTAAGCCTTTAAACAAATAGTGCAGTTAACAATATAACTATCAGACAACATCCTCCTCTCCCAATCTTCTAGAACTAAATTTGCTAAAGAGATTCTGAAAAACAATATAACTATCAGACAACATCCTCTCCCAATCTTCTAGAACTAAATTTGCAACTACATTTGCTAAAGAGATTCTGAAACCAAAACAAAAGGAGCATAACTCACCAGACTGACAACCTCCTCCTCACACTCGCTGCTATCCGACTTGCTACTCGCCCCAGACCCCATTCTATCCAATTTTGCCCCAGAACCCTCCAATGTCTGCTCATTGCCTCCACTCCCCATCAAAAACCCGAACGGCCCGAACCCAACTCTCTGCAAAATAGCCACCCTCTTCGTCTCGCTGCTCCCCTTCAGCCTCTTCTCCACAGCCTCCTTCTCCACCAAAGCAATCCGCAGCAATGTGCTGATATCCCTATTCTCCTCCGTCAAACTCACCAGGCTGTTCCCCAATTGCCTCCTCTCATTATGCCTAATCTCTTTATACTCCTCCACTTTCACCTCCGCCCTCTCCACCAGCCTGTTGATTCCCATAATCTCCTCCCAAACTGCACTCGACTCACCATCAGATACTAAGCTTAGACTCAATTCGGATTCCCCCTCGATACGAGACTGCTCATCATTCAACCCTTCAATAATCCGGACCAGCTCCTCCTTGATCGGCCGTAGCGAATCAACACACTTGATCAAGAACTCGTCTTCTTCCCTCCTCTCAATCTCCAACCTCTCGATTCTCTCTCTACACAATCTCACCTCATCTTCCAGACTCTCCTTCCTCCTCCTCTCCTCATCGATCTTCATCACATACGCGTCCTCCTTCTCCCTCGAAGCCGCCTCCGCCTTGCGCAGCTCTTCCCTTAACGCGTCCCTCTCGCCGGCAACCTCTCCGACGGCTCTGGTCAACTCCGCCGCCGCGTCGTCTCTTTCTTTCTGGACTCGGTTGAGGTCCTCCTCCATCGCCGCCGTCTTGTGTAGGAGCTTAAGGTGAGACTGGCGGAGGGACTCGAGCTCAGCGCGGAGGAGAACATGATCGGAGGTCGGCGAATCGGGGCCGTTGATTTGGGTTTCGGTTCCCATTGTCCGATAGGTATATGCTGATTAAGGATCATAGTGAAGAAAGAGTGAACGGAAAGAGTTTCGGAGCTACTAGTCAACTCAAATTGAGAGAGAGTCTGGTAAGGAAAGCGTGTAGGTCTAGATTTTTTTACTCATACGGCAGCCCAGACTGTGCAATTAATGTGTGTGAAATTAATGTGTTGTCAATCTATTAACGAGGTGTAATGGTGACGATGTTAATATATAATATTTTTAACAGAATTGTTTTTTGGTTGGCTATAAAAAGTTATTTATACTTTTAGATAGGGTTTAGAGTAGATTATATTTAGATCCGTTCTAGATTATAATCATGTAATCACTTGTATGTAGGTAGGTATGTCTCATCATTTGGTCATTTGACTCTATCAGTCTTAAAATTTGTCCTACCTTCTAGGGCCGAAGCCCTATCCGGCTCTCCATTAAGGCAGACCGGTCCTAGCCCTTCTCGAGTAGGGTAAGGGTTGAGCAAATGAAACCCGATCATACCCTACGACCTTACCCTAATGAGCCTTTTAGGGCCGAACTCGGTCCGACCCTAAAACCCGTCATTTAGGCCCTAATAAATTTTTTTATTTTTGTATTGTTTTATTATGTTTTTTATTTTTTTAGATACAATACAACTAATCTTCTCTTTTGTAGTTGATTTGCCAGCTTTGTTCATTTGATTTCCTTTTGTTTTGTTGATTAACGATTGTGTTTTGATGATTTAGAGCATTAGTTCGTGAGATATATGAGTATAACCACTTAATTTATAGATAGATATCTTAAATTAAGTATAATGTGTATGCATGCATGTTAAATATAACATAAAAAATAAGGTTCATTACATATAATTCTAAAGTTAAATTGTGAGAAAAAAATAACAAGCTCATCTCGACCCTGTTTAGCCCTATTTAAATGGTCGGCCTTACCCGACCCTATTAGCCCTAATGAAATGGGCCGTTAGGGCTGACTAGGACTTACATATTCAAGTCTCAGTCTTATTTTACCCGTTTTTAAATTTTGTTGACTTTGACCGAGTCCTATCCTACCCTAAACCCTATGGGCAAGAAAGAATATGAGAACTGGTCTACCACTCAAATATCTAAACGGTTGTGATGGTTTATTTTTTTAATATAAATTAAAAAAAAGTGTCTGCAATTACAATTACTTGCCTGGTAATAGTGTCTTGGTAAGGATTAATATTTTAATTACCGTTGAGTGCTTAGCCTATTGTGATTGTCTATTGTCGTGTTTGTTGAGTGCTTAGTTTATTTTGGATTATAGTACTTTTTCATATAATTTTCTAACTAGCACCGGAGTGTTTTTTCATTTTTTTATCTTTTATTTATTTAGATTTTAATACCAAAAAAAAAATTATTTATAATCTATCTCCACTTTTTATCTTCTATAAAAAATAAATTTTATTTTAAAGAATATAAATTATCTATTTTATTTATATTTTTTAAAATTATTAAATTTAAACTTTAATAAATTAATGACATAATCAAAAATTTAACTATTTACTCTCATTCCTAAATCTATCCTGACTTTATTAATACTAGCATGTTTACCCACACCACAGGTTATTTATGTTGTTTTTTTTAGTATTATTTATTTTTATTTATTTTTACATATATATTAAAAAAATAAAAATTTAGAAATGTATTTCTTAATTCAGTTATTGTATTTATTCTCACACATTTTCTCACTTTCCTCTCTTCCTTAATTAAAGGAGTGTATTACTCAAAATTTAAAAACTGACCGGAGCATTCCTCTTCTTTCCTATTTTTTTGGTTTCTCCCTTCTTTTTTCTTTTCTTGTTTAGTTAATATACTTCATTCAGTATTTAAATAAAATTGAAGAATAATAAACCATATGTGTTTTAGAAAGTTTAAAAATTTAACTTTTGGTGACAATTATTTATTTAGAGATAGATTAAGAACATCTTTAATTTATTTTCTTTTAAAAAGAAAATAAAAAATACATTAATAATAGTTTTTTTAATAAGAATCGACACTCAACAGTTCACCGTCTCCTCAGAATTCCAGCTTCTTTCCTATTTGCCAAAAAAAGAATTCCAGCTTCTTTACGACTCGGTGATGACTCAGTCTCACCCACCTAGTCCAAACTCACCACACCAATTCCCTTAATCCCCCGAAACCCTGAGCAGATAGATGGGGAGTGTTGAAGAAGAGCCTGTGTGGGATGTGGAAGAGACCATCTTCGTTGCGGTGGGGAACGACGTGAGGCAGAGCGAAACGACGCTGTTTTGGGCCGTCAACAACTTCGTAGGCAAGAACATCTGCCTCCTTCACGTTCAACAACCATCGCTGTGTGAGTAGTTGTGATTTTCTCTAATTTGAATTCCGAGTCGTTTCTGTTTCTGATTTCAGTTCATGATCGTAATCAATATGATCACTATTTTTGCAGATGATGGAAATAGTTCAGCAGAGTTACGCAATCTTCTAAACGAATACCAAATGATTCTGGTTGGAGCTGGAGTGAGTTTTGAACCCTCTAACTTGTAGTGCTATTGTACTTGCAATACATAATTTCCACTTAGACGAAACATGTGATACAGGGGAAACAGAGAAGATAACTCTGAAATAGAGATTGGCCCTCCTTTGTTACTGGAACAGAGGAACCAGAACACTTAAGTACAAATTCAATTCTTTGGCCGCGAAATCTAGGTAGGCACACTCCCCAGATAATTTTTGTCACTGATGACATTGTTTCTAATGTAAGACTACTAGACAAGTGACATCGTTACAGAGTTCTGCAGACGCCGAGGACGATTTCAATGAAGTGGAAGATTTGTCGTGGAGGTTAACCTCACTACTGATAGAAGAGGTAGGAAAAGGTGTAGTTGTCAGATGATTTCACTAAGAATCATCTACAGATTTGATGGCATTTAGTTAATCTTTAGTGCCGCATCTTTTTAGGAGGAAAAAGCAGCTGGTGGAAGTTATGATAAAGTAAAGCAAACCGTTTTGGACAGAAAGAACTCTGAACAAAAGGAATTTGAAGATAGAGCGAGGAGGTGGGAAGTAGAAGATGATGCCATGGAGGCTAAATGCAAGGTAACATATATCATTTGATAATCTTTCTGTAGTGGTATTGATTTAGCAGGATGCTGCGGTTCCGTATTAACATTCAATTGTTTTTTAGCTAACATCTCAATATTGTTTACACTGTTCATAAATCCTTATTTTATCAGTAGCTTGGAACTTTTGGAAGGAATGGAACTCTTAGCCTATCCTATTATCCTAACAAATCTCGCCACATTCAATTGTTTTTTAGAGAACATCTCAATATTGTTTACACTGTTCATAAATCCTTATTTTATCAGTAGATTGGAAGGAATGGAGCTCTTAGCCTATCCTATTATCCTAACAAATCTCGCCACCCTCCCTCCCAATTCCAAACAACAAGGGTAGTGTATTCTATTTTGGACCTAGAATACTCTGCTCTTTTTTACCAGGACAGAAACGAGTCAAGAAACTCAAAGGAGGAGTTTCAGAATCAAAACAAAAAGGAATAGTTGAAGTACTGGCATCAAATGTCAATGTAGGTCTGAAAATAGGATCATCTGAAAAGAAAGTGAAGACTGCTGGATCTTTAAAGAAAGCAAGAAAATGAAATGAAGTTTCAAGGCCAGTTTCTTAACTTTCTTTACTACTGTATTTTGAAATTTGATTGTTGCATCTTTACTATTACTTTTTGAGTTCTGACCATGTTCAGAAACTTTGTGATTTTGAGTTTGCTTATTTGCTACTGCTATCAGTGCTATGTTGAACAATTGAAGTATTTGAACATTTGAACTGTAATCATGCATCTCAGTTTGAGACTCTGAGACTGAGTTAAGTTCATGAGTTGTTTATTAATGTCTTGTTGGGGTTGTTAAGTGATATTGCAATTGAGTATTTGTGATTGACAGGTAACAAGTTTGCTAAAAAAACTAGCAAAACCTATTGATTATTTAATATGGAAATCCAATAAAGATGATTTGGGAAAAAAATTTCTTGTCATTTTAAGCCCGAAAACCCGCAAAACTGGCCCGGCCCGATCTAGACCCGAAACAAACGGTTTCTGTCTAAAAAATGCCCCACCCGGAAATACCGGGTTCAGGTTCGGGTTTCAAGTTTTTTGGCCCGACCCGGCCTGAAAACAACCCTAGGCTTCACTGTTGGATAGAGTAGAAATAATAAAATATATCAAAAAAGATGTTAAAATATTGAAAAGACTAAAATACCCTTCCTCTGTTAATATATTTAACGAATGCAACGATTTGAGATATCATTATTAGGCGAGGATAAAAACGTGAAACATTATTTTAAAATTTTTAAAAATGTGGGATACTGAAAGTCAGCTTCTAAAAAACATAGGATACTGTTTGAATTTTTTTTCTTTAACGAAATAGCAAGTTTTTGCTGAAACTACAAATTCAAACTTTCAAGCAAAGTAAAATTTGCGTTCTTTATTTTAGAAACCACACTCTTTAATTTCTTATTTTTAGTAACTTAACTCTTGTTTCTAGTAATTGCATTGTCTTTTTATAAAAGCCTGAACGAAAACTCGAAAAGTGGAAATAATGTCATTACACAACGGATTCATATTATTCATATTGTCTTTTTTTAACAGGATATTATTCATATTGTCTTTTTTTTAACCGGATATTATTCATATTGTCTTTTTTTTAACCGGATTTTTCTAATGTTAAGGTACTTACTGTAATTCAAAACATATGACATCATAATAAATAAACACCCTTCAAAATAATTCATTTTCCCTTTTTTCTTTCTTTTCTTATTACCCAACTCTCTCTGTCTCTCGCTCTCTTCCTCTTCCTCTTCGTTCCTTGCATTTTCTTCTTGCCGATTTTCGTTCCCGCCGAACGCTCGGAATCTCATTCCCGCCTGCTCCGAATCCCTCAGATCGCCGGAGCCTACTTCTCTCCTCGCGCCGATCCACCTCCTCTGGTACGTACGCCGATTACTCCTCACTGTTCTTCTCTACCTCCTAGACTTGGCACAATCGCTTTACCGATTCCAGATCACGCTCTTCTAAACCTTGGCCTTTTCTCATCTTACATGCCTTTCGATTTCGTGTTCGACTTTCTTGCTGTGCTCTGTTTAGATAGCTGGTTCGACTTTTTGAAATAGGAGAATATTGGAATTGGAATCAGTTTAGTTTAGTCGCGAATGGTTTAGTTGATTTTGTGTTTATGCTGTGAGATAAATTAGTTTGCGTTTATGCTGTGAGATAAATTAGTCTGCGTTTTTCGGTTAGATTTTCGGAGGACACCTAATAGAGGACTCTATACTGTTGTTTTGATTCGATATTCGTGTGTGCTATAATGTGGAATTGCTTCTGTAATGAGGTTTTATGGATATTCACGGTGGAGTGGAGGTGGTTAAGCTGTTCGGCATGTTTGTGGTAGATCTGTATCGGTAGAGATGCTTAGGATCAATTTGTAGAACACTTGCTGTTATTGTGACTGCTTTAGTAATCTCGAGGAGTACATTGTTGTCATCAGATATAGATATATATATATAAGAAATGTAGTGTAGAAGAAAATTTATGTCATTTCTTTGCTTCATTTGATCTTACATATTTCTGGTCCAATAAAAAGAGATAAAATTTATCAATTGGCATTATGTGTTTTTTTTTCTTCTGCACAAAGGCACCTAGTGATTTTACGATTGAATGTGTGGTTCAGATGCCAATTGCTAAGATAAAGGGATCAAACACTGATGCTATGAAATCAGAAGGAAATGACTCCCTTGACACTATCATCAGACAAGTTGCAAAAGAGCCTTCTATTTCTTTCTCTAGGGCTGGTGATAGCCCAGTTCCATGGATTCAATTACTTCATGCCTTAGATCAACAAGGTACCTGCTGGTTTTCCTTCCTAAGTTAGAAGTAGGGGAGTATTCTACTGTTTGCCTTTCCTAGTGCCCAATGATAATTTAGCAAAAGTCTAATAAGCAGATAGATTGGCTGTCGAATTTGTCTAAAGACGAAGCTATTTTACTTTTGACAGAGCTTCCAGGTTGGCCCTTGCACTCTCCCATCAAGGTCCAAATGCAAAAGTGTGACAAATGCCCCCGAGAATTTTGTTCAACCATCAACTACAGAAGGCATATTCGCGTGCACCATCGATTGAAAAAGCTTGATAAGGTTTCCTATTCTTATACACTATTTATGACTTCTGTCACTCGATTTTTTTTGTTTTGTTTTAAGTAATGTATTTTACTTGCTGCTCCTTAATGCTTGACATTGTTTATATCTTATAGGATTCTATTAAAAATAGGGATCTTCTTGGGGAGTTTTGGGATAAGGCAAGTTTTTCATTGAATTCTTGACATGTAGGGTGCCTTTTCAAGTATTTGTGCTCACTGTATTCCATCAATTTTATTTTGTCTAGCTCTCTACCGAAGAGGCAAAAGAATCTGTATCATTCAAGAAAGTGAATTTGGAGGTAACTTATGTCTCGTGTTCTTTAGGTTGAATGGTATCATAGAGCCATTCTTATGCTTGGCTGGTAGGCATGCTATTGATATGCCACATACTTGTTTTGGTTCTGCGTTGCTATTTTTTCTTTTAAATTCTTTATCAGTCTACGATAGCTTGGTAACCTTGATCGTGTTAAATGTTAGGTAATTACTTCAAGTCTCTAATTTGTTACACTTTCCAGGAAGTTGCAGGGTCTTCAATCATAAAGGCTTTGACAACACTTATACGTAAACCTGGATTCACTTCTCTGCCCCACATTTATTTGAAGGCTGGTTCTGTGCTTCTGGTAAGAGAACACTCTCCTTGTCCATCTGATTTTTTGAAGTAAGTGGCTATCTGCTCGACTATATGGGTGTGAAATATCTATTTCTATATTATGCAGGATATTATCCAGGCTAGACCTTCCAGGTTTCCAATATCTTCCCTGGAGTTATTCAGTATACTTGACGATGCAAGTGAAAACACATTCCTTTCTGGTACAGCCACATCAATGCAACGATATATATTTGACGGGGATGCTGGGAAGGTTGGCCTTGAGACAAAGAATCTAGTTGCTTGTACCAGCTTCTTAGTAGAACAAAAATTGGTACATGATCTTATTCTAACTTTCTTGTTTCTAATCAACTCTTTTTCTCTCACTTTAAGTTTGTACTTGCCACCCTCAAATGCTTGGAGAGTTGGAGATAATGACTTGTTTTTGGTAATTCTATTGCTCAGGTTAAAGCTTGGCATGCGTACAAGGATGCTGAAGCTTTGAGGTTACAAAAGCTACTAGTGGAAGAAGAAGAAGCAGCTCAAAAAAGGTACTCAAACAATTCAATTGAACTAGCAGATAGTGTCTTTTCCTTTTAATCAAGTTAGTTTGTTGGCTGGTAAGTTGAGGGATAATGTGTACGATTATTATTTGGTTTTTATTGTATATTGAAATTTGTAGGTACAGCTGCATGTTTGATTTTTGATATTTGCTTTGGTTCCATAGGCAAGCTGAAGTCCTGGAAAGAAAAAGGCAGAAGAAGCTTAGGCAGAAAGAACTGAAGACAAAGGACCAAGAGAAGGAGAATGGTAAAGTGAGCATTGATGAACCTCTGGAAGAAACATCGAGTCATTCAACAACCATTGATTCTGACTCACCTATTTCAGATGTGATGGATCATGCTCACTCACCTGTTGAAGCATTTCAAGACTCAAGCACCAATGAAAATGTGGATCCTAAATCTCAGACTGGAATTGGCTGTGGACAAGCTGATCTTTTAAATGGTACAAATGTGGAACGGCGGACAGTGCAAGAAAGTGGTAATCGGCGTGCGGTTGCTCGATGTCAGGTGTTGCCAAAATCACATCGGGGTGTGCCTAATGGAGTTCTTGCAAGTCAGAGTTCTCAAACATCAAAGCTTCCATCCTTGCAAAATCATGGAAGCTACCGGGACTCAAGAGCTGTGTCTGGCAGCAACAAAGTTTGGAGTCGAAAGCCTAAACAAAAAAATGATGGGGGTAGTCTGAAAGCTGGAGTACAAGGGGATGCAACTGAACCTGATCAAATCAAGAACCACGAGGTTTTGATTGGATCTATATCAGTCACACTTGGAAATTCTTGCCAGGATAGTAATAATCTGGCTGGCTTTTGTGATGATGACCTTTTGGAGCAACAAATGTGTAAGAACAACTTTCCGGACAAAACCAATAAACCTGATTCTGTTCAGAGTAGCACAAACCGATCAACAGTGAAACTTTGGAGGCCAGTGAGCCGGAATGGAACAAAGGGGCCTCCTATGCCAGTTCAGAATGGCTGCAGAGAATCTGAAACTGATGTTGCAGCTGAAAAGGGATACAGTAGGACCATGTGCAATGGAAATTGTCCAAATGACGTCATACGTAATTGTTCAGCACAAGCTGGGAGCTTGGGTTTCTCCAGCCGTGTTGCAAAAGATTTTCTTGCACAGAGTAAGTTTGACCCCAATACTGTGTTTTTTATGCCTGAAAATATGCTGTTCTCTTTTTTATCCCTTTTGTACACTTGCATCTAGTTCCACTAACCTAATGGCATCAACAGTACGTTAGAATAACAAATATCTTGTTCACAGGGTGGAAAGAGGCTATAGCCGGAGATCATGTAGAATTGGTTCTTTTGGAAGGTCCTGAACCTCCCAGATGCCCGGACAGTGACAGTGAAGTAGCAGTAACTCATACATTAAGGTTTAAACGCAGCATTCTTGGGAATGCAGAAAACCGACTTGTGAATGTGGAGGCATTTGAGCCTCCAGTTACCGGAGCTGGTAAAGCCAAGTACAGATCAAAGAAGGCTGAAAAGGGGGTGAAAATAAAATACATCCCCAAACAGAACACCGTTACCTAGTTATAGAGAGAAACAGAGATTGGTTTTTTGGTTATAAAATGTGCACAGTTTAGCCAGCGACTATATTCTTAGCAGAGGGTTCCAGTTTTTCCAGTGGTCTTCTGTCAGAAAGTGAAGAAAAGGTTTTGGAAGATAAGTTCTATAGATCTTTCCTTTTTTCTTATCTTTGTCATAGCAGATTGATTAGTGAGGTTTTCTCTTTTCTTACCTTGCTCAATTGTCAAAAGTTTCTGTAATAAATTTGGTTTTAGCCTATTTGAAATGTCTCCCCTTTGTTTCTGTATTCTTTGTACTTGTGAGTTATGAAACAGATTGAATGTCTGGTTCTTTCCAAAGGCACTGATTCTTAACAGGTTTCTACCTTTTCTTGTAGATCACGTCTCATTCTCAAATTGTTCCCTAACATATACGCGTTCTGTTGATATGATAAAACATGATTTAGAAGTAGAAAAATTATCTTATGTAACCATTTGGTCTATTTGGTGTGGTAAGGTTGGCCGAGTTGTTTGGTATAGAAAATGTCTAATTGGAGTCTCTTAATTCTGACCGTGACCAACATGTTTGAGGGGTTTCTCATGTTCGTGCATTTACAATAGGAGATTAGTAATGACATTACGTTAGACCTTGGTCTTTGCAAACGTCTCTTCATAGTCGACCTTGGTCGTGCATTACAGTATTGATCTTTGCTACAGGTGTAAACGTCTCTTCATAGTCGATCCCATAGCGTTGGGTGTATCCTTTGACAACTAGTCTGGCTTTATACCTGTCTATACTCCCATCAGCCTTAAGCTTTACAGTGAATACCCAACGACATCCAACGGTCTTCTTCCCAGCAGGCATAGTCACAATATCTCAAGTCGAGTTTTTCTGCAATGCCTCTAATTCTTCATTCATCTCTTGAGTCCACTTGGGATCTACCATTGCATCTTGTATAGTACTAGGAATAGAAACACTGGGTAATTGATTAATGACAAGAGCATGTGACCCAGACAACCTATGGTTAGACATGTAATTTGCTATAGGATATTTAGCATTAGCTTTGATGTCTGGTTCATATTGTTTTTTCGAAACACTCTTAGTAACCCTCTGTGATTTTCTAAGTTCAACATTATCTATCCGAGATCAATTTAAAGGTACCTGAGGATGGACATTCACGGCGGATTCTTCAGTTCTTGGTGCAGAAAAAAGAAAAGTATTAGACCGTAGAGGACCTTGTACTGTAGGAATATTCTCTGTCGATGGAGCTGACATTGTAATATCGTGTGACCCACCTACGAAAGTTGTCCCTTCTGCCTCAACAACATCTGCATCATCATCTTCCTGCCTGCCACGTGGCTCGCTTTCAGCCTCTCTTAGATTCGTACGGCTCGACTTGTGGCTGGCTTGGCACATCCGCGTGGCAGTCACTAGTTTGTTGGCGGGTCGGCTCATTACGGCTCGCCCCATGTGCGTTAGCAGCTGTTGATCCCACATTCTGGTCACATGTACTAGCGGGTCTTTCATCATTCTGTCCAACATTATTTCCTCGATTTATTTCGTGATTTTCAAGTCCAAATCTAGATTCCAACGCTTCTAATTCATCGAATTCGTCGAATTCAAATAAATTCCGAGTATTACCTTCACAACTTCTCTTCTCCTGAAGGGAAGACTTTGAGGCTCCTCCTAAGTAGTAAGGTTCAAATTCATGAAAAGAAACATCAAGAGATACATGAATGGTGTCTGAGAGTGGATCATAACATCTGTAGCCTTTTTGAAAATCGACATACCCAATAAAGATATACCGTCTTGCACGAGGATCAAGTTTACTTCGTTGTGGCTTGGGAATATGAACGTAAATTACGCATCCGAACACTCGGGGCTCCAAATTAGGTAATGATGGAATGGAAAGAAGATGTTGAAGCTGCTGCAAAGGGTTTTGAAATTCAATTACCCGAGAAGGAGTACAATTAATGAGATATGCAGTAGACCTTATAGCTTCTTCCTAATATTTAGGAGGTACATTCATGCCAAATAAAGAGGCACGAACAACTTCAAGCAATTGTCGATTTTTTCGTTCAGCTAATCCATTTTGCTGAGGAGTGTAATAATTTGAAGTCTGATATCGAATTCCATGGGACTACATAAACTCGTGCATACAACCATTAACATACTCTCCACCATTGTCAGACTGGAAGACTCGAATAGCTTGTTGATATTGTGTAGACACCATCTTGTAAAATTATGTGAACCAAGAATAGACATCGCTCTTATTCATCAGTAGAGACACCCACGTCATACGAGTACAATCATCAATAAATGTTGCAAAATATCGATAGCCACTATGAGTAGGGATTTTTGCAGGCCCCCAAACATCGAAATGAATCTTCATGAATGAAACATGGCTTCTATGCAGACTTGGGAAATATGAAATACGATGGCTCTTGGCCAGTTCACATATGTCGCATCGAAAATTTAAATGGTCGACACCTAAAAATAATTGCGATTGCAGTTTTTTTAGATAATTGAAGTTTAGGTGTCCCAATCTATAGTGCCAAAGCCACACATCTTTCTTGGCACTCTCAGCTCCATTGACTTGATTAGCTTGACCCAAAAATGCTTGTTTTTTCTCCAATCTCTGTCAGATCTAAGTAGTACAATTTCCCCTTCCTAACACCATAACCTAAAACTCGTCGAGTCAGAATGTTCTGAAATACACACAAAAAACAGATAGAAGGTGACAATACATGAAAGAGCGAGAATAATTTGACTGATAGATAGAAGATTATATGCTAATGAAGGAACAACCAACACAGAATCAAGGGTTAAAGTATTAGATATGACAACAGAACCTTCTTCAGTAACTGGAGTTGGGGTACCATCAGCGGTAGAAACAACATTTTGAGGGGGGGATTTTAATTTTTCCAAGAGGCTAGGATCATTAGTCATGTGATCAGATGCTCCTGAATCAATAATCCAAGAACTATTCATAGATACCTTACAGTTTATACCTGACTGTGCGACATAGGCATTAGACTGTTGCACTTCCTTTATAGTGGCTATAACAGTTTTTCTTGACTTTTCGGGGGTGAAATCCCACTAATCCGGATATCCAAATACTTCGCAGCACCGTCGCGTGCTGTGCCCAAACACTCCACAAAGAGGACAATGTGTGTTTGCATATGAATTTGGTTTGCTGTAAGGATGAGGTGGCGTGGTGATATGATAATGATCGATGATGGGAGACATGCTCTTGAGTTTGAAGGGGTTACATCTGGGTTCAAGGTCTTCGAATTGGTCTGCCATATGATTAATAAACTAAATTCACTGAATGGTGATGTGATGTGGGGTCGCTGTTGCAAGTTTGTTGTGGTGAGTGCTCGAGCCGAGCTGACAAGCTAAGCCGGTTGCTTGCTAGAGAGAATGAGCAGACGACAAGAAACTTTGTGGCAGCTAAGGTATGCTATGGTGATGTGATGTGGAGTCAGCAAGTGGATAACAAAAGGTTTTGTTGTTTGTTTGAGTAAAAAATATGATTTGTGACTCATTTTGTGTTGGTATGATAAATTCAGGATTTTGGAATTTTGGAGGAACTTTTCGGAACCTAGTTTCTTTGTGTTTGATACTGAGTTTTGGAATTTAGGATTCGATGTTTGGAAATTATGATGATTTATGGTTTTGGTGGTGATTACAATACGCAGAGGAATATGAATACGAAATTCATGTCTTTTTTTGGCTCTGATACCAAGTAGACAAGAATAATATGATATGGTTACAATAAAATTATTTCTCTCCAAATAAAAGGTTTATATAGAGGTATAATTATAGTACTAATAGGATATTATATCATACACCTACACATAATATTTACCTACACTTGCAAAAAAGTAAATATTCACAATTATGCTATAAACAGATTAACGTTCAGCTTGTTCCAGCAGGTATCCATGACACTATCCAAACATGCAAAACCATGTTAAGTTCCTTTCTACAGACTTATCATTTGTAAAACTACACTGTTATTTGCTCATAGTCGATAAAGTTTCCTTTACAGAGGATGATAAGCTGTCCAAATGAAGCTCAATTCCTAAAACTAGAGAGCAAATGCAAAATAGGTAAAAGGAAATTTCTAAAGTTCATATCAGAACATACTATTAATGAAAGTGAAATCTGATACACACCCTTGCAAATTAAGCTTTGATCAGAGGAACTTAGATGGCTCTATCATGATTTGGCAAGATGAAACTTACCCCTACTTAGGCCTGACAGAACTGCACACGACACAATAACACGGTATAAAACGAAAGAAATTATAAGAATTTGGTTTGAAATTTATAGATTTGATTTCATATATGGTCATCACGATAAAAACACGATTTTTAATGATTTGATTTAAGATTAAAACGGTAATACGATAAAGCTCATTAACATTAGGATATTTTTATAATTTCTTATTTTCTTGTCTACTACTTATAAGAAAAGCTAGGGAATTATTTTTTTCATCACTGTCTTTCACCACATATATGACATACTCAATCTGAAGAAAAAATGTAAGTATTATCAATATATTCATCAATATCTATTTTTATAATTATAGGAAATGTGTAAAACAAAGAAAACATATTAGATATTTTAATTAACAGGATTGCTCAGGCGCGCGAGTCACGTGCGAGACAAAACGGGACGAAACAGCGACAGCCATCTGATCTTTAATGAATTCATCATGTCCGTTTAAATCTATTTAATCTTATCTGTTTGATCAATTCATTAAAGATCGAACGGTTGTCGTCATTTCGTCCCCCACATGGCTCCCGCGCCTGAGCAACCTTGTTATAATTAATTAGCTTAACAAGTTTTAACGGTTAACACAATATTTTATGATTTAATTTTGGCTTGAACATCATTTTTACAATAACTTAACGTGTGACATGATAATAAACAAAACAAAATTAATCTGATATGAACACGACAGAGTGTTTTACCAGACCTACACCTACCACAAGTTAAACAGCCTGCTACTCTCGTTCAATTAGCCTATCCAACTCTACTAAAAAAAGTATATCCCACTCATTTAAAAGACCAAATCCTGTACAAAAGGAAAGGAAATAACTTGCTTTTCATTCCAACTTCATTACATAAATTAAGCACTTACAACTTCTCGTAAGACTTTTGAAAGCCAAATGGGGCCTTTATAACAAAAATGTAAAGGAACAATCTGTAAACCGAGTATCAAGTCAAGAGTGTACACGAGTGGGCAAGTGATGATTGCAGAAAGTTAAACATCCACAAAAGAGAAGCTCAAGAGAATGAGAAATTTAAGCACCTTGTTCTTTCTCTTCAACATACAAAGATGCCTTTCTCTTCAACATACAAAGATGCCCACAGAATGAAAATTGCATTTGGTGATGGAAAAACAAATAAACATACTCACATGCTCTCAACACCAAAAACAATAATCACTCTTCTAGCTTCTGTAGCAGCAAATTTCATTATCGCATCTGTTCCAATTGCTCTAGCTGCTTCACATTCCAATTAAGTAATACACTTATCATAGAACCATTACCTCCGATCCAAACCTGCTACCAACAGCCAATTAGCCACCAAATACAGCCCAACTACACTTTCGCTGGACTCTCTCACTCAGCAGAAATGTATTGCACATACAATATACAAACATATAATGACAATAGACAGGCTGAAAGCCTTAAATCACAATGACAAAGATATGAAATGTCTCAAGAAGACCCCAACAGTAACCATGAACACAGGAAATGCAACTATTCTTCCAGATGTGTTGAAAAGAAAATGAAAAATATGCAACACAGGAAGTAACGTACAGTAGGAGAACAGGAGGGGAAGAGGGAACATACTTGTATATCTACATGCAGAACCATTTCCATTCATATTAATTGGTGCAAGTCTCCTTTCTTGGCCTAAGCATAAAATTTCCTGCATCCTTTCTGGCCAATCTGAATTTAATCTTCGTGCGAAATCCTCTACTTCCCTAAATAAAGCAAGACATAGGAATAAGCCATTATGCAACAATCAGCTAATACACATATATTCTACTCAACAAGTATGAGAAATTAATAGGGGCATAAGAGTGGACTTCAAATAAACAGGTCCAAGGAACCATATTATTTCATTGAAGATTTGAGAATCTCTGAACGTCTCACTTCTCTGTGGAAAGGAAATTTACTAAAACAAGTACAGGACTACGGTCACATGCACATAGAAATCCTAGACTAAATGTAGTTTGACATGTGCGTTGCACATTTTACTATAACCTTGAAATAATACTTTTGCTAACGACACAAGCTTGATACATTGTCGACAAACTCTATATGAGGCATTCTTGTTACCTGTCAAGCTGCTCCTTCATGGCAGGATCTAAATCATCGTCAATATCACCATCATCAAAGTCAATAGCTGTACGATCTTGCAAGTTGGAAGAGCTAGAAGGTCGGGATTCATCGTGGAAAGCGGAAGAAAGAGCTTCCGATTCCTATAAAAAGTAGACACCAAATACTAAGTACACAAACATGTATAGGAAAAAGTCACAAGAGGTCTAGTGCACGCATGAACAAACTTGCGTGTGTTTGTGTGTGCCAGTTTGTGTGAGCATGTGTGCATGTGTCAGAGAGAGAGAGAGTCAACCTTATCATGGTTTCCATTGACATTGTTTGAAGAATCTTTTGTGTTGTCTTTTCTTCTTCGATTTTTCTTCTTACTCTTATTGGTTTTAACTCCCTTTGAATCTGAAAAGAATATCATGTGTATACATAAAATTTGCTGAGGAGATATAAGATATGTAGGTATGCCAAAAAAACTCTCATTATTACAAGCGATGAAATAATATGAAGGAAACAGATTATGAAACTTATTAAATATAAGTGATACATGGATCTGCCAAAACAATAGAAGTGACCTATGGATTGAAGCATCTACCAAAATCTAAGTACAGTTTTCTTCCCCTGTCCTTGACCTATGTGGCCTTTTGAAAGTAAGAACAATTAGTGGCATCAACACATGACACTTTACCTACTAACAATGAGTAATAACTAACAACACGGCCAAACATAATACAAGTTCATACAGATACAAAAGAAGTTCAAGAAAGCTAAAACTCGATGTGAAAGAATAAAGACAAACAATTTACAATCAGGACAATGGCCAAAAAATTTTGGATCATACCTCCATTTCCACCATTTATAAATGTCAAGAGATCATCGACGGAACGTTGATCAACAGGCTCCTGCTCCACCTCAACGTTCTGAAACATGAAAAAAGAATTGATTTTCTATTAACTCAAGCATGTATGTGCAAGTATAATGCTAGCTTTTCTACATATTTATACTGGACCTACTTTTGCACACAATTTAAACAATAAATGTTATGAAATATAAAATTACCAAAAATATCGCATTTAACATATGGTAAAGGCTTCAAACTCTTCAAGAAAAAGTAAGCACCTTCAGTTTCTCTCTCTCCTTCAACTCTTTCCTCTTTCTCGCATATAAACGATTAAGAAGCCGGATACGTGGATCATCAGTTATGTTTCTTAAAGGTTCCAACTTCTCCTCCTGAATGAAACCTTATAATAGTCACACATCACAAATGCAAACAATTATATACCAGTGAGTTGAGACCGGAAAACATGCCTCTGTGAGGTCATCAGGTAAATGAAATGTCTCCCGTATCTCTTCAGGTGTTTTTCCTTCAATAATTCGCGCAAGTGCTCGGCTGGTGAGATCAACCAGAGGCTTCAATTGTAGGCTGTCAGCAGCAGATGTCAACTCGCATAACTTCTTTGTATCCATCCGAATAAATTTCTCATCAAAAGTTTTGCGTTCCTGCAGATAATAATGCTATCAAATAAACTGATATATTTGGTCATCTTATTAATTCCACTCCACCATAGTAAGAATACATAATTAGGAGCTCTCTTTCCCACCCAATCACTTATATAAAAATATTTATAAAAGTATTTGTATTCCTGAGTTCCAAATGAGGAATAATACCATGCAAGGAAAGCAAAAGAAACTACCAACTACCAGAGTCGGACATTGTACCTTATTAGAGCGACCTGGTACTTGATGAAACTGGCAGTAGTCAAGTATTAACCCCAAAACGACGGGGTTGACTCGTTGAGGAAGTGATATAGCATAGTTTTTGGAAGATCCCATGCCTGTCTGAAGTATTTCTCGACATATCATGGGACAAAACATAGCAACCTCTTCTTCTACTTGTTGGATTGACCCATCAGCAGTTTGTAGCCAGATGTAGGACTTCATCTAGTAGCACAGAGTATGAGAAAAATTATGCAGAAAATCAAAAGAGATAAGGACTAATACTGCAAAGTTTGAACTACCGCACAACCATTTAGTTACCCCGCACCCAATTTCCAATCTGAAGTCTGATTGCAATTACATGCATGAAACAGCATGACAATCATGTCGTATCAACAAGAATAAGACATACTATAGAAAAATTATGAAAGCGTATATTCAAGACATGCAACAATCTGGTGGAAAGAAGACTTCAGAGACTATTATACTACAAACCAAACTGATTTGTGGTCAACACATGCGGCAAGCCTCTAATAATGAAGAAAAAAGAAACTTGATCAAGATATTTTAAAAGCATACTAATACACAAAATCCCATCTACAGGCGAGTTCTTCTATTCTCTTACCATTCTTTTAGTGTCACTAGCCAACTATTTGGTTTCATTCATGTCTTTCAAACCATGTACTCTAAATGTTCATTCAGGTCTTTCTTGGATCATTTCTGTTATTCAGTCGTTGTGAGTGTATCTAATAGTTCAAAACCTAGTAAGTACTGTCTACATTGGGGGCCAAGTCCCACCACATCAGGTAACTTGCAACTGAAGGGAGAAAACTTAAATGATATATTCCAGGAACTACAATCTTTCACAGAAATAGCATGAAGCCACTTAAGCATTCATGCAGCACTCTTAATCACTCTCTTAAATTTATTCTCTATGTTGCTTTTATCACCAAAACTAAGCCCTTTAAAACTTTAACATATGCTGGAAACGAAAAAAAATGTTTAAGTACATGTATTGGACTGTCCAAAACACAAAAGACCAATAATCATTTATTCCAGAAGAAATGAGATACCTCAGGTTTGACTACCGCCATGACACCTTCTGACATTTAACAGTGATACTGCAACCAAGCCTGAGGATATGTGAAACACCCACAAGTTTGCACCTCAAATTCCAAAAATGATGTAATTATAAGGCAAATGCAACCTTTTCCTTATTCAAAAGCTTAACTTTGTTAAGCAAGTACAAACTTTTTATCAGTGCCTCCCAAAATGACACGATCTTGAATCCCAATAAAATGTGTATTAGCATTCTTATCCAGAGGACTTTCTCAATTCTTTTTTCCTGTATTTTAAGCTACGGCACGCAAGATGTGGGAGCAAACAGGAGTTGTTACGCCTGAAATTTCAAGGTGAAAGTTTTTATCAAGTTATATTGGTCGCTGAAACAAAATGACAATAAATTTATGAAACAAGCTTTAACAGTTTTAGTTTTCACACATCCTATGCACTTAATTCCCATATTATTGACACGTACAAGTTGGTCCACCTAGGGGATGAAATACAATGGTGATTTAAGCAAAATCAAATTTGAGAAACATTCGAAACAAACTCCATGGTCAATACCAGACAAAACTACAAACCTCTCAAGGACACAATGCAAACAAAATATTGTATAACACATTGAAACCAAACAACCATAACTCGAAACTGTATCCAGTCCAACAAACACTGAAGCGTGACTACTTCACATTCATAGCCACAATCCTAATAACAAACTGGGTTTCGCTCATTCTCCATAACCCAGCAACAAGAAAAACACCTGGAGAAATTCCACAGCAATTGGTTTATTCATTCAGCAAAACAACAAAAACAGTTTAATTCAGCTGGACCATCATACCAAACAAGATAAAAAAAAATTTTGTTTTCCCAACTTCAAAAATTTCTCCTTTCATTATTTCCAGGAACTCAAAACCCTGGATTCCAATGCCACATGTAAAATTGATTCTCACTAAACAATCCCCATGCTTTCCAAAATCGAAAACCACACCCTTCATCAATAAAGCTTCCACCTTTCACAACCCAAAACAATACCAATTCCACCCAAAACCAAAAACAGAGAAATTTACATTCACAAAACTTCAATTCAAATTCAAATTCAATTCATCATGAAATTCTAGAAAGCTCTGATTGAGATGACAGCAATTGAAGACAAGGGAGTGTTGGCTTACCTTGATTGCAACCAGAATGCAGGGGCAATTTGGGGAATTGAAAATTGTTCGGGTTGAACAATTGGGGATTTTACTGGGGAGTTTTCTAGGGTTTCTGAAATCTTATTCTGTGTTTGTTGGTTGCTCTGTTTTCGGTGTTTGTTCTATCACGATTTGTCTGGCACGTGACTATTAAAGAAGATGACATTACTAGCATAAACAACATAGTCGACGAAAATATAAAAAATATGTCGATGAAATTTTTTTCGTTGGTTAAGTTAAATTTTCGTCGGCTAAAGTGGAATTTTAACTGATGAAAAGCAATTTCGTCGGTTAAACTCATTTTTTTCGTCGGTTATAGTCTAAAGTCTTAGCCGATGAAATTTGAAAAGTTTAGCCTACGAAATTAGAGTATTTCGTTGGCTCAAGTACCGTTTAGTTACAAAATTGCACTACGGATATTTCGGTGTCCGATTGGCTATTGTAATATCAATCTGGAAGTGGAACGGGCGTACGAGTAAAACTCATGGCTAATGCTATGATATAAGATATTTTTTGGCCATCTGAGTTCGTTTAAGACTTCAAAATGCAGTTTTTCTAAAACACATAACACACGAAAATGCTTATATCTGCATCTATATGATGAATTTTGGTGGAACCTTCAACACAACAAACTTTCACCATGATGAGACGCAACTGCCTATTTAAAAATTTTGAAACATTTACCCCTCTATAATGGGGCTCCCTATATGGATAAATAATGGTAAATAGTAGGCATGTTGTGATTCCAGTCATCAAAATTTACAAACAAAAATACGACCGTCAGATATCATCAATATATTGAAATATGTCTATGGTAAAAAATTCAACTCGATCTAATAAATTTAAGGGCTCATCTGGATGGTCAATCTCGTAAGTCAAACCCCTAAATTGTATTGACCGCAACCATCGGCACCGAGACTTTACCGGAATTACGTGATTTTTCAACCGTATACGTATTTCACCATTCCGGCCATATCTTATTTTAGGACTTTTTTGAGTTTAAAGTTTCTACGTAGAGTTTGTTTTTGAAACGGGACATTTACTTAAAGCTTAGTAAACAAGTTATACACATTAGTAGACATGTTGTGATTCCGATGATCAAAGTTGAAACAAAAATCCGATTGTCTGATATGATCATTATGTTGAAATATGTCTATAGGAAAAAATTCAACTTAATCTGACAATGTTACGGTCAATCCCATATGTCAAACTTCTTAACGCACAAAAACGATTATTTGACCGTCTAAATTATGTATTTTGTCTGGACCTTCAACTGAAAATAGTTTCAAATCGATAAGACGTAACCAGTGGTATAAAAATTTTATGAAAAATAATCACCCGAGATAGGGCTACCTCTAGGGAGAAAGAATGGAAAATTGCATTGACCGCGACTATTGACACCGAGACTTTAACGGAATTACATGATTTTTCATCCGTAAAAGTATTTCATCATTCCGGTCATATCTTATTTCACGACTTTTTTTGTTTGAAGCTTCTAGATATAGGGTTTAGGGTTTTACCCAACGAAATTAAGGTAATTCGTCGGCTAAAGTTAAATAAATAACTATAAACGACGAAATTAGGATAATTCTTCGTCTAAGGTTAAATAAATAAATAACTATAACCGACAAAATTAGGGTAATTCGTCGGCTAAAGTTAAATAAATAAATAAAATAAAATAAAAATAATAACTATAACCAACAAAATTTATTAAAAATCGTAAGCTAAATTTAATTCAAAATTCAAATTTTTTTGGCGGAAATTTTATTTATTTTGAACTTTTTCCGACTAAATTTTTCGCTGAAAATTTTAAATTTTTTCTATATCTTTCATTTTTCTTCTCCTCTTCCTCTTCATCTTCCTTCCTCCTTCTCCTCCTCCCCTCCTGCTAGTCTCATCCTCTTCCTCCTCTTCTCCTCCTTCTATTCCTCCACCACCGGTGTAAAAACGAAAAAGAAAAAAAATTATTTAAAAATACAAGAAAAAAAACTAACTATAGCCGACGAAATTTATAAAAATTTGTCGGTTAAAGTCAAATAAATAAATAAAATAAATAACTATAGCCGTCGAATTTTATTAAATTTGGTCGGCTAAAGTTAAAAAATAAAAATAAATAACTATAGCCGACAAATTTAAATAAAATAAATAAATAACTATAGCAGACAAATTTTATTAAAATTCGTCGGCTAAAGTTAAATAAATAAATAAAAATAATAACTATAACCGACGAATTTTATTAAAATTCATAGGCTAAAGTTAAATAAATTAAATAAATTACTATAGCTGACGAATTTTAATAAAAATTCGTCGGCTAAGCTCTAAAAATTCGTCGCCTAAAGTCTAGATTTTAAGCGACGAAAAATTTCTTCGACTAAAGTCTTGGCCGACGGGTTTTTCCTGACAATTTCTTAGCTGATGAAATTTAGGGTTTAGCCGACGAAAAAATTTTGTCGGCTAAAGTAGTTGTTCTGGTAGTGTGAACCGCGCCCCTCAAACGTGCGGATGGTTAGGGTTCGAATTTGACCCAAATGAGGGGACGGGCTGGATAGTTAGATTGGGCTTGGTATCTGTGGGAAAATTGGGATATGATTAGTAACAGATATATTAGCCCAATCAAACTGTCGAGTGGGGTGTGTGATGGATTTGGTGTCGTTCTTCGGGAGTTTTGGTTTTAACGTCTGCCCTCTGTAATAGGGAGTTGTCTTGGGGAGTTCTGGTTTTAACACTACCTCTGTAATAGGGAGTTGCTTTTACAATCTGCTTGTATATCTGGAGGTTTTAGAATATAATGTCGGAAGGAGTCTGTTTCTTTTTTAAGTTAGTTGTATGGATGTATCGAGACTTATAAAACAGGTTTGAACACAGCTGAACTCTATCGCTTCATGTCGTTGTAATTGTTGATTTTCAGTTGAGTAAACTTTCTTATCAAAAAATATATCGAGCCTCATTCTTATCACTAGTATTCGAGTTCCAGGCTTTTACCAACCCGACCACAACACATCGGTTGGAGAGTCCTTAAATGTGAAGTGAGAGCAAACAAGTTAAATGGGTCTGGGAAAGAAATCAGAATGATGATGATGATGACGTGCTCCCAAGTCCTAGCACACTTGGATAAATGGATTCTCTGACAGCAAATAACTTAGTACAGTCAAGATCAAGATAGATATAGTTGATAGATATGAATGCTCAATGTTCTTCTAGAAAATGAGTAAGAACAACAATATGTATTTGTGTAACCCCCAATTGTCCACGCTTGTCTTCAGCATCATCCTTTTAAAGACAAAGAGGGTGACTGATTCCCATTTGTGAGAAACAAAGAATGTGGCTGTTCAGAAGAAAAAGCCCATCTGGGTTATCGTCGTTTTCCACAGCAGAAGAAGTAACTCAAGGGATTGATGCCACTGGTCTCACTGCCATTGTTAGGCCAGACACCAATACCCAGTTGCTTTTTTCTTACATATAGAGATTTTACTGCACTGTGATTCTGTGCAATATGTATCCACCATATCTTGATAAGGTTTCACCTTAGAAAACGTATTATATTGGAGTCTATATCCTTATGTGGATGAGAGAATTGTCTTCAGTTTATTCTTTGATTTCGTAATATCAAGTTACGCACAGAAGCAATGATCTGGCTAGTTGGTGTTGTTGAATTTGCATTTTGTATCAATTCGTATTGGTTTGACTAATTTGACATGTTTGTAGTATAGCATATTTTGGGTGTGTTCATTTATCCTTGTAACTCGTACTCTGTATCAAAGTTTAACCTATTTGATCCATCAATGTATATAGTTATGATAGTTCATGTAGGGAAACTTTGGCTTTGTCCTGCATCAGTGCTTTTACTTAGGAGCTTGTCTGGTTTCTTTCGGATCTAAAGTTGGTATCTGTACATCTACATTGTATATAGTATCACTGCTGGATTTGTTTGCCTTCTATTGAGAAAAAGCAATTTTCATGTTAGTAACGAAGGATGAACAGATCTTGTAGTTGTTACATGGTCTTATTGGAATCTTATCTGTCTCCGGATGTTGTCATGACAGGAGCGTCTAGTGGCATTGGCACTGAAACTACACGTGTTCTTGCATTGCGTGGTGCCCATGTGATCATGGGAGTGAGGAATATGGCTGCGGCTAAAGATGTGAAAGAAGCAATAGTCGAAAAAATCCCAACTGCCAAAATTGATGCCATGGAGTTAGACCTCAGTTCAATGTCATCTGTGAGGAAATTTGCATCAGAATTCAAATCCGCTTGTCATCCTCTAAATATCCTAATGTAAGAAATGGTAGAAGTTCTGTCACATTATGTCTTTTAAGCTCCCAGTGTTGTCATAGAATGCCAGATTTCTGCTCTTTCTCAGTATCCCTTAAGCAGGCATAGATCAAAACATTAACCTGTACGTATTTTGCTTTGCTATTATAAGTAACAATGCAGGAATTATGGCGACCCCGTTCTTGCTTTCCACAGATAAGATTGAACTCCAGTTTGCTACAAACCATATAGGTATGCAAGTATTGTTAGTTTTAAGCTGTAGTCTTTTAATATATTGTGTAGGTAATCTTGTTTCAAAACTATACCTGTAGAGTGTGCATTGACAATTTACAAAACTTTGATGGTTGAAAGTTCTTTGATTTTGGAAGCATATGTTGCCCCCGTTCTCACTTCAGAAAGAATCAACCAAACTTTGTTACTGTATACGTGCAGATAACATAGGGGCACTTGTATAAATTGTTAATCAGATGCATGCCATAAACTATTGTCTGTGATTACTTGTTTTAACATTGTTTGCCTCATCTACAGGTCATTTTCTGTTAACAAATCTTTTGTTGGATACTATGAAAAAGACTGCACGTTCAAGTAGCAAAGAAGGGAGAATTGTAAATGTATCCTCTGAAGCTCACCGGTATGCATATCCTGAAGGAATCCGTTTTGATAGAATCAACGACCCAACGGGGTAATGTCAGAAGCCAAAACCCTTGTTTTTGAGATTTTCATATATATGTTAGCATGTTGGTTATACATCATATTTCTATTTGAAGTGGAGGTAGGAGATTGTTGAGAAAAGAAGGCCTGCATTTTATATTTTGATGCCATCAGTAGTTGTGCAAAACTTAGCTGGAGTAGCATATTGATAGCATATGGTGAAAGGAGAACCTCAAATATCTTGATCTGAGATTGTACTGGCTATCCACAGGTACGGTAGTTGGCCTGCGTATGGTCAATCAAAGCTAGCTAACATTTTGCATGCCAAAGAACTTACAAAACAATTCAAGGTATATATTTTCTTTCAGGACCTAGATAAACTTAATCAGACAATGGTGGTCTTTAGATTCCAATGTAAACTCTTAGGCAACTGTTTAAACCTAATACACATTGTTCATGAGATGCTATTCTATCCTCGTTTATAAATTTATACTGTACTTTTCGATAAGTTGAGGTTTACAAGCAGAAGATTATTTACTACTATCTTGAGAGTGTGTGTATCTGCAGCCCCTCAGCAGCAATCGAGTCATGCCAGTACTAGCTTATATGTGTCAATTAACTTTAAATCTTTCATATACAATCATCAAATGGAAGTACATGTTCGATTTCTCTTTCCTTTTTGCTTATGGTCTCCATGATGTGCCAAGTGCAACCTGTGTATAATTGTTGCTTCAACAGGAAGATGGGACACAACTGCAAATGCACTTCATCCTGGCATAATTCAAACTAATATTTTCCGTCATAACAATGTTATTAATGGTAATCACTTCATTAAGGGTAATCATATCCTCTCACAAATATTATTGAATTTCACCTGTAAAAGCATCAACTTTATTTACTTCAATCCCTTTTCTGTTTTTCCTTATGTGCTTGCTCAGATATTTATAGAGTTTTGGATTTGTCATTTTGATGCAGGGCTTGTTCGTGTGCTCGGTAGAGTTTTCATGAAAAATGTTCAGCAGGTAATAACCTGTAGAGAAAATTAAGAGAGAACTTGTACTTGCTGTTTCATTGATGTAGTTAACAGAAGACAGTTATGTGAGTTCAGCTATTCAAAATGCCTGGATTTGAAGTATTATAGATAAATGTGTTGCTTCAATTCTCTCATCATATCAATCATATACTGAATGAGATTGCTTATAACTGTGATGCTTATAGGGAGCAGCAACAACTTGCTATGTGGCGTTGCATCCGCAAGCTGAAGGGGTGAGCGGTGAATATTTTGCACAGTAATATTTCCAAACCAAGACCCCAAGCTGAGGACGAGATGTTGGCAAAGAAGCTCTGGGATTTCAGCAAGGATTTGACTAAATGAGTTTTTCATTACCTATCATAAGGAAGAAGATACTAGCCTTCAGCCAATCTTATTTCTGTGCATCCATCAGCTCCTCGAATACTAGTATTGATGCCACAATGCCTGGTCCTGAATTCTGGTACTATGATTTAAATCTTCATGAAAAATTTATACATTATAGAGATTCAAATCCATTCATATGGAAGATTGAACTATTAAGTGTGACATGTATCAATATTGGAACAAAATGTCTCTTGGATCTTGGACTTATCCAAGTGAGGTCAAGTTCATATGCAGAAAAGATTAGCCATCCCTTCTTTAGCAGCAAAAGAGTTGTGTGGAACTCCCTAGTGAAAGAACATCTCTCCATGGGTTCTCCACACTTAAATTCTCATTCACTAAAGAACTCTGAGAAAATATAGGACCATGTAGTTAGATTTCTTCATTTCTTGACTGGTGTGATGTACAGAACATACTAGTTATACAGCAAATCTGGAACAGTATAAAATGTTTCATGAGCCCACAATGATTGACAATGTCGAGAACAGAATTTAGTCTTCAAAACTACCGGACCAACTCTTTTGGTTAACCTGGAGCCAAATTCAGTCTCCCATCTTCTGTACAGCAGTTTCAGACCCCCAAAAAATGGTTCAAAAGCTAACGGTATTACCTCTTAGCTTTGCCTTTTCTCTATGTCAAAATATACACTTCTTGCCGCCTCAAGTTATTCTCACAGGACCACATCAAAAATGTTCATCAGAAGCCATCTTCGTCAGGCTCAATCTGCTAGTCATAGCTCCATTCCGTCAAGCACTCAACTATACAAGTCAAAGCCGCCATTATGTTATATGTACTAGATTAGTTTATTATATGTCAGGATGCGAGCTTCATATGCATAACTCCAGAATCAGTTTTCGATCCACTGCATAGCCTAGCAAATGCTAGATGGTTGAAAACTTAACAATGAAAACACAGTTATCTGCTTCCACTCACTTAGACTTTCCTGAGCTTCAACCTTATTCCGCATTTGTTCAGCTTTGGATCCTTATTTTGCAAATACACTTCCTTTGCAGTCCAAAGTGATGGGTAAAATTTGATCCGGTGTGTATATATATATTCAAAAATCGGTCTGATAGCTTCATAGCTTGATCGGAATGGTGGGTCCATGAAAATAAGTCAGACACCATTTGTCCAGCTGGTCAAATGAGACTTGGGACTTACATCCAGTCTGTTCATCTTAACATGATCCTTGAGGAGTTGGCGAGACACACGATCAGCCAAGACCGACTGTCCATTGTACTGCTCTGCATGTGCAGGCCTTCCAAACTGTTTTGCACAAACATCATTTTCAGAAGGCACCAGTTCTGAGAAGATGGGAGACCCTGGTTGCTTCCCTCGAAACATGTCAGGAGATGAATCATTATTCGAGAGGCCATTACCATAGAGACCATTTGAGGAATTTGAAATGCCTCCGAAACCCTCTTGCAAATTTATAGACTGTTTAAGGTGGATAAATGGGATGGCACCATTGCCACCAGTGAGAGGCGTGGATGAGCCTGAAGTGGTGCGCGGGCTAGATATAGGAGACGGTGACATTCTTCCATTTAAGTGAGGTGGTGATCTGGAATACAATAGAGGGCTTCCAATGGGTGACACGGGGCATGATATGTTCCTTGGAATATGGATCTCACTGAAATCAAGGTGACAAAGATCACAACAAGAAGATGGCTTTATTAAAAACTCATCACCTTGTTAATAAAGCTGTTGTCATCATCAACTGTGTGTGTACATATATACAGAGAGAGAGAGAGAGATGAACCTGGTATGGTGATGAGTTTTTGATACTCGGGACGAGTGAATTGCAAGCCTATCTGAATCCAAATTGGTGAAATTTCTTGCTTGCCCAATGCCCTGATAATTATAACAAGACACAAATCAAAACAACAGGTGCAAGAGAAATCAATCGATAAAGATAAACTCCTAATTAGAGTTATCCCCAGAGTAGATCTGTGAGCCTGTTGGTCTACATAATTAGCTTCTTAAATATGGAATACATACCAGAGATTTCACTCCATTTGCAACCCCAGCGGGTGAATCAGAAGGCTCGGGACCCAATATAGGTCTTACCAAAGGTGCTGCATATTTCACAAAGGGATGCTCCAAGAGCTGGGTAGCAGTAGGACGATGAAGTGGATTTCGCTGTAAGCATTGCCTTATGAAATCTTTTCCATCGTCCAAGAGGTGATCTGGAATTGCTGGCAGTTCCTTGCCATTTCCAATCTTAAACATGGCTGCAACCTGTCCCTCATAAAGGAAAATATTACACGAGAAGAAAATAAGCAAATTAAGAGCACACTTCAAAATTACGCAACTTATCCTTAGTGAGCTCAAGTACACGAGAGAATGCTAAAATGATAAGTCTCAAATTCAAACAACAGATTCCAAACAAAATTAAAGAATAAAATGATTTTTATGTTAAAATTCTTACCCCTTCATACTGGCTCCAAGGTGGTTTTGTCGTAGCCATTTCCAAAACAGTGCATCCAAGACTCCATATATCCACAGCAAGATTGGCACCACTTGAGTTTTTAATAACCTAGGAAGCAACGGAAGAAGATGAAGTAATCCATCAAACAGCAAGTTGGGAAGTCATAAAGACAAAAGTTTCAATCAATCTAACCTCAGGTGCCATCCAATACGGACTTCCCTTAAATGATAAAGGGCATGACTGCCCGGTAATCTGCAAAGCATACAAGATAAAATTATCAAGTAAAGATTGATCATACCATCCCGTAATTAAGGTAAGCATGGTGACTTTGGTATAAAAATAAACTACGGTATAAATTGCATGCATTCACTAATATTTCTGAGCAAGGTTAAATATGCTCTTGAAGGAATATGAAGATGATAATACAGATGGGCAGACCATAGTCAAACATCATATCTTATTCTCCTATTACCACGTACTTAATCTAATTAAGCTAACAGCACTTAATACAAAAATCTACATATGCTTACATGCTTTGCCATCCCAAAATCCGCCAACTTGACACGGCCATTTGGGTCTACAAGTATGTTTGCTCCTTTGATATCCCTGTACACAAAACTATAGTTTTACAAACATGGAAGATACTTGAAGTTAAGTAAATTACAGATCAGTATATATGATCTTTAGCAACTGTCGAAGTCATGAATACTACAACAAGAATGAGTAATGACATTCACCTGTGGACCGTATTTTTATTATGCAAATATGCAAGCCCTGACAAGATTTGTTGGGTATAAGTACGAATTGCAAGTTCGCCAAATTGCCCGTAGTCTTGGAGAAGCTTATATATAGAACCACCAGACACATACTCCAAATAAATATACAGCTTGTCACCAACCTGTTATAAGATAACTACAATGTTACATAACGTACATCACAACTGTCACTTAAATATTTTATTCATATTTTATAGTGGAGAATCGTGCTTTAACTTCTGTACTGAACTGTAAGCTAACTACTAAAAATAAGCATGGACTTCGTCAAAGCATTCACTTTTGCTTCTCTAATTGACAATATGACTTACCAAAAATATACAATACCAGAAAAAAGATGAATAAAAAGGTAAAATTAACAGAATTTGAAAAACAAAATGCTAATGGACGTAAAGACTTACTGATTCAGACCCATAATACTGCACTATGTTTGGATGCCGTAAACGACTCAACAAAGTGATTTCCTACCAGAACATTAGAAAACAAAAGATGGAAACAACATTAATCATTTGAAATATCAATGTAAAACCAGTAAGAACAGGATGATACCTGCATCAATTGCTTTGCACTTTCCTTAGACTTCGCATCATCAGAAAATAATGTGACTTCTTTCATTGCACACATTTCGCCGCTTTCACTAAACAAGTCAAAAGTTTATTTATCAGTATATATTTCGCTGCTTTCACTAAACAAGTCAAAATATATTGGCTTATCTTCACTAAAATCAGTATCATTGGTATATAGCCATACAATCTATCAAGAGATTTCAACAATATTAGCTCATAGATATGTTTGAACTTTGAAGGTACTATTTCCAGTTATATACTTAGAAAACTAACTACCAGGTATTCAAGTAATAGTAACTTGAGAAAGAGAGAGAGAGAGAGAATATAGATATATGCGATTTTACCTATTAAACCCGACATAAACATGTCCAAATGTGCCTCTACCCAGCAGCTTTCCCTTTTTCCACCGAGAACCAGGGTTCGCTGGAGTTTCTGCCCGTCCAGGACTTCGTGGCACAGAAGGAGATGTTGCTGCTGAATTTGAATGAGAAAAGGGTGACGCATTTGAAATTGTTACTGGAGGAAGAGGCAAACGGTGACTTTGTTGCTTCCCATCATCAGGCCAGCCTGTCTGTGAATCAATGAGAGCCCCACCTGCTCTAGGATGAATAGGTGTAACAGCACCACTATGAATTCTTGAGCCTGGACCGGGGCTTGTCATTCTGGGACTAGGTACTGGAGAATACTCAGGACTACCCCTGCTTTGCTGCCAAAACAACTGTACCGACATATCCCCTCCCATTGAATTATGTCCAGAATTGTGACCAGAACCTGGACTGGAGCCGTGTCCAGATCCTGCAATAGTGACATCTGTATATGTTTTTGCAGCCCAGAAAGCAGAGTTCACAGCTTGCTCAGTTCCAAATGCTCTCATAGGACTTCTAGAAGGACTTGACATTGAGCTGTCAGGAGCGCTCCAGAAAGCCCCTTGAAAGGGAACCTGGAGATTTGCCACATGACTGCTCAAGGGTCTCTGTTTTGGCGATGTAGGGGAAACTTGATTGCTGAATGATATGCTAGCAGGTTTTTTTGCCTCTCTTGAGATTACTGGGGCAACAGTGGACTGATACTTGAGCATTGAACTTCAGAAAAATAGCAGTAATTTTGTTAGAAGCAGGCTAAAGAAACTAAACTCAAACACTACATTGTCATGCATACATAAACTATGTAGAGTAGTAGCATAATGGCATCTGAAATAAATGAAAGCACACCTGGAAGGACTCCCCACTGCAGTTCTAGTTCCAGTGTCACAGTCAATTGCCTGAGAACTACGGTGACCTGAGTCGGCTGGATCTTCACTATCAACAGAGGTTTCACTGGATACGGAACCAGTATTCATATCTCCATCAAACTCGGTACAATTTGGCCTCCCACCAATGCATCGAGGTCTTGGGAGAGGTAGAAACAATGATGGCTTAGAGCTTTTCTCTGATCTTGGCTTTGGTGATATACTAAGCCCAGAATCTGTACGTCCCACATGAGCGGGATGTTGACCAGGAAGTGGAAGTGGTTGAGCAACACCCCTTTCTGCAAAACTTTGAGTTCTTGCAACTTGTTTGGAGGGTGAAGGAGATCTTGATTCTAGAGGAGAGCGAGACCCCCTTTCCGATAGGGCATCACTACATGGTCTTCGAGACCCTCCAGACCTACTATTCAGTCTACTTTCAGATGAAAACTTAAATTTCCGATGCAATGAATCAATGAAACTTTCCTTCCCCCCTGACTTCTTTTTTGCGTCTTTGGATGACGATTTCCCCCACCAAGAAGGCATATTTCTCATAAAAAGCTTACAGAACCAAAGGGCCACTACTTAGAAGCTAATCCGTTTACCAGCATTACCACATATAGTATAATAGCATCAGATGACAAAATCTTCACTCAACTTATTAACCACTTAACCCACCTATGAACGCACATAACACCATCAAACATTCAGTTCTGCACACCGGAAACTACTTTCATCAGGCGGGAACTAGGGAAGCCGTAACTCCCAACGAGCTCCAATCAAATCAGCACATAACAAAAACCTCCAAGATAAAGACTGCACCTTCAATATCTCTATCTAAACAAACTCTAAACTAACTTAGTGACACTAGGACCTCAATCCTAATACGAAAAATCTTGCTAATCAGAAAAAAGACCCACTATTTCACACACTCTACTAACCCGGGTTTGCATTACATTGACTTACTGAACTCAACAAAAGTCCGCCAAATAGACTATATTACAACAAACCCACCTCTACCTGATCCAAAGAACTAATCCTTGTTTAGCTTCCAAACAAAACGCACAATTTCCAACCTACCCTTCAAGAACTCATTCAATTGGGTCCACTAAAACTCCATTACAGAAACCATAACAGACCCACTGCCTCAAATTTTCACTACCCACAATTCAAACCAGCTAAAGTCCCAAACTTTCACTTCAAATTTCCTCCCCCAATTCCAACAACACATCAAATTCCAATCCCAAATTTCTCAAAAGCAGAAGCTCACAACACAGATCTACTTGCAACTAAGTATCATAAACACTTGAAACAGCACCACCCACTAACCAACTTAGATAAAAATCAGTAATTCACTAAAAAATTTACATAAGAAATAAAATGAAACTTACTCAAAATCTCAGAAGCTGCATAAAAATACGAGCTTGCTGAAACCACCTGGGTTAAACTTGAACACAAATCTCAGGGGTATGAAGAATTTGATGAGCTTGTGGAAAGTTGAGCTAGCTAAGAAGAAACAGAGCCCTAGAAATCAAAAAGAATGGGGATTTGGATTTGGAGGAATTTGAGGTATTCTCTTCTCTTGCATTGAAAGACTGAAGAGGATCGCTTTTACAGAGAGAGAGAGAGAGAGAGAGAGAGTATCTGCCTGAGTTTAAAGACATTAATAAGTTAGTGAAGCTGTGGGTGTTTTTTTTCCTTTTTGATTTTATATAAACAGTAATTACTTTTGCCAACGGAGGTTTCTGAACGTAAGTTTATCTGATAGAAACCTTGTTTTTTTGTACATAAAAATTTAAGTAAGAAGGAGTTTTCCTATACTATTAAAATCAGAGCAAACCTGCGATCTCGATTTGAAGGCTGTCGGATTTATTACTGGAGGAAATTTCACCTACATTTAAAGAGATGTGACACCCTCCTTGAAAACCCGGAGACATGCTTCAAGAAAACCACACTCTCACCCAGTGATCCACCAAAAGACAGGCCTAGAATATTTTACAGATTACCTACAAATGAGAGATTGTTGGTAATGAAGATCGAACCGGTGTGGGTTTATACCTCAAGTCCACCATTTACCAACTGAACCAATCACATTGGAATATAAACTCTCTTGTTTGTTGTGTGTGATTCAATTATTTGGAGATGAGTGGTAGTCTCACATTCACTATAAGCGTGGATAAGCTACACTCACCCTTAAAATCATAAAAATATTTTATTTTTGAATCATTTTACTATAAATTATATTTTTTATGGTTTGAAGATGAGTGTGGCTCATTCACAGTCATGATGAATGTGAGGCTAACACTCCTTTTTGAATTGTTTGTAGATTAACTGTCCTTTTTTATGTTAAAAAAGAGATTTGTTGATTTTGTTTTAATTGTATCTGACAACAGTATTTGTTTGCGTAATTTTGATAACTAAACAGTTCATATTATTGTCCGATATATGAGATAAAATCTAACAAACAATACCTCTTTCATTTTGGTATCATCGCCGCCAATCAAAAATAGGTTTGCTGTGGCAATGGTTTCCAAAGTTCCAATCTAATGGGGCGGATTGTTTGCTTCATTTGGATGATTAAACGGTTTATGCTACCTGCAAAAATCTAATAAACAATTGCATATTCATTTGTAAATCATTTTTCTAAATAGGTGAAAGGGTTAGACATTTAAATTCAAAACGTTAGAGATCTTAGAACTATACTCTTTAATCAAACATGACATGCGTATGACGCATGTATCAATTGTATGTTACATTACACGTCATCGGGTTTAAATTAGAAATAAATCTTAACATGAGATGCATTTTGCATATGCTATACATTATTTCTATTTTAAGGTGGGTGGATTCCTTTCTTGAGGCCTTGAAGTATCATCATATCATACATGGAATATCGATGAACATGATTATTGAAATTGCTGACGATATGTATGATAATGATATATAGTGTGCATTAAAGGGCGTTTGTAATTAACATTACTCAAACTCAAAGTCATAATTTCCTATATGGCAATAATTAGATTTAAAAAACAATATATAATTGTACAAGTGATGCATATAGCAACCTAGCTTCATTTAAAAAAATGAAAATAGTTTCATCAATATCCTAAAAGTAAAATTCGTTTTAAAGACAACTTGATTGTATGTGCCTCCTTCAAACAAAATTGATTACATGTGTTCTATATGTTCTGAGATATAGAAGGGGACAACTTGATTGGATACCCAACTTTCAACTAGAAAGCACATTTACATTTGTACTCATCATGGACATGGTGTTTCCTTGTGGCATTATTACCTGAAATTTAAGGAGTTGAGTTTTACAGATATGGCATAGCATTGTTCAGTAGCAATCAAATACATGTCTTTTGCCCAAAGCAAAGATTTGCATCTCTTAATTGATACAATCAAATTGAACCAAGATATGAATTGGTAGGTCGAGCTACCTTTTTTATGAGAAGGATATGTATTTGGATTGCTTAAGATACAATCATTACATATGTTAGTTGAAGATGACTATTGATCTATTTTGCTTTTGATTGTTCTAAAGGATCACCACAGATCATAAAATGATCCTGAAAATTGGAGGTCATGGAGGCTATGCTTTGGTTGGTCTTGCTCAACTTCAATCTTAGCAAGGGCCATTTGGTTGATAAATTTGACAAGTTGAAATGGCAGTCTGTTGAATTGTGATTGTGAAAGTGTAACAATCATGGTGTGAAGCTAAGCAGCTTGGTTGTTTCCAACTCATGTCCTGAAGTATACCTCTCAGCTTGGATTGGGGCCTTGGAGGCCTAAATTCATTATTCCAGCTCCAGCCTAACTTCATTTTTTCTTTTTATGTATTAAAACGCTATACATACGATACAAGGGATACAACCTGAGAAACACAATTACACATCACTTTCTGGTGCAGAAAGTGCAACCGGCATTGATCTTCTGTGTGCAAAAAATTCACAGAGCCGTATCTAGCATTATCAACAATGTTATCTTATCAGTGTCAAACCAATGGCAGTGACTATGATAGTGGAGGGCACCCCAAACTTGAGATGGCTCCAGAATGACAAATTGTATGCAAGGTGTGGAGCTTGGCGAGCCTGTTCACATACTATCAAGTTGGCTGCCGATCCCAAAAGTGAGAGGTTTCCTGCTACAGTGCTCACCCAGGCTAAAAGCAGCCATGCCTTCTTCTCGTCCGCTACTGATATTAAAGCCGCGGACGCTGCCACTCGTCCTCCAAGCAAGAGAACTGCAGAAAAAGAACACGTTCAAAGTTTGATGAGTAACAAGTTTGAGGACATTAGTACTTAACCAAACTCATAATTAAAGACCTTAAGTTCTGCAGGCATGGAAATGAAAATTGGCCAAGCTCGCAAGAGTATTGTCTCATGACTAGTATGGTTCACATCTCTAACTTGTAAATGTTGGAGGTCTTAAATTGTGTAATGAGACTACAGTATTTTGTGATTCTGATGTTACAATTTGATGAAACTTAATGATTCATTCTTCAAACTGAGATCACTTGCCTCATCAAAGAAGGTTATCTTCTAGCAACTACAATATTCAGTCCCTTGTAAAGGGCTTCCAGCAGAAGGCCAATCACACTGAGATCAAGCATTAAGTAACATAAACATATGAACGTCTATGATGACCAATACGAGTTATCAGACAGTTACAAGTAGCTTTATGACGCAACAAATCTTGATTCTAAAACGTTATATCATTAAACAGACATAAGAAGTTTAAAGATAGGAGAGAACATCAGCATTACCAGTTGGCACATTTGAAGCCACATTTGATAGAAGAAGTATGGTAACAGCAAGAACTGCTATCCCGCCAACATGATCAATTTTTGCATGGGGCTCCATGAAGTCCCAAAGAGCGCTTGGAATGCCAGTTTTGTTGAAGCCATCCACAGTTACAAACATACCACAGAAGAAAATTAAAAGGGAATACGATACCTGGTCAAATAAGAGAAATGAACTAATTCAATCATGAGGGTCATTGGTTAAAAACTTATCAACAGTTATAATATGTACTCTAAAAATGACCAATTTTCTCAAATGTACCTTTTCTAGGCTTGGCCGAGCATCCTTGAAATCAAGAACAACTAGTGCAAGAGCAGCAGTAATCGCACACCATGACATGTTCAGACCCATAAGAAGCGCAACCAACATTCCTATGGTGACAAGATAAACTCCAGATTTCCACAAAATCCTTCTCCATTTTGTGGTCATAGTTTCCTTTCCTTCCAAAGCCTCTGTAGAAGTACAAGTATCTCTAAGTCTTTCCTTTGATGGAGTCCTTTTCAGAACAACTGTTTCCTCCTTTTTCTGGGAAGCCAGTTCATTTGTCTCCTCAGTCTTCGATGCACTTGAACTTCTTTCAGACTCAAAAGCACCAGTGCTAGAAACCCTCCTGATTTCAGCCTCAGTTGAAGGCACACGGTTCCTAAGTTTCTCAACAACTGGAGAACCTAGCACACTCCTGGCTTCTAGTCTAGAGTTCAGCTCCTGAGAGGTAAAGGATGCACAATGTGACAGTGTGGCTGGTGAAAACCGATGAGAACTCACATCATCCTCCGCGACAACCTCTCCAGTTGCGTCTTCCACATCCTTCTGGATAGACAACAACTTCCAGTACATACACAAAAGAAGTAAAGCATTCACACAAACTCCTACAAGCATTGCAGGGAAAAGTCCTATAACAAACTTTCCGAAAGGAATTTTACTCTGAACAGCTATAACCAGGTTCTGAGGATTGCCAATTGGGGTTGCAGCAGACCCAATATTTGCACTGGAAGCAAGTGCAAGCAGGAATGGATGAGGCGGTAAGTTATGTTGTCTTGCAACTTTTAGTACAAACTCAGTCAAAACCACACAAGAGGTATCATTGGTGAAAAGAGCACTTGAAATGGCAGAAATCAAACAGACCCTACATATCAAGTCCTTTGCTCCTTGGCTTTTCCATAAGAGCAACTTCCCCAGATACTTGAACATATCTGCTCTTTCAAGATAGATACTTACAACCATTGTCCCAAACAAAAGGCCAAGAATTGGGAGATCAATAGCAGCGTAGGCTTGATCCGGAGTTAAAACTCGGAACACAACCATCAGCATTGCCCCTAAAAGAGACCCTGCTGTCCTCCCAATGGGGAGAAAAGGGACAGCCGGAAATACAGCCAATATCCAGAAGACTGCAAAGGCAATTGAGCCTAGAACCACTTTGACAGAAGAAGCCATTGCCATGTTTACAATTTCAGAAGCTCAAAATCTTAGAGACCCTATACAGGAAAACCAATTAACAATAAGACTATTGGTTATATATACAAGGTCATGTCATGAATGTGAAACTTGATCAAACAGTATAAAACACAACTGGTTCAGCTGGCCAAGGTTGAAATTGTCAATCACCTCAATTCTCATAGCTTATGATATCTGCATATCTATAATACAGAACTAGAAAATATGGAAGAAAACAAAACAGACTGCCAATCATTCATGTCCAAGCAATGAGATTATGTTTAACAAAAGAAAGCAATGAGGTTATGAGCTCATCTGAGAAAACACATATGTGAAATACTACTGTAGTATTAAAAAGATCTTTAGTTATAGGAAAAAAGAGAACCACATGATTCAACTTCAGAAAAAAAGGAAAGAAAAAATTCAAATGAACACCTCAAACAATTAAATCCTCACCTCAAAGAATTAGGTGGTGTAATGGGCAAGAGCTATATAAGCTGCTAATCCATGCCTGTTATCTGCAGCAGTAAAAATCAAAAGCAAGCACTTGATGAAAAAGAAGGTTGGTGATTTTGGATTAGATGGACATCCATCATTTATAGGCGCTCTAATATCTTTTGTTGTTGATTAAACAAATGAGGTTCTCTGTAATGAGTGGAGATTCTCATTTCCCACATCTGAGAAACTTAGAAATCATTTCTCACATCTGAGAAACTTAAAAATAAACAAAAACATGGATAAAAAGGCTTTCACGACAATATGGGTGAAGCATGGGTCCTAAATTATCACGTCTGCGTTTGTTAACAACTACATATAGCAACTCTTGGTGTTGCTCGGTCTTAGGTTGTACCAATCACTGTCTTAGATAAACAAAGTCGGTAGAAGGTTGCAGTAACATATTACAAAGTCTGTTGTTGGGGTTGCACCAGTATAATGCAACTGTAAACTGTCACATCAGTTTACAAGCTCTACTTGCATAAATTTTATTTACTGGTCAACGTTCGAAACATTACATCCTATCATATTTCGAAGCATGACATACTTCGCTTTTCTAACATTGATATCGGCTAAAGAAAACAAATCTAATGATGTAAAGCTCGGAATCTATCATAACTGGTTGCTCTATTCTTATGTTTCTGCTGTGTTTTAGTGCAGTATGACTGTTATGGATCTGGTGATCTTATTCTGCTCTTTTTTCGGTTACAAAAATGGAGGCCGGGTGGGACTACTACTCCGGAGCCTATGAGCAACATGGGTATGACCCTCCTCATAAGATGTTTTTTATCTGTGGATGATCGAATAGTGAACAAAATTTCTACCCTATATAGGCGAGAGCGACACAGAGATAATGTTGATCGATCTGCATATGCTACCTATATATTTATGTTTTGTTGGCATTGGATGGAAACGTGACAACTCAATCTGATAATGACTCATGACTCATCAAAAATGTTTACTTATATATGTGAGGTGAAGTTTCTATTATTTTTTGCAGTATGGGTAAGTTCATACTTAAGCCAAATAAGACTGATATATATTGTTAAATGTCATTAACTTGAAGGTGTTTCTTTAATCACAACTGAAACCAGGTGTTATGCATAAAAATTTGAGATGGAATCTGTGTTTTAAAATACTTCACGTCTAGACTAACATGTTCGGTTTTCGATTGTCAATAATAGTAAAGGAAACAAAATCACAAAGAATCAAATAAACCAATTTAGATGCCATATAAGATAGGTTAAGTTTTAATCATGTGACAAACATTATTGAAGTATAGAACATCAAAAGGGTGTTCAATATTTTACGGTTAATGCTAGCTTCTGCAGGTATATATCATTTTCATAGGAAATTAATATATAGAACTTGGAAACAATGACAAATAAAAACTTCAAGATGACCTTTAACCAGCAAGGTTGAACCTTCACCACATAGAAGCCAAAAACCAAATGAGAAATGACCTTTAACCAGCAAGGTTGAACCTTCACCACATAGAAGCCAAAAACCAAATGAGAAATGGTCTGCATTGATAGACAGATAGATCTGTTGGTCTGTAATTTGCCACACTGCAGTAAGTATAGTTTAACATCCTGAATTCCTGAGAGTGACTGAGGTTGGATTTTGAGCCATAAAATTTTATAATTGGTCATGAAAATAATGCCCATTTGGCTCTATTTCTTTGTTGTTAATCATGGTCCCCTGGTTTGTTGGGCACAGCCTGGTTCCTTCTAAATTCAAGCCAATAATTTGTATTTGGGCAAGTGGGGAAGGACAAGGACATGAGGTTTGGCCATTAGTACCCAGCAAACTATAATCAATCATATCTATATGTACATAGTTATCCATATCCAGCATTACATTACCCTACAAACATTAGACCAGAGAATGAAGTTCATGCCCTACATCTTCAAGACACCCAAGTTTGTTAGATTTCTATCATCAAAGCATCATGAAAAAGAGAAAGAAAATCGTGAAGAACACCAATATCAAGAAAACAGAGATTATGAACCAAAAGAGAAGGTTCGTGGGGGTAAAGAACTGTTCTTTTATTACACATTGAGGAAAAAATAATCCAGAACACAACATCTACAAGTGAATGCTATCCTTTTGTATAACATCAAGTAAAGAAATATTTTAATGAATTTTTTATAGTACTCACACTATCAATTCTACAATATATCTCCTCTGCAATTATCTTTTTTCTGTTCAGGTCAATAGAAACACTCACCTCTGCCTTCCATCCATTAAATGTGATCTGAGGTTTTACAACGCTATACATCAGATGGGGAGGTGAAGTGAATGTTGAACCCTCATATGTCATCTAACTCCAGCTTGTAGAATTGGAAAGAAAGTCCAGTCATTGCCAGGTTTTGATTCCTTAGCAGCAATGTTTTTGTTTGCCCACCATTCTGAACCAATGTCCAACTTATTAGGAACATCAGCTTTTGTGTTGTCAAAATTGAAGTCCTTCGTTGACCCAAGCGTGATTGATCTATGCTTCCGATAACAATGATCTTCCACTTCTACCAAAGCATTTTCAGGAATTCTACTGAAACTGTCCCCAGCGCTCGACTCATCTGTTATTGAAGAAATATGTCTTTCATTTGAAAATTCAGCTGACTTATCCTTTGATGATTCTGATGCAGTTCTAAAAGATGCACCTGATTTATTTGCAAGACAGCTCGCAACATCTTCACAAGTCAATTCAAATGACACCCTGTGATCAAATACATTTCCATCACTTTGACTTCCACTCTCAAAGTTGGCCGGGGATGCCAACTCAGAAATCTTGTTCTCCAAGACAGCTTCTCTAGATACAGGCCCTGTACTATCTGGTGTCAAACATCCAGAACCCAGCCTGGAACCAATTCCCACACCATTAGGGGTCATAGATCCAGAAGCTAACCTTGAACCTAGCTCATAGCCGTCTGGCGTTAGTGTCCCAGAACCTAGCATGGAACCCAACCCTGCACCATCTGGTGTTAATGATCCAGAGCCTAACCTTGAACCCCATTTATAAGCGGTGAAATGTTCAAACCCTAAGAGTTTGGGAGCTTCCCCCATGCGAAACTCAAGCAAAGGATATCTGTCAGGAAAAGGAGAAGATGTGCCAGAATTTGATATTACTGATCCGGGCGATCTGAGTTGGCCACCAGGGCTTCCCTGATATTGTTGGTAAGGCTGGAATTCGCCATAGGTCAATGCGAACTTCTGACTGCCACTACTGTGTCTACGACTTCGGTCCAGTGAAGATGTCAGAAGCTGAGCGAATGGCACTTCAGGGGATGAAGGTGTAGTCAGTTGCACGGATTCAGGAGGGGGAGTATATGGAGCAGTAGATGGTTCAGTGTTGAATGTCGAGAATACGGGTGGTGAGACTAATTGGGTCTCATATGCATAAGGGCCAATGGTAAACATGGACGGAGCTCCACCAGGAGAGTATGCGTTGGCAGAAAGGTCAGCAAATGACATGAATCCACCAGGTGATTGAGTAGACGATGGTGGTTCAGATGGCAGGAAAGATGCAGGAGAAGAGGGAGGGGCAATGAAGGGAAGTACAATGGAAGTTGAGGAAGTTTGGTTTTCTGCGGCAGGAAGTGCAACCCCTGGTCCTGTAGGCTCGGGTACAAGGACTGCATGACCAATTCGCTTGCTGTTTTTCTGATATCCAAAACACCCATATAGGCTCCAGCAGCTTCCCCATCTTCTTTTCTGTATTCAAATAACAAAATACTGTCACTAACTAAAAGCTTCAGCCATATAATTGTATGCATTATTGAAATCAATTCTACCTAGTAAGACTCAAGCATAACATGACTGCATGCATCATTCCAGCAGAAGAATTTCTTCAATTACACTGTTACACTCGTTAATGCACATTGGTACAAACAATCAATATAATCAATTTAAACATGATTTCAGCCCAAAATGCACTAGTTTCGCAATGGTATTGAATTATTGCCTCCTTACAAAGCTAGACTATGCACATTGGTACAAACAATCAATATAATCAATTATTGATTTCAAACAGTTGAGTATCTAACAACAACTACAAAGAGAATAGTAGAACACATTCACTAAAAAAGAGGAGATATTCATTCTTAAACAAGGACTTTACTGTACTCACAGAACAAAATCGGTAACATACCCCCTCAGGCCCGCACCATTATTCAAACCAATTGTCCAATTTTGTCTACAAGCCACAGAATACACATTGTAAAAACAAATTAAAATCAATCATAAACAATGCAATACAATGGTAACGACATAATTATGACCATTTAGCTATCCTTGACCCAAGCTCAAAACTTCAAACTAGTCCACGACAAAATTCAGAAAAAGAAATGTCTGCTAGACACCTTTAAAGATAGTCATGAATCCAATCCATCTTCCACAACACTAAAACTACACTTGATCTAAAGCCCCTTTTTTGGTGAGTAAATTGTTGCATAATTACTGCTTTTCAAACTCAATTCTAGACTCCAAAAGCACCCAACTTTTTACTTTTTCATGTACCAAAAGTTACCTACTTTTCCAGTTTCAGCATTCAACAACATAAAACCTGCCCCTCTCTCTCTCTCTTAACCACATCACAATCACAACCGAATTGAAACAGAAACAACGAAAATCAACATGCAAATTGCGTGAGAGAGAGAGAAAGTGAAGGTAGTTACAGAGACGGAGGTAGGCTGGACGCGCGCTTCGGCTGAGACGATGGCGGTGGCGGCGGCGTTGATGGTGTCGACACTGCTGTTCTGGACGCTTCTCATGGCCATGAGGGACTTGATTTCACTAGCTGTAATCTCCGAGCTGGAGGAGGAAGATGAGGCACTTGGTTATTTTTTGAAGTGCGGCGAAGTTTGAGCGGGAATTTACGGCAGCGGAGGAGGGCGGCGAGATTGGATCGACATCGGCGGCTGGATTTCGATCTGGTGAAGGAAGCTGAGAGAAGGAAGTAGGAGAAGAAAGAGAGGAGGGGCGTGAATGAAAAAATGTGAATAGAGAAGAAGAATGAATCATCTCTCAATGAAGTTGGGGATTTGGGGACGGGACCCATTTTGTTTTTCTCATCATTTTTTGCTCTAACAAAATAATTTAGTTACTTTGGAAGGAAGGAGAGAAATGTAAATTCACTATACGAATTTTAGTTTTTTTAGAGTAAGAATCAGAATTTCATTAACCGAAAATAAAATATTAAAATCATGAGGGATATTTTCCTACCTACTCGAAACAACGATTGCAATCACAATTGTAGTATTTTTCAATTATATTATTTTTAAAAATCACAATTAAGTAGATAGTATTTTGTAATCACAATTATAATATTTTTCAATTTATATAGTAGTATCTTTCTCAACCTTTAATAGTAGATTTTGTTTTACTAGATTGTAGCTTTTGTTCTTTTTATAGTAGTTTTTGTTGTCTTTAACAATAACTATTTGGTTCGTTTAGTGTTAGTATTAGTGGTGTTTTTTTCAATGAGAATTAGTAATGGTGATGTTGATATGTTAGATAAAGAAGCTTTTGGTGCTCGGTAATAGGTTTTGTTATGTTTGGGAGTTGTTTTTGTTGGTGGTTGTAGTAATTTTTGTTGTTGGTTGTAATAGTTTATCTTATTGACGGTAGTAGCTTTTGTTTCTGATTGTAATAGTTTTTCTTAGTGACGATGGTAGCTTTTGGTGTCGACAGTAGTAGTTTTTTTTCCTTGTAGTAGTATGTGACAGCTTTTAGTGTCACTGGTAGTAGCTTTTAGTTTTTGTAGTAGTAGTTTTTGTTGTTGACGGTAGTAGCTTTTGTTATTGGTGGTACTATCTTTAATTTATGTTGGTAGTAACTTTTGACTCCAGAGGTAGTAGTTTTTGTTGTCCACTGTAGTATCTTTTGTTGTCAGCAGTAGTAGCTTTTGTTGCCGGCGGCAGTATTTTTTATTGTCGTCGGAATCCTCATTGGATGTCGGTCAGAAAATTCACCGGAGGTCGGCCGAAAAATTCACCTAAGGTCGGTCGGAAACTCTTCATAAGAATAAATGATATTTTTGTAAATATAAGAGAAATAATCTAATTTTTCAGCTTGAATGACAGTCTGTAACTATGTTAAACTTCAATACTTAATATAAAACTCTATTTAAACTCATGTGGATTTATGTGAATAAAAATATTTAGATGGCCTTTCATAAAAGAAAATATCTCAAATGAGAATTATTTCTTGTTTAAATGATTAAATAATGTGTGTAGCTAGTTAATAGCAGAGCTTAATGCAAGTTGATTTGATAATTGGATAAGGGAATGGACATCACCAATGCCAACTGTATTTATATACTTTTGTATTACCTGCATGTTTACATATCGTTTTCGAAGTCAAACAAATCACTTGGTATTGATTTTAACTCTAAGAAGATCATTATTGTTTATAGCAATTTTGGATCTAATTCTAAGTTGGATATACTTCTAGTAGCTAGCCAAAATGACAGGATTGCCCCTGGATCTGCTCAAATTTACAAGATGTCAACTGGCTGCTTGGTGCGACGTAGGGATTATGCGTTATGTTGGGTGCCTCATAGTTCTTGTGATTGGATTTATGATCATGGACCCAAAAATCATCATTCAATCAGGACCGTCCTTTTTACTCATGGATTTCGTTTATGTTCGAGTCTCATATCATCGTGTTTTATAGATGTGGCTTAAAATTGAGAAACTTGACAGACAAGGCGATGACCGAATCAAATCTAAACTATCAGTATCGACCAATACAATCTAAGTCGATAATAAGTTTTTAAAAAAAATACAATCAGAAACAAACATATATCCCAACCACTCTTGAATTCTTGATCCTTTGGGCTTGTAAATTAAGGTCACTTTGGAGGGCATTATCCCAAACCAAACACCTCTTCCCCCCGGCCAATTTGTAATTATCAAGAAGGGCCTCTTTGTCAAAGACACGCTCGTGCGGCTGAAAGTGACACACACGCCACTTTCATGTATACATATTTCTTTTTATCACCACACCCCTTTCTTTCCTTTTCACACACCCCACACCACATGATATTCACACTACAATAAACTTGCACGAGTGCTTCACCATCATCTTCGTTTTTTCTTTTTCTGTCTTTCTTTATAACGAAATCTCGACTGTCAAAACGTGAGTGACAAACGTGGTCTGTGGATCATTCCTGTACCGATACTGTCTCAACCTAACCACCTTTAAGGTGTTAGATTTTATCTGCAAAAGGTCTCGGTATAATTAAAAATGATTCACCCATATATAATATATTTTATTTATCACATTTCTGATATGAGATCTCTACTTTGAAACATGAACTCACTTTCCTCCTGCCCCTCACTTTCCTCCGTCATCTTCCTCAATCTTTTCTCGGCACCTTTTACATTCTCTCAAAACCAAAAGCTGGGACTTTCTTACCTTTTAATCCTCAGAGCATCAGACTTATATAAGACTCCTGTTACCTTACCTACGCAGCAGTCACTCTTATATCTGTCATCAAAATTATTCTAGGATTCCAATCGAACCTTTTGCATGTGGAACCTTTTAGGTCAATATATGTAATATCTGATTCACTTTTATGATGCATTTATTTGATTGTATGGAAAAACAATCACGGATAAGTTAAAAACAGAATGAAGCAAGAAACAAAAGTTTGGTTACCCCTCAATTATTTCATTTCGTGACAAGTAAACATGTTCTTATAAACCTCATGTTTGATAGATCTCACTTTCTATAAAGTAACTCATGAATTTAAAATTTGGTGTCTTGCAATGTTACAGAGAATGACAAATGCATTGCGAGTATGTTGATTATATGAAAATGGGTTTCTTGATCTTTATATATGAATTAGCCTTTTGTCCAGTACATTTGCACGGACTCACAATCACCGCAAATTACCGCTTAATTTAGCTATTAAAAAACAAACATTCAACTTATCTGAGTTTTTTAGGTTATATTTATGTAACAAGTTCAAAATTATGAGAGCTACGGTCCACGATAGGAGGTGCAACTATGGGATATGTTCTCACAAAATGGCCTGGAATTGAAAAGGGTTGGTTGGTTAGGTGTGGTTATGGTCCTACAGGGCAAAAGCTCAACAAGCACACCACATGTTAAGCTTATCCAGTAGGTGAGGGGTTCATCTAAGAATTTATATATGCAATAACCTATATTGTATTACACTAGGTTAAGTACCGCCGCTAGCGCCGGTCGTCAAATGAGTGTTTAGAAGTCGTCGGATGAGTAATGAGCATAATGAGCCAATAAGTTACAACATTGTTTTAATATTTTAAATTAAGGTCTACACCTTTGGGTTGATCTATGATTGACTTTATCAATATGAGATCATTTCATTCAAAGTAGGAGGATCAAAGACATGTATTAAATTGTCGTAAATTTCAATTAAGTAATAGTCAAAATCAGAAACATCACACAATTTGATCATTCATATTCAAGCCACAATTTGGTCTATTTCTCAATTGACATGATCTGCATTTCACTTTAAATTTTATAGTAAAAAACACATAAAATCTTTCATAAATATCAAGCTTGACGGCATAGATAGCCACCACGTTCATCAAACTATACTAAAATTGTAGCTTGAACCATGATTGTGTTGTCTTCGTTTTTACTTGGGTCTTGGTTTATGAAGTAAGCTATAGCTTCCAGGTTTATATTTACCAAGAACTCAGCCTGTAAAAAGTTGCACAGAGGTCGAACAATTGACGCAGTTATTAATAGAATACCCAAACACATTGATTTACGCACATATTTCAAAGAAACCTTCATTTTCGAAATAACAGCTACAATTCCTCATCAATTTTGTACTGCAAAAAAAATTGAGTAAGAGAGTATACAACCATAAAAACAAACCAATAGAATAGAAACACGTAGAATGAACTACTTTAGAATGTCGTTGTTCCTAACCTGCGGAACCGATATATCATAGGTTAATTCTGAGCATTTGATGAAATACTGAATCAATTACCATGTATTAGGCAACTTTCAACTACGTACCAAGTAGTAGGCCTCATAATCAATGAAAAACATAATCAAATACCAAGTAGACTATAAAATGAACCTCATGATCGAAGACATCCTCAATTTTACATTTTTTGTGTTTGTTTTTTCTTCTCATATTTAAATCCATCACATCCTCATGGAGTTGTGTATCATGGAAATTGGAAACTATATCATTCTCTAACTTTTCCATTTTTCCAATTTTGTAGAATAATTAATGACATGTCAATTCATGCTTACAATCAAATTTAAATGTACAACACATGAGTTAATCTAGAACCAAATGTTCAGAACCAAAAAAATGAAGGATATCCACTCATGCCCAGTATATAACTTGCAGTTCCACCTATATATACTCACATCAATTTAAGTAAGAAACTAATGACGACGTTATCAGATATATACTGCAGTTATATAGAAACATATACATAAACTTTACAAACAACCTCTAACCTACTTAATGATAATCTCATTGTAGCCTCCAGCAAATCTAGATACATGTTGTCAACACCATGAAATCATTACCGCCAATAACCCATTCCACAGATTCACATAAGCACATATCTCATGAAGTCAAACACAAAAAATAAATCAAGCTCACCAATCCTACTATACACACCATCAAGTATGCACCTTTTCAGTTCCTCCTAACACCAAAACCAAACAGAAACCTCATTTCCTAGATTCCAAGACCAACCCCAAATTTGTACAAACAATCACAACCCAACCAAAATCAATAACTCCAACCAAAATCAAAGACACTCTTGAAATAACAACATGACAGAAGCAAAACAACTTATCTGAAATACCCAGAGAGTTGAAGGTCATCGATTATCAATCTTCGAAAATGAATATATGTATACCTCACTTTAGCATGCGAGAGTTCCTCACTAACCGGACTGGTCGGCTTATAATCTCACCTGCCCTTCAGAACTTTCTCAATGTCAATTGTTCGGCTCTTAATTCATATCGGATCCCTTGGCTAAAAATAACATCTCATGGACCCTGTTATAATAAGTACCAAGAAAATAACAATCAAGTCAAACTTAATCTGAGGATGCAAATATATCTTCAAACAATAGTAATCAATACAAACTCAATAGATTGCAGCAACTCATAGAAGTTTGTGACTTCAACAAATAAGAGAGTTTGCATTTTAGTTTGATCATTGAGGTACATTACAGTATAATAGTAACTCAGGATATTTTGCAAATTGTAAGTATTATCACTATCATGCACAAGGCATAGGAACTATTTTACAAACCATGGGTCTCAAGATGATTAAACATTTCTATGTGGGCAGAATCTTGTATACTTATAAATTACAACAATATACTTTCCTGAATGAGATTAGTTCAGACCTTTATGAAGTGAAGACACACAATGTGCTCAACACGAAAGATGATCCCTCCACCTTTCTATGCAAAGCAACTCAAAAAGTATCCTTAAACCGCTTTTGCCATTATCTCTTTCTGCCCCCCAACAAAAAGACCAAAAATGTTATATAAGGTTTAACTCCTCTAGAATGTTCATTATATGGGTTTATATAGACAGGGTATGCATTTTTACAACTTGGAGTTGTTGCATGCTTCACTTTACACAGAGAACTGGCTATTTTAGCAGCAAGATAACAAAAAACAACCATTTTTAGCCTCTTCTTACTCCTCAATTTCCCCATTCTTCCTTTCTCTATTCTAAAAACCCAGATGTCTCAATTTTGTTTGAAATCTCAAAATAAATTCAAACCCATTACATAGAAAAAGAATCGGAGAAAATTAACCAAATCTGGATCGAAGTTGACCGGTGGAAGGTGATCGATGGAAAGTGATCGCAGGTACGGAGAGACAAAATTTGTTAATCTCTTTTGTTCTTCTATTTCTGGATGCTTAGATAGAGAGGAAGAGAGGCTGATATGTCGAGAGACGGCAGAGATCAAGAGGGAGAAGCAAACACAACCCCTCAAGCCTTTTATTGCTAGGGTTGAGACTGAGGCCAAACCCGGCTTGGCTTGGCCTGGCCTCTAAACGGCTCCTTATGAATAGTGCCAACTTGTTTCAACAGTGTAAGAATAGTGTAGCACGATGGTTATATAAGGGAAATTACCAAATATATAGCCACATATTAATTGAACATCACTTTGTACTCTTGTTTGGTATGCTTTGAGAATATTTGCATAGGTCACAGCTGCATTCAAGTCTTTTCATCATAGACATGCAAAGTTGCAGATCATAGTTTGCTTTCATCAAAGAGAAGATCATACTTCTATTAGCCGGAAAATATTATATAAAATAGAAATTAGTTTTATTTCTATTAGATATAGTGTTTGGTTATGTCATCGGTCTGGAATATAAAACAAGCTAAATGAGTTGACATGAGTCCAATTCCATTATAGTAGTGGAATTGAAATACCATCTAGAAGGGTGGATTTTCATTTTCTTCACTAGACGGAATGAAAGTTTGTTATGTTGTCATATAAATTCTAGTCAATTAATGATTCTTTTCTTAATCATATTATTTTAAATTTGCATATTTAATTTGATCGTGTATTATTGAAAAGTCATTAGCAAATAAATTGTTTTAAACCATTTCATAATCTCAAGTTTCAAAATTCTTCTAAACATCACGAATGAAAATGTTAAATCAATTCTATCATGTCCTTGAAGAAAATGATTACAATTCCTTTTCTACCATCGTGTTTCAGTCAACCAAACAGAACCTTAGAGTTTTTGGGTTTCACCATTTTTTTTAACAATGTGATGTGATCAGTCATGTAGTGTTTTTCGTTTTTTCATCTCCAAACAAACCTCCTACAGGTGCGGTCCTTACAATTTGTGAAATTTGAAACTATCATTCAAAATCCTAACAATTCAAATCAAGGTTAAAACTGAAACCAAGATTGCAATCCACCAAAAACACACATATCAAAATAGTTTCCACTAAAAAATAGAAGTGAGGAAGAAGAAAAACATTAACCACATTTTAGTGGTCTAGTTTCAAAAAAAAAGTTGAAGAGCCCAAATATGAACCCAAATTTTGAGCTACAATAAAGCCCAAAGTTTATGTCCTGCCAAGAAATGCTCAGAAATCCTGAAAGCACATCCAATGCTTATGAGATTAGTTATTTTTGGAGTCTAACCAGCTCCAACCCATGATTCTGAAAGTCTCAGAAATCCTCACATGATGGCCATGGCCTCAACTACAGCTTCTGCTGCTACATTTCTGTGCTCACCCAGAAGCACAAAGTCAGCCATATTCAACCCATCTTCTTCTTCTTCTTCACTAATCTCACACCCCAAAAACCAGAGGTTACATCTTTCAGCTGTGTTTCCCCAACTGGGTCTCAGCCCTTTCTCACCATGGAGTGGTTTGAAGCATTTGGGTGTCTCATTCAGACCCAAGTCTTCAAAGTTAGGTACTTTGTGTGAATTGGTTTTATGGGTGTTTGTGTTTTTTTCTGTACTCTTTTGCTGTGTTGCTTAGTAATTTCAGCTCGTCTGTGATTTGGTGGTGGCAGAGAGGAAGGGAAGGTGCAAAGGCGTGGTAGTTTATGCTTCTCTGTTTGGTGTTGGAGCTCCTGAGGCTCTGGTTATTGGAGTTGTGGCTTTGTTGGTGTTTGGCCCCAAAGGTCTTGCTGAGGTGAGTGGCTTGTTCATATGTCTAAGTTTTGGTACGATATTTTTTTAGTGGGAGGGATTGGTTGTCATTCTGTATTATTCTAGGATTAGTTGAACTAATTGCATGAGTTCCCAGTTTAGGCAGTGATCATGTGTAGCTTCCCAGCTACAAATAGTTGGGATGTTGTGGAACTTTGCAACTTCTTGGAATCATAAGAAGTTAGTAAATTTGAATTTGATCAGCTAAAAACGTTTTGTGAATTAAATTCGAGTAAACAGGTTGAAGTTCTTGGATCTTTTTTTGTACATAATTCTAGTGTCCTCTTACAAGTTACAACAGACAAGGAATTTGGAACAAAACTTCGCCAACTATAGCTTTGGCAGTATAAAGAGTTCATTTGTCCAAAATTTGGATTTCAATATTGTCCTGTGGGCTCTTACATTTGGAAAGCTAAATGAATCCCTGACTGTTGTGACGCAGAATAGTATTCCTTATTTTCTAGTTCCCTAGAGCAAGTATTTTTAGCAGCTTACCTTAAGCCTTGTGATTACTCTTCATCCTTATCTAAAACATATCTGGAAAATTTCCCAAGCATAGATTTATGAAAAAATCTCCTAAGAGGTTATTTGGCCTCGATGGAGAATGTTCTAAGAGAAAACTGTACTTGTTATGAGGGGACAGTGCTGTTGTCTTATCTAGCCAGCTATGATTTCACCATCTACACAACCATAAAACTAATTACTTTGGATGTATGGTGTATTATTCTAACAGAACAGTGATCTCAGTGCTCGTAAACCTAATATTTTGTTAGATTGTCTGAAATGATTAGTGTTTACTGTTAAGATGATGAGAGAGGGCCTTGGGTTTGCATCCCGAACTCTGTAAGGGACATCTTGTATCTGAACTCCTCATGGAAAAAGTTCCTTGATACAATTAATTGACGTCCTGATAAGATTAGGGCATCAACATTAGAAGAGATCAATGATACTCTACTCTTTGTTATTTTAAGATCTATGTTTTTGTCACTTAAGATCATTAAATTGTATAAATGCAGGTTGCTCGAAATCTAGGAAAGACGTTGCGTGCTTTTCAACCAACAATTAGAGAGCTTCAGGTGGTTTCAACACCAACATCATGTAAAATTTCATGTATTTTTTTTTATTTATGAAAAGGCTGCTAATGATGCATGTTGTAGGAAGTGTCTCGGGATTTCAAGAGCACCCTTGAAAAGGAGATTGGTCTTGATGACATTTCAAATTCAACGATAAACACCTACAATTCCAAAATAACTGGCACTACTTCAGCCACTCCAACTACCAATACTGGAGATTCTAAAACTACAACAGACCCCAGTGAGTAAATGAAAGGTTCATGTGTGCGCTTAGTTTGAAAGAGGAATTAGTAACCATAAGAGTATTGTCTTCGTACAAAAGTTCTTGAAGTTTACTGGATATTTATGAGTTGTAATAAAGTAATTTCCTACTATGTATGTCTATGCAGATGGAGCATCCTCTCCAAATAGAGCATACACCACCGAGGATTATTTAAAGATCACGGAGGAGCAGTTAAAAGCAACAGCTACCCAAAATCAGGAGGAGACAACGTCTCCAATGGAAAGTCAGTCTCCGTCTCATGCTCCCCAAGGTTTAGTTATTTTTAAACCTCTATGTGATGTCCTAAAAAACGCCTCTCTCTCCATGACATTGTATGCATAAATTGGTAACAGGTACGGTTGAAGAAACAGCTGCTAAAACACCTCCACCCCAACAAAATGGAGAGTCATAAGCCCTTTTCAGCTGATATAAGGACCCATCCATTTTTTGAGTCTAAGCGCAATATTCCAAGGAATATCCCCATCTTGTTGTTCTCAATTTTTTGTAACGACAGTAGGTTTTAAAAATCATGTATAAGTAAGAGCAAAAACGGGAAGATCAGGGTGTTTGTAATCTCTCTGTAGTGTATATTTTGAACAGATCACTGATGCAATTCTCTCGATGACGGGTTTTTGATATGGTGCTCCTTTCAATTTAATGAAATGTTATCTTTGAATCGTTTTCACGATGATGGATTGGTGGTAATGCAGATGCCTAGGGAATTCAGAATAATGATTCTGGATGAGAAGGGAGGTATGTACACCAACTGTGGCTAAACTTTTCAGACAACTTGGCCATACTACGCCATGCATGGTACAACCCATATTGGATATCGGTTGGTACGCTTCATTATTGTATTCAAGTGACTTGTCAGGAACTGAAAACTTGTGAACACCAAAATAACGAGGCTTACGAGTATCATCTAGCCGGGTCTTCATCGTCAGTGAAATAGAAGTGATTCTGTTTACATCTTAGAAACTTTGATGCAGAGACACACATTGAAGAGTTGTCGCCCAAAAAGAGAGCAACCTCACCTAACGTGTGTTTTCCATCCATTGCAAAAGGTAGCGAAATCAAATGCAAGAACTCGAAATTTCTTTGTCTCGCGTCGTTTCTCTTGAGAGTGCGTACCGATGAACTAACAACAATTCTCCATCACACAAGATATATCTTAGCAAGCCATGGTTGGCTCCGTTCAACGCCATATGCAATGCAATCCCTTCTACATCTGAGTTGGACTGATTTGAAATATCAAAGCACAATAGTTTGCTAAAATAATCCACCACATAAAATTTCCACATGTCATGTGTTACTATGTATTTTATCATAATACACTTACTACATATTATGCTGTGAAATGTGTTACACACTCCAACTCGTCTAAAAGTGCTACCGCCATCCAACACGCTCACTGCTACTGTCAAATTAGATGTTCGTCGCTGCTACTGCCTTGGATGCTAGTAGCTGCTACTAGCGAATAAGACTATGTTATTGCTGCTATTGCCTTACACAAGAAAAAACTTCTGCTACTACCACAAAATGTGTACAATAGCACACAATAACAGATGTAAGGTAGCTGCTGCTAATTAAATAGCTACTGCTACTACCAAATTCATTAGAAAAAAATCTGCTACTACCAAATGTACAGTAGCATGACTTTTACACATCTAAAACCTGTTAATTTGCAGTAGCAGCAAAACCTGATAATCTGCAGTAGCAAGACTTGATGATCTGTATCAACAGTAGCAGCAAGACTTGATGATCTGCATCAACAATAGCAACAAGATCTTTTGCTTTGTAACAACAGTAGCAACATGACTTGATAATTTGCAACAACAGTAGCAGGAAGACTTAATGATCTGCCAGTGCCGTGGCTGAAAATTTGGGGGCCTGGTTCAAGAAATTTACCGGGACCTTTTATTAATATTAATTTTTTATAGTTGACTATATAAAAATTTATTTTTTATTAATATTAATTATTATTTTAAATTTGGTGGGCCCCACCTGAAGTGGGGGCCCGGTTCTATTGCACCACCTGCGCCGTATCAGAGGCGGGGCTGTGATCTGCAGCAATAGTAGCAACCAGACTTTATGATCTGTATCGACTATAACAAGACCTTTTGATCTGCAGCAACAGTTGCAGTATGTTGATGATTTGAAGCAACAATAACAACAAGACTTGATGATTGCAGCAACAATAACAGCAAGACTAAAAAATTAAGAATTGGATGACGGTAGCTAAAGAGAGAAAGAGAGAGAGAGAGAGAGAAGAGCTGAGGTGAGAGTGAAGATCGAAGGTGCACAAGACTTGATGATTGCAGCAACAATAACAGCAAGACTAAAAAATTAAGAATTGGATGACGGTAGCTAAAGAGAGAAAGAGAGAGAGAGAAGAGCTGATTGGAGGTGAGAGTGAAGATCGAAGGTGATAGAACAAATCAGAGGTGAGAGAGAGAAGAACAAATCAGAGGTGAAAGAGAGATAAGAGCATATTGGAGGTGAGAGAGAGAATTAAGAGCAGATCAGATGAATGAATGAATGAGAGAGAGGAAAAAAAATATGTGGTTATAAATAATTAAGGATAATAAAGGACGAGGTGGATATTTTTTGATATAGAGTTGGACATTTTAATCATTTTCTAACTATAATGCTATAACTTGGTTTTGAGTTTAGACCGGTACTTTAATTTGTATAACAAATTATGATTTTTTTGTGTTTGTAAATTTGGTCGCTAATAAAAATGATGAAATTCAGTTATTTTTCTAACGACAAAAATGCAATCATTTGGATTCATTACGGGGTATGATGTAATTATAGCCTTGTAGACAACGTGCTCATAATTTTTACGCCAAAATTCTCGTCTGTCAGGTGGTAGAGTCAAAGAAGGAAGGTGGATGATTGAATTTTCTTTCCCTTTCCTCCCCTTCACTCTAAGGAATGGATTTATTAGGTTAACTCCTAGGTATACATTTGGCGCATGAAATTGGGTTTCACGCCATAATCCCCATCTGTTGTGTGTACAGTTGCATAAGTGGGGCGGCTCGACCATCAGATTCGTCTAATCGTGTTCAATCTACAATTACTCGTGGAAGTTTAAAGTAAGGACACTTTCACTACATTCTTAGCTTTCTTTACAAAACAAAAGGTGTTTGAGAGTGTAAAGTTTTAGTTCCTTGGACGCGATTATGGTGCGGCCGGACATGTCATGTGACAAGACGTCGTACCGCTCTTTCTAAGAATGGATGCAGACATCGATCATGTTGTTAACATTAGACGATTAACACGTGCATTTGTATCTGTTAATCAGCATATGTTCTCTAGACAGCGGTGTCAAAAAACTTAACATTCTCACCACATTGTTTGCGTCTTATGGAGGCTCGTTTGCTTGATTGCCTTCATCGCTAGTCATGATGACGTTACGTAAGAAACTTTTTATTCAGAGAATTCCCACAGACGGCGCCAATATTTATGCGAGTATATACAGGGTATCTGGGTAGCGGTATCTGTATGCTCTTGTTATGCTGTCAATAAGAACACAAGACGTCACTCGTAGGTCAGAGACCACCGAATGGCGGTCTTCGACTCTCCGATGCATAAGTCAGTATTGATGTTGATATAATAGCAGTAGATGAGTATTGAATGCCTTGTTAATGGGGTGAGAGAGAGTTACCATGTATAGGTTGTTGGTGGGAACGCGTTATCTTGCCTCTCGATGTGGGACTAGTGTGGTTTTGGCTGCTACAATACTGTCTCAAGAGGCGATATTAGGGCCGCGCGTGTGGGCGCGTTCTCGCTCCGTTTAGGTAGCGGTTTGCAGCTATCTGCAGCTGCTGTCTCGTTGTTGCATGTCTTAACGGTGGCTTGCTTGATGGTTATGGTCAGTGTAGGTGCTGTCATAGTGCGCCAGTTAGACATGTATATGCCAACACAACATGTTTCTAGAGTCATTTAAGTAGCCCTCATTTTCAGATCGATTAGAATCATCAGATGGATAATGACACACTTCATCGATATTTTAACAAGGATAATAGATGATATGACCCTCTTGCATCATATAAAAGATGATCCATCATGCATGTCAGCATGTTCCTTTAAGTTTGCAGATAGTCAGATGCATAATTTTTGCTGAATATTTGTTTACCTGCTGCTTTGAACGGATCTGCATCCATCTTCAATTTTCTATACGAACAAGGACGGAGCATAGTGGTGGGCAACATGCGTTCTAGCCCGTATGAAATTTGTATTGTTCACCTATTTAGATGCATAATTAGCTTAAATATGGATGTGAAGTCTAAATCTAGTCTGGTCGCTTCTAGGTCCTCTATAGCAAAAACTGAAGTTAAAAGAGTCAGGTATTTAATCAATTATGTTTCTCTTCTCAGAAATAGCTTATTATAAATATACGAGACTGCTCAATTCATTAAAGATCGAACGGCTGTCGTCGTTTCGTCTCGTTCTGTCCCGCACGACGCTTTTGCGCCTAAGCAATCCTGTATAAATATAAGGCCAAAGATGGAAACAAATATCTTATTAAAACCCATAATATTATCCTCATGGAACATAGTAAAATCATACACATTTCATTCTATTTTTTTTGTTTTTAGAATTGTTAACCAATTTAGTTCCATTTATGGAGTCTCCAAAAAAATCATTAACGGTCCTTTGTTTTAGTCTTACATCTACTTGTAGAATTTTAATGATAGAAATTAAATTGAACATTCTATGAATTTAGGACTAAAAATTTAGCCCATACTGTATAGAAATCCTGGCTCCGTTCTTGTATATGAACAACAGATGTGTATGCAGATCTTGAAGACATATATCAAAGACAATAGATTATGGATATTTATGAGCAATAATCCTATCTTCATGAAGTGTAAATTTAATTACAAATGGCGACTAGCTTTGATAATTGCTAATTTCAACATTGCTAATGTAGCATGGGAATTGGTGGGGTCGTCTGAGCCGGATCCAAAATCTCCTTCACTACAAAATTTCTAGCCCGGTTTATATTCATGAAACACAGATACAAATGCTCCTCTAGCTCATCAAGTTGCTGCCTGAAGCTACAATCACTTTTCTTCAGCTGTCGCGCCACTTCGCCTCCTGCCTGGAGCCAGTCATCCTCGCCACGCTCCACCCAAAACTGAACCATACCACGCATGTGCTCAAGCTCGTCGTTTAACCTAGCAATGAGCCTGTTCACCGTCTCCAAATCCCTGCTTACTATGTAAGCTCCCTTGGTGGCCGCATCCAGCTGAGCTGCCCTCCTAGCTAGTCTCCTCAACGAGGTTAAGTCGAGTGACGTTGCTATAAGAGTTGGTGCAGCCACCACTAGGGCAAGTGCATGCGTGACAATAATTACACTTAGTGTAGCCGTTACTGTCACCAGAAAGATAGCCGAGGCGGTTTGGAACTTGCCTGCAAGCCTTAGTTTGGCTTGAGTCTTGTTACGAGTCGATTCTAGACGTTTTAACAAATTGGAACATCCAGCTTGTATGTTTTGAATTCGTTTGAGAGATAAAACGATGGAGAATTTGGTTAGTTGATTCAGTGTTGTAGAAATGACACAGTTATTTAGAGACTGAAGTGTGGTCCTAACGGATTGGTATTTGACACGGGTTCGGTCGATATCTTTTAGTAGAAGGCCACATAGGGCAGAAGCATCTGCGGTTTGGGTAAAATAGTCGGATAGAAGTGCAAAGCTCTTTGGGTGGTTTCGGGTCAATGACAAGATCCGAGCAACCATGGTTTGATCCGGATCCAAGAGGTTCTCCACGAAGAGCCGATATGATGGGAGCCGAGCCGCAGTTGTCGACTCCAATTGAATAAGCTTGGAGCCGGTAGAACCGGTATTGGATAGCGCAACGACACGTGTCCAAAAGTCGAGGTATGATTCGGTGCGAAAGGCATTAGCATATTCTTCTGTGACATCCACTCCCAACGAAGAATTTGGTGTGATGATGGGTCTTGATGCTCCTTCAAAATGAATTAATTCATGTTCATAATTTATCATATGATAAATTTACACTATAAATAAAATATAATGTTTATAAGTGGTAGACAATTGGTTTTACCTGTACAAGAAACCAATTTATGGATGCGTGCACTAAGTTTTTGGCTCATTTCGTCTTGTTCAGTCGAACTAAATACTATACATCAAGTCATGAGAGTAATGTTGATAACAATTGAAAACGGAAGAGCAAAACCTAGTTAGAAAGTAGCATGTATGAACGATGAAAAGACCAACCTTTCTCAAAGGAGTAGATCAGGGTTTTAGAAGAGACCAACGCTTTGCTTTGATGTTTATGGTGAAAAGGGAGCTAAAGGGGATCAAGTAAAGGAAATCCATTTTATACCAACTCAAACACTTGGAATGTTGCTTGTAAGAAAGATAGGTATTCTAAGTTTTCAATGACAGACGAACCTTGTAGTGCACGGGAAGACTTAAAATAGAAGTGAGTGGAAGCTTAAACAATGCTGAAGAGTTTCCTTCCCAATTTCATTCAAGCAAGTCTCACTATGTAATGCGACCCTCCCCCTCCAAGTGTAATAGGGGTTTGATTGAAGCAAGCATCCCCATCTACCTACGTGATTCATATGTATAAGGGTAGGGCCTATTATATATATGTTTAATAAAAAATTATGAATAGGTTAAGATTTTGTTAATAATTTAAACTAAATGTAATAAAAGTGAAAGAAAATTATGACTTAATAAATTAATTTGTTCGCATATATAACAAATAATTCTATATAAATATTAATAAAATAATCTAAAAAAATTTGAACGGGTTTTAGGACTGGACCGGGAAGGCTTTAATGGGCTTGTGATGGGGGGTTGTGGGTTGGGCCAAGACTTTGAATCATCCGTCTTAACCCGGCCTCATGCCATATGGGCCGGGCTGAGATAGGTTTTTCAACAGGCTGGACTTTGACCTTATAGGCCGACGGGCCACCTATGGGCCAATTGATGGCCCTTAATATAAAACCCCGTCTCAAAATTTACCTTTTACCAGGACCAGACGGGTTACAGAGGATTGTAACCGCATTATTAGCTCTTTCCGAATTATTATCGAGATATTTTCGGTTTTTGAGAAAAATGGATTTTATATCCCGAGGGTGTAGTATATATTAATACGAGTCATCCGGTATGTTCAGAATATTTTCTGGAGCTGCGAGCTATTTAATATGAATTTATTTAGCTTACGGGAATAATAAATATGAATTATTTTACTGTAAAAAGGTGACTTATCGATAAGTCGAGAATTTGGAGAAACTTCATTCGGAAAAGTTGTAGAGGGCGTTAATACGAACTCGTGAGTATGTTCTATGAATTAATCAGAGTTCGTATGCGGAAGTTATGCGGGATAATGTATAATTACTGCGTGATAAATATTAAATAGAAAAAATATCTATTTACTGTCACGGTAACTTTCTATTATTCAATCTGGGCCGTCAAATCAATCAGAGATTTGATCTGGGCCGTTGAATTTTGTTTATATATAAGGGGGTTGACGAAGGGGGAGGCGACTCTCTCTCTCTCTCTCTCTTCCTCACACTCTCTCTCTCCCTCGACCGACTGCGCGCCCAGTCGCTGGAGACCACCGTCGCGGGTCTCACCTCACCGCCATCACTAGCCGCCTCGCCTCGCCCCTGTCAGCCTTTCCAGACCCTCAGTCATGGCGGATGCGCCGGAACCGGAGCTCTGCCAAGGAGGAGAAGTGCGTCGGAGGACTGTTCAGTTGAGGGGGAGGTCAAGCTGGATCGGTGGAGTGCATGGGAGGTTCCTGGAAGCTGCAGGAGTAGCTCAGTGGCTCTGAGGAGGAGGAGGAGAACGCCTGAAGAGCTCCGTCGGGGAGGATTCGCCGGGGAGAACTTCTGCAAATCCATTGAGGTATGAAAACCTCAATTTCTTTCTAGAATTTAATCTTGCTAGGTTGATTGGATGTTGTAGAGTTGGATTTGCAGGTTGAGGAACCTAGTTTGGCTGAGAAAACTCGAATTCCGGCCAAACCAGCTGATCGGGAGGAGAAGGGTAAAAACCGTGGAATTTACCGCATTAGATCTGGTAATTACCATTTACCACAAGTGTGAAATGTCAGAACTACCCCTGGTAAGTTTGGGTTATTTACACGGATGCTCCTGAGATTGAAATTTCAGAAATGCCCCTGACAGCTTAGCATATTTATCAACTTTCATTAAGGCTGAATTGACAAACTGCCCTTGACAGTTTAAGTTAATTACAAGGGTGTCCCTCTAGTTGTTATTACTTGTATGCCCTTGGTGGATTTATAAAATTATGTGGTTGCCATTATGTATTTATTTATTTATTTATTTATTTATGTGGGTATGATTTATTGGATGTTAGATATCTGTATGGGTTAAATGTTGTGATAATCCGGATATATAGCTGGTTTATGGATACCTCAGCGGAGAGGTTAAACTCCGGATTAGCGATAGGCGTATGCTATCGATAATAGTTATTCGACCGATAAATAAAAAGTGGGATTAATCCAATTAAGATGTTAATTAAAAAGCTACGTGTGGCTTGATCCCTCTTCAAATAGTACGTAGGTAGCCTGACCAGGATTCAGATGCAGCCACAATTAACATCTAGACCTTAGGTCCCCTGAAATAGTTCGTATTGAAATCCAACCCGGTCATCGGGATAACCTCAGGTACAGTGAGGTTTATTTTGGTATCGTTTAGATTGCTTAAAAATGGTTTGGATAAAGGGTTATCCTTTCTCAAGGGGGATTACGAGAAAATCTCTCTTAAAATGGGTCTCGCACGTCCTATCCCGAATTTAGGGATGTAAACTCAGACTGGGGCGTGACACCTAACCCAAATTCAGCCCACACGCATCTGGAAAAGCCTTTTTTTGAACAAGAGCATCTGGAAAATCCTTAAACACTAACTCTTTTTCTTATAAACACCACTAGGGGTGGAATTTTAAGCACCGAAAAAATCGAAACCGGTCAAAACCATGCCGAACCGAAATATATTTATTTATTAATACTTAATTTTACACTATGTGTCATGTTCTTTTTTATTATGAGTTACAAATAGAAAACTTCCACAAACATGTTTATATTTTTAAGTGTTTAAGTCTAACCTAATTCTCTCTCATGTAGTATTTTCTTTTGTTATATATGAATATTGTAGGTTTCAAATGAATAATGTAAACATTTTATTAAGGGTTACGGTAAAAAATTCAACTAGATCTGACAATGTTAAGGGCTCAATCGAAACGGTCAACCCTAATTCATGGTTATTTATCACACGAAAACATATTATTTTATGATATTTTTGATCATTTTGCTTCCTATGTAGAGTTGGTTCACAAAGTTTGTATTTCTATGTTTCCATAACTTCAAACATCCTAATCTATTTTTTCATTTTTTCATTTATCATGTATGAAAGTTATTTTGAAAAATAGATTTTGTAACCGAAATCACAACGAATTTCAGTTAACTGACGAATACGATTTTTTATATGTACTTTACCGTTTCGATTTTAAGAAATATGCGGTTGTCCGTTGCCCTAAAACCGAGTCCGCCCATAAACACCACGCAGACTCGTCCCTCTCCCACAACTGCGCCTTTCTCATAAACCCTAAACACACACAGCTGCTCACTCTCTAAGCTCGCAGAGATGGCACCTCCTCGAGGTAAATCACTCATCTTCTTCATCATCTGTTTAGTGTAAGTAAACCCATAGAAGTTTGTTAACTCTGTAAATTGATTTCTTGCTCATATGCTTGTACCCAGTCTAGTATATTTCCAAAACCCTTTGTTTCTAATGTTTAGTTAATCATTCACTGATGAAGCATATAATAATTTCTTGGTTGTATTGGGTTCATTGATTTGTGTGGGTTGAAAGTTCATATTGAACTCACTTTTGTGATATTTGGTTACTCATTCACTGATGAAGGATGTGATAGTTAATGGGCTGTACTGTGTTTATTGATTTGTGGGTTATTATGTGTAGGTCGTGGTGGGTTCAGAGGTGGAAGGAGTGATGGAGGAGGGAGAGGAGGCTGGAGTGGTGGCCGTGGTTTCGGTGACAGAAGTAGTGGGTTTAAGCCAAGTGGAGGCAGAGGCCGTGGTGGTGACCGTGGCCGTGGTGGTGACCGTGGCCGTGGAAGAGGCCGAGGCCGTGGAGGAATGAAGGGTGGAACCAAGGTTGTCGTTGAGCCTCATCGTCATGCCGGGGTTTTCCTTGCTAAGGGGAAAGAGGATGCTCTTGTGACCAGGAACATGGTCCCCGGAGAGGCCGTCTACAATGAGAAGAGGATTTCTGTTCAGGTAGTTTGTTCCTCCGCTGTTTAATGTAATTTTTTGATGTATACTGTGGTTTTTATGTCGTATTGTTGTGTTTTGTTTATTGAATTGATGTAAACTTTGGTCTGTTTCAGAATGAGGATGGAACTAAAGTTGAGTACAGGATTTGGAACCCTTTCCGTTCCAAGTTGGCTGCCGCTATACTTGGTGGCGTTGATGAGATATGGATTGTAAGTTTTAAATCCTTATTTTGTGACATTCTGTTCCATATTGATGGTTGTTGAGTTTTTTTGTCAATCTAATGATGTTTGCTTTATTTGATGAAGAAACCTGGTGTCAGGGTTCTGTACCTGGGGGCTGCTTCTGGTACTACAGTCTCGCATGTTTCCGACCTAGTTGGCCCTGTAAGTGAACCTTCTTATAGAAGTTATTTGACTGGTTTAATTGAGAGCAGCCTCTTATATGTACTGTTTTTTTGTAGACTGGATGTGTATATGCTGTTGAGTTTTCACATAGAAGTGGCAGAGACTTGGTAAACATGGCAAAGAAGAGAACTAATGTCATTCCAATTATTGAAGATGCTAGGCATCCAGCTAAATACCGTATGCTTGTTGGCATGGTTGATGTCATATTTTCTGATGTCGCGCAACCTGATCAGGTTTGTTTCTTTATTTTTCTTTTAGCTTGGAGTGAGACTGGTGTTAGTATTGGTATTGTTTGGTCAATTGTTGTTGTGTCTTCATATAATTATGCAATTGATGAGTTTACTCAGATTCCCCTTCAAGACATCTTGAAAGATGAAAGCTCGAGTTTTCTGATGTGTTTCTTGTACTACTGAAATGTCCTTATTGTGTATGTTTTCTTTTGGTTATTTTGGTACCCTTTATGTCGATTCCATTTGAAAATTTTACAAAGTAAGTCCTACTTATTTTTTTTGTTATTTTTGTTTGTAAATGCAGTTGTATGATTTTTGTGTCTAGGTATTGGGCATGTGAAGATTCTCGAGTTCCTTAGACTTCACTATTGATGTCAATCCGAGTTTCTGATGCTCTTAAGTTTGATAATTTTCTTGTTGTGATGCACTTTCTTGTATCTTGTTGGTAAAGCTAAACTTTGATTCTATGTTTTTCTGGTTTCTAAACTGATTATATTTACATCAGTCTTCTTGTATCCTTTTCTTTAAATGCTGTACATGGTTTTTCATGCACAATGTTGGGCAAGTGACGAATTGCTCGGATTCCCCTTCAAGAAGTTGTGGGTAATGCATAGCCGAGTATTCGATGCTCTTAATTTTTGTACTTTGTTGGTTGTATATCTGTCTCTCACTCTCCCTTTGCTGATGTTTTATTGGAACCTTTGTTTTTATGTTTTTTGTGGTTTTGCTTCATGCTTTTCAAATTGACTTCAGAACATTTTTCTGTGTATATTGTATATATGACAAGCTTATTTCATTGTTCCTTGTATGCAATACCGGAAATGCGAAACAGTGTTTTTGCTTCTCTTGTTTGTAGTGTTTTTTTGGTGCTACTTTCTGCTTTTTCAGTGTCTTGAACTTTTGTTCATCCTTTTCTTATTATTGTGTATGTGACAATGTGGCCAAGCCTTTCATTTTCCTCCTTGACATCATTAGTGATACAAAACTGAGTTTTTGATGCTTTTGTTTGTTTCAACTTATGTGAATTTTCTAATGCTTACTGCTTTCCAATGGTGTTGATCTTTTGTTTTTTTTTCTTCCTTTGCTTATTATTGAGCATTTGTCGAAGTACCCTTTAAGACATCGTGTGTGCTGCTGGCCAAGTTTCTGATGTTTTGGTATTAGGAATTTGATATTTGTGTTTCTGATATGTTTTAAGTGCTGGTCACCACCTAAATACATTTGCTATGTATTATCTAACATATGTATTTGTTTGTTTTGCCACCCATGCAGGCCAGGATTCTAGCTTTGAATGCATCATATTTTCTTAAATCTGGAGGGCACTTTGTCATTTCTATCAAGGTTTGTTAGCTAATATTTTCTATTCCCCTCTCACAATACATGAGGTCCTAAAGTTGCTCAACCTGGATTTTGATAAATGTATGTTTCCTTCAATCTTTTCAGGCTAACTGTATCGACTCCACTGTTCCTGCTGAGACAGTGTTTGCTTCTGAGGTGAAGAAGCTGCAGGCAGAACAGTTTAAGCCTTTCGAACAAGTGACTCTAGAACCTTTTGAGCGTGATCACGCTTGTGTGATTGGAGGGTACCGTATGCCAAAGAAGTCAAAGGCCACTGCCTAGAACGTCTGTTATCCATGAATCAAATAGCTTAGTTTGCCTGTGAGAACAGGATAAATGTAAACCTGACAATGTTTTTCCCCTTATTCCTTGTTGATCGATGTAGTTAAAAACATCCTAGTGATCTTTGTTATTGATATTCAAGTTTTCATAATCTGTTGATCAGTCCTGTTTAGAGTTTTGTAACATGTCTTCAAGAATTTTCCCATGGATACTGACCGAGACGTACCTTTAACAAAGGTAAAGCACAACAGGGCGAGGCTGCGAGAGTGAGATTTTTAAATCCCAAATGCAATCATATCCAACACAATGTGTATATCACCAATGGCTGAGAGTGAGATGTGAGATCTTGGAATAGGCTGAAAGCTTGGAGTACCGAATGCGAGAGTGCGATGTGATCTTGGAATCACAGCCTCATCTCCCTTTCCTCTAGGAAATAGGCAAGCAGCAAATAGAGCATCTGCGTGCCTATTCCTAGCAAATGGCAGATTCCGAGTCGTCGACAGGGACAGATAAAGATGTCGTCAGAGTTGAGGTTGACGGCTATGGAGGTTCATAGTAGAGAGCTGAAAGCTTGGGATTCATAAATGGAGAGTGGTGGAAGCTATGGAGATGTGCTGAGGGTAAGAATAGAACCAGGTCACAGCAGTAGTACGAAGTCAAGGAAGCGGAAAACATGAACCACCAAAAACATAAAATCCCAAGCAAAAAATAAATTGTCAGAAGTGGGATTTGAACCCACGCCCTCGTTAGAGGACCAGAACTTGAGTCTGGCGCGTTAGACCCCTCCGCCATCCTGACAATTGATACATGATCTCAAATTATTTTATATACCCCTATAATGTTGAATACTTCTTCCAAGCTTGCTATTGCATTGCAGCTGGTTTTGGCCTCCGTTGCTTGTGGCCTCTCAATTGGTTGCAGTGTTTCTGATTTGATATTCGGTTGCCATTGCTTTATATATTACAGAGAGCAAGTAAATACAAACCGTTTAGGATTCTTACAAGCATGCATTACTCTTTACCTGATCTTGAACTTCTATACTAAGGTTACATAAAAGTACGTACAGAATAACGTTGAATCTTAACATAGACAAATAAGATGACCTACTTAAAATCAAAATTCACCGGTCATGTCACTAAACAAATTAATCTTTTTGGTCTCAAATCTCATCACTGATCTCCTTTTCAGTTGTCTTCTCAGTGCACAAATAGATGAGATATAAATTTGAAGTGCGCAATCCTTAATTCTGCTCTCTTCCAAGTATTCCAACTGCTCAACAACAAAACAAAGAATCATTAGCATTCAACCATCTGGAGATCTACAACATGGAACAACCTAATGAATTTATCTACACGTTATATCAGCAAGCAAGAATCTAATTCTAACAGCCATCATAGGCTGGATTCTCTTAATTCCAAACACAATCCTCAATAGGATGTATCTCATATTCCTTTTCCTTAATTAATTCTCAAAATAACAGAGGCATTACCAGTGAGGAGGTTAAACACAACCAAAAAACATATATTGAAAGACTTGCTTTTATTTTTGATGGTTGAAATCACAATTTGCTGCGAACTAAGACAGCCACCCTACAAAACAGACATGCATGTGCAAGTCAGGTTTTACATCCTAAATGGCTCTTGTAGTTTGCAAAAGTCTAGTATATAAATTGATGTGTTGCGTCAACTTATGGCTTGCATCCCCAACCTTGTGTATTGTGTTCACCACATCGCAAAGCCCCACCAGCAAATAAATTCAACCTGTCAGTCATGGTCACCAGAATACTACTTTAACTTAGATCTGGGCTTCATGATAAACCAACTGAGGTTGATATTACTGATAGAGGAAATGCCTGAAAATGGTACATAGACACCGTTATCAGCAAGAAATCGCCCATTTTAAGTCACCAACTAGGATTGGTTTGTGGTCGAGCTGGAGTTGAGCAGGGTTGCAAAGACAGCATTTCATCTTCTGTCTTCCCTACCTCAGAATCGAACCAAGCTATCTCATTCTCTTCAAGCTGTATATTTACATCAAAATGGTTAGGAAGGATAAGACATAGAAAACACAATACATCAAAATCATTAGGAAGGATAAAATGCAGACAACATAAGTTGACACTTGAATGCATACCTTCTTAAAGATTATGTTACTCAAAAGCCTCTCGGAAAATTGTGCCTGCTTTACAACATCATAGGAAATGATAAAAACTGTGATTTATGAGTCAAGGATCAGCAATTAAATGAAAAAAAAATCTGTGATTACATTATATAAGCACAAAAAACGGGCATCACATCAAATGTTTCTTTGCATATACATGACGGCAAACATGTTTCAAGCAGTGTTGCTTCAAATGTTCAGTGGCCCTAGCTGTTCCATGTACCGAAACCTTGGAAGAAAAGAAGCACACACCATAACTATAAGTAATCACCGAGAATCGATTTTACAGATTTCGCATCAGAACACCACTGGTACGAGCTTGCCATTAGAATATCTGATTATTTAGGCTAACTAACCGTACTGTCAAACAAGAACAAAAAATGCCATTATCATCTCCTATTAACCGATTCCAATATCTGAACAAGTTATAAAACTTGCCCGGTAGCATCATCAGGTAGTAACACATTTCCTTTAGTCTCGGGAAAAATAAAGGAAAGAAAACGCCACGAATAACAAAATTCACTTGTGTCGAAACTCGAAACATTATAGAATCCCATGCTTCTTTAGGCATGTTTCATTACTCATTACATGGACTCATCAACAGGAGAAGAAGGGAAATAACAACAGCATGACATTTGGCATTTATAAAATCTTTATGCATTTGTAAGCATGTTTCATTACCTGGAAACTCTTAAGTCCTTCTGGGCGTCTATAAAGCTGGTTGTTACTGGTTATCAGAACACCAGGACGCAGTTTAACCATAGTGTCATCACCATACACACTTTTACACAAAAACTGAAGTGCAGCAAGAAGATGAGGTAGGACTAACCCCCAAAACCCAAAAACCCATGAAACCCGTTTCGACTTTAGAGCTAATCGAAATAGTCAATCAAAACACAAGTGTTTGAGATTTTTTGATATATTGAACAATCCCGAATTTAGTATATATACAAGATCACTTACAGTTCTAGAAGAAAACTACTTATACCTAATCAATTTATAGAATCTTAAATATATACATCCCAAATATACTAGGATGGAGACTTATTCTAACACTGCTCTTCAAGTTGGTGCATACAAGTCTCGAATGCCCTACTTGTCAAGTAAGACACTGAAGGTCCTGGATGAAACAACTTTGATAAGGATGTCAGCCAACTGCTCCTCTGAACGAACAAACGGTAATGAGATAATACGAGCATCTAGCTTCTGTTTGATGATGTGTCTATCAATCTATACATGCTTCATCCAATCATATTGAACAAGATTATGTGCAATTTCAACCGTAACAGTATTGTCACAATAAAGAGACATTGACCATTCTTGCTTAAACCCCAAATCTTTTAATAATTTTTCAGTCACAACAACTCACACACTCCTTGAACCATATCTCTATACTCTGCTTCTGCATTAGAACGAGACACCACATTCTGCTTTTTGCTTCTCCAAGTAACTAGGTTTCTACCAACAAATGTAAAGTAGCTAGAAGTAGACCACCTATCAGTGATGTTTCTTACCCAGTCTGCATCAGTGTAGCCATTAGTCCTCAAATCTCCATGCTTACGAAACACAAGACCTTTACCAGTAGCAGATTTCGAGTACCTCAAGATTCTCATCACATCATTCATGTGATCTTCACTAGGATTGTGCATATACTGGATCACCACACTAACAACATAAGCAAGATTAGGTCTAGTGTGTGACAAGTAAATCAACATTCCAACTAACCTCTGATACCGATATTTGTCTGTAGGAACTTGATCAGAATACTCTACAATCTGATGGTTTTGTTCTATAGGTGTATCACTGTATCAATCAGTTTACAGTCAAGCATATCAGTCTCTGCTAATAAATCCATAACATATTTTCTTTGACTCAACATGATACAATCTGTGTTCTGGGCTCCCTCAATTCCAAGAAATTTTATAAGTATCCAAGATCATTCATCTTGAATTCAGAAGACAACTGAACGTGCAATCTCCTGATTTCATCAGTGTCATCATCTGTTACTACCATGTCATCAACACAAATAATCAAGGCAGTAAGTTTACCTTGTTGGTGCTTCAAGAGAAAAGTATGATCTAAATTGTTCTGCATATATCCAATCTTCTTTATGAAAGCTGTGAACATTCCAACCCAAACTCTTGGAGACTGTTTTAATCCATAAAGAGATTTCTCCAATCTGCACACCACCTTCTCACTTGTAGAAATACCATAACCTGGAGGGAGATCCATATAAGTTTCTTCATTTAAATCTCCATGAAGAAAGACATTCATGAGAACACAAATGGTATTGATCTTCATCACTGGTGCAAACATCTAATCATAATCCACTCCATATTTCTGAGTATATCAATTTACAGCCAACATGGCCTTATATATGTTAACAGAGTCATTTGCATTATGTTTCATAGTATAAACCCATCTACACCCAACAGTCTTCTTTCCGTGTGGTAATGGTATCAAGTCTCAAGCATCATTCTTGTTAAGAGCAGTCATCTCAACCTCCACTGCCTTAGCCTACTTCTTCTCCTTTATTGCATCTTGAACTTTACTAGGAAGAGACACAACATATAATTGATTCACAAAGGTTACATAAGGTTTAGACAGTCTATGAGTTGACACATAGTTGACTACATGATACTTGTCTTTAGCTGAAAAGAGACTAGAAGATGACAGAGGAACACTACTACATACCTCAGGTGATGACAAGCCAAGAGAGATCGCTGATGGAGAGGGAGAGACTAGACTTGCATCTACATCTTCAACTACTGGCAGCTGATTATTGTTTAATTCTCTTCCTTTTGACGTGTTGGACACTTGTTTGTCATGTCAAACACTTTCCAAAATTGAAACAGACCCGTCAACTTGGGTATGTTCGACGTGTCGAACTACTTCCTCGATGGGTCAAGGAACTGCTACGGGAGGGTCCATAGTGCCTCCTTTGACGGGTCGAGGACCCTCTTTGATGGGTTGAAGATCACATTCTGTCTGAATTTGGACCCGGTCTTCAACGGATCGAATAACACTTCCTATAAGAATACTTCTAATTGGAACACCAACCCAACATTTAGTTTTTCAATTTAGTCTTAATAAAATACATTTTTCCTCCTCCTTATTTAGAGATATTGTACGAGAAAAATAGCACAAATCTTTGTTAAAGATGACATCCATAGTAACGTAGAACCGTTGAGACAAAGCATGTTAGAAACCAAAAAACCCAACCCCATGTATTTCGATTCCTAACTATCTTGAGCCCCATACCCCAAAAATTTTAGGATTCCGGTGATTGCGGGCGTCGGACACAAAAAGTACTGTGTATAGAGGTACGGTAATCATCCTCTACTCTTCTTCCTGCAAAAGAAAATTTGTTTGAGAAAGCGAGAGGGGGAGAGGGGAGGGATGAGATAGTAGTGAGAGAGAGAGGTCATTTGTCCATTTGAGTTGAAAATTGGAGAGGAACAGGATGGAGATGTCTAGAATCATTTTTCTTCTGCCATTTTTTCCTTCTTCAGCTTTTTTTCCTGGTCAAATGAAAAAAAAACGAAAAATAGAAGCCTAGCAAACCCTAGGGAAAGAGAGAAACGACGTGAACTAGAGACAAAATTAGAAGAATACATCACACATTGCATCAGCGAGACTAAAAACCTAGCAAACCCTTCCCTTCATCTTCCTCGCTGAAAGCTCTTGTTTGATCTAACCCAAATTATTTAATTTCTTCTCAGTCAAAAATGATTTACTAGTATAGCTATTGTGTAGTGGTCTGATTTTCATATCAATTTTCTTGTATGGTTTGTATAATTAGATAAATAAATGGTGGTATGAATAACGTAGTTGACTCTTTGTACATTACCTTAAATATTAGTGGTAGACTGGTAGTTGCGTTGGTATATATCTTGACTATATGATCACGCAAGAGAAGAGCATAATTGGTTTGGGTGATACGTACCCAATCCTAGAAAAGTCAAATAAAACACCAATTAATATCTCATGTTCGACATAATCAAAACTTGTCACCATAAATTTCTATTACACAAGATAGATATGACCTAAATAAAGCAGACCAACACTATGTCATGATGGCAAACTTCCTCGATCAAGGGGAAGTACATCTCCCTCATCTTCTCACGTTCAGTCTTGAACTTAAAGATGCATGTCTGGTGCTCGGTGACCCTTCGGCGAATGGCCCTGGTCTCGATCAACTTTATATAAGAAAAATAAGGTTTATCGGTTTTCATCGATCAGTTGTGCTTTGCTCTTTGGTTTTGATGAATTGTACGTTCATTAATTGAGAAAAAGGCTTATGCGAAGAAAATATATTTTTTTCGTCTTATTAATTCATATTGATGCGATGAAAATAAATTTCATAACATGATTCTGAACTGAGTTGATGAAACAAATTTTGTCGCATTGTCCGGACTCATGCGACGAATTTTTTTATTTCGTCGCATAAGTTCATAATCATACTCCGAAATATTTTAAATTTCGTCGCATCAGTTTACACTCATTTGACGAAATTTTGAATATTTTGTCGCATCAATTTTGATTTTTTTCACCAAAACTCATGCGACGAAATTTTGAATATTTCATCGCATTAATTTTGAATTTTTTCACCAAAATTTTCCCCACCCCCTGACTGATGCGACAAAATTTTCGTCGCATTAGTTTACACTCATGAGACGAAATTTGTTCATTTCGTCGCATCAGTTCTGACAAAAAATTTGAATTTTGAATCCTTCCGCCAAAATTTCTCCACACATCTTTCTTCCTCCCACCCCCCTTCTTCCTTCTACTTATTCACCACCACCCCTCCACTTCACTACCACTTCCACTTCTTCTTCTTCACCACCCTTCTTCTTGCTTCTTCTTCTTCACTACCCTTCTTACTTCTTCTTCTTCTTCTTACCACCACCTCCTCTGCCACTACCACAATCTCGATCCGACAAAATAAAAAAAATAATAATTTTTTTAATTTAAATTAAAACAAAAATAAAAATTATTATTTTTTATTTATTGAAAATTCTTAAGCGATGAAATATTTTTCATCGCATAAGTCCATGCGCCGAAAATTTTTCGTCTCATAAGTTTAAGAGACAACTTTATTTTCGTCCCTTAAGGGAACTGATGCGATTTAAAATTTGCGGGTTCGTCTCATAAATCTAATGCAACAAAGCTTATGGGACGAATTTTTCGTCACTTATGGTCTTATGTGACGAAAAAACCCTTTTATACGACGAAACCAAGTCATCGCATAAGGCTTTCCCTCTACTAGTGGTTGTTCAATATGACAGGACCCACCCCGGGTTAAACCCCTTTAACCCGAAGTAAATCCTGCGGGGACCACCTCAAGGGAACTTCTTACCGAAACCCCCTTGAAATGGCCAACCCTTCCTACAAAACTAACTAAACCGGGTTAGTCAGAGCAGTCTACAGAGATGATTACCCCAAAGAATTTCGAGCAGCAACGGAATGATCGACTATGCCTCGACTCTCGTACGCGCTCGACCTCCTCTCAAGAACCCTGCATCACTGGGCATTTAAAAACGAAAGGCCCAGGGGAGAAACATTTAAAAACTGTTAGAGTGAGTGGACGAAAATCAAATATAAAAGCTCCATTTCCTGTAATGCTCTCCCAAAAGTATATCAAATTAAAAATCATTTATGCATGCCCACAATTACTAAATTTCCGCAAATGCATGATAAGATAAACCAGCAAGGAATATGGGAAGAGAAATGTTCACCAAACATAATAAGTCTGACCTCTCAGACTAGGGTCGGAGCTAAGAGCTCTAGTAGCGCCCTCACGCTACGCTATGCTAGCTAAATAAAATAATACGGTCAACCCTTATAATATCAACCTGACCTCTCAGGCTTGTCTGTCCTCTCAGACCAGGGTCGGAGCTAAGAGCTCTAGAATATGTGATAACGGTCAACCCTTATAATATCAACCTGACCTCTCAGGCTTGTCTGTCCACTCAGACCAGGGTCGGAGCTAAGAGCTCTAAATAAAGTGATACGGTCAACCCTCATAGTGCACTACGTAGTTTGCCTGACCTCTCAGGCTAGGGTCGGAGCTAAGAGCTCTAGTAGCGCCCTCACGCTACTCTAGCTAGCATATTTATTGGTCAACCCTTAAAATAAACATTCATAACAATACATTAATCAAATTCTCTTCCCAAAACAATTAATTAAAACAATTCCTTGTCATATATGCATAAAACCAATTTCCAACGAAGTCTCGGGTTCAAATCCATTCAAATGACGGGCCATCCCCGTTATTAACCATTTTCAGAAAGAAATAGCAAATTGGAGGAATAATGGTAAATACGTATAAGCATAAAAATCAAGAAAACCTTTAACCGAGGTTCCCGCTAAACTTTATCCATATAACACCTCCAAGAACCCGAGAAAATATAATTCTCGAAAACGATCATAAAAACCATGCAATTAAATCGATAATTAAGGCATGCATGCATTTAAAATAATATGTCCACTCACAGTACTATTGCGACCTTCCCGCTCGGAAAGCTCCTCGAGCGAAACTCTCGAACTACTCGCGTAGTCGAGCCCGTTTCACGTTCAAACAGAGACTGTACAAACAAACCACTATATTAGTCATTTCATCGTTGACTTGGTCTTTTCCCTAGTTTGACCAGGATTCCTATTTGACCACGTGTTGACCAAGTTCCTTTCTTTAGCACTTTAACCTTTTTAACTTTCTTTCCCGGTCATCGACTCTTACTCAATTTACCGAAAGTCCGACTCAGCTTCCGAACTTTCATTTATTACTTTAACTTGATGTTAGGGTGTCACGTATTAATTCGTTGAATTACTATGGACACCCAACGTGTCACATTAATCAGTACATTTAACCTTGAGTCGATTTACCGATTTAACCTTTCCTCATAACTGGTAACCTTCCATAAAGGAAAAGTTTCCCAAAATGGAAAGTTTCCTAAATTGGTAAGTCTTCCTTAAAATGGGAAGTTTCCCAAAATGGAAACTTCCTACTTACGTCTAATTTTCCGTAAATGTCTCAATTACGAATTAACCGTACTTTTCGACTAAAAGCCTAACAAGGATTCGATTTCTACCTCTTCGGCTTTCTGCCGGAACTATTACTTTTCGCCGAATTCCGGTAACGTGCCGGAATTTCGCCATAGCTTCCCCGTCTATCGATCACCAAGTTCTCGACATGAAACAACGTAAATAACACAATATCAGCAACCCAACAACGATTCAAATAACACCATACAGTAAAACTGCAGCAATCAAACTATAACCTCCCATCTAGACTTCATTCACAGCTCACCGAGAAAACATGTTCCGAATCCTCAATCGAAACCAAAAGAGCTAATTGAGAACCACACATCATTCCCGCCGCCGTTGTGCACAGTGCCAAGAACGGCGGTCCTCCACTGCCAAAACACAAATCCTTCATCTCCCAACCAAACTCAAAATCAATTATACAGATACGTAGAGCTTCGTGAGTAGATAATTTTTCATACCTCAATTACCTTCATCTGTGACCGGAGGACACCGATCCATGGCCAAAACTGAAATCACTCTTATCATCTTTCCTCTCTAACCGGAGCTCCTCTGCCCAAACCATGAACACAGATGGGTTGGGTGAGCCGAGATGCAACTGTGGCCACCGGTGCGTCGCCAAGAGAGCACCTGACGACGGAGATCTCCTCCGAGCTCTGCCGCTGCACAGCAGCTCGAGACTGACGGGATCAAGAAGGGTTTCGGGTTCTCTCAGATCGGTGAGGAAGGAGAGGTGATTGGTGATGTCGAGCACGCCGGCAATCCACTGGCGAGCGGCGGTGGTGAGGTGCGACCAAAACGGGCAGAGGCAGAGAATGGGTCGACCAGGACACTCCCTCGGGAAGGAAACCGAGAAAGAAAAAGGGGAAGAAAGAATAAGAAGAGAAAGAAGAAAAGAAAAGAATAAAAGAAAAGATTTTCAAACCCTTTTACCATTTTTCCTTCTTCTTCGAAATAGGAAGTCGTCACCCAAAAATTTCACCGAAATTTTCTAATTATCTTCTCATAATTTTCTCTCTGAGAATTTAATTACCGATAACTTTTCCAAAATAGATACGGTAATTTCCAATAGTCACGAAGAAGATAACTTTTATTAACTTCAAAAAAGATTCGGGGTGTGACAATTCTCCCCACCTTATAAAAATTTCGTCCTCGAAATTTCTATACTCAAAATCCAATACAGTGGGGGATATTACCACTTAAAAACAATAATATTGTTCTCCAATATCAATTTCCTTCTGAGAACTCATCTGAGACGCCTCACGAATAGCATTGTTAAAACTCTAAACACATGTCTTTTACGATCGACATCCTTACTGATTCACCGAATTCTCACTGTACTACATCTCATTTATGAGGTGGAATACGACACTGACTATCACTGATCCGCCATCTGTAATCCTCCGATATCAATATACAACGTGGGGTCAACACCCATGACAACATGCCCACAAGAAAACCATGACGACTTGTGTTACACAAGCCGTCACCTCATTTGAACTAGGCTCCCTGATCTGGTTTACGCTTTCTAGAAACTATTCTGTCATGTTGTAGAGTAATTGTCTTCCCTGACTCTATCATTACTCAAACCACTTGTACACACAGGACATGAACTGCCGTGAATATTAGCGTAAATCCAAAATCATAACCTTTACATCAGAGAGGTCCAAAAGCTCCTAACATCGAGGTTCAACAATACTTACTCCTCGCATGATGACAAATTGTCAGGCTACACACTGCTCACGTAACTATTCTGACAGCAACAAATCCGGACCCTTTTTACTCACAAGCCAAACATACAATCGCTAACTCAATTATCACCTCGTGGAACTACAGCGTACTTTACCACTGGTAACACATCTCCGTACTACTCATAGGTGAGGTGCCACTGACCTCCCTATCTCTTACCTTAGCCTGGAATGACGCATAGTGCAGAACTTGCACTTCAACCATAACTGTGCGTCCAATAAACTTTATCTGCATCACAAACTGGAATAGATTTACCATTAAAAGAATCTCAGAGCCTTACCCACTCAACAAGGATATTCCATTCCCAAAGGCCTCCATTACCAAATCGTCTGGTAACAACCGACAAACCTGGACACTTAACCAGACCAGACATCTACATGAAATTTAGTGTCACTGGTGCACACCAAAAGTAACCCTTGATCAAAGCATCGGGAAATTAATTTCACCGAACTTAGCCATATTAATCACCGAGCATCCAGTTATCAAGGCACAAATTAACAAATGTCATCACCGCACTGGGCGCGTGAACATCACAGTGTCAACTCGTACAACTAGACAGTTTCTAACACACCTGTCCCCCACGCTCTGCAAGTACACCATCCACCGCATCACCTCTATTCGGTAAGATTCAAAATTCTCAATCGCTTACCACTCCAGATCCTAAATTACAAGATCCACTGTCACACGTTAACATCCTCTCAGATCATAACTTAATCTGAACGTGGCTTAATCACTCCACGGTTTCCGATGGAGTGTTGCACAACTTAGCAACATACCTTACTACTCTTGTAACAATTTGGTTTCCAAAACCTTGACTTGTAGCACCTTTGAGTCATCAAAGAGACTCTTTCCTCAGTTTCACTGCATTTCATACTCGCCGAAATGTTGACAATTTCGCAAGTCACCTCCAATGATCTTTCTTGCTACCACTCTACACTCGTGGCGCCAAGAACTGCCGCTAGGTCAAAAATTCCTAACAAGTAGGGTCACTACTCAAATGACCAATGACCAGAGCAACGCCAACAAAACTTTAATCCTCTCAGGATTTCCTTAAATTAACCTCAATAATTGATCTCCCAGATCTTAATCCTTATTCCACATAACAAGATTGAGAATATTTCCTGTCACTGCGGTGAGTGTAACTTATGAACCCCAAACACGACTAAGTACACATTCGGTTACAATACTTGATTAGACCACAGCCAGTGAGTGCACAAATTCCCCTACCATTAAGCTCAGTTAATCACCTTCAACGAAACCAAGTGTCATAACGGACGACTTTGGTTGCAGGTTGAAGCTTGAGCAACTACAAACATTCTCTCCTACTCAACAATTCAGTAAACCTTGCCCCACTGCTGTCACTTCATCACTTTCGTGCATTTAGCCCAGAAAACATCCGACCACCTACTAACGATATTAATGATCTCGCTAACCATCATAAAAGTCGGAGCGACTAACAATAACCCACTTCCGACATATACTTAAATGGTTAGGCCATCTTCTGGACGTTTTGTACAAAAACTTCCAACCAAACGTCTCTAATCTCCGTTCTCACTAAATGGAACTCTCATGAGAAATTCTTAAGATGATGTCATCACTAGTCTTAGTCACTTACCTGGTGTCATTTTGACCACACACAACTGCACACAATAATTATGCCTTCCAGCATGTGCTACCCAAATTTCAACTTTACCACTTCCCTACACAGGTGGGTACACGTGCTCATGTGGGGTATACCCATGTACATCTTCAGCCGTCAAACAGTGCCGTTTGCACAACTACCGGTTCCTACACCACAATAATACCAAGTCCATCAAGGCTCGTATCACTATCTCCGGTACCCCAAGCACCCTTGGTCCGAGACCCGGTGGCTTGTTGCCACTTCCAACATGTTCCTTAAAATTCCGGAACCACTTAACTTTAATTACCACTAGTAACGCTTTCTCGATCAGAAAATCGAACTCTAACACAGCCAACCTGGAGACTCCTCCACAGGTGTACTAATTAGAATACCCTGACCATAGGTGGATAACTCACCTTATGGTTGACATGAGTCCCAAGATCTGGTGACACGATTAAATTCTTGCCTCCACGATAAATGGCCCAACGACCATTGTCACCAACAATTCAAATCACGATTGGACTCACTAACAAATCAAATCTTTCTAGTACCCCAATCGTGGGTGGCTGGAGCGAAGAGATTCTAGTCGTAGCTGACGACAACAATGTCAGCACCAAAGGTGACCCAAGCCATTCGTTTCAGTGGATGTCCCATAAAGCATCGAGGGACCAAACCAGCCTGTACTTCCTTAACATTTCCAGCAGTGTCACATCATGAACTCGTCACCCGAGACAAGTCCATTGATCCCAAAATGACTACACTCATTTTCCCTGAGTCATTCCACTTTCATAAGTCCGTTGGTTTCTCTGAAACCCCACTAATGACGAACCTCAACAAAATCGTGGCAATCGTCAAATCTCAATATTCATCCTCTCTGAATAATTGCGTTAGGCGACTTCAGCTCTTTTTTCCATCGCAGGATGCAATCTCTTTCATAACTCTTACGACTCGTCACTGCTGAGAGTCTCATAACCCGAACACCAAAGCTTCGCCTCAGGTTTCCACAGCATCCCTGTCAACAATCATGACAGCCTCTCAGGTGTGAATTAGCTGTTTCACCACCGAGTACTTACACATAATGCTCAAACGTTAAACAACGTGAGTTTACAGCTCGATCCCCAACTCAAATCTCAATAAATCCCTTTAAAACACAATCCTTGGGGAACTCATCAAATAAATACGTAACGAGCTTACCTTGTTCCTTACAGGAGTTCACTGTGAGGTCGGCGTACTGAGGCATAGTCTTGAAGGTTCGATCGTTTATAGGACCACTCGGTCCATATCTCAATCAGGAAGTACTAACTCATATCCTCAATAAACACTAAGCGTCCAAGCATAAAATGCCGATGGATCCGCCGCGGTCGGACCATCACTCTATAGACACTAAGTGATACCAAGTATATGAGGTAGTAACAGGAAACGATAACCTAATGCTCTGATACCATTGACAGGACCCACCCCGGGTTAAACCCCTTTAACCCGAAGTAAATCCTGCGGGGACCACCTCAAGGGAACTTCTTACCGAAACCCCCTTGAAATGGCCAACCCTTCCTACAAAACTAACTAAACCGGGTTAGTCAGAGCAGTCTACAGAGATGATTACCCCAAAGAATTTCGAGCAGCAACGGAATGATCGACTATGCCTCGACTCTCGTACGCGCTCGACCTCCTCTCAAGAACCCTGCATCACTGGGCATTTAAAAACGAAAGGCCCAGGGGAGAAACATTTAAAAACTGTTAGAGTGAGTGGACGAAAATCAAATATAAAAGCTCCATTTCCTGTAATGCTCTCCCAAAAGTATATCAAATTAAAAATCATTTATGCATGCCCACAATTACTAAATTTCCGCAAATGCATGATAAGATAAACCAGCAAGGAATATGAGAAGAGAAATGTTCACCAAACATAATAAGTCTGACCTCTCAGACTAGGGTCGGAGCTAAGAGCTCTAGTAGCGCCCTCACGCTACGCTATGCTAGCTAAATAAAATAATACGGTCAACCCTTATAATATCAACCTGACCTCTCAGGCTTGTCTGTCCTCTCAGACCAGGGTCGGAGCTAAGAGCTCTAGAATATGTGATAACGGTCAACCCTTATAATATCAACCTGACCTCTCAGGCTTGTCTGTCCACTCAGACCAGGGTCGGAGCTAAGAGCTCTAAATAAAGTGATACGGTCAACCCTCATAGTGCACTACGTAGTTTGCCTGACCTCTCAGGCTAGGGTCGGAGCTAAGAGCTCTAGTAGCGCCCTCACGCTACTCTAGCTAGCATATTTATTGGTCAACCCTTAAAATAAACATTCATAACAATACATTAATCAAATTCTCTTCCCAAAACAATTAATTAAAACAATTCCTTGTCATATATGCATAAAACCAATTTCCAACGAAGTCTCGGGTTCAAATCCATTCAAATGACGGGCCATCCCCGTTATTAACCATTTTCAGAAAGAAATAGCAAATTGGAGGAATAATGGTAAATACGTATAAGCATAAAAATCAAGAAAACCTTTAACCGAGGTTCCCGCTAAACTTTATCCATATAACACCTCCAAGAACCCGAGAAAATATAATTCTCGAAAACGATCATAAAAACCATGCAATTAAATCGATAATTAAGGCATGCATGCATTTAAAATAATATGTCCACTCACAGTACTATTGCGACCTTCCCGCTCGGAAAGCTCCTCGAGCGAAACTCTCGAACTACTCGCGTAGTCGAGCCCGTTTCACGTTCAAACAGAGACTGTACAAACAAACCACTATATTAGTCATTTCATCGTTGACTTGGTCTTTTCCCTAGTTTGACCAGGATTCCTATTTGACCACGTGTTGACCAAGTTCCTTTCTTTAGCACTTTAACCTTTTTAACTTTCTTTCCCGGTCATCGACTCTTACTCAATTTACCGAAAGTCCGACTCAGCTTCCGAACTTTCATTTATTACTTTAACTTGATGTTAGGGTGTCACGTATTAATTCGTTGAATTACTATGGACACCCAACGTGTCACATTAATCAGTACATTTAACCTTGAGTCGATTTACCGATTTAACCTTTCCTCATAACTGGTAACCTTCCATAAAGGAAAAGTTTCCCAAAATGGAAAGTTTCCTAAATTGGTAAGTCTTCCTTAAAATGGGAAGTTTCCCAAAATGGAAACTTCCTACTTACGTCTAATTTTCCGTAAATGTCTCAATTACGAATTAACCGTACTTTTCGACTAAAAGCCTAACAAGGATTCGATTTCTACCTCTTCGGCTTTCTGCCGGAACTATTACTTTTCGCCGAATTCCGGTAACGTGCCGGAATTTCGCCATAGCTTCCCCGTCTATCGATCACCAAGTTCTCGACATGAAACAACGTAAATAACACAATATCAGCAACCCAACAACGATTCAAATAACACCATACAGTAAAACTGCAGCAATCAAACTATAACCTCCCATCTAGACTTCATTCACAGCTCACCGAGAAAACATGTTCCGAATCCTCAATCGAAACCAAAAGAGCTAATTGAGAACCACACATCATTCCCGCCGCCGTTGTGCACAGTGCCAAGAACGGCGGTCCTCCACTGCCAAAACACAAATCCTTCATCTCCCAACCAAACTCAAAATCAATTATACAGATACGTAGAGCTTCGTGAGTAGATAATTTTTCATACCTCAATTACCTTCATCTGTGACCGGAGGACACCGATCCATGGCCAAAACTGAAATCACTCTTATCATCTTTCCTCTCTAACCGGAGCTCCTCTGCCCAAACCATGAACACAGATGGGTTGGGTGAGCCGAGATGCAACTGTGGCCACCGGTGCGTCGCCAAGAGAGCACCTGACGACGGAGATCTCCTCCGAGCTCTGCCGCTGCACAGCAGCTCGAGACTGACGGGATCAAGAAGGGTTTCGGGTTCTCTCAGATCGGTGAGGAAGGAGAGGTGATTGGTGATGTCGAGCACGCCGGCAATCCACTGGCGAGCGGCGGTGGTGAGGTGCGACCAAAACGGGCAGAGGCAGAGAATGGGTCGACCAGGACACTCCCTCGGGAAGGAAACCGAGAAAGAAAAAGGGGAAGAAAGAATAAGAAGAGAAAGAAGAAAAGAAAAGAATAAAAGAAAAGATTTTCAAACCCTTTTACCATTTTTCCTTCTTCTTCGAAATAGGAAGTCGTCACCCAAAAATTTCACCGAAATTTTCTAATTATCTTCTCATAATTTTCTCTCTGAGAATTTAATTACCGATAACTTTTCCAAAATAGATACGGTAATTTCCAATAGTCACGAAGAAGATAACTTTTATTAACTTCAAAAAAGATTCGGGGTGTGACACAATATGTTTCAGTTTTTTTGAGTTCGGCTTCTCTAGCCTTCCTTGTTACTTCTTGAATACTTCAATATTATTGTGAAATTTTCTCATTAAAGAAATTCGATCAAAAATGTCCCCTTCAAGTTTCTTCGTTGAAATCCAGAACAAACAAATTAACAACGTTGGTCTTAATTCTAAAATGACGAAAAAACACAAAATTGAAAGGCTAGCCCTTCCTTCTCACTTAAGTTAAATATAAACTATCTAAAGAATCTAAGGAAGATCATATAATACTATCAGCTGTTGTCTCGCCTTTTATATCTTGTCCACCCCATTTCTTCATTCGGGACGAACTTTCTTCCACCTATGGAAAAAATAGATTGAATCATAATTATTCACTTATTTTCAATGAATTTAGTTCAAGTATGTTTGGCTGCTACGACTTTTAAGTAATTACCTCCTTGTTCCAGTTGGTTCTGTAAAGTACTATAAGGAGCAACAAGGTTTGAAGAGCTGTTCCACAAATCATGCCTCCCCAAATTCCCTACAATACATTTGAAAATATCTGATTAAGTTTCCAATACACATGAAAAGAATATCTGAAACAACACAAACCGGAACATGTTACTTACTGTCACTCCCCAACCTACTGCATAACCAAGTACGAATCCAAATGGGAGCCCAAAAATGTAGTAAGAACCCAAGTTAATATAAGCCACTAGTCCTTGCCATCCACCTCCAATAGCAACACCTAAAAAGAAGGAATCCACATTTACTAAACAGTGAATCAAAAGTGAAGAAAAGAAGAGTGAGAGCTAAGAAATGCGATTTATTAAGACCTGAAATCACAGGTTGGACACTGTTGAGAACCATAGTGATTCCGAGAAGCCATGCTAACTTTGAAACAGCTGCCTGCAATTCAGCATTGCTTGTGAAGATAATAGAGAAGTAGTCTTTGGTGATCAAGATGACAACCATGCAGAGAATTCCAATTAGCAAAGACTGAGCTACTGTCACATAAACCGAGTATTTAGCTGCTCTTGGACGCCCCAATCCAAGTTCATTAGAAACTCGAACACTATAAGAGTTGGAACAGAAACATCAAATTAGTTTCAGAAAATTGGCATTAGAGCAGTTTTTTTTGGGTGAATAAAGCCGAAGTTATAGTGAAACAAATCAATTATTTCAGGTACTCGCCTAATAGCAGCATTGATTCCAATGAACAACATTGCTTCCCATCCATTGACATTCATGCTGAGATTTCAATTGATCAAGTGAAAGTCAGATACTTCATACCGAAAAATGAACCAACCAAACTATGAAAGTGAGATTACCAAATAGAAAGCGAATCAAGAGAGATGACAGCATTGTCAAGATGGCCAGTAAGAATGATGATACTCATCATATACCAAATCTCAAGACAGAGCATGACAGCCGATTCAAGTGAAAGTCTCACAAAGGCCCAAATGTCTTTAAACGCCAGCCATGAAAACCCGCTCCAACCTTCGTTACACCAACCAAATATATAAACAAGCTGAGCAATCACAATTTCCCAACCTGTAATGTCAAAAGCTACAGCTGCACCATATATCCCCCAATCGAACACGTAAATGAAGAGGTAAAGAAGTCCGATGTGAATCATCAGGGCAAAGAATCCGATCCAAGCAAGGACTAAGACCTTGCTTTGTGCCTGCAGGAACTTTTGGCAAGGGAAATTGATGGCAAGTGAGAATAGCTGAGGGATCACATACACGGTGAATGTCCCTGCTAGGTCAGATATATCATCATCTTGACCAAGAAGCTTTAAGATCGGGGCAGAGAAGCAATAGAGTGGCGTGAGGATAATGCAGGTTGTCCATAGAATAATCCATGACCTTTGCATGTAGATACCAAGCATGTTAACATGTCCTGCTCCAAAAGCTTGGCCACATAGTGTTTCTAGTGCACTTCCCATACCAAGCTACAATAAATTTGTACAAATTCATTATAAAAAGATTGGAGCTAAACCACATAATGTCTCTAGTGTTAATATATGGTAGTGAAATGGTTTACAAAGCAAAATCACACAATCCAAAACCACATTCATACAAAACAGAAAAACAAACTTATATGGTAACGAAATGGTTTACGAAGCTAAACCACACACTCAAAAACGACTTGATATCAAAACAAAAATGTGAAATGACAGTGCCATAGAAGACACTAGATAAACGTACATACAAATTCAGACAAAACAGAAAAAGCAAAACTCAAAGATACCATGAAAAGAGATCAACAAAAAGCCACAACAGACGAAAACAGAGTTAATTTACTAGCTAAAGTACAAGACTAGTCCATTTAATATCGGTGAGAAAAATAAGTCAACATATTTTCACTTCAACTTGTTTGTTTTTAAAAACCAAAGATTTTTCAATTTTTTTTGATCAACTGTAAAAACAGATAATAGGTGAGAAATTTAAATAATGGATCAACTACAAACATAAATACGAAAATAGTAGATATAATTCACCAAGATAGATTTGAAAAAAAAATCACCATTATTATTAAATAATATGAAACGTAGGGCTGAGCCTCTTAACTATTTTAGGTTCCAAATCCCATTTTAAAAAATCACCAAGGTATATCTAATTGTCAAAAGCCTAAGAAATTCTTTAGATTATTCTCAATTAATTTCCAACCTACTTGATGAACATCTACCCCATATACTATGATTTCAAGTGAGAATAATAGATCGAAATGGATTGTTTAAACATTTGACTCAACACTACCCCCATCAGAAAAATCAAGAACAGAAATGAGGAGGAAAATTTCAACCAAAGAAAACTAGATCATGCATTGCACTCAATGATTCAAATTCATTAGAAAACAAATAACGCATAGAGATAAATAAAAATAAAGATGAGTCAAGGCATAATTTTATGTGTTAATTACCATGAAGCCGAAAGAGAAGGTGCCGATGACGGAGAGAGATATAGAGACGGCGGAGAGCTCAAGGTTTCCGATATGGCCGACGAACATAGTGGAGACGGAGTTGGTGCCGAAGTTGCAGATTATGGTGAAGGCTATTGGCCCAGCAATCCTCCATAGCTTCACTGTTTCTTTCCACGCGACCTCCTTTGCCTGCTTGAAACTAGTCACCGCCTCGTAGTCCACGACGGCCCTGCCGTTCAGCAGAGGCTCCTCCATCTGGTTTTTCCGGCCACCGTAGGGACACGTACAGGGCCCTGATCAAGTGGAAGGAAGCCTAAGCGAGGATGAGGAGAGAGTTTGAAGGGAGGACTGGTGTTTGTTGGGTTTTGTTTGGAGGACAAAATGCATGAACGAGTGGGGAAGATACTTATAGGGTTTTAGAAGAAGCGAAGTATTTGACTTTTAACTCGTTAACGTTGACTGAAAATTTACCCCGTCGGGGTTATTTTCCTTTAACTAATGGGAATTTGAAAACAATGATAATCCTATCATGTTTGTTGCGATCCAGATGTAATCTTCGTTTTTGATAATTAACTTGAAAAGGGTGTAATTTCTTGATGTTCGTTCAATCAAGATTTTTTGATTGAATATTCTTTAGAATAATCAAATGCTACTTCTAAAATCTGGTGCCAACTTTACCTGCTCTAACTAATATATATTGGCTCATGAATTGCATGTATGCTAATTAATTAACAATTTAACATCAACGATAAAAGAATGATATTGTATGGAAAATGTGGTATGTTTTAATGAATTTCGGTTAAATTTATTTAAAGTGACATGATAATAACAAAGGGATAGACCCTTTTAGGTCCAATTATGGAGGTTTTATTCACTATATATGGCCAACTATGATTAGGGTTTTGCATGTTCTGTAAAGCTCCTCATGATCATAGGGTTCTCGATCACATTTCAAATGATGTAAGGATATAATTACATTCTTCTTCTCAAACTGAAATGCTGTTGTACATAGTTATCACAAAACCCATACAAACCAAAAAGATAAGATTCGTGACCAAACACAATCCTCCCATTTCGAAACAATGCATGTCATGATCGTTTTAGTTAGCTCATAGACTCCTAGTCGATTTCCATCTATGACTCTAAAGTTGTAACTCCATAATTCTTGTTTTGATCCTCCCTATCGTTCTCGAACGTAAAACGACAGTTCTTTTGAACTTGGACCAGTTCAATTGCTCTCAATATCTCACCGTGAAAAACCTCAAAGTCCAAAAATGATTCCCATGCAAAGAAAACTGGTAGGAAGTAGGGACAGTTGCTTATGCCAACCACCAGTCTGAACATCTCTCCAAACAGTTTACATAGGTGAGAGTTTGGTACCATTTAAATCGGATTCAATTGCACAACTATAACTATAATGTTGGGCAGATCGATATGTGCGGTCTAGGCGTCTAGCATTCTGCACATGAATCATGTATTCGTGTAAGAACAAAACAAGAATAAGAAGAAGAAGAAGAAGTTGGTAAGTTGATTGGTGTTAAACTTGAGCACGTATAGATGTGCTACTTTTAGATTTTAGTGCTACTAGCTAGGGCAAAGGAGCCAATAGTTCCTTGAAACCAAAAAAAAGGAGCCAATAGTTCCACGCCGGGATCGATGTGAAAAGCCCATGCAATTTTTCTCCAGAAGGAGAGCTGAAATGTCTTGTTTCGTTGTTTGATGAACTTGTTTCGTTTGTTTGTAGTTGACAAGAAATGAATAATTGAAAAGGTTCGTGAGATTGAGGTTGATGAGAGGAGGAGAGCCAAGCTACCATTCAAATAGAAATCAAGTATCATGGCTATAATGGGTGATCTATCGCAATTGTTCATGTAAAACTTGACGTATGATGAGACATTTATACATATGAAATGCAATTTTTTGTTTTGGTTACAACATATGGTTTAGGTTTTATACATATGAAATGCAATTTCTCACTTTTTTATGTTACAGCCCATGAAATGCAATTCTGAATAATGAATATTTTAAGGGAGGAGATCCATTAAATACCTTCTTGTTAAGGACTAGTTGAAGACTTTTTCGTTTCACCCTATTTTCGATCGCATATTCACATCTCGACCGTCTAGTTTGTAGATAGATATATATATATATATATATATATATGAGTATATCATCTCTATAAATTTTCATACAAATTGAAAATCGTTAATGCATTCATAAATGTGATTCACTAATTATAAACTAGAACGGTTCATGTTAGACCATTCATTGATTTGATCTATTTTGATATCTTAACGATCACCAATTTGACTGAAAATTTATAGAAGTGATTTACTTATATAGACCTATGAACTGAACGGTTGAGATGAAAAAATATGATTGAAAAGTGGGTGTAATAAACCATTAAAGAGAAAGTCTTCAACAAGAAGATTCTCAACGAATTCTCTCCCGATACTTTAATACTTATTTCTAATTAAGTAGGTCGATCATCTCATGCAAAGTTCTTAGTAATCTCAGTCATGAAAAACAATAATGTCAAATGCAAGGTTCTTACTGCTAAGCAAGCCTTCATTTTTTGTAGCAAGCTTCTCCTACAATGTTAGGGGTAAGCATTATGGTCTACATTTATTTTACGTCGTATGTCTTTGCATACTTGGAAGGTTATGCAAGGTAGAGTAATTTCAGACGATCTTTTACAACATGTGAGAGTTTCTTTGGCTTCACGATATGAATTTTGTGGTAATAGTATTGAAACTCTAGATCACATATTTTCCATTATTCTTTTATTGTGTCAGTCTAGAATCACTTCACTACCATTTTTGAAATTAGCCTCGCTCCAAACACAATTGCTGAGGTTTTTAAGTTGGGTTTGGACATGGAGATGAGTCATCAACTTAAAAAGCTTTGGTTAATATGTTTCACTATTATTCCTTGATATATATGACATGAAGGAATAAGATCAGATTTGAGAGTAAGATCTTTTCAGTTGCTGGGGTTTGTCACCTAATTTCAGGGCATATCCAAGCTTCTAGTAGATTGGCAACATATCATCATAACAATATCATCAGATCATCAAATCAACTAGCAATTGTCTCCTCTCCTCCCTCCCATATTTTCTTATATAACCATATAATTTCCTTCTAGCATTTTCTAAAGAAATTCTTCGATTTTGCTATATATCGCAGATTCCAAATTTTGTTGTATCCTAGAAGTGATTTGCTAAGAACTCTTTTAGCAAAGGCAAATAACACTTTAAGCAAACGACTCAAGTCATACCTTATAGTCAGAAGCCAATGCTAGCTCCAAACAGCAAGGACTTCATAGTTGTATATGATTTCTGTAATAAAATTTGTAGTACTATTCACGAGCTACTTGAGCTAGCTAGCTGCAGTTAATGTTATAAGTTGAGGTCTCACAGTAACAGAACCCATAAGGTAATGTCATATTCGACTCAAAAGGAAGTTCGGACATTCATCAGAACAAGGCTTTTTTTCCTAACAACTAACACACATAGAACCACTAAACAGCTTGCTTAAATCTCACGCAACCTCCTTAAGCTGCCTGCCATGTTATCAGCTGCTCAACACGCCTTCTGTTATTCAAACAGATAAGAGCGAGGCAGAACAAGTTGGGAGATGAGCCTATGCTATTGGAGATATAAACTTCGGATGTAAAACATGAGTTGCACCTTAAATGTATGCAGCAACAGATTGAGCTACCTTTCATGAAGTTAGCTTTATTTCATATGTACTACGTACTATCAGCAACCTATCTTCTCAGTTCTTATTTCCTTGCTCCCCCATTTCTTTATGCGCTTGATTGTTTGCTCAACCTGAAATCCAATCAAGAGACGAATAACAATACAGATGAAATTAGTTTGTAAATGAAATTTTACTTGATTTCCTTACCTCATTGTCCCAGTTGGTTCTGGAAGTCATAATCAATAGGAATAAGATCTGAAGAGCACTTCCGCTTATTATGCCACCATATAGTCCCTATGTTTTGAAATCCAAAATTAAGCAGAAAGTACTGTTTAATGAAACATTATTTGTACAGGAAGATAGAGATCATGAAGTGATACCATTGGACCCAAATTTGCTTTAAATCCAAGAAAGATAGCAAGTGGGAGACCAAATAGATAATAAGCAGCCAAATTTATATAAGCTACCATCACTTGCCATCCACCTCCAACAGCAACACCTGCAAATGAAACGGGGACTCAATACATAAATAATATAGAAGAAGTCATTCTAAAGTTACCTGTCAAAACTTGTGCAACACTAGCAAGAAGCATGGTTACACCAACAAAGTATGCTAAACGAGCAACGGCATGCTGCATGACTTTGCTGTCTGTGAAAACACTGCCAATGTAGTCTCTACTTATGAAGACAAAAGTCATAGACACAATCCCAATGATGAGGGATTGTAAGACTGCAGCACAGATGGAGTATTTGGCAGCTCTGGGATGTCCCATCCCTAGTTCATTCGAGACTCGAATGCTAGATTATAAACAAGGATATGAACATAAATGTTAGCTAACATCACCCCAAAAAATGGAAACAATACATAAACATAGGCAGCAATTAACCTTATAGCAGCATTTATTCCTGCCAAAATCATGACTTCCCAGCTCTGAAAGTTCAAGCTAACAATGAAAAACCAAGAGCATTTTAGACTCATCATCACAACTCACAAATGCACAGTGCATACGAAGGAAATTTGTGATGCTTTTACCATATAGAAAAGGAACCAAGAGCAATCACTGCATTTTCCAATTGACCGGCAAGAATGCTCAAACTCATAATGTACCACATCTCTAGGCAAAAGAACAGACATGAGGACAGGGACAGCCTAGCAAAAGCCCAAATGTCTTTGAAAGCTAACCATGAAAATCCACTCCAACCCTCCTTCCAAAAAAATACAGCATACACAAACTGACCAACTGCAACTTCCCAAAATGTAATGTTATAAGCTACAGCGGCACCATTTACCCCCCAGCCGAGGACGCTAATGAAGAAATAAAGAAGTCCTGTGTGTGTGACTAGAGCCACACAGGAGATCCATGTGATGATCCCCACCTTACTCTGAGCCTGAAGAAACTTTTGGGTTGGCAAATTGATGATAAATGAGAACATCTGAGGGATAATCAACAGACAATATTTTCCAGCAAACTCGGCTATACCGTCTTGTTGACCTAAAATCTTTAGGAATGGAGTGGCAAAAATGTAAACCGGTGAAAGGAGGAAGCAAGTGATGGATAGGATGATGCAGGAGCGCTGCATATAGATGCCAAGTGAATCAACTTGGCCTGCACCATATGCTTGACCACAAAGAGTTCCAAGTGCATTTGCCATACCTTGCTGCAATATTCATAATGCACAAGTCATATATATACACAATTCTAACTAGATCTGCCTTATTCTATTACCACCATTTCTGAGAGAGTGAAGGGCACAGAATCTATCTAATGAAGTCCAATGAATGAAGAAAGACACCACAAACAGGTAAGATCACAACAAAATGGTTTCTGGGAAGAGAATTAGTATGACAGAAAAAGTGATACCTTCATTATATTCTGAATAATACTAAGTGAACCACAATAAAACGTATGTAACATAACAAACTGTTGATCTGTTCATAACAGTTTTAATAATAGCATAGTTAAGTCTCTAAAATTAACTACCATGTTCTTGCTTCATCGAAAAAACTACCATGCTCTTGCGAGTAAAATGTAATATACACAGTTTACTCTAGAAAATTTACTATGGCATAATATCAATATTGCCAATTTGGACTTTTTGCTAGACCTAGTCCAAACCTGTGGATATCAACCTTCCACGAGACAGAAACACTATACGTCACATACAAACAAATGGAAGTCAAATAATTATTGATCAAAGGAAGAAAGAGATTCAAATACAAACCAAGAAGCCATAGGCAATAGCGTTGATGACATTATGAGCAAGGGAAATGGCCGAAAGCTCAAGATCTCCGAGATGTCCGATGAAGATGGTGGTGACAGACTGGATGAGGAACTGAAACAGAGTCGTGAAAGCCACCGGAGCTGCAACTTTCCACAGTTTCACAGTCTCCTTCCAGCAAACTGACATGCCCTCCCGGAACGTCTTCACCGGAGCATAGTCGGGCTCCGGTGAAGCCTTGATTCTAAGCAAGGGAGCTCTTTGTGTATCATCCATTTGAAGTTTGGCTGAAAAGGAAGCAAAGGAGGCTAACTGGACCAGAAATGTGTGCCGAGAAATAGTGGTAGCTCACTCCAGGAAAGTAAAGTAAAGTGAACTACGGACTCTTTGTGTTGAAACTGTTGCTTCCAACATATGTGGTTTGACAAATAAATAAACGTTAGAATATTGTAGAGGACTTCATGTCGTCATGATCATGATGTGTGGGTTAGTTAGTTATCATGTCAACAAAGTATAACCAAAAAAATATCTGAATCTCATCCAATAATCTCAGCCTCTGGATTTTTTTTCTTCAAAAGGAAATGGTGCCTTGAGCCTTACCATTATTTTTTTCTGCAAAAAACGTGGTAAACTTGGCCTTGAGATTGTAACATCTGACCTGACTTCAGTCCCAAACTTTTTATCAGATCACTACGCCGATAAAGTTATGAGATGACATGGATAAGTGTTATTTTGGTATGTATTTTGCAATTGAACGACAGGTTTGTTGTCTGAATAATGCAACTTGTGATAGGAGGTTCGAATTCATTACTGGTTGAGCTAGCTGTATATGGTTACAAACAATGTTTTAAAAGGTGAGTCGTTGAGTCGAAGCCTTGTCTCATAGCAGTCTTGAGACGAAAAAAATGAAGTCTTTTATGTATTTCAATATTTTAAATAAAAATAAATAAGTAATAGTTATAAAATCATTACAAGTAAATTAATATATTTAAAATTGAAATAAAATGTATAGAGACACCAGAAGATAGCGTTTTGCGAATAAATATATTTAAAATTGAAATAAATTGTATAGAGAGACACCAGAAAATTGAAATAAATACATTTAAATAGAAATAAATAAGTACTTAAAAACGCCTCAACTCACTTTGAAGGGCCTCAGGTCGCTTTTTTGCACCTTGGAGCGCTTCGATGCGTTATTTGCTCGTCTTTTGTGTAAAACGCTAATTAAACAGAAGACGTCTTGAGACGAAAGCTTCAAGACTCGTCTCGTTTTTCGCTATGAGGCGCGCTATTTAAAACATTGGTTACAAACAGAGATCTCAAATCCCACAAGGTAATGTATACCTCCGTGTCAAAGAAGTCTAGTCTTGACATATTCAGCTAGAGTGGCACGTTAAGACATTTTCCAGAACATTTTATCATTGTAATGCAGTAAATGTATTTGTTATTTCACATCTAGCCGGTAGAACAATAAGGATGGGTTAGGGCATATGTTGGAAGCAAAGAGTTTCAACACTTACTATATGGAAGCCTCCACTTCTTTGTAATACTATTTAGTTGAAATCGAGGACATCAATCTTATTCGTACAATGTACATTTTCCCCTTTCATACCATTCTAATTAGCTACCACACCAAAGACTAAATAGCTCACTTAACCCTCACTTAACCTAATCAACTATGTAAACTGGTCGCCATGATAGCAGCTCAGCTTCCCCTTGTTTGAACACAGAAATGAGTGAGGGAGCATGTTGGCACATGAGTCTAAACTGTTCTAGAAATACCATTAGGAACCTTTTTTTAACAGGAATGCCATTAGGAACTTAAACCCGAGTTTCTCCTTGGATCTATGCTGCAACAAAGTTAGCTTTTCATGTTTATGTTTTTGCTGGAAACTTCATATATATTGGCATCAGCAATCTATCTTCTTCTCAGTTCTTATTTCTTTGCTCCCCCATTGCTTTATGCGCTTCGTCGTTTGCTCCACCTGAAATACATAGAAATCAACATTGATTTGAACAACAATATAGGAAGACGATTGTTAGTTGTAAATGGTATCCTGCTTGCTCCACTTACCTCAGTGTCCCAGTTGGTTCTGGAAGTCATGATCAGTAAGAATAAGATCTGTAGAGCACTTCCACTTATTATGCCACCATATAGTCCCTAGGTTGTAATATCCACAAGCAGAACAGGAAGTCACTACCAAGGAGAGAAATTGATTGAATTTCTGTAACATGATTCGTGAGGGAAGATAGAGAAGTATTACCATTGGACCCAAGTTTGCTTTAAATCCCAGAAATATTGCCAATGGGAGACCAAATAAATAATAAGCTGCCAAATTTATATAAGCTACCATCACTTGCCATCCACCTCCAACTGCAACCCCTGCATATGGAAAGTGGCCAAGAATCTGTTACACAAAGTAAACTTGGGCAGAAACACAAAGTGATCTAAGAGAACCTAGTTGCACTAACCTGTCAAAACTTCTGCAACACTATTAACAAGCATGGATGCGCCGAGAAAGTATGCTAAATGAGCAACAGCTCGTTGCATAACTTCGCTGTCTGTGAAAACGCTGCCAGTGTGGTCTCTACTTAAGAAGATAGAAGTCATAGACACAACTCCAACGACGAGAGAAGCAAGACTGCAACACAGATGGAGTATTTGGCCGCTCTTGGGTGCCCCATTCCAAGTTCATTTGAGACTCGTATGCTGGAGAATTACCAATGTGATGATAAAATATCATAGAAGCTCCAGAAAAATGGAAACAGTTGATAGTTTAGTACAGAAACATATAAGCAAGTACCTTATAGCAGTATTCACTCTAACCAAAATCATGGTTTCCCAACTTTGAAAGTTCAAGCTGATTAAAAAGGAAAGACAGAAAGGAATTTTAGACTTGTCATCACAAATTATTACAAAATGCATACAAAGAAGGAACAAAATTAATGGCGCTTACCATATGGAAAGGAACCAAGGGCAATCACTGCATTCTCAAGTTGACCAGCGAGAATGTTCATACTCATGTGGTACCACATTTCTAGGCAAAACATCATACATGAGGCAAGAGATAGCTTAGCAAATGCCCAAATGTCCTTGAATGCTAACCATGAAAATCCATTCCAACCTTCCTTACACAAAAATACAGCATACACAAACTGACTGCGATTTCCCAGACACCATTCACCCCCCAGCCGAGTACGCTAATAAAGAGATAAAGGAGTCCTGTGTGTGTGACTAGAGCACAAAGGAGATCCATGTGATGACGCCAACCTTGCACTGAGCCTAAAGGAACTTTTGGGTAGGCAGATTGATGGTAAAGGAGAACATCTGAGGGATAATCAACAGACAATATTTTCCAGCAAACTCGGCTATACTGTCTTGTTGGCCAAAAATCTTTAGAAATGGAGTAGCGAAAATGTAAACCGACGAAAGGAGGAAGTAAGTGATCGATAGGATAATGCAGGAGCGCTGCATATAGATGCCAAGTGAATCAACTTGGCCTGCACCATATGCTTGACCACAAAGAGTTCCAAGTGCATTTGTCATACCTTTCTGCTTCAAAATGTACATGTCAAATGAAGCTTTGAATAGTTATGCCTCATGCTATTAGCACCATGAAAAGATCCTTATCTCTTTCTTGAGAAAGACACCATAAACATGTGTGTCCTAGACATATTTCATAGTTCTGTTTATCCAAGTTCGATTTGTATTGCTATCATCCAAAAATCAGAAATGGAGCTTGAGAAACTCAGGAACTGACTGTTACAAAGATAGTTAAGATAGAATTTGTACCTTCCGTTTTCGCCAAAGAAGATCAAGAACGTTTAGTCTTATTTGTACATGATATTCGAAAAAATAAAAACAAAATTAAAAATAGAAAAAATCTAGACAGTATAAGTTATCGACTAACCTGCAAGTCATATTATTTTCATAGACATGTATCCATATATAACCGTTAGGGGCGGGCGCGGGCCGGGACGAGCCAAAAATTGTCAGGAACCAAGCCTGAACCTGAAATAATCGGGCCGGTTCAGGCTCGGGTTTTCAAAAATCATAACCCGAGAAAATGTGACTTGGGCCGGGCTTTTCGGGCCTAAAACTTCAACTTCACATATACCATATGTTTTTTAAATTTTTCTTCATGTGTTCAATATGTATAAGTTCTAAGAGAGTTAAATAATACACAAGTTTGATACAAACCAATACACAACACAAATTATTCAATCCATGATTATCAATGCAGAAAAACATTCAAATAGTTCAGTGACTTCAGTCTAAAAATGCAAACATGTGGCAGTTGCAACATAAACGGGCCGAGCTGGGCTTTCGAGCCTTTTAAATTGTGAACCCAAACCTAAACCGATTTTCAACCATTCGGGCGGGTTTTGGCCCAAAACGTTTTTATATAAAAAGGGTCTGGACCAAGTCGGGTTTTTCAGGCCGGGTTTTCGATCCTTCTGGTCCGGACCCCACCCCTAATAACCGCCATAAACTTTTGCGAGTGAAATGTAATTTATGTACTACTCTAGAAAATGACAGAAAACCTAACGAGGTACCATGCCCAAAATATCTTCTTATCAATTTGGAGTTTTATACGAAAGAGAATCTATAGTCATAAAATGCAAACAATAATGCATAGATACATATAAATACACATAATGGGAATACAAACAAAGCAAGACGAGCCAATGATTGATACCATAGAGATGCAAATTACTAACCGGAAGCCAAAGGTGATGGCGTTGATGACATTATGAGCAAGGGAAATAGAAGAGAGCTGAAGATCTCCGAGATGTCCGATGAAGATGGTGGTGGACTGGACGAGGTACTGAAAGAGAGTCGTGAAAGCCACCGGAGCTGCAACTTTCCACAGCTTCACAGTCTCCTTCCAACAAACAGACATGCCCTCTCCGAAGGTCTTCACCGGAGCATAGTCGCCTTCGGCTCGGCCTTGATGCTCAGCAAGGGAACTCTTTGCGAATCCATTTGAATTTTGGCTGAAAAGAAACTGAAAGCTAGCTAATTGGGCCAGAAATAAGTGCTGAGAAAAAGTGGTATAGCTAGCTCACTCCACCTAAATAGTATTGATAGTGAAGTGGAGGTCAGACATATTTATAAAAACAAAGTATGATTACACCGAAACGTTGCAAAAGTCCTAAGTGAAAAGAAATCAAAACAATCGAGTGTTCTCTTTAATTTCAAACCGTAAATCCGAAAACGAAATCAAAGTTTAAGAATAAAACAAGTTATTATCAACAGGATTTGATTTCAATAAGGATAGAGCGAAAAATAATCACACCTTAATTAAACTTTAAATTAACATTTTGATTGTAAAGTATAGTGTGTCAAAGGAAAGTAATCTCATTTAATTATTAAGAAAAAAATTATAGATAGTAAATTTATAATAATCAACCCTAAACCCATCTTTTTTGTTGTTTCATAAGCCAAAGGCCTCAACCGAAAAATCATGGTAGCTAGCTAGTTATCCTCCTTTACAAAATCACCTTCATCGCCATCCTCTGGCCTTCCCAAAAGCAGCTTTGCACTTGCATGGAGCTCGATCTTCCTTCAGACACCCAAAAAAAAATGTGAGTTCAAATTAGATACAAGCAGTTTAACTATGTATCTGAGTATTTGCATTTTGCAAACAATATAATAGGCAATAAATTGAACATGGACAATCTTACATTCTCCTTTCTGAGCCTTTCGATCTCATCCCTTGCTTCCTTGCTCTTATGCAATAGAAGGGTGTTCAAACCACTAATCATATCCAGTAGCGTCGAAGTTGTAGCTGCACTCACCTACAAGAACAAAGAAAATAACAATGTCATAAGTTTGTTAAATAAGCCAAGGCAATATCAAAAATATTTCAGCAGTACGTACTCTAAACCTATACCAATTTTACTTACATGTTTATGGGCCTCAGAAGATATCTCATATCAAAAAAGTAACAAATAAAATATAAGATATATGTGGACGAATTATTCATAATTGTATCGAGACATTTTGTAGATAAAATCCAACACCTTAAATGCACATTTGTTTGACAGTGTTACGTTATACTGCCTTATTTAAGAGCTGTTAGTACGTTTGTCCCATGTTTGGTGAGAAGTTGAGCTAAAATTACTTGGTCTAGCTAACACCGTTTTCTCTTTTCAACCTCGTTAAATAATGTTATTATGGGTATCTTTGATGTCTCAAGATAACACCCTCTTTCTCTTGTTCTATTTTTTTATTCACATCTCTTAGCTCTATCTTCTTCTTCCCCTCTGATCACTCTCTCAACTCTGTCTTCTTTATTCTCTCTCATCTTGCTCGTCCATCACCAGATTAAAGTGGGTCGTTGGCTCATGGTTCATTGGCTCGTGCCGGAAAGGTGAGAGGTCAGACTCCCAAGAGGCAGTGCACACAAAAGGATGCAGTACAACCAAAGATTCGTCACCGCCATTGTTGGAATTAGAAGAAGAGAGGGCCTAACTCATCTGAGAAGTAGGGTCGATCGGTGAGCACTTCTACATGTGGTGGTGTTGGAATTTGGTCAATTTATATAATTGAATTAGAAATTGTGGTATTGTGGTTTTCTATGTCAATAGTTGGAGAGATATCATCAATTTTTTCCATGAAGATGATGATTAATGGAAGCTATTCATATTCATCAGATCCCTTTCTCTTTTCTCTAGACATAAAATAGAAACAAAATTTAGTACCAGAGGTTTAGTCCTTCACCCTATCAAACATTGCACAAAATTAGTGCATCTTAAGCTCACTCTGATAAGTCCAGGACAGTATTAAAATTTAAAGAGGTCCAGAATACTCCTGCCTAACAAACGTGCATTAAAGGTGGTTAAGGTGAGACTGTATCAGTACAAGGATGATCCATGAGCCACGCTTGTTGCTCGCACTTTGACATGATATCAGTACGGGTTACCCACTTACACATGTGAAGCCTTAAGGCCACACGAACTCCACGACCACCCAAGTTGTTGTCCACGTGTTAGGCTTAAAGATCCGCCACACGTACGGGGCGTGTTGAGATATTTATCTCATATCAGGAATATTGGACCTTGCATGTGGGTTTATAAGGGTTTGAGTTACTCTTTTCATTGTCAATTGATTTTAGAGTTGAACCCCATACTACTTTGACATGGTATCAGAGTGGGTCCTTCTCTAATTGTTTCTCCCATAAGCCCGGATGCATTCTTTCAGAGGTCATGGCTCTGGTTTGGTTGAAGTTGTTTCAGAGTTTGGATTGAAGTTCTTTTGGAGTTTGGAGTTCTTTCGGTTAACCATGGGGTCTGGGTTCAGTTTCTTAATCAGTTTCTCGTGCAGACCTAAAAGTTAGGTTGCACGTTAAGGATAATGTTGAACAGAAGATATCTCACATTAGAAAAGTGACAAATAAAATATAAGATATATGTGGATAGATCATTCCTAATTGTATCGAGACCTTTTGTGATTAAAACCTAACACCTTAAAAGTGGTTAAGTTGGAACAATATCGGTATAAGACTGATCCACAGGCCACGCTTGTCGCTCGCACTTTGACATCCTTCGGGAGGGGCGAGCATGGAGTTGGCTGTCCTTGGAATCTCAACTACTGCCTCGCTCTCGTTCTTCTCTCCCCATCCCGCAACACTAGCTGTCCATGCAGGTAGTTTTATACCGTCATATGTTTCAGCTACTTCCTCTTATGGACATTGAATCGATGGAAGAATTTGATTCCCAGGCATATATAAACAAAAAACCCTAACTTAATCCTTATCATTTCGAGAAGAATTAGATTTCAAGGCATAGGTTTGCTTCTATCAGCTGCAATGATTACAATATTAATAATCATGAAAATTTAGATGGTTTGAAAAAAAAAATTGATAAAAAATTTACTAAACTTTATATTAAAATTATTTAATCCATCAAAAATCAACTAAATACATAATATCAAAAATATATAAAATTAATACATTTTTAAAAAAAAATTGTAGATATTATCAATATTTTACTCTTTGATTAGTGGTGATCTCTCCAACCACCGATGAAAGAGAGGAACTGGGATCCTCTCCTGATGAAAAGGTTTCTAATATTGTCTAATAAACGAATCCTTACCCTCCAATATTAATCAACGGTCCAGATCTATTCAATCTAACTTGCAACATATTTCTCATCTATCTCTCGTCCATCTCATTTTGCATCTCGATCCATTTCTCGTCTTTTTTCTCTCTCTCACTTAAACCCATAATCCTATCGGCATCAGAAACTGAACTACACAAGTTGTCGTTGGCGAGAGGAACCTACACTGGCCTTGGCGGCGCTGCTTTGAGTTCGGTGTTGTTGGTGACGTAGACGGTAGACGTCAGGCTGGGTGATAAACTGATAATGGCATTATTGACGGTGAAATTGGACTCCGTGTTGGCGATGTGGAGGCTAGAAGACAGTAGCGCTGAGTGAGAGGGGGATCGGATTCGCCGTTGTGATAATGTCAACCCAGCTCCCCCAAGTCGACTGAGCCGATCAGAGATTTGATGATGTTGTTCATTTGATGGGCCGTCTTTGTTGTTGCTGGAGGAGATGGCGACAACGGTGATGGTGTAGAGGTGGAGGCGATGATGGTGAAGGAAGTGAAGTTGGAGGTGGTGACGATGAAGGAGGTGGAGGAGAGGGCGATGGTGGTGGTGGTTGTAGCGAGGGGGTTGGGGGTGAGACGGAGGGATCAACGGTGGAAAGATTGAAAAGGGAAGAGCGACGGTGATGGATGTGCTACGTCAGAGGTGGCGGGTGTAGCCGTTTACGATTGTAAAAAAATGCGGTAAATATGTTGTTTATATACTAACAAAATGAAATAACGAAAATTAATTCTAATTAATCAAATTGCATGAATACGAACAAAACTATAAAATGACAAATTGAGGATTTGAGAAAAAGAATTCAACCAATGAAAGTTTGTCGAGTCTCGTGTATCACACGGTATCCTTAAGACGAATTACGACGTCCTAATCGGTGCAAGGACCTCAATTGTTTAAGCCACTCTGGGCCCGTTGTCTGGGCCCAATTCGCCATAAAGCTGAGTAAAGCAAGGGAAACTACTCCCACATTGGAAAGGGACAGAAATGCTGCCTTCAATGCTACTACAAATACCGGCACATGCATCCCGGTAAGAGATATAACTTCTGAACGATAAAAAAGAACTTGACTATTCTTGATCTTTCTGCTTAATTGACAGTGTCTAACTTAAGCATCGGAGTGGCATCCCTCGGTAAACCCGGGGACGCCTCTTTGACGTGTTTGTTCTTTACACAGGAAAAACTCGCAATACAAGGAAGTTCGCTATTTCTGGAGCCGTGCCACCCGCTAAAGGGACCACGAGTCAACCCGGAAACAATTGGTGCTCTCGTTGAGAGCCGAACTCAAGACCTCCCGCTTAATATTTTGAAGAACAATGATGGAATCCTCCGGGTTATGGAAACCCGCGAACTTTTGACAGTGCATACATCAAACCCGCTACCCTCCCACCCGCTTGATAATAGGTACCAAGTTATCTACAACTGTTCAAGTTTATTATGTCTTGATGTTATATATATAAAGCCTTTCAGGCCCACATAAAACCCGACCGGGTTATGTCTATCAATCAGTTTGTTGAGTGAATGCTGGCGATCTCCATTTGACATGAAATATTACAAGCCTTTCACGGCCTTATTTCATTGTCAAAACTCGGCAAGCTCCGATAAATCTCCGATAATCTCCATTTGACATGAAATATTGCAAGCCTTTCACGGCCTTATTTCATTGTCAAAACTCGGCAAGCTCCGATAAATCTCCGATAATCTCCATTTGATATGAAATATTGCAAGCCTTTCACGGCCTTATTTCATTGTCAAAACTCGGCAAGCTCCGATAAATCTCCGATACTCTCCGATAATCTCCATTTGACATGAAATATTGCAAGCCTTTCACGGCCTTATTTCATTGTCAAAACTCGGCAAGCTCCGATAAATCTCCGATACTCTCCGGTAATCTCCATTTGACATGAAATATTGCAAGCCTTAACGGCCTTATTTCACTGTCAAAACTCGACAATCTCCGGTAATCTCCATAACTTGAAATATTGCTAGCCTTTCACGGCCTTATTTCAGTCTTTGAAAGTCCTAACGGACCTGTAAAGCCCTAGCGGCATTGTTTTTATTTACATGCCTAACCCGGCACTATATGTGTAAATTTTGTCAACACTTGCATATTTTGCATCAGATTACCGTGTCATTTGACAGGAAGAATTATGCGAAGGAAAAGCTTGAAAACTTTCATTTAAAGAGGTCAATTACAAAAGCAGTAAACCGCTACAAAACATTGACTACACCACAAAAGCAAAGACACTCAGAAGATCCAGCTCACGGCACTGCAGACCCGCTACCCCCGCCGGCGCTCGAGCCGCCACGTCCACCCTGGGGCCGTATGATAAACTGCCCCCTACGGAGCGGTGGCCGGTCTTGAGGACCACCGACAATCCCGCCACGGGATGTACCTCTCCGGGCTGCTGAAGAATGAACCGAGGGACTCCGAACCGGGTTTGCAGGAGCCCTAGGGTTTGCAGTCACAACAGGAGTCGACCGGGAGTTGTCTGCAGCCTCATCGGGTCTGACATGACCTTGGTGACCATCATAACCGGCTTTGTCGAGCCAGCCTTGGCGAATCCCGGCGCTAACAATTTCGGCACGAGCCTCAGCCCTTGCCGACCGCAGCTTCAGCTCAAACTCGGGGCTCGCCATAAACTCGGAGACAGCAGAGTCCTTGGCCCGGGAAACAGACTGCACCAATTCTCCTTTTTGTTGCTCCAAGGAAGTAACTTGTTGCTGCAGCGCCTGGTTTTGCTCGGTCAGTTGAGCTATAGCGGCATCTTGAGAACACCGGTCCTCCCGGTGACCCTCGATGACCCTCTCAAGCTCCGAGTTTTTGGCCACCAACTCTGCCATTTGGTCTTCTGTCTTGGACAACTCCGCCCACGACGCGACCGCGGCTGCGCTTGCCTCTTCCCGGAACCGAGCCAGGCATTCCTCGCTAACTGTCGCCTGGTCCCGGGCCGCCCGGAGATCTTCCATGAGCACTCTTTCCCTCTCAGGGATTCCTTCATTTATGAGCCGGTCAGTTGCCAAGTATGACATCCTGACCGCCTACAAAAAACAATTTAGCGGGTTAGTATCAAAGAAAAAGAAAGAAACCCCCAACACAAGTCACGAAGGAAACACTAACTCGCATCAGCTTCTCCTGTGTCCTCCGGAGGGTAACTATCGGGTCTTCGTGCCCCAAGATGCAGGAGTCCGCGGCACAGTTCTTCAGATCCGCCACCATCCTCTGGACGCCCACGTCCGCCACCCCTCCACTCGCCAACTCTTGCATGATCTCGTGAATGGCCCGGTGCTGGCTCCTCTCCTTCCTCTCCCTCCTCTCCTTCCTCCTCTTCTTCCTCTCGGTCCTTGCCGAGCTGGATGCCTCCCGGGTGCGTTTGTGGGAGGGGACGGGTTCCACTTCGTCGCTCTCATCACTCCCCTCAGGGTCCTCACTCATCACCCCTTCGAAACCAACAACTTCTTCACCCCCGTTGTCAGCCTCATCTTCAGTCAACTCCTCTTCACCCGGGAGCACAGATGAGGGCACCGCGCTCATCACCGGTTCTTCAATCTCTTCATCGGCGAAGGTAAATTGAGTCACCGGTTCTTCGAATACCGGGTTTTCACCCGCCTCCGAGGGATTCCCTTCAGTTTCCTCTTCCTCCTGATAAACCTCTGGTCCGAGAACCTCAGCCAAGTACCCGGGGACCTCCTTGTAATGCACGGTATCAACATGGAACTGCTGAAGCTCCCCTTGCTCGGCTTCCGGGCGCAGAAAAGCCGCTTTTGTGGTCAGATTGATGTCGTAGAGTAGACCATCCGCTGCTTGTGTCCGGATCCCGGCCCATACAGCTTTATCTTCAAAGCCGTCGTATATTCCCGGGTTCTTCCGCTTGGTAAACACCATCGGAAGAAGAGCTGCAGAAAAACATATAGCCCGTTACACAAGAGCATTTGACAACAAAAGTTGAAGGGACACGAGACAAACCTGGGAGCTCCATCAACCGGCACCTGCTGTACACATACAGCCTACAAAGCCGGTATGAACTCCGATCATCTTTCCCACGGAAGGCCCATAGCATCCTCCGGATCCTCTTCTCCATCACCAGCTCTAAAGGAATATCGGGAATACCTGCAACGAAAATAATTATAACCCGGTACAGAGACAAGGAAGAAAAACCCGGCGAGAAAGAAGAACTTACTTATCAGTGGTTGGAAGTCACCCGGTACTTAGAGCTCGTAGTCCGGGTCTTGAAAGTTTCTTATTAAGAAACTTTTCTCCCTCCAAGTCCTGCTCACCGAAGATGGCAGGTCCTCGACGATCTTCTTAAAAACCGCTTTGGACTTCAGTTGGATGGTCCCGCTGAAACCCGCCTTCCGGGAGTACTCGGCCCGGTACATGGCGTGTAGCTCGTGATAGGTCGGCATCTGCTGCTTCAACACCTTGTACATGACGCACAACCCGAGTAGCTGCCTCCACATGTTCGGGCCAATTTGCCTGATTGCGAAGTTGCTCGCAGCCAAGAGGTACTGCACCTCTACCTTTAGCGGGAGTGACAGGCCGCAGCGTAGCTGATACTCGTGGCACAGCGTCCACCCATCCCCGGGAGCGAAGAACTGGTCCTCGGGTTCTAAAGGCCGTATTTCAACAGACTCAGGGAATTTCCAGTTGCTCCTTAGCTCCACGATCTCCTCCGCTGTCAGTGAGTACCTGGGAGGGTCGAGAGCGGTCCCATCAGTGAAGGTTACAGACGCAAACTCGGGGACGTGAGTGTCCATTGCTTCGTTGGCCATCTGCAAAACACAAAAACACGAGGGCGTCAACAAAATCCAGGTAACCCGGCGCCACAAAACTAAATTCCCACAGTAACGCAGAAACCCAGAAAATCTTCGTGGGAACCCAGAAACAGTACACAAAATCGTCCTAAAACACTCAAAAAGGAGGGAAGAAGAAACAATACCTTACTTATGAGGGTTTGAGGGGGTTTTTGAGATCGATTTGAGTTGGAAAATCCAAAGAAACAGCGACAAAGAGAGCGAAAGCAAAAAGCACGAAAAAGTTATCGGTTTGGAAGGTGAGACAAAACTGTCACCCTCAACCCCTATTTATACAGTTAGGGGCGTGCACTGAAGGGACGTTTCAGTTTCTCGAGGGAAACGACACGTGTCACGCATGCCGCTTCACAAAACCGAAAAACTTTTCAGTTTCCCCCCACTACAACCCGGAGACGTCGTTCTCAATTCTCAACGTAGAGAGTGTCTACGGGTTACGCTTGCGTACGGACTTGGGGGACTGGGTACCCCGGGTTTGGTTGCTAACTTTGTAACCCGGTAAAGAAAAGATTTTAAGTCCCCACCCAAGCGTACCCCTTGACTGAGGACTTGGGGGACTTGTTTATAGGTGGAACCTAATATTTCACCTTTACCGGGTTACAATTAAATGTGAAGCCACTCTGGGCCCGTTGTCTGGGCCCAATTCGCCATAAAGCTGAGTAAAGCAAGGGAAACTACTCCCACATTGGAAAGGGACAGAAATGCTGCCTTCAATGCTACTACAAATACCGGCACATGCATCCCGGTAAGAGATATAACTTCTGAACGATAAAAAAGAACTTGACTATTCTTGATCTTTCTGCTTAATTGACAGTGTCTAACTTAAGCATCGGAGTGGCATCCCTCGGTAAACCTGGGGACGCCTCTTTGACGTGTTTGTTCTTTACACAGGAAAAACTCGCAATACAAGGAAGTTCGCTATTTCTGGAGCCGTGCCACCCGCTAAAGGGACCACGAGTCAACCCGGAAACATCAATGTTGTTTGGTCTCTCAGGATAAAACGACAATCAAGCTCAAGTTGTTGTACTACGAACAAGAGCTTTAACGAACTATGAAGTGTCTTCAAACTATCATCGAATTTTGAGAGAACTCAGTAGGAGTAGGGAAGCTTTTTGGAGAGGAAAAGAAGTGTTTTTTGTTGGTGTGTTCATAATGAAGGATTTGTGTCCTTTATATAGTGTTGAGAATTATCTACAAATTAATGGCTTTTTGTCTGTTACATACCAATCATAACCAGACTTAATAGGTTTTACAAAATCATAACCAAACTTAATAGGTCTGTTACAGCTTACAGACATGAAAAATGTCAAAAAAATTAAAATCCGTCATTTCAAAAACAACCTGGGCTGCCAGGCCATAAATTTGAGCTGCATTCGTGTCCGCATGCCCAAGTGAAGAAATTGAGCTTCCGACCTGGGATTTGCACCCCCCCTCATGCGCGCGCGAGAGAGCATAAATGTTTGTCATGGTTACACCTTCAAGGTGTGAGATTCTATTTAAAGTCTTATCTTTCTCCCACTTTTCTAATGTGTGACAAAGTTTATTTTCTCATTTAAACTAGTCATCTTTGGGTGACAATTTCTCATTCACCCCATAACCAAATTATGCATATGAATACATGATTTTATAACCCTGATTACAAGTATTACAAATTCATACATGCAATCATCTAATTAAAAGTACAACTCATTTAAATTATTTAATTTAATTAATGATCATTTACACAATTTATCCAACATCATTAGATAAGAAAGAAGGACAAGAACCCGAGAGGGGACGAGAGATAAAGTTCGATGGAATAGATTAAGTTAGGAAAATCTGGACCGTTGATTACTAATGGAGCTTCAGGATTCTTTTATTAGGCAATATTAGGAACATTTTCAAGAGGAGAGGATCCCGGTACAGCGTGCTCTCATGCAGTCGGCGCCAATGGGGATTCCAACTTTCAAGAGTGTAGATGACAAAAACGCCCTTCGCTTCCACGAAGTCACGAACTTTCTTTCGGTTTGTTTTATTTTCCGAATAAAAACGGCGGCGCCAATGGGGATTCCAACTTTCAAGAGTGTAGATGACAAAAATGCCCTTCGCCTCCACGAACTTTCTTTCGGTTTGTTTTATTTTCCGAATAAAAACTACAAACTAAAACCCCGATTACATTCACATATCAAAGAGAAAAAATGAAGAGCATTTTTTACAATAAGAGACACAAAACACAGCTATGCCTAAGTTCCTGCTCCATCGATGTTCACAGCAAAGAGCCGAAAATTTGACTCTAGACGTACTTAGAAGAACTAGAAGTGACTTGTTGTATTGACTATCCTCAGCTGCAGAGGTGAATCTTAGTGGAAACAGGAGGGGTATGGCCTCCACAAGCTTGTTCAGATTTGACATGGCATTATATGATTAACAAAAAATTATATATGAAATTATACAACTGTTTTTTTTTAAATTAACTTCTCTACATGTAAAAGAAAAATAATAAAAGTAAATATATTCGGTATTATATGTCTATAATTATTCTTTGAATATGTCTCCATAATTATTTAAACATATTCATTAGTGTTTTAAATAAAGAAAACTACAAATTTCAAGAAATTTATTTATGGAAGAAAGCTCTAAATGAGTTAATTATTTTCTAAGAATATTAAATTTATTAAATTGTTAATGCATTTTTGTTATCAATAAAAACTTATATAATTTAATATATTTCTAATCCCTTCAAAAATTTGTTCATAGTTTCGTCACTGCTCAGCTGTAAGTGTAAGAGTCTTCACTTCCTCAAGCTCTACCAACTACTAAATTAATTTCAAGCATTCCGCCACTAAGATTACGGTTTTGCCCTGGGGTCCTTAGTTTATGGTTTAGGTAACTGTGGCGGGTTGGATAGGGAGAAAAAATAAGGTTGTTATGGAACAAATATTAATAGTAGTATAATAATAAAGAAAGGTAGAGAAAGAGAGCTAGGTTAGGGTTTTTAGATATTTCCGGATTGATTCCTATGGTCACCATAGTTTTAATTCAGGATATAAATATATACGGTACATCATGGGAGTTGAGTTAGGCAAGGGACAAGTGGCAGGTAGGTTGTGTGGGTGACACGTGTCAGGCTGTGGATGCGTTACGTTTAGGCTGTGTTTGGTTCATGGATTCTTTCTCATGGGAAAGGAAAGTCATTCCTTTCTAGGGTTTGGAAGTCAATGAAAAAAGGATGGAAAGGAAAAATGGTTCTCAAGTGAAAGGAAAGATTGGGGAAAGTGGTTCATGCCGCCCACCCCAAGAATCACGTTCCAAGCCAATTTCCTGCAATTATTAAGATTTTTTTACCAAATTGTCCCTGCGTTAACTTAAACATAAATAAGCTCTCGACCAAGATCGCTGAACAACCAACCTAGAAGAGATGTCTCCGGTGGCTTTTCAATGGCGATCCACCAAAATATTGACCTTCTCAACTTCAAACATCCCTTGGTTTCTCAGATCGACAGACATAGATGGAGAACCGATACCGAAAAGTTTTCGAAGCTTTTGTTGATTTCTGCGTTTTCTGACGGCTAGTTTGGGTTGTTATGGCTTGATAGGTGGTGGTCTTTCAATCATTAATCTCAGCTGGGCTTGAATGAAATTTGGAAAGATGGTTTCGAACACCCCACAGCTTATGAAATGAGAATTTTCAAAGATGAAAATCTCAAATTGTAGCATCTGGGTGCTATTGATTTGTCAAATAGTTATAGTTGGGTATAGGTGTGGTTGGTTGAGTTCAAGAATTCGTATTTGGACATTGTTATGGATGTAGGATACTCTTACTATGTGGAGAGCATGATGATGATGAGTCTTGATCATCTTCTGGGGGTTTGGTATGCTATTATTTGTTTCATCTTGCAAACCTGTTAGTTTTGAGAAAATCTGGGCCGTAGATAGTCCAGCTGCTAGCTTTGCAACAGAAACTTGCTGAGAATTATTTGTCTGTCATCTATCTGTGAATTGATACATCTTCAATTGAAGTTTGGATTTGAGGGTATCTTTGGGAAACTGGTATGATATTGTTTTCAAGTTCTTGACTATTTTTTTGGTTTTGCCAAACGTTAGAAAGAAAAATTGATAGGATTTTGCAATTTCCCATGACCTTGGAAAATTTAAGAATTTGATTTCCTTTCCTACCCATTCTTTAAACCAAACGGGGCCTTAGGTTTTTGAGATTAGTGTTTTGGCATGGTTTTAAACCGGATTGTCATGCTTTCTCCCCCCGCACGCAACCTTTCTAATGAAATGTAAAGTAGCTGAGGATTTTCTGAGTTTTCACACCAAACTGAGTTTTTATCGTATTTTCATCATAAGAGTTGTGTTGCGTCAAGTTCATATTTTTGCATTGCCGAAACACAAAATGCAAAGAAATGACGATCACTTTACTACGGTCTAAGGGTGAAAAAAACAGTAACAGTACTTAAATCATCTACCGATTTAACATATTTAAGCAAACAAATTTATTTGAATGTTAGAATAAATTAGTCTTCGGTGAACCGTGAGTTGTTGGTTAGCTAGCCTACATGGGTTGTGTTCATATCTCATAGACACTAAAGTGACGTGACCTTACCTAGTTACTTTAACCTTCAATATCACAAAAAAATTTTGAAAACAAAATTAAGTTTCAAAGCTAAAAAAGACATAAGTTTTACTCAATTTCTCTTAACACGGTAAACGATTACATCATAGATTTTCTATTATTCTTTACATGAAATGAATTCTACCTTCACGACGATATGAGTAAGTTCAAATCCCCACAAAGTTGTGAAAATACAACTTTCGTAAGAGGAAAAAATAGTTGAATCAAGTGAGCTGAGATTAAGATCCAAAATAGTTAATAGATGCGATTAGGATCCATGATCTTATTTTATTAAGGAACTCTAATTGTTGAAAACATGGTTTGACCTCATATATGTTTACCTTTTTCAAGTTTGTGAGGGAATCCATTACGTAATTTCAGGTGTCTAAGTAATTGGCTGGGCGTTTTCGTTTAAAGGTGGCATGGAAATAGGACTGGGATTTGTATTAGTGGTCAAATACTTTCGATCTTAGACTTTATCCTTCGAGTTGGTGTTTGCTAAGAAATAATTCAGACAAAACATGACCAACCAAAACGAGAATCAAAACAAAATCATAGTTTAGTTCGGGACGAAATGTGTGATATTTTTCATTATGAGAAAGATGCTCCAAGTATGTAATGTAATGGCTTAGTACATAAGCGAAATAAACAAGGGTGTCGTGTGTTTCATATTATAACTAATATGGATTCCTTTATGATCGACCAGCATCATGTTGATGTTGTTCTACTTTCTTTTGAGTGGAGGTATGATAGGAGGCTTTAGTATAATACCCTCATTTTTCAGCATCCTATGTGAGGTCATTTGGTGAGGTATAAGAAAAAAAGTGTAACTTTATTCATCCAAAATAAAAAGAATTATTCATTTTGATCCATAAATTTATAATTCTAAACGAATACAACTTATCGATAAGAATTTAAATATTCAAACTTTCGTATGATTGACAATGTAACTAATCTTCATTGGGTAACGTACGATTTTGTGTATTTAAAATGTAAGGTATTGAAATGAAGATTATCAAATATCATACAATAACTTACCATTCTCAAAATTAGGAATATATGAAGTGAAAACCTAAGGATTTCATCTACAACCACTCATCTTTAAATGGATGCACCTAAAAAACCTAAAGGTTGGGGTACAACAAAATTAATATTATGGTGAGTGTCTCTTCTCCCCTTGTACTATTTCTAAATCAATAGTACACAATAAATCAATAGAAACATTTAGAATGAGAAAAATTCCATTCCATTCTGTTTATAATGTCCAAGAATTGTTGACTGGCCTAGTGCCTGTCCGGCTTCACCCCTGCGTTGGCGAAATCCTCAAGCTTAGCCTGCGTTTGGTGGGTGTGGCCGGACGAGTGTGGTGTGGTGTGGTGTTCGTAGACGTGTCCCAGATCCACATGATGAGTTCGGGAGGTGGTCTACCTCATCTCTCTCCGAGGAAAAGCTTGGCTGCACTGTGGATGGGAAGTAGGGTTAGAACGGCGGGGGACTGGATTGGAGCGACGTCATGCGACTACTGGCGGTGCGCAGGCTGTATTAGATCGGAATAGGAATCAAAATCCTGCTGGTTATCTGTTGGTGGAGATCGCACATCGGGGGTCAGACCTGGAGGTGGTTAGTCTTGGGTTGATCAGTTTTAGGCACCGAGGTCTGATCGGAGATGATCCGAAAGCAGTGGTGGGCGATGTTGTGGTGGTCATGGGCCGAAAGAGGCGGGCGTGGGTCACTTTCAGGTCTGATCTTATGGGCCAGGGGACTGTATGTAGGCCCATTATAGGCTGGTATTTTGGCTGCTATGTTAATTTTCTGTTATTTGTTTTATTTTCCATTGTTGCTTTATGCCGTTAATAAGCTTTAGTATTTTGAGGCGAGATGGACTTAGTCTTGGTAAGTGCATGTAGCATGCTATGTCTGCTATAAAGAGGCAACGGGTTCCTTGCATTGTCTAAATGGTCGCAGCCGTCTTATTGAAAGGTGAAACTGGAGCATAATGGTAAAACTGATATACAAAGTATTTTATGGCTTATGAGCTTTAACTTTTCGTCATTAATAATAACGGTGTGAAGCTGCCTTTCTAGCCTTTATCTTCAAAAAAACACTGTCCATGTTTGATCCGCCATTTCCAGATAGCATGAAGAAAATCATAATGGTTTTGGTACGATACTGATCGATTGTTATTGTATAATTAAGTTAGTTTCTGATCAATTTGTTGCTCTCACTAGTAGTGGGAAAGCTTCATGCGACTTGTTTTCATCACATAAGAGGGTTTTTTCGTCGCATAAGACCTTAAGCTACGAAAAATTCGTCGCATAAGCTTCGTCGTATTATTTTCTTTGCATTAGATTTATGCGACGAAACCGTAAATTTTCGTCGCATCAGTTCCCTTTAAGGGACGAATTTTTTTTCGTCGCATATGTTTATGAGACGAAAATAAAGTCGTAGCTTAAACTTATGTGACGAAAATTTTCGTCTCATGGATTTATGTGTTGAAAAATATTTTGTTGCTTAAGAGTTTTCAGTAAATAAAAAAATTAATTTTAATTTTTTTATAATTTAAATTAAAAAAATTATGTTTTTTTTGTTTTTGTTTTTTTTGTCTGATCGAGGTGGTGGTATGGTGGTAGTAGCGGAAGAAGAAGAAGAAGACTGAGGAGAGGAAGAAGCACAAGGTGGTGGTGGCGGAGGAGGTGGTGGTGAATAAGTAGAAGGAAGAAGAATAAAAATGAGGAAGAAGAAGGGGGAAATTTTTGACGAAATGATTTAAAATTTAAAAGTTTTGCCAGAATTGATGCGACAAAATGAACAAATTTCGTCGCATAAGTGTGAACTAATGCGACGAAATGTTTAATATTTCGTTGCATCAGTCAGGGGGTGAAGAGAAAATTTTGGTGTTAAATTTAAAACAAATGCGACGAAATATTCAAAATTTTTGTCGCATGAGTGTAAATTGATGCGACGAAATTTTAAATATTTCCTCGCATGAGTCAGAGGGTGAGGGAAAATTTTAGTGTTAAAATCCAAAACTAATGCGACGAAATTTAAAATATTTCGTAGCATGATTATGAACTCATGCAACAAAATAAAAAATATTTGTCGCATGAGTCAGCACAATGCGACAAAATGTGTTTCGTCGCATCAATTCAGAATCATGCTATGAAATATATTTTTGTCGCATAAGGTCTTTCCAAGTCGAAGTCGAAGGATGGGATTGCCAAGGCTTAGTTCAACTCAGAAGACTACATGATGCTTTACATGTATCTTTTATGTCTGTCCTGCTTCTTTTGATTTTCTTGGTTCCATCTCTGATATTGTTTTATCCTTTAACTCTTTGATTCCATGCATTTACGTTTCTGCAAATTTAATTTCTCAAGGATATAAGGTTTTGGAGAGGCACAAAAAGATTGATATATTGACAGAATGGTAGTTTTGTGTCCTGCCACGTACAAATTCAAAGGGTTTTGGTAAATGCAGACGTACTGCAGAAGAAGATGAGTTTCCAGCCACTAAGTATTTTTTCAATGAAAGTGTAATTAGATTGAAAAACAAAGTGATATCTACTACTAGCCTCTGCCATCAACTGTCTTAAATCTTAAAAGACATCTAGATGTTGTATTAGAAGCATGACAATTCTTTAATTGATCTAACTTTGGATCAGTTGTTTGTTTGTTGGTGCATCTTCACTTTGTTCATGTTTATTCTGCAATAAGAATTTGTAACCATGACAAATTGTTGTTGGTGTCTTAACAGGAGCAATGAAAGGGTGCGTTTTTTTTTAACTTTTTTTAGGGAATTGATGGCCTCATCTTCCTCTTCTCTTTTCAGTCTTGATCACAAGGGCAAAAAAGATAATCAAAAAATCTAAAGAAACGAGAAACATATCTATGGTTTACACTGAGATGAACTTAGGTGACTAAAGACAACGTAAATTCTTCTTTCCTATTAGTATGTCTATAATGGTTCATTGTTCTTCTGTCTTGAGTTTCTGTGTGGTGTGATCGAATCAATGGGTTAGAACATTGTATCTATACTTAAGTTTGTCATGTTAGTGAAATAATTTGACACAAATTTAATAATACATGCCCATAACATATCCTAATAATACATGCGTTACATTTAGCATAAGAATGAGAAACATGATTTCCGCCAGTCCAAAAACAAAAAACACACAGCACACGCTCGAGCGCAATCATTCCACACGTGCATTGGCAAGAGAGGGGACACATTATGTATATAGTAATATCTCTTTTTAAAAACTGATTTATGTCGGGTATAACGCGTGCAGAAAGACTAGTAAAATATAGAGCTAATGACCATTTGCATAAAAAAATAAAATTCAAATCTCATTCTAATGAAAATATTACTTAAAAACCCAATTAAATAAAAGATCACTTATTTGTGTTCAAACACAAAAAACTTTATTAAAATCATATTAAAATAATAATTTTTAAGACATCTTTACCCTTGTCTCTTACTAAAGAGAGAAAACTTTGTCGGAGCACCGTCGGACTTCGGTCATCGGTCGTCGACCCCAGACTCTAGTGATCAGATTTCTCTGGTCGCCAGATTCCGGTCACCAGTAAATCGGTTACTGACACCCAGTAACTCGGATATTCCAGTTACTAACCCCTAGTAACTGAGTTTCAGACCTTCAATAATCATAACTAAAATCTGTTACTGATGTCCAATAACTCGGATATTCCAATTACTGATCCCCAGTAACTCGATACCTCGGTTATCATCCATCAATAACTCGCTTACTGACCTCCAGTAACCACCAATAACTCGTTTACTGCCCTAGTAACCACCAAAACTCGGTTATTGTCCCTCAGTAACCACAAAAAAAATCAGTCAAAACTCGCAAAACCCTAATAATTAATGACTACAACTAGTAATCAATTATTTAACCTAATAGCCAAGTTATTATCCTCTGGTAATAACATATAACAATGTAGTATTGATGTTCAACAACTCAAATCCTCCGATAATAACATATTACAATGCAGTATTGATGTTCAACAACTCAAATTCATATAAATAAGGACAACAACTAACTCATAATTTATATATATATATATATATATATATATATCAATGAAATTCAAGACCAAAATGAAGAAAAAATAAAGAGTACCTCCTTGAATATTGAAGCAGCTTCACGAGCTTCGAGATTTGGTCGAGATGGAGCATTTCAATGTAAATCCTACCATTTCAAAAGGGAGAAAACTCTGTTACCTACCGTTTTTAAGTAAAACCTCTGCCACTAACCATACAGGAAAAAGAGAATGAGAGTTTGAATTGTTGATTTCTAAACAAGATATTTGCAGAATATAACAGTTTATTACCTCAAAATCTCTCTCATCTCTCACCTTTGTGGACAAATAATCCTTCAATCGAAATTGGAACACACAAGCTTCCTGCTCCAATCTCACCTGCACCAATTCTCCACACCAAAACCAATTCACCAATTTACCTTCACCAAGCACAGTCTTTCTCGAACCTCCAGCCATGTGGAAGAGCTGACGAAGTTGATGAAGCCAGATCCGAATACGAATTGCATAGTTGTTTTTCCAGATCAGAGTGAAGGTACCTCGTCGGCATCAGTGAACATTGATGGATGTCGTCATAGGTGCGGTGGGGCAACCTCCAAAGAGAATAAAGATACGATGGCATATCTTGGAACTGGCGATGATGAGCTTGAGGGCTTCAGCTATTTGGATTCGGAGATAAGCAACTCCAAATCAGACTAGGTGTCGTCGTCGGAGGTTGAAGACTAGCATATTTTCTTAGTTCCGACGAGAGGAGAAATGACGGTGAGAGATATAGATTTAGAGAGGAGAGAGGTGGAGTGATTGCCGCAATTCGTTGTCGGCATGAATGGTGAGGTCGTCGTCTTCGCCTTAGCCGTTGCGATTTTCGACAGTCAATGGTCTAAATAACGGTTATCGGTATCGTATCGGTTTTATAAAATAATGATATATCGGCGATGTATCGAGATATATCAGATTTATAGGATTTGCTAATTTTTAATTAAATTTAATATATTTATAAACATATACTTCAAAATATACCAAATAAACTTACGAAATTAAAACTTATACTTCAAAATGTATCGATCAAACTAGAGAAAGAAAAACATTTGATTATTTTGATAATGAAAATACATAAATAATACTAACTATTAAGTACAAACTAATAAAAATAAGTGTTTACAAGATAGATTAAGATGCTCATGTATCATAAACTCTCTCATCATCATCTTCATTATCTTCTTCCGAGACAAAATGTTCTTCATAAAGCTCTCTTACGAGGGTCCAAACGAGGGTAGCCCGACGTCAGGAGGTGGCCGGAAAGAGAGGTATTCCTCTGTGCTTCAGCCGAGTCCGACTCGCTTCTAGAGAGAAAAACTGAAGAAGAGATCGAAATTTGCAAAACGTCACCGAAATATCTTTTTTTTTATAAAAAAAGTCATCAAAATATCGCGAGTTTACACAATATTTTGAGCTGACCGATTCACTGATATATTGAAATGATATGAAACTTATCGTATCAGATTCTAAATATCAAGAATATATTATTGTTATATCCCGATATTTAGAACATTGCCAACAACAAAGGATAACTCGGTTCACATGATGGTGGCTTAACCGTTGTGGCAGATCTCTGCTTGAAAAGAGAGAGAGAGAGGTTGAGAAGAGTGGCTGAGATAGAGAGGATCGGAAATGAGAGACTGAGAGGAAATAAATGTTTTGTTTTTTTATGTATGGGTTAAAAGGTAAATTTATTTAAATTAATTAAAATGACCGTAGGAAATTTTTTTTAATGAAATAAGTAATAAATCTCAATAATTAGTATTAAATCGGTATTCTCACTAAAATGTAATGAATCTTTAAATTTTCGTTAAAATTTGGTAATCCGTCGGAGCCAAATATTCTAATAGATGGAGCTGAGCGACGTAGACAATCTTAGGGTTTCCCATTCAAACCCACCTCTGCAACCGGCTCGTGTCAGTAAATCTATCAATAGTCAACCGGGAATCGTCTGTTAAGACAAACCAGCTACTAGAATTTCGAGAGACATATCAATTCTAACAGAGCTGTCACTCACCCTCCCCTCACAGCGCACTCTGATTTGCCACACGTGGACGAGCCGTCCCTTTCGTTGTGGCATGGATTGCATTTTCAGTCTCTTGTCCAGGACCTTTTGGAATAGTTCGTAACTGTCCTGTCAGATGATCACAGCCGAATAAAGATCATCTCATTCACTCAAGTGAGAAAACAACCGCTCCTTTTCTAAACCCGCGTGTCCACACGTAACGTCTCCGATTGGTGCGTGTTTCCACGCGCTTGGGAAAAACGGTGACGATCCTGACGTCCGAAAATGAATGCGGGTGCTCATAAAGCGTAACCTACGTGGATCAGCGACCCTCCGATCGTCATAAACATTGAAAACGACTTGAATCGAACGATGTATATGCGACGGTATATGTAGACGCGCGTGTGCAGGGAGGTTGGAATTTGCCCTCAGTTTATATATTTTCGAATTTTATTTTTCTTCTTCTCACATTTAAAACCCAAATTGAATTCCCTTCAATTCAGACGAAACTGTCTCTCTTCCAAATGCCATGCCTTACCTCAACAGCCTTTTGAGCCCTCTCCCCCTTTTCGTCTTCTGACAATCTCAAAATGCAATCCGGAGGAGGAACCGGTGGTCTGCCGGAGTTTTACACCGGAGTAGGAGGAGCTAGATCGACCATGAATAATCACCTTTCACAGCCTCAGTACCACCGATCTCAGCTCCCAGGCCTATTCATGGACTCGTCCGTTTCGCAGATCGGTCCTCGCCAGTCTCAAAACCCAGCCAGGCTCATCGGAAAGAGGACACTCGCCGAGTTTCAGTTCCATCAACAACAGAATCCCTACCTGACTAGTCAGCAGAATATGTATCTGCGGTCGCTCAAGCCTAGAACTGCGGCCAATTTCCAGCACTCTTCCCCAATCTCTCCTCTGTCTCCAATTGATTTCTCATCATCTGGCTCGTCGTATTCGACAACTTCGTCTATGTTTTCACAGAGATACGGTTTGCCGCTTCTTCAACAGCTCCGGCATCAGCCCATTATCAGCCCGAATTTTCAGGCGACCTCCTCGCCTTACCTCAACAACAACTCTGTCCAGAGTCTCCAGCCTCCTCTTCAGAATCAGAACCGGGTTTCGGTTTCGATCGAGTCTGAGAAGAAGATTGTTAACCCGGTTTCGGTTTCATCAGTGGATTCTGAGAAGAAGATGATTGACCACAGGCTACTGGAATTGGAGAAGCAGCTCCTCGATGATAACGACGAAGAGGAGGAAGCCGCCGACGGCGTTTCGGTTATTACTAAAACCAACAGCGAGTGGTCCGAGACGATACAGAATCTCATCGGTCCGAATCAGACGACGCAGAAGCCGGTTTCGCCTTCGCCCACTTCTTCGTCGTCGTCGTCATCCTCCTCGGTGGCGTCTCCGGCGGCGCTGACGTGTTCAAAGCAGTCACTGATGGAGGCCGCATCGGCCATTGCAGAAGGGAAATCCGAGGCCGCCGCTGAAATCCTCACGCGCCTGACACAGGTCACAAATCCGACAACCAATTCGGAGCAGAGACTGCTTGAGTTTATGTCTTCTGCTTTGAAGTCGAAGGTGAACCCGGCGGATAATCCGCCGCCGGTGGCGCAGCTTTTCACTCAGGAACACGCCGGGTCAACTCAGTTCCTCTACGAGCTCTTGCCGTGTTTCAGACTTGGTTTCATGGCAGCTAACCTGGCGATTCTGGAAGCTACATTAGCGGACCAGTCGACGACCAATAAGGTCCATGTGATTGACTTCGATATTGGGCAGGGCGGCCAGTACATGCACCTCCTCCACGCGCTCTCCACGCGGCAGAATGGGAAGCCCTCCGTTGTGAAGATCACCACCGTGGCGGAGAACGGCGGCGAGAAAAGGCTGAGAACAGTCCGTGAGAAACTGAATCAAGTGGCGAAGCAGGTGCGCGTGGGATTGGAATTCAACGTGGTGAGTCACAAGCTGAGCGAGCTGAACCGGGAATCGCTCGGCTGCGAGCCGGACGAGCCGATCGCCGTGAACTTCGCGTTCAAGCTGTACAGCATGCCGGACGAGAGCGTCTCGACGGACAACCCACGCGACGAGCTCCTGCGGCGCGTGAAGGGCCTCGCCCCGCGCGTGGTCACCTTGGTAGAGCAGGAGCTGAACACCAACACCGCCCCATTCGTGACGCGGGTGAACGAGTGTTGCGCATATTACGGGGCGCTGTTGGACTCGTTGGTGGCGGTGGCGAAGGACAACCCCGACCGAGTGAAGGCGGAGGAGGCGCTGAGTCGGAAGCTGGCCAACTCGGTCGCTTGCGAAGGGAGGGACCGCGTTGAAAGATGTGAAGTGTTTGGGAAGTGGCGGGCCCGGATGGGAATGGCGGGGTTCGAGTTAAGGGCAATGAGCCAAAGTGTGACAGAGTCGCTAAAGCATCGGCTTAGTTCCGGCAGCCTCGCCCACCCGGGGTTCACTGTTAAAGAACAGAACGGCGCCGTTTGTTTTGGTTGGATAAGCCGCACTCTTACCGTCGCATCAGCTTGGCGTTAACTGCACTCTCCCCTATTTTCTTTTTCATTTTCATTTTCATTTTCTCACGAATATTATTAATTGTTATAAATACCTCTTTTTAATTCTCCAAGTTTCCTGAGAAAATGGAAAAGGGGAGAAAAAAGAAAAGAAAAGAAAGCTAATTCCCGTACCAAACGCAGACAATAAAGATGCGTGTTTGTTTTCATTGCATTTATATTTTTTTCGTTTCTCGGGCGTGTGAAACGTTGCGTTTGTTGTGTAAGTTAGCTATGTGGATGTGACCCATTCTCACTGGGAAGTAATGCTTTTAAAGCAATGTTGAGCTTATTGACAGAGAATCGCTGCCTTGTAATGTCTCTTGTGTTTGTTCTTAATAGTATAAATCTCTTGGAAATTTATGGATTTAGGGGTGTACACTTCTGTCATGCTGTCTTGTTCTTCTACTTTATGTGGCAATGTTATAATGAATGGTGCTTCAAATATATATAGAAGTGGGGCATTCTTCTTTGGGGAATTCCGATTACATTGCTATCCCTCCGCTTGTTTGATGCCGGAAAATCAGGGTTTTGAATTTTACATAACATTTGTCGATGCCGTAATTAAACGGTTTTGTTAGTACCGTAACGAATTTCTTCCAAAACATCAATCAAATTTGTAACCTATACCATTATATATAATGTAACAGGGTAAATATGCCCATCTTTGAACACATGGTTATAGAAGGAGACACGAGTGGATAATTTTATGCAATGTTGTGCGTAAATAAGGTAAACCGTCAGAAATCGCATTTAAGCGGTGCATGGTAGACACTGTGTTTGTGTTTACCTTTTCATACGATATAACCATATTCGGTCATGGTCTGCAGTAAATAGTTAATGTTGGTGCGTCACACACACATATATATATATATATATATAACACATTAAACTCTCGTAATCGGCTATGGTAGCTATCCCATGCCACATTCCAATTTGAAATTAATTATCCTATTAAATGAGGTAATGCGAGAAAAATAATTACGAATTTATGATGCAATGCCCCAAAATAAATATGAGAGTAAATGATGAGAAGGGTTTGGATTTGATGGGAAGTTCAGAGCTGTGTCGCTCAAAATTGAGATTGAAGAGTAATGTCGATGTCACTAGAACAACAACTTGCGTCATCAAAATTCAATTCCCATGGACACCAAATTCGTAAATGAAGATTTTACATGGAAATAAATCAGGACACTCCGAGATACTTAAGAACTATGACGTAGTTATGTAAAAGAAAAAAGAAATTAGGAATGTAACACTAGCTAGTCATCAATGTTTTAGTCAAAGGATCATTAGGCTAAGATTAAGAGAGGGTAACATGAACAGAAATATAGACGAAAGTAGAATTTGCAGAAAGTAGAATTTGCAGAAAGTCTCAATTTATGGGACACCATTAAAGGCAACCAAAGCATCACATCCAAAGGACAAGCCATGCTAACAACTCATGATACACCTGACCAAATGAATTTGAAACACCTATTGCGAAATATGGGCTTGAGATGCAAAAGGTTGGGCCGAGAATGCTTATCTAGGGAAATTCCTCTTTTAAAAGCCCACGAAGCAAAACCAAATCTGCGTCTTTCTAATCGGTGGATGAGCAATTGCAGCCCAATATTAACGTATCCCTTGCTTGGTAGTTGGGTCTCACTAGTAATACTGAGGCCTCCAAAACAAAATTCCCAAATTTCAAGGGCAGGAGAAAAATCAGAAAGATGAGGAGGACGTTGCTTACGCCGAAAGCGATCCGTGGCTCCCACGCGCCAGCAGGTTCTGTGAATTGTTGACTGTATGGTGAGTACTACCGTTGGATGCGAGATCCGACGGTGTTCGTCTGTTGCAAAAGAGAATCGTTTGACGTAATGGCTGGTGGATGGGTTCTTTCCGTGGAATAAAAGTTATACTTTGGAGGCTAAGAGAGGGGGAATTATTATTTTCTCTCCATTTTTTCTTTTGCACAATTATTTATTTTTAATTTGTTTGGAAATTAGGAAGGGGATCCGGGAGTTGAAAAATTCAATAGTAAATTAGATCTTCAAAGTGGACCAAAAAAGCTTACAAATCTTTAGAATATAAATTTGGCTTGATATGAGAAATATAGTAAGAAAATCACTTGAATTTCTTACCATGTGTAAAATCCAATATATGGATGTAATTCAATTGATGATATGAAATTATTTATTAAGCACATGTAAAAATGGTATGCCTATCTCGCCACCCAATTACTTTTTCGATATGAGAACAAAACTCGTGTTAACTAATTTAGTTATTAAGCTACGTTAGCTTAATCACGTTAAAATTATGATCGTTAGAACTTCTCAGATTACACGTGTTCTCAACAATTTTTCTTTTAATTCAAAATAAAAATATTAATACCGTAAACTAACTTCCAAATATCATAACGTACCAAAAACAATACTTACAACTTCATTACAGTGATTGAGCTCTCATATAAGAATTACACTAAAGGATCACCCTATTTGTTTCTTAGCCGAGACAATTTCTTATTCCATAAGAAATAATATTTTCTAATATAAAAAAAAAGAAATAATATTTTCTTTTCAAAAAAAGAAATAATATTTTCTTTTCAAAAAAAGAAAAGAAAATTTCTCCAAATAGTATTATTTATGAAAAAGGCCAAAAAGTCAATTTTGCCTGCATTCCTCCGAAAATCGGTCACTATTTAACTATGGGCTTCGGTATTCGTGTGTACTATAATTTATTTTTTATTTTTCCGTGCCAGTTTTGGTATTATTGCGGGGTGTTTCAGTAATAATCTTCACAACGGAGAGCATTATCGGCAGAAGAGCCCCCATAAATACGTGGTGTGTCATCTCTACGCTCTCTAACCCAAACAGCGAAGAAGAGGTAGGGGAAGAAGATTGAAAAGGTTGTTCTCCGGTGATCGGAAATCTACGGTCCGTCTTTAACGAATCGGCACTGGTATTCGTCTTTGGAAGAAGAAGAGGAGCGATTCAGATTCGAATTGAATCGAAGCGATTGTGGTTGTGGCTTCTTCTTCTCTCTCTGCTGTTGAAGGTTTTTGAGGTTTTTGATCGGAAATCTTGATCGGATTCGACTCGTATTGACGGTGGCGGCGGATTTGATGAGTGATTGAAAGACCACAGGTATTTGAAACCCTAAAGCTTTTGATAAATTTGCCTGCGCTTTTTTTGTGGTTAAAAACAAATTTTATATTATCATCGTTGAAGAAAAAGCCACCATGCTTCTCGCCGCCGGCTCTGGATCTCTATGGATCGGAGATTTATCGAGCTCTCAAGTTAGTACTGGATTAGATCTTGAAGAAGTTTCAAGTGCAGCGGCAGTGGATTTGAAGAGGAGCTTAGTTGGGATTGGGATTGAGATTCTAGGGCTATTAGATTTTACATGATCCAATGATCCATCATCGCTCTGCCGCTATGGTTTTTTCTTCTTCTGGAGGCTTGTGGCTACTAAAATCGAGATTTGAAAACCTAAAATTTTGATTTTCTCATGGTTCGATCTATGGATCTGCTTTTTGTAGCAGTATCGTCATAGTCATTCATGTTATATGTGATTGTATGTCTGGATTGAAGAAGCGAAGACTTTGAATCTCTACTGTGCAATTTTTCGGAGCACTGCTGGTTGAATTTCTCTTCCCTTTTTCGAAATAAGAACATTGCTGCTGAGCCGAGGGCTTCACAAAGTAGTGGTTGGGAGTTGTGTTAAATTAAAACCCCCCCTTGTTATGGGCATAGTAGACTCAAACCCTTGTTCTTTGAATGAATCGCCTTCGTGTTTATGTTAGAAGAAGTCCGGGGGAGTTTTTGGAGTCTGGAAAAACTGATTTAACACGATCTGCCTTCAGGTAATGGCCTGTGGAGGCATATGCTGGTAGCTTTCGGGCTTGATGACTATGCTAGAGATTATGATAGCTTATGTTATGAGTTCTGTGAATGATAACCTTGCTTCTTTCCTATGCTCTGGCTTCAATGCTGATCGTTTCGTTTGCATGTTTCAGGTGACATTGACGTTTTGTTCTTTGGAGAGTTTGAAGAAAAGAATAATTTAGAACCCAATCAAAGTAAGTGTTTGTTTCCCCATATGAAATGGATTGTCATATCTATCCTGGTATTTGAATGCCTTTATATTTGCCCTTATGATTTTCCTTCTGATTTGTAGATTGATCTTGGTGCTTGCACTGGGGGTGCACCCATCAATCTGGCGAGGAGTAGGAAGCAAGCAAGAACGGCATCATTGGATACGATTAGATCTGTTTCCCAAAGCATGATGAATACATTGCATGTAGAACTTACAAATTCTATTTGTCCAGATTTGAGCTGGAAGGTTTCTAAGGGTTACAGAAGTGCACCAAGGCGTAGGAAAGCGGTTGATAAAGTACCAAAATTGGGTGCGGAGCCGGCAAATAAGAATACAAAAAGTTCTGAAATGACTGTTTCTGAATCAGAGAAGGTGTGTACACTTGTTCATCGTTTATTTGTCCGTGCCAATTCTCAAGTATTCATATCCTTAATGCATGTCTAACTACATCCATGGTACTGATAAAATTGTATTTTCTCAGCTTGGTGTGGCTGTACTTGGAAGACGGTTCAGTGACAAAATTGAGCATGTACCGATCAAGAAAAGAAGATTTATGGTCCGTTCTCCTTCACCACCCCCTCGCTTATCTTCTCAATTACCGGAAAACAATCATCTACGTTTGAAGTCATGTTCTAAATCAATTGCCAAAAAGCATGAAACCAAGATCGATACTCGTAGTTCTGGTACTCTTATTGAGAGTTTCATTGAGCCGGCAAATGTAAAGCCTTGTTATGGGGAGGACTTCTCTGGTATTGAGATATTAGCTGCTGCTGCCTGCAACAATAGCATACATGATGATTTAGGTGAAGAGTTATCAAGGGAAGGGACAAAAGCATCAACCTCTGCAAGGTCCCTGGAGAGAACTGTTGCATCGTTTTCATTAATGCCAATGATAACTGATTCAGAGATATCAGAAGGAAGAGATGCATCATTGGAGACGATACATTATTCCCTTAAAGATGTAGTACATGAAGATAAAATAGAGAACTCCTCTCTTGAGGATAGCCTGGTTAAAACTAGTAGCAGTGATGGTGATGACCGCGCACTAGCGTTATCAAAGGATGTTAGGTTGCACTGGGATCTAAATGTTTGTATGGATGCTTGGGAGGAGCCTTCTGATTTGGTGGTGGTTGATACTCAAGCAAATGCTGTAGACAACATCTCTATTGATAGACGGACAGAAAAGCAGCCTGTTTCACAAGATGATGAGGCAAAGGTATCCACAGAAGCTAAGAGCCCCAAACTGTTGCCTGTGATTGAAGATATGAAACAGGGAATGAAAGCATCACCTGACTCAGAAATAAGTTATGGTAAATGTAGTCTGGCTGATGATGCTGTAGAATCTTCAAAAGATGCAGAGGTGGTTACAAACAATTCCAATCTGGATGTCAGCATGGATGCATGTGTTGATCATTCCTGTGCTTGCTCTCATAATATTGCAGGCACAACTCACATGCCTGTAGAAAACAATCGAACACCACCTGCAAGTTTTGGTGCACAACTGGGTGAAACTACATGTTCAGGAAAGATCCAGGTTGTAAACCCTGCCTTAACTGGTGTGCCTCTTGTGGAGGGGGTTTCTTGTGAGATGGGCAGCACTGTTGTAGATGACGATGGCAAGGCCTCTGGTGCAACATCTAGCTTCCATGATGATTCAAAATCTCCTGAAGAATTGACAGCTGTTGAGAGCTGTCGCTTACAGAAGAGTTGTCTAGAGGTTGAAGCTGTAGGCAAACCAGAAGATGTGATTAAGCCTGCATCAGGTGCATCTGTTGGTGAAGGCCTCTCTTTGGTGGCTTCAATTGCAAAGGATCAGGTCGAAGTTGCATCTCAGACTACTGTTGATTCTCTACAAAATGCTAGGCCTCTAGGACTAATGGCTAAATCTTCTGTGAGTGCCACAAAGGATCCCTCTGGTCATGAGCAATGCCACTATGGTGATGGTAGTACAGGAAGTAAAGTCACTACAGTAGATTCTTCTGGATTCAACTCTCACTTATATGACAAGGATCAGATGGTTGCTACCACCTGCCTTGTGGAACAGGAGGTTGGATATGATTCTCAGTATGAAGATGGGGAGTTGAGGGAATCAGATGTACCTTATTGGGAGGATAATGAAATTGATGACGTTGAACGTGTTGATTATGGTTCTGATACATGTGACACTGATGCTGCTGATGGCTCTGTATCAGGAAAAGTGGAATGCAGGGCAGTTGAATTTTGCAGGATAGAATCTAGGAACATTAATACCAACGTACAGGTTGTGCGAAGATTTAGCCTAGATTCTGATAGCGTGTGTGGAAAAGTTGAACATTTTGTGTCTGGAAATGTCTTGAGACAATCTTCAGTGGGTTCAAAGACAAGAACTTCTGGATCTGAACAATTGCCTGGTGATTCTGAAGCCTCTTCAAACAGAACTGCAGAAGCAACTGAGGGCTGCACAATAAGGAAACATAACGGTGATTGCTTTGATAGGCTTGATGGCAAAGATCCTGCCAAAGTTGATGGATCAATGACGTCTGATACCTTGAATAGGATGGGAACTTCACGTGGGAGGTAAACTTTTTGCTCTCTCTTCTCTCTTTTTGTTTTGTGTTTGTTTGTTCTTTGTTTTTGTTTGTTTTGGTTTTTGAATAAGGAAAGAGTACTTTTATTGTCCTATAGTCACCGGTTTCTTGGTTGCCATTTGATATATATATGTTTGTGTGTGTGTGCATGTGTGTATTTTAGTTACCATAACTTTTTGTTGCTGTAGGTATGCCACTTATGAATTCTCCACTCGCTCTGAGGAGGTTGGTTCTGATTATTCCGTGGGGAAGGAAAGGTCCGATTCACGTATGCTTGGTAAGAGTTTGGGAGGTGTTCGTTTGGTTAATCCTTCTACGAGTTATTGGGAATCCAAACGCCGTGGGTCACCACCTTATCGTGGTTCCTTTGGTTCTGGCCGCCCTAGACCTAGAATTGGTATTGAGAGCGAGGAGTATGCAATGGATCCAGATGATACATTTTCAGAAGCGGCAGAGCTTGTTGGAGTTCACAATCGTGTTCGCAGGCAAGCTATGAGTTATAATTCAAACCGTTCTTATCAGCCTACATTTAGAAGGAGATCCCCAGATACACATAGGGGGATGATACCCATGAGAGATATAAGTCCTGATAGGAGAAGGTTACGAAGATATCCACAAGGAGTTGGTAGAGGTATCAGGGATTACCGCAGGCCTTTTCCTGACGAGCTGAACGACAGTTCTTATAATGGGCCACATCGTATGACCAGGAGAGAACCAAGTACGTCTCCCCCCGGCAGAGGACCTTATTATGGTAGACCTAAGTTCCAGTCTAGGGGCAGAAGTCGCTCTCCTCTCGCATGGGAACGGAATGAAGTTTCAAGACACCGTGGTAGTAGGTCTCCTGATTACAGGTTTGATGGTAAAATGGAAAGGGGAAGAGTGCCCTTTCAGAAGAACAGTTTCGGACCAAAGTATGAAGCAGGATTCTTTTCCCCACCAAAACGTCGGTTTTCCCCACAACACAATTCAAGATGGTTTGATGATCGCAGTGGCGCTGGTGATCATAATTTCAGAGGCAGGAGAGGTGGAAGGAGATTCCAACCAAGCCAAAGGTTTGATTCAGTGCGTTCTAGTAGAGTGGATTCAGATGATTATTTTGAACCCAATGTTCGTCCAAGGTTCTCGGAGTTGAGCAATGGTGGTAGGGAATGTAGATTCGAGGGCTGTAATGAAAATAGAAGGAAGCCAGGAGGAAGATTTGAAATTGTTCATCAGGTGAGGCGTTATGATTCTGATGGTGTTGTGCGTCAGTTCGGTTATGAGGGTGAAGATCGGTTTGCATCCCACAATGCACAGAACTGTAACACGGAACTTTGATGACTGATAATAGGGGTGCTGATCGACGGTCTCGAGATGTTTACCTACCAGAGCAGCAGCAGCAGCAGATGGAGGGCAGAAGGGGCAATTAAGCCATAATGACAGTATTTAACTCCAGCTTTCAACTCATTCAACTGCGAGATGCATAAATTGAGAGGAAAATCTTCATCACCTTTGCGTCTGCTGAACATTTCTGTGTATGCTCAGAATTTCTTTGCCCAGATAGATAGGTATTCTTCCAGTTTTGTTTTCCGTTTCTTTTATGGTGAAAGAGGTCCTGATTTTCACTGTTCCTGGCAGCTCGTGACTGCTTGTGGAAGCAGCTGCTCTTACCATTCTGATTGGTGTATGCAAGATTTTTTATAGGTAGGGCCTGATGTTGCTTTGGTATCATCCTGCATTTGTTTTTATCTTAGGTTTTTAGTTGATTAGTGAAAGAATATGCCAAGTTTTAGTTTGAAGGCTTTTCTCGGTTCCATATTATAGTCTCTGTTGCTTTGGTTACCTTTCATTTCATTATTCTTTGTTTCGAAAAGTATATAATTAAAGGGTAAGAATTATGGAGACCTCTTGATCTCCCTTCAGTGGTTAGAATTGAATCAAAGGGTTAATGGAAGTGTTGACTATAACTTTTAACATCTGCTGACTTCTATTTACTGAAGAATGCACAGTTACAAACCATATCTCTATTCTTCTGGTAATCAGTCTGTGGTTATTACCGAAGCAGCTATTAGTGTTTCAATTTGGTCACCTACATCTGAGAGGAAGAGATGGGAGGACAGAAAACTTCAAGGACCCTTGAGCTCTCTACCAGCTGAAGCTCATGGAATGGTAATGTAGGTTATAAGCCGATGGTGATGAACATACTGCGGCCACTTCTTTTGCCTCATCTTCCTTGGTCCCCTAACAAGAACTCCGATGCTTGATCCTTCACAGTTCAATAACATCTCTGCAAAGAACGATAACACCCATGTTTCAGAAATCATTTCCTTCAAGATCAACATATACAAGTCATTTGCAGGATCTGAAGAAAGCTTACTTTGAAGATTCGGTCTTGTGCTACAGTGCACCTTTGTGGATTGAACGTAGGACTGATGGGGAAGGCTTTCCAGTTCTTTATCAGGAGTATCAGCATTGTAAAACCGAGCGCTTGGTAAAGTAGTAATCCGTGGAGGTGTGTCTGACTTGAATCTGCCCAGTCTCCTTTGAATTTTGTTTCTTGTTCCATAGGAAACTGCAGTAGCAGTGTGGCTATGGAAACACAGCAATAACATGTTTAAGGCTGATCTATATGAGGCAGTGTATATCAGATTAGAGTTATGGTTAATGGGGTAAATGTAATATCGTGTGAGGATTCCCACGATATGATGAATCAAAGTGTAAGCCAATTGTTTCGGCCTAATACTGCAGAAACTGGTGAATCCAATGGGTCTGGTTTGAACCATATTGTTTGCAGAGGCTTTTGGTTGTGTTGTAGGTTGGTTCTCTCTTGTCACATAGGCTTCATTCTGTAACTGCAAGCAAGAAATGTCAAAGTTTGTGCCGGAAGATGGAGGATGAGGTCTACCATGGTGGGGTCTACTGATTTTTTGAACGCAGTTATGTGCAGAACTTGTGGAGTCTTCTTCCCTGAGTCATTGGCTTGACATAAGAGTTCTCGGATTATGGATATCAATGGAGTAATGCCGCTTCCTCCACTCACCATCACTATTGTATCATGCCTGAAACAAAAACCATTTTCATGAATTTCATCTCAGTTGAATTTTGTGTATGAAATACATGAAACATTTGGGAATGGCTAGTTTTGCAGTGTATGTTAGCACCTTAGAAGGTTGGTTGAGGCAGGTGCGTAGGGTCCTTCAACCAAGACCTAAAGCCGGTCCATTGGGGAAGTGCTTGATGATGCAAACTTCTGGCACAAATTCTGAGTCCAGCTTCCTTCACTTTTAATGATAATACTTAGGTTATCAGTATCCATATTGTAGGGTGATGGTTGCAAACAACCATGCAAGTAGGAAGAGATGGACCAGCCAAGAGCAATGAACGTTGCTAGGAAGGAGAGCTCTATCCATGAAACAATCCCAAGAGAACCTTTCACCAGCACTGGTCGTTTCCTGAAACAATCCCAAGAGAACCTTTCACCAGCACTGGTCGTTTCCTTAATGACTTCATCACCCCACTGTTCAAATCCAATGCACAAGCATGTTTTACACAGCTGATCAACGGAAAAAATTCTTCGGAAAACCTCAATGGTACAGAGAGAAAGAGGATACCTTTGGTTCTTATTATTCACAGTTTTGTTTCTTATATGAAGCAATAAACACCCCAAAGTTGCAGTAAATAGGATTGGGAATGTGTAAACTAGTATACCTGCATACACAAACAGGTGTTAAGACGGATTTTTTTAGTCAGTTTTCGGATGAATTCAGAGAAGTGGTGTTTTTCAGATTGAAATGTCACCTTGCTGCCCAAAGTATGTGGAATCTATTTTTGCAGTAATGTCTGGCAGCCAGTGCAGATAGCAAGTATTTGTGGGCATCATGATCCAAATCATAGTGTAACCCACAAAGACTACCATCAAAATCAAAATCATCATTGATCCAGTAATAGTCTGCATTCCATAACTTGAAGTGGTTTCTTTTTGTTTCCCTCCAACTGTACCTGAATCCATTTCTCTGTTGTGTGACAATGAAAGAGTACTGTTCCTGGATATATGAATACTTTCCCTTCATGCCTTCTTTATATAGCAACCTATATTGCTGAAGTCTCACATTTACCTTTTGATTCTGAAAACAAGAACATCCTGAACTTTTGGGAAGGTAAATAAATTAAGAATCACAAGTCTGGTCAAAAGCTTGTGTGTAAATTCATTCTTAAATTACTATTCTGAAGCCAAATTACGCACCAGTTAGTAGTCTTTGATACTTGGCCGGTTGGCCTCGGTGTTCCTGATTCATTGCTACATGTTTGGCCTTTAGCTATGCCTTTGGTTTCAAGAATCTAATCTCTTGCTTTATGCATTATTAGATCTTCATATTCTTTTCAGTGGTGGAATGAGTGAATAGGAAGGTATATGCAAGTATGCAACTGGAGTAACTACTAGTTTGGTATTTTTAGAAAGGTATATGCATAAGGTCACTGTGTACAATATAATTTTTAGAATATGCTCCAGTTTGACAAGAAAACCCGAATTTCAATTAATTTTATCGTCTCTTTTGGTTTTTTATATGTTTTATCTCTCTAATGAACGAGTTTGTATTTAATAGTATAACTATATAGTTCTTATTTAGAAATCAATCATAAGATAACACCAATACATTAGGCGCCACTGTAGAATCTTTGAGCTATATGGTACACATATACTGAGAATTATTTTTGCTATATGCATACTATTCGCCTATTTGGTATTAAGTAGGAAACCTACTGGCTAGTTTATGCATCACCAGTTAAAGCTAATGGACTCAAAGTGCAGATTATGTGCCAAACTGGATGAACAAACTGTGGCAACCTCATGTCTCATCTTCCTTGGGCCACAAGCCAACACTCCAATATCAGATCCTTTCGTCTCCAACAGAATCTCTGCAATAATCCAGATAAAAGTTGGGAGCATACATAATCACTTCTCCAAGGGGTAGTAAATTAGCAAGTTATAATCAGTTGTATTACTTACTCTTAAGGTCAGGTCTAGTTCCATAATGCACTTGGGTGGCTTGAGCAATCAGGGACTCATGATTATGGGGAGAACTCTGAAGTTCAATATCAGTTGCTGGTACTGATAATTTCGCATTCTGCACTCGCTTACCTTCTTCGATGGCATTCTGCTTCTTGCACCAAATGAAGACAGCACTAGAGACTACGAAAATGGAGGCACAGACCAAAAACATGTACCACAAGCAAATGAAGGAGACATGGTAGTGTTCACCAGTGTTGTGGCCAATTGGGTAAATATAGAAACGATTGACAATGCCCAAAACAAAGAGAAATAAGACAAATGAGGATGATATTGCAGCACCAAGCCATAGCCAAGTGTTTTGTCGTATAACCAAAGAAATGGGTGAGTCCAATGGGTCTGGCTTGAACCATAAAGTTTGGAGAAGCTTGTGGGGGTCTGATTGAGGCTGCTGCTGTGTCTCCCTTGTCACATAGGCTTCAATTTGTAACTGCAGCTTGGTAAGATTAGAAGGTGTGACAGAAATTGGAAGCAAGAGTTGTAGCATGGTGAGATCAGCTGAGTTCTTGAAGGCACATATCAACCGAACAGGCAGAACATGGCAGTCTGGTTTGGTGCTTTGGAAAATGATTTCTCGGATTATGGAGATCATCGGAGTGATTCCACTGCCTCCACTAATCATCACCAGAGCCTTGTGCCTGAAGGGCAACAAAAGACCAATGTAGGTCAATCAACAGATGCACTTAATACAGTAACATTCTACTACCACCTGTATATAAAACATGTTATATATGTTGCATGTTATATATGTTTCATGTTATATTGTCATTTTGAGCTAACATAACATACTACAATTCCTAGTTAAATCATTTCAGTTCATGTGTGGTTAATCTGTGATCTTGGAGAGAAACTTGAATGATAGAAAATGTAAATGCAGGTGATCTGGTTTTGAGTTTTGAAGTGACCTTAGAAAGTGAGATGAAGTAGGTCCATAAGGTCCTTCAACAGAGACTTGAATATGATCCACAGAACTAGTAGAAAGTTGCTGGTAGAGTTTCTGAGACCAGCTTCCTAGATTCTTAATCACAACACTTAGCTTATCTGCCTCCATGTTAGAGTTTGAAGTCACTGTAAATGGGTGCCATTGCATCTTGGATACGCTAGGCACATTGATAAACAAGATGCTTGTGGGATTATAATCCAGGCCTGTGGAATAAAAATATGACTTTTTATCAATTTTCTTTCAATATAAGGGAAAAAGGCATACTTGTCTTCATGACGCATCGACACTAAATAAAACGTCTTATATAAGTAATATGCTATTTTTCGAAACTTGATAATGAAATTCCGACTTTTGAAATAGTAAAAACTAACTATGTAGCTCAAAACTGGCCAGACTGAATCCTAATTAGCAATCACCTTGGCTCTTGGAGAAGTTGAGTTCAATGGTCTCACAGGGTAAGATGCGTGCAGAGACTAACTCAGCTCGTTGATAGGATTGCAAAAATCTCAGGTATCGATCAATGATGAAGAGAAAGACTCCGGGAAGGATTGTACAGAAGAAGGAAACGCCGGCATGCAGTATGTAGAAGACGATGTAGAGAACATAGAGCTGATGGGTGTAGAAAAATAGTTCAAACATTTTTCGTCTAACACGAGGAATGCTAGTCACCCACATTGCCATTGCACATATAATCGCAATCTCCCCAGCTATGTTTGATACATAACTGTTGCTCCATTCTAGCATCTGCATCATCACCATTGATATTTCAGTTAATTCCTTAGATAGTTTTACATCAATATTGATCAGCAACATAGCAGTTTCCATCAACATTATACATCCCTTTAATTTGTAAAAATATATTTTAGCTAGTGATTTGATATCAAACTGGTCGATATTTAAGCTGATTCATGTAACTTATTGTTATTATTATTATTATTATTATTATAATTTTTAAAAACTTTTTATTAATAACTTAATCATGTTTATATGTCTAATGAAATTTGAACCGTATACTAAGTGTATATATATCAATGAATGAGGTTATAAACAAAGTTAGATAGCTAACAAACATCGACCGATTTGACACATACATAATGCATCAAGTGGGACGATGTTTCGGCTCATGCATATAACCTATGTTCACACATACATCATATTTAGGTACCAAACTACAAATCAATGAGCTTATATATAAACGAAGATAACTAGCTAACAGAGATCGCTAGGGTTCAAATCAAGTTCAACTACTCAGTTAAAGAATCCAAGGGACCTTCAGACAATAAGCAAAAGCATGACAAAGACCCATGAATCAGTAGTATGGGAAAGTGGCAAATTGGGACCAAGACGTGAATCATGATAATGCTACACACAAATTAAAGCCAGACATTTCAATTCTAACCTCGCAAAAAAGATTCTCTTTCTCACCAATAGCAACAAAGCACGATCGCGATGTTTCATTTACCGAATGATAATCACGTACGTACCTGAGCCATTTGATGAGTGAAGCCCCAGAAGATGATGTAGCCTAGGGAATGAGCAGCAAAGAGAACCATGGATATATGGCCAAGCCATATATGGTACTTGATACTCGACTCTGATGTTAACCCAAACAGAGCCAGAATCGAAGAGCCTCGAGTTACCGGGAAGAACAGAAATGCCAGACATATGTTTCCGGTTAATCCAAGTCGGTACGATACGCTACGAAGCTTTGCTTCCCACCTGTAAACGTATAAAACTATACATATATATCGTGGTTCACTTAGCATTATTATTCGTTAGTATGAGGTAACAATACGTACTCTTTGAGGCCTGGAACTGGTTTCATATGCGAATTGTGCAGGTGGGCGAAGCCGACGAGTATGTAATTAGTAAGAGACCACACCAAGAGTGCAACAAACATTACTGCGAAACCGAGCTCTATTGCCGTCACGATTCCAAGTGGAGCTTTCACGGTCGCCGGTCGTCTCAAGAAGCTAGCAAAGTAATATGACGAGTATGATGAACCGTTTGATTTCTCCTTCTGGATTAGATAGAGATAAACACAACTCAAGGCTGCTATGAACATCATCGGGAAGGAGAATAGAACCAGATTCATCCCTGTAATTAGTATAAATATACATAACTAATTAGCTTATAGATCATACTAATCAGTGAAAGAAGTACACTACTAGGTGCATATTTAATTACCATGTTCTCCAAAATATGTGGAGTTGAGGTAGTGTTGTAAGTTTGGTCTCCAGGAATCTCTGTAAGTTTTGGTAGGCAACGCGATCCAAATGATGAGCCATCCAACAAACACTAGAAGCAATATGAACCTGATCACCGATACCAGACTTGTGCTCATGGCTGCAGAACTCTCACTTCCGAGTTCCTACAACATAAATATAAGTGAGACAGAGAGTCACAAGACGTTTATATACATCAACATGCATGATTCTTTTGGCCTTTACTATAGTGACAGCAATTGTGGCTTCTTAGTCTAAGTTTGGTACCAAATTTCAATCTGAAAAATAAACCTTGGCATAATGGCCCCGCCTAATGAAACTGATTAATAGAAAAGGAAGACTTTTTTATTATTTTTGTGTTTTTTTATTTCTTCAACACCAAAACCTTAAATCTAACCCCCCCTTCACTTCACAGCATGGAGGGAGTAGCTCAACCAAACCCGTCAGTTTTTTAGCTTCCTGTCATCTTCAGGTTTGTCTCTTAATTTCTGGGTTTTCAACTTCTATGTCTCTGTTTTTCCTAGCTCAGTTCTACTTGCTTGTCATTTTCAAACCCAGTTATCTTTTAGTGAGGAAACAAAGACAGGAAATCATGTTCCGAAGTTTGCAAACAATGGTTGAGAGTTGAAGGACTAAACCGTTCCTCACTTGTGGTTCATCGTCGACATGATTTCCTCGTTTCTTCATTAGCTAGGTTCCCCAATTTCGCCAAATTCTAAACATGGAAGCCTGTGAGTGACACAGAGCTTGAGTTCTTAGCAAGAACATGTCCTAAAGTTGAGACTGTTAAGTTGAATTGGCGTGGCTGGGGTTTGGGTTTTCGGTGAAAGATGGGTGGGGGATTCTGGAGTTGCTGTTCTTTTGCAATGTGCTGCTAACTTGTGTTTGGGGAGAAATAGCTTGATTTCAGAGGAAGCCTTTGAAGCTATTGGGTATGTGTCTTCATGTTCAATTGATACTTTGAAGCTGATAGATTGTCCCAACATTACCGATCGTAGACTAGGATTTATGGGACATGTAGACTAGGATCCTTGTGAGTTGAAGGACTAAACCGTTTCTCACTTGTGGTTGCCCCTTTACATATTCTTTAATGTGGGACTAGGAGTTTTATTTTAGTCTTCAAGTGTTGCATGATCACGTGTTGGTGAGGTCAGAAAAGTGACTTGCCGGTAAGCTCTAGGTGACTTCTTGGTACCGACACATAGTTTGCATATAAGGCTTCGTGATGCATGTCGTGATCGAGACCCATCATGGCTTGTGGGCCTACAAAAAGGTGTCAATTATATTTGATGGTGTAGGCATATTAACCATAATATTGACTACACATACAAATCCTCAAAGTCTCAAAGTAAGAGAACCTTCTTGGTTAGGGGTTTTAAACCAAGTCACCAAGCATAAGTGACAACAATATGGGGTCCAACCCGTACTAGTCCCTGAAGTCTCCAAGCAAGAAGTGGCTCTTCAAAATGCTTCCAAAGTCATGTGGTTCATCTTACTGGCTGATATCTGTCATGTTAGATAAACGCTGACCGCTCATTGACGCTGGCCACAATGGCGCTGAGTGGGCGTGAGCCGCTGGCTGAATGAGTGTGAACTGTGTGTGGATTGTACGCTGACTGGTTGTGATCCTCTCATAGAATGAGCACTGAACCGCTGGAGCGCTAACCAGTGAGCAATGACTGCATAAGAGTTGGCCGCTGAGCGCTATCTGTGGAGCGTTGGCCGTATGAGAGTTGGAAGTTCTCGATTCTCCTTGCTCATTGAGAAACATTGTGCACTGCTAAAAGGCGCCGGCTTCTTACCGCATGAGTGTTGGTCTTACAAAAGCTGGCCGCATGAGTGTTGCTGAAATGCGTTGGCCGCATGAGCGGTAAGTGAGCGTAAGCCGCTGGCCACATGAAAGCTGGGCGCTGACCGCATAAAAGATGCATGTTGACCGGATGAAAGTTGTCCGCTTGAGAGCTGGTAGCAGAGCGCTGATCATTGAGCACAAGCCGTATGAGCTTTGGTGGCTTGAGCGCTTGTTGCATGAGCGTTGGAGTGCTAGCCGCTAAAGGGATGGTTGTTGAACTGTTGAGAAATGACCATTAAAGCTCTGGGAGATGGCCATATGAGAGATGACCGCTGAAGTGCTGCGGCGTTGGCCGTTGAAGCGCTAAGAAATGGTTGTATGAGAGATGACCGCTGAAACCCTAAGAGATGACCGCATGAGAGATGATTGCTGAAGCCCTGAGGTGTTGACGCATGAGAGATGACCGCTAAAGCGCTGAGAGATGACCGTATGAGAGATGGTCGCTGAAGCGCTAAGAGATGGCCGCTGAAGCTTTGGGAGATGTCATATAAGAGATGGTCGCCGAAGTGCTGAGGGGCTGGCGGCTGAAGCACTGAGAGATGGTTGTATGAGAGATGACCATTGAAACGCTAAGAGATGACCGCATGAGAGATGGTCACTGAAGTCTTGAGGCGCTGGCCGCATGAGAGATGGCGTTGAAGCGCTAAGAGATGGCCATATGAGAGATGACCACTGAAATACTGAGAGATTGTCTTATGAGAGATGGCCGCTGAAGCTCAAGGAGATTGTCGTATGAGAGATGACCGCTGCAGTGGTGAGGCGCTGGCCGCTGAAGCGCTAAGAGATGGATGCATGAGAGATGACCCTGAAACGCTGAGAGATGACCGCTGAAGCCGTGAGGCGCTGCCCGCATGAGAGATGATCGTTAAAACGCTGAGAGATTGCTGCTAAAGCTTTGGGAGATGACCGAATGAGATATGGTCGCAGAAGTGCTGAGCTACTGGCCGCATGAGAGATGGCCGCTACAACGCTAAGAGATGGCTGCTAAAGCTGTAAGAGATGGTCGTATAAGAGATGGTCGTTGAATTGTTGAGGCGTGGGCCACTGAAGAGCTGTGAGATGGTTGAATGAGAGATGGCCGTTGAAACGTTGAGAGATGATCGCATGAGAGATGACTGTTGAAACCCAGAGGCACTGGTCGTATGAGAGATGACCGTTGAAACGTTGAGAAATAGCTACATGAGAGATGACTGTTGAAGCTCTAAGACGCTGGCACTAGTGAGGTGAGAGCCTTGAATGAGCCCTCACAAGTATTACAAGTGTAGTGTTGTCTATTTGTTATGATGTGTCTATATGAGTGGGGTGGAGTCTTCTTTGTAGAAAAAGGAGGTTTTTTAAGGGTTTAGAACTCAGCCTAGCTGGGAGGCTCAGCCCCACGCTCGGTTATTATATTAAGAAGGAGACTCCTCCCTTTACATATTCTTTAATGTAGGACTAGAAGTCTCTTTAAGTGTTGCATGAGCACGTGTTGGTAATGCAGGGAAAGTGACTTGCCGGTAAGCTCTCAGTGACTTTTTGGTACCGAAATGCTGCTAGCATGTCGGGCTTCGTGATCAGATCCCATCATGGCTCTTGACCTACAAAGATTGTGTCAATTATACTTGATGATGTAGGCATATTAGCCATAATATTAGCTAAACATACACCCTGTCTACGCTTGTTCATAATTGTCGCGACTTAAGAGTCGAGTGTTTTCAACGTGTACTTGAGATCCTTCACTTATGATGAATATATAGTCGGTCTGAGGTGTGACCCGAAATTCCTGAAAGTGATCATTGGAGTCTGTAATATATGGTGGTGAACCAACTTGGAAGAGGCAGTCATCAACTTTGTTTAGAACTAGTGAGATTTGAAATGTGCGTATTAATAGGGCTGGGCATGGGACGGGACGGGTCGGGATTTGTCAGAATCCCGTCCCGTCCTGAAAATAATTTATCAGGACGGGACGGGACGATGTTTTTAAAAATCTGTCCCGCACGTCCCGATCCCGTTCGGGACCGGGCCGGGATCGGGATCCCGACAAAGTAACATTTAAAAAAAAGGTTGATGTAAAGGGAAAGATATCAGGAAAGATAATTACATTGCTGCTATAAGACCTTAAACTAGAAGAGAATCCTGCATTACATTGCTGCTATAAGACCTTAAACTGTGATGCAGGTGAATGGTAACTAAACCTCCTTGTCTTGGTAAGTGGTAACTTAAAAGCCAGTAAGTCATGATCCAGCAAAAAGTAAATAGAATGATTAACAGACAATTTGTTCAAACAACAGCAGTGCTAATTTTGCGCTGCTCATGCTGTTCTGGTTTGCTACCATTGTGTCATAACTTTGTGCACATGCTATGCTTATCAAAACAATTATTCAGATGAATACCAGAATGATATTTTTGGAACTGAAAAGGGAGCTATGATTATGAGCAAATAATTAAGATACATTTGGAAGAACAAACAAATTGAGTGCAATAAGTGCATGTGGTTCTCTGAGCAGCCAGAGACAGAAACATCATGTCATTCTGCATTGGCCTCCAATACCAAACTGGCCGGCTCCATCACTCCATTGTGTATATGAGACTATGAGTACACCACCCGTGCCTGTATGATCGATGTGGACCTTGCATGTATAAGCAATGCAAGCTAATACATAGGAAACACCACATTTTTCACGCCAAAGGTTTAGATATAGTAATCTTTCTCTCTACAAATGGACGGCTATGATCATTTCGGGTTCGTCCCGGTCCCGCGCGGGTTCGTCCCGATCCCGTCCCGTTTCTAAACTTTCGGGACGGGACGGGACGGTACTGACATTTTCAAACTCTATCCCGTCCCATCTCGTTAATTTTCGGTACGGGACCGGGACGGGATCGGGATTCCGGTACGAAGTGCCCACCCCTACGTATTAATATGTTGTAGCTTCTCAGGAACTTTGACTTTCTTTTAATTCATTCATCTCTTAAAGCATCTCCAACAGCTTATGTAAAACTAGAATAATATATAATTTAGAGGAAAAACATCATTTTTGGCTCCAATAGTTCATGTAAAGCATCATTTGTTTTACAAAAAGTAGGAAGAAAGAGAAACATATCCTCTATATCTATAGAATTCTCAAAATTTGTATATTCAACTAGAAATCTCTAAAATTTATTATTTTGCCTTATAGAGTTCATAATATCTACTCTAAAAAAGGAAAAACGTCAAAAAATTAAAACATCTAACATTAAATTTGGGTTTTAATTTGAATAAATATATAATATTTATATAGATTCATAAATTATAGAGAATAACATTCAATTTTGTACAATAGAACAGAAGAACTATTGGAGTTAAGCTCATTTTATTTTAGAGATTTTGTGATTTAATCCTCTATAATAGATAAATTATACAAGAGCTGTTAGAGATGCTTTTAGGTTTTAGTTAGCAGAAATGTCTTGTTTATCTGGTCATGTAGTTTAACTAAATTTTCATAGGCTGGTGAAGGTTAACATATAAATGAATATCTTCTTCGGTCTCTTTGAAGTTTTACTTAGCGGGAGTGAACTTGTTCATCTGGACATGTAACTTATCGAATGTCTTTATCTCAGCATTTCATAGAACATCTTCTATACACTGGTAAGAAACTCAGATGTCAAATCTGATTCTAGGCAAAAACTAACCTTTGAACCACTCCTCTTTTCCCCATTCTTTCACTGTGTTAAATAGTTGATCGATTACACTTGTGATGCAAAAGATAAGACAATTAGAACTTGTTTTTCATAGATTATGTGCCAGGATTCATCTTAAATTACACAGTTTCCAGCATATATAGTTTTCAATATCTATCGACTTGCATTTAGAAAACAAAAACACTGTAGACAATTTACATTTAACATGATCTTGAGGAAAGACCAAAGGCTGCAGCAGCATCATGTTTATTTTTACACACAGAATCACTGAGCATGAGCTTTGGTTATAACTAGCATGCAGTATGCGTAATACACATGTATGTATCACCAGTTAAAGCTAATGGACTCGAAGTGCAGATTCTGTGCCAAACCAGATGAACAAAATTTGGCAACCTCATGTCTCATCTCTTTCGGACCACAAGCCAACACTCCGATATCAGATCCTTTAGTTTCCGACAGAAGTTCTGCAAAACAGTGCAACAAAATTAACCATCCATTTTTCCTGTGAAAATAAAAATAAAAATTGTAGGGGACTGATAATCATGTACTTATAACTTAGTTAACTGTAACATACTCTTGAGATTAGGCCTGGCTCCATAATGCACCTGGGTAGCTTGAGCAATAAGGGACTCATTATGAAGGGGAAAGCTTTCAAGTTCTCTATCATCAAGAGTTTGTGCGGGTACTTCTACATGCTGAATTTGATTTCTTTCCATAGAGTTTTGGTTCTTGCACCAAATGAAAACTGCACTAGAGACTAAGAAAATGGAGGCACAAACCAGAAACATGTACCAAAGGCAAGTGAAGGAGTAATGGTAATAATCACCGGTATTGTGGTCAATAGGGTATATATAGAAACGAGTGACAATGCCCAAAACAAAGAGAAATAAGACAAATGAGGATGAGATAATAGCTGCAAGCCATAGCCAACTTTTGGGACCTAGAATACCAGAAATGGGTAAATCCAATGGGTTTGGCTTAAACCATATAGTCTGGGAAGGCTTTTGGGAAGGTAGAGGCTGCTGTTCTGTCTCCCTTGTTACATAGGCTTCTATCTGCAACTGTATCTTGGTAAGGTCTGAAGGTGTTCCAGACTCTGGAAGCAATAGTTGTAGCACTGAGAGATCAGCTGAGTTTTTGAATGCACAAATCAGACGTACATTTGGAACATGGCAGCCTGGTTTAGTGCTTTGGAAAAAGATCTCTCGGATAATTGAAATCATAGGAGTAATTCCACTGCCTCCACTTACCATCACCAAACCCTTGTGCCTGATACGAAGCATGTTATGTAAGAAGACTACAAAATTGAATCAACCTTTTATGTTATTAGTACTCTAGGTGTCTTCATGCATCAAAAATTGGTTTGGAATTTCCAAGTTCTATTGAACTTTCTTGCTTCCAATTTTGCCAAGTGTTTTGCTCACCTTATAATATGAGATGAAGTAGGGCCATAAGGTCCTTCAACTGAAACTTGGAGATGCTCCACAGAATTAGAAGCCAGTTGCTTATAAAGTTTCTGAGACCAACTTCCTTGACACTTGATCACGACACTTAGCTTGTCTGCCTCCATGTTAGAGTTTGAAGTCACTGTAAATGGGTGCCATTGCAACTTTGATATGCTAGGCACATTGATGAACAAGATGCTAGTAGGGTTATAATCCAATCCTGAAACAAGAAGAGAAAATCCTGCTAATGAATATGGAGGAACAATAGAGTAATCTGTAATTAGTTAATAAGAGGAAAAATGCAATAATCTTAATCCTTTAAAGTCCTTATTAAGTATTACCTTTGCTCTTGGTGAAGTTGAGCTCAAGGGTTTCACAAGGTAAAACCCGTGCTGAGACTAAGGGAGCATGCCCGGAAGATTGTAAGAATCTCAAGTATCGATCGATGGCGAAGAGAAAGATTCCGGGCAGGATCATACAGAAGTAGGAAGCACCAACATGTAATACGTAGAACAAGATATAGAGTGGGTAGAGTTGATGTGTATAGTAAAATACTTCAAACATTTTCCTTCTAACACGAGGAATGCTTGTCACCCACATTGCCATTGCAAGTACCATTGCAATTTCCCCAGCTACGTTTGATACATAAGTCTTGCTCCATTCTAGCAGCTGCATCATCACCACAATTCAGTTTATACTTAAAAAATGATCGAAAAAGGCGATCAGAAACTTGAATGATCAATACAGACGTACCAGAACCATTTGATGAGTCATGGCCCAGTAGATGATGAACCCTAGAGTATGTATAGCAAAGAGAATCATGGAGAGATGACCAAGCCAGATATGGTACTTGATACTAGACTCCGATGTGAGTCCAAACATGTGTAGAATCGAAGAGCTTCGAGTCACCGGAAAGAAGAGAAACGCCCAGCAAATGTTCCCAATGTATCCAAGTCTTAACGATACACTTCGAAATTTGGCTTGCCATATTTTGTCAATGCTCATCATAGTAGTCATATCCATTTGCCTATGGAGGTGGCCACCGAAGCTGGTGATCAAGTAGTTAACCAGAGACCAAATTAAGAGTGCAACGAACATCAGACCAAACCCTAGCTCCATCGCCGTGACGACCCCTAGTGGAGCAGCTACAATTACCGGACGTCTCAAGAAGCCGGCGGCAACAGATGACGTAATCGCGGTGGAGCTGTTTTGTGACTTCTTCTGAACTAGATGAAGATAAACACAGCTCACGACTGCTACAAACATCAATGGAAACGAGAAGAGCAGCAGATTGGTCCCTGCATGCAAGCAAAATATTCATAGCTAATTAGCGGATGATGAAAATTGAAGTAATAAGATTTATATGGGGAAGAAGAAAATTGAAATATTATATATATATATACACACACCTTGCACTCCAAAATAAGTTGAAGTGAGATGAGCTTGAAGCTTGGGAGTCCACACAATATTGTAAGTTTTTGTTGGCACCATAATCCAAACGATGAGCCATCCAGCAAACACAAGAAGCAATATTAACCGGAGGATCATGTTGTTCATCTTCGGTCGTTTATAGTTTCAGATCTAAATGAATCAAGGCACATTGTGTATAGTAGTGCACCAATTTCCACCTATTTATAAGCTAGATCGGCTAAGCTTTCACTTACATTCTTCTCCCGTTTACTTTTCAGCCATAAACGAGTGGCCCTAAATCATGACAACATTTCCATTCTTAGACTTATTAATACATATATTCCTATATAATTATATATTAAAGTCAACTTTGTTAGCTGACATTCGTCTAAAAGATTATAACATTATTCACTTTCCTAATTATCCCTAATATTTAAAATGTCGAAATTTCAAGTTTTTACACTACGTACGAACATGTACTATTCTATCAGAAAAAACTTAGTACTTGCCCCTTCCACAATTACTTATACTTTGACAGTTCATAGATTAATGTGAGCGACTCCATCTCGGGGATACTCCAATTTAAAATTTGCAGCACGTGATGATGACGTACTGGTTCTTGTGGATATATAGTACGTACGAACGTACATAAGTACATGGTGCCTAACTGAGTTTAGTAGTACAACATCGCAAATAGTACAACTAACGCAACTCTATATTGCTCCGGCGTGTTGTCTATCATGTGTGCCGCACTGTTGATATGGGATTTCTCGATCTAATCTAGAGGTTCACAATAATGAAGCATAAAAATCGGAATATTAAAAAAAATCAGACAGCTAATATTCTTTACCCAACTGTCTTATCTCCAAACGCACACTTTATTAGATTAAATTTATAGGAATGATTCGAAAGTTGATAGGACAATACCGTGTAGTATTGGTTATTCTGATATATGTATAATACGTATTGTGAGGTATTGTGGGGGTTACAATATTATCTCGAAGCACGCTTTATTAGATTAAATTTATAATTACGTATGAGTTGGAATAATTCGAAAGTTGATATGATAATACCGTGTAGTTCTGGGTATTTTAATATATGTATAACGCGCATTGTGAGGTATTGTGGGGGTTACAGTATTTTGTCTTATCTTCTAAGTCGACTATCAATTTTGTTTTTAGGGTACCTTAACACCGAATCAGATCAGAAGCGGACGTCCGTAACTTTGTTAAAGTGCAGAAGCCAGCGTGAACTTGGCTCCGAAGGCTCCAGGCAGTGTTGATGACGTCGGCGACCTGGACGTCGCTGAAGAAGACCTCCATCCTATCCTAAATAGAGACACTGTCAGCGTTGCCTAGAGCTGAGTTCGCGTTGGCGTTCACACTTTAACAAAATTGCGGATGTCCGCTTTGGAACCGGCCTGACCTTAACACTATCAAGAAATAAGTCATAAGCTTTCAATTTCTTTTTCACCTTGCTAAGTAATAAAAGAGCAATTTGTATATAATATTAAGTGGGATGATTATAAGAATTCTTACAATTATTTTATTTTCTTCACAAATTCCCAGTGTCAACTATCGTGTTCACATCCAAACTAGAGATAAACAAAACAAAGTACTGCATAAATATCTTTTGAGTTAACTAATAGCATTGAAAATTAGCAATTTCCAACCCAAGTTTATCAAGATATAGAATTTTAAATCTAAAATGATGTATGCCAATCATGATTATGAAGCATCCTTTTGTTAATCATTCCAAAGCTCAACTACATTCAGGTTCGGAATGAATAACAAGAAAACTAACCACAATATGTATATTCTACAAGTGTTTAAGGACCATGATTCCAAAACCAATGCCCAGAAAAGTTGCAATGGAAACACCAAAAATGCCTGCAAGAATTGCCGGAACAACCAAAGAATGCCATCCTTTTGCGGTGGCCATTCCACCTGCTGTCGTAGGCCCTCCAATATTGGCATTTGATGCCAAAAGTAACAGCTTTAAATCGAAGTGAAACAGCTTTCCCAATCCCAGAACCACAGCAAGATGAACAGTCACTTGAACTAAAGCAAACACAAAGATACTAGGAGCGGTGATCATCACATTCCATATGCTCCCACTAGCACCCAGCACTGCAAAGAACACCTGTCCAAGTAAAGCATACATATCGGTATGTGTATCAAACTATAACTCGATACGTAGGAAACTCTAAGAGAGAACGAGACTAGTATTACCTGCATCAAGATTAGAGCAATGGTGTCACCAGAAGGTGCAAGGTATGCAAAATATGTTGGAAGAAGGGTAGCTAAAACGACAACAAGAGCTGTTATTACTGGCATGTTGCCTCCTGGAATTCCAAATAATTTTGTGAGATATGTGGAAGCCTTGCATATCACGAAAGATGTAGCAAGAGCAGTTGCAGTTTCAAGTAGTGGGAGCTTCCTTTCAATTTGGGATTCCATTTTCATTGAAACATCTGCAAGTAAGTTTCAGATATGTAAGCAAAATCTGCAAACCTTAGTTTTAAAAGGGAGATCTTTGAGAAATATCAGACAGGAAACATGATCTCATCACTTGCCATTGACAGAAGGAACAAGAGGTTTGGTCATGCCATTAGTTGCTGTTGAGGCCTCGGGGGGTATTTTAGAGGCAAGAGCAAACAAGACCATGAAGTATAGAGCACAAATGACATTGTCTGCTGCTACTCCTGCGGCCAAAACTGATGGGGAAACAGCGAGAGCCTCTGAAATCGCAACATAGTTAACAGCTACAGCAATCAACCAAAAAAGAAAAAAGAGGAGAAAGAATACATAATTAGGAACATATATAGCAAAACACACAAATTCAGAATCACAAACTATAAAACTGAACAAGTATTATCACTTACTAAAGTAACATGGAAACATTGTTCAGTTCAAGGTGCTAACTCTAAGAGGAATATGGAATCGACAAAATGGCCTTCACTCAAATACTTTCACTTTATGTTAGCAAATGTTAGCCACTGGTGGCTGAATATAGGGGTATCAATGTATCATAGACAGCTCCCTAACAAGTATTCTGATCAAGTATCTAAGCGTGCCTAACTGCACCATCATGACTCCATACAACCTTCACTGTAGTGGCAGACTATAAATCTAGGCAATTGCTTAACTGAATAGTACCAAAACTAAACTCCAAATTAAATCTTTTACGTAAATCAATATCCAAGAACCATAATTTCTGTACTTTAACAACACCAGTGAGAAATGAAAAGGCATTGTGCCAAATGGGATAGATATCACACTCATACGAACTTCAACAGACATGCTTGACATTCCAAGAGTAGAAAGGAGAATTCTTAGACTTACATCCACCAATGTAGCTGCCCATGAGAGCGGCAGCAATCTTCCAATTATCTTGACCAAGTGACCGCATAGGCACCATCAGAAACGCCACCAAAGTTCCAACCATAGACGCAACTGTCACAAAACTAGTACTCCTCAGTCATCGCACATTATCGAAAATACACTGCCCCGAAAAATCAAACACTACCTGATCCAAGCAGGAAAACTACGAGCAAAGTCCCAGTGGAACTCGCCACACTGCGCATGTCTGCTCGAAACAACAGCAACGGAATAGCTAATGGCAGAAGAAACTCCATCACAATCGAATAAGCACCCGCTTCATGAGGAATAATGCCTACATTACTAGCTGCAAGTCCAACTAAAGTGCTCACCAGAGCAGCACTCACCATCCCACCAATCTTTGTCTTCTCCGACCTTTCAAACAAACATAAAAAAAAGTCAACTGCGTTATCTAAAACTGCAATAGTTTTTGAATGACAAACAGTATTACTGTATCAATATTACCAGAGGCCGAAAGCGCCGGTAGCAAAGAGGGCCGTCCATAGACCCCATTGGTCGTCTGGAGAGATGACATGCTGCCGGAGATGTGACGTCACCCGTAACCGGCGGTTGTGGGGAGAAGAATACGTCAAAGGCCGGAGGGGAGTTTTGTTTAGTGTTTGGGAGGGAAAGGGTGTCGGTCCGGGTCGGAGTTCGGATTTGGGCTTGGATAGTGACCCGAGAGGTTGAGGTGAGAGTGATGAGGTGGGTATGGCGGGAAGGGAGAGTGTGACAGAAGCCATGAAAGCTTGACTCGAGAGGCTTCAGTGTGTGATGGCCTTCGTTTGTTCTGTACTTGTGTTTATGTTGTGTTTCCGGTGACGTGGCAGGTGTTCTGATGACATGGCAGTTTGAAAGCTTGAGAAGCAGTCCACGTGGATTCTGATCCTATTTGTCATCTATGTAGTCGAATGCATTCAGTATGAAATGAGCTGAGAATGTAAACTAGTGCAAATGGGTTATCTATGTAGTCATCTTCCTCTAATGATAGTATGATACTACAGAGAAGTTAATGGTTTTGACCCATTTATGCTAATCTTCAGGGGAAAATTTTACATGGCTTTTAGAACGGAGACTCCAAATCCAATGCCGAGGAAAGTTGCGATAGCAATGCCGAAGATGCCTGCAAGAATACCAGGAACAATCTGTTGGCTGTGGCCATTTCACAAGCTGTTGTAGGGCCTCCAACATTGGCATTTGATGCTATAAGCAACAACTTGAGGTTGAATCCTAGTAGGTTTCCCAACCCAAGAATCATAGCAAGATGAACTGCAATCTGGACTAGAGCAAAGAGAAAGAAACTTGGAGCAGTGTTGATCACACTCATATGTTCCCGCTTGCTCCCACCACCGTGAAAAATACCTGTCATTTCTCGCAAACATGAACAAAAATCATTCCAAGGATCAAATATGATTTCACGTACATTAGTCAGTTTCAAGGGAGAAGAGAAAAGTTGCCACCTGCATTAGGATCATGACCATAGCCTCACCAGATGGTGCAAGATATGCAAACTGTTTTGGAAAAGTATTTACAAGTTCCTTCCACACATGTAATACTCATACAATTGTAAATATACAAGGTGCAGTTTTGCACACCAGTATCCGATATTGGAGCCTCTGCAGGTACTCTTGAAGCAATTGCAAACAATGTTGAGAAGTATACAGTACAAATGACATTATCTGCTGCTAGTCCAATTGACATCTACATGAATCCAATTGCAAAATTTAAATAGGCACCAAGATATGCCGCAACTGTTCCACCACAACAAACTAGACAAACATCATAACTCCAACGAGAAGCAGTATTCATGATCATAACACCAAATCGCTGACTTCCACAAGAACACTATACACCTCAAAATGATGACAACTTCCATGGATTATAACAATCGTAGCAAACCTAACAATGCATACATAAATCAAACGTAAATAACTCAATATTCTACCTGATCCTAGCAAGAAGGCCAAGAGCAACAGCAATGGCACAGCCAGGGGCAGCTAAAGCCCTCTGCTTCTTGGCTTGGCGCTAAAGCCCTCGCCCTCCACAGCTTTCAGTTTGTTCTTGTTTTGGAGACCTCGCCTGATTGTCTGGAAGATGGACTGCGTGTCTGCGCGGTTGGTGGGCCTAGCAGGCCGCGGGACCCACCATTTTCAAAGAAAAACTAAAAAAAGATAGTGACATTACTCCACCCACCAACCTGAATGAAATTGTAAAGCAAATTTTGGTCCACCACCATGAAAATCCAGGATCCATTGAGATTGGTCACTTAGTCACTTTGATTCCTACGGCTAATCTGTTTAGCACCAGCAACATGAACAAGATAGAAATATGGGAGCAAGTGGCTAGGGACCTTTGCTCCATATCTCAGATTCTCAGTGCCCAAACACCGCTCTGCTGGCATGCATTTATGCTTTTTGATCAAGCTCTTCCTAAAGTCATCCAATTTCATTCAATGCCTTGATCTCAAACAGTTTACAGTTGGTGTTTAGTGAAAGGGGTTGAATGTTTCATAACATTATGGAACTCTACGACTATAGAATCGTATGTATTATAGTGCTACGAAATGTTGAAACTTTCCAGAACATATGTTAGGGACTTAGGGACTGAACAACAAAATCTTGACCTTTTTTACTGCGGAGTGTGGACTGGCTGTTTGGAAGCTCTGTGATTTGTACAGTACGAGCAAAAATGTCAAAAAGAAACAATCTTTTGTCCTTGTCTGTAATAAAAAAAAGAAGCTCCAAACAGAAGCCTCCATATTAGACCTTCTTCACGTCCATTAGTGTAGCTCTGTCTGTCTTCCACTCTCTGTTTCTTCTTCCATGGACACCTTTCACTTTCTCTCTCTAACTCTCCTCGCCCTCCTCCACTTCTCAGCCTCCTTCACTCCCTCAGACAACTACCTCCTCAACTGTGGCTCCTCCTCCAACGCCACCCTCTTCAACCGCGTCTTCATCGGAGACTCCAATTCCGGGTCGGGTATTGTCTCCACACCCCGGTCCATTTCAGTCACCAACAAAAGCCCACCTCCAACCTCATCCTCCCTTTACAACACAGCAAGAGTTTTCACGTCTCCTTCAAGCTATACCTTCAGCGTCAAGAAAATCGGAACTCACTTGGTACGTTTTCACTTTTCACCGTTTTCGGCTCAGGGTTTCGATTTGAAGAAGGCCACTTTCACCGTTTCGATTAACCTGCTTGTTATTTTTAATCATGCACATGTATCCGGAACTGTGATAAGAGAATATATAATTAAATCCGAGACCAATGTGCTTGAGATTGTGTTTAGTACTTTGGGGAATTCTGGTTTTGGTTATGTGAATGCAATTGAAGTTTTCACAGCTCCTGAGGATCTTATTTTGGACTACGGTGCTAAGTTGGTGAGTGACAATGTAGATGAGTATAGAAACCTTTATTCACAGGTTTTGGAGACTGTTCATAGGATCAATGTTGGGGGTTCAAATTTGACTCCTTTTAATGACACATTGTGGAGATTTTGGGTCCCTGATGAGGATTACCTTGTTCTGAAATCGGCTGCTAAGCGTGCCTCGACTACTCATGTGCCGAATTATCAGAGTGGAGGTGCAACTAGGGAGATTGCGCCGGAGAATGTTTACATGACTGTGCAGGAGATGAATAAGGATAACTCAACTGTAGAGGAGAGGTTTAATATCACATGGAAGTTTCCAGTGGCTTTTGGTGGTGCGCCGCATTTAGTTAGGCTGCATTTCTGTGACATTGTTAGCAAATCACTTAACTTGCTGTACTTTGATGTGTATATCAATGGATATGCTGCATACCGGGATGTTGATCTATCAGTGATGGCATCCAATGAGCTTGCGTCTCCTGTCTATATTGATTTTGTTGTGGATTCAGATGATTCGGGGGTGATAGAAGTCAGTGTTGGTCCTTCTGATATCAGTAGTCCTATGAGGAGTAATGCAATATTGAATGGGGCAGAGATCATGAGAATGGTGAATGTGTCCAATTTACATGCGCAAACTGTCTCTACTGCGCCTAAGAAGAAAAACACATGGATTTGGGTGGCTCCAGTTGTTGGAGGAGGCTTTCTTGTTCTGTGTTCTGCGATGATTGCAGTTTTACTTGCCTTAAAGCGCAAAAAAATGAAGAAGAAACTACAAACCAGACCTTCAGAAAGTGTGAATTGGACACCATTAAGGGTATATGGGGGTAGTTCATACAGTAGAATGTCTTCTAGGACAGCACTTGCATCTCCGGGCGCAAATGGATACTATTGCTTGAAAATCCCTTTTGCTGAATTACAAGTGGCAACAAACAACTTTGATAAGAAGCTAATTGTTGGTTCTGGGGGTTTTGGAATGGTTTACAAAGCAGTCCTGAGAGACAATACAAAGGTAGCTGTGAAGAGAGGTGTGCCTGGCTCCAGGCAAGGCCTGCCAGAATTTCAGACTGAAATAACAGTATTGTCCCAAATTCGGCACCAGCATCTTGTATCACTTGTGGGATATTGCGAGGAACAGTCAGAAATGATACTGGTTTATGAATATATGGAAAAAGGGCCCTTGAAGAAACATTTGTATGGTTCAGGGCTTCCACCCTTGTCATGGAAGCAACGACTTGAGATCTGCATTGGATCAGCAAGAGGCCTACACTACCTTCATACAGGCTTTGCTCAAGGCATCATACACCGTGACATTAAATCAACTAACATTTTGCTTGATGATAATTATGTGCCTAAGGTGGCTGATTTTGGTCTTTCGAGATCAGGTCCATGTCTCGATGAAACCCATGTAAGTACTGGGGTAAAAGGTAGCTTCGGATATCTTGATCCTGAGTACTTCAGGAGGCAGCAACTTACTGACAAGTCCGATGTTTACTCATTTGGTGTTGTGCTCTTTGAAGTTCTTTGCGCTAGGCCTGCTGTTGATCCACTGGTTGATAGAGAGCAAGTGAACTTAGGTGAATGGGCAATGCAGTGGCAGAAGAAGGGCATGCTTGAAAAAATCATTGATCCCCATCTTGTTGGACAGATCAAACCGAGCTCGCTGAAGAAGTTTGGCGAGACAGCAGAGAAATGTTTGGCTGAATATGGTGCTGATAGGCCAACCATTGGTGATGTATTGTGGAATTTAGAGTATGCTCTTCAGCTTCAGGAATCTGGGCCACGACAAGAACTGCCTGTAGGCGGTGAGAGTAATGAGCTTCCCACAGACAGTAATCCTCTTGAAGATCCCTCTCCCAGTATAAGAAGATCAGAAGATGATGGCACTAGTACTGAGATCAATACCAGCCAAGTCTTTTCTCAGTTGATGACCAATGATGGCAGATAGCTTCAGCTAGGCTTGTGCTGCAATACACAATCAATACTATACAAGAAGTATAAGGATCACCAATCTCCCACATTAGGAGTTGTGTATTGCCACTGAGTCTAATCTTAGATGTATATTTCTAAAGTAACAAGTGCTTCACATATTCAATTTTCTTCTGATGCTTGCCCCTATCATAATGTTGTATGTAACTAAGAATACAGAAACTGCTAATGTTTGCTAGTTTCAATTATGTGTTTCCCATTTGTCAAGCTCCAGTTCAAACCCAAAAAGCCTATATTCATTGAATCTCATACATCATAGTACTCATACACAGGGTGACAATGAGTCATAGGAAAAGCCTGCATATTTCCAGAAATGGAAGTGCATGCTCTAGCTGGCAAAGCTAGCTGTTCTGAACTAAAAGCAAGAATCTTGTACTGATGACTTTCAAAAGTGAAACCAATTATTAACACACAAAGGGTGAAAAGAACAATAAAAGGGTTCAAACTCTATAGGTCATCATTCTTTAGTCTTTACAGAAGTGTCAGTTAGCAATGATCTGGTGATAAATTTCATGTTTATGAAGGCATTTTGGTTGTGCTGAAACACTACCAATCTGTATGAGGATCTGGTGAGAATGAGAGTGGGAGCTGGTATCCCTACTCAAAAATGTGGGTTCTTTCAGTCACTTTTTGGTTCATGATTAGTTACCATTGATGTAAAAAACCACCCTCGATCTTTTTTCTAACTATCTACAGTCACTACTCGTTCATGTGAAATTGCGTGTTAACGACTTTTAAGAATGTTAACAACGTAATAATAGAGTGCAAATTTCAATTTCCTATATAATATGAGTCGGATTATTTATTATTCACTTCAACGCTAATAAGTGTAGAAATGTCTCAAAGTTAGACTCAACATAATTATGGATTAGTTTCCAATTAGAAGAAATACAAGAACAAGCAACATCGTCGTTTTGACTCTTCCCCAAGAACAAGCCATGACGTGGAATCCTCCAAAACGACGCCGGATGCTTCACTCTGTCGCAAAGCGAGATCGTTCTCTAGATCAACGATGTCGACGAGGGGTACAATGGTAAATCCATGTATGTACCCGAACCGTTAATAATTTCGCGGCGTGACACGTAGGCCCACACATCCAACTCGGAGCTAATCATCAACCCCAGTCGGGGACAGCTGTCCTGACGCATGTCAATTCCGTAATTCCCCGAAATTCTCGGGGCTTAATTAGTTCCCGAAATGCCCCTAATGAAAACGAAAAAGGCCTAAAAAGCCCCGATGATTCGGGTTTTGAAAGAGCTACCAGAAAATCAGTTATTTCTTGTGAAAATTGAAAGACCGAGAAAGAGAGAAAAAGTCTGAGATTGAGAGAATCTCGGAGGGAATATTCCGATCAAGTAAAACCGGAGATTCGCTGAGAGCGGGGCGGTGCGAAGTGGATTAGTACGAGCGGTTTCAGAGAGAGGTGGAGAAGGAGAGAGGGGGTAGGGTTAGGGTTTGTGATTGCGGCGACGGAGATGGCGGAGGTGGTGCTGCATATATACGATGTGACGAACAGTGGATCGGAGAAGACGAACAGCACCATTATGCAGATCAACAAGATCTTCAAGGATGGGATTGGCCTCGGCGGCATCTTCCACAGCGCCGTCCAGGTCTCTCTTTCTCTCTCTGTTTTGCTCTAAGGAGTTTTATAGAGTTGGAATTGATAGTTGGCTAGGAGATCTAGGGTTTTCGAGCTTTGATTCGGTGTGGTTATGTGCTCATTTTGATTGTAGAGATGAGCTTTGGTGTTGATTTTGTGATCGAAAGTTCGTATATGTTGCTTATTGTTAGTTTGCTAATTGGATTTGATTATGTTTGGAAATTTCGATTTTAAGTTGTTTGTGAATTTATAATAAACTGTTATGAGTTAGCTAAATAAGTGCTTGACAGTGTGGTGGATATGGAATGCCTTTGAATTGTGAACTAAGAAGCGCCAGGAATCTATATTTGGACTCTTTGAGTTTGGTTTTCTTGTTTTGCTTCATCAGGAGATTCCTATAGCTCGCCTTAGTTCATGATGCATTGCTTTAGTTTCTGTATGAATTCAGTATTGCAGACATTAAAGGTATCTTCTTTGTTGGCAAAAAGTCTGATATGATTGTTGTTACTGTATATGACAGGTGTATGGAGAAGATGAATGGTCATTTGGGTTTTGTGAACAAGGAAGTGGTGTTTTCAGTTGTCCTTCAGGGAAAAATCCAATGTACACATATCGTGAATGCATCATCCTTGGGACAACAGATTGTTCAATCTTCAAGGTCAATCAAATCTTGAGGGAACTTAGTAGAGAGTGGCCTGGGTTTACTTATGACTTGTTATCAAAAAATTGCAACCACTTTTGTGATGAGCTATGTGAAAGACTTGGGGTGCCAAAGCTTCCAGGTAATAATATTGTTCGACTGTGTAATGTGTAGTTTACAACTCATTCTCGAGCTTGAATGCGTATGCTGTGCAATTCAGGGATTACTGGACTGATCATAAGTGAAAGGCTGAGTGAGTTGTCCCTGTTTTGTCAATTGCCCTGATAAGTGTGTGTGGTATTAACTAATCTGATGACATTTAAGATGTTAAGGTGGCTTCCTTGTTGGCAAGCTAGCCACTGATATGCAAATTGGTCATGTTTATGCTACTAAGTTTTGATTGCTTGATAACTGAGGAAATGATAGATAGTTGCGTCTGGACTTGTTCCTTGAGTAATGTGTTGCTAAGATTATTTCCATAGCCAATCCTTGTGTAGCGTGGGATGAATTCAAAACAAAACTATTATTTTAATCCAGCATTTGAAGTTCTTGTTTTCTGTCATGTGTATTTGTTAGATTCATGTAAAGTATGGTTTTTATGTGAATCCAGAGTGGTGCTCATGATCAGATTGAGTACAGAAAACTTGGGGATATAGTTAATTTGATTGTTTTTTGTTTTTGTTTTTGCATTGTCTTTTTCATCTATGTAGTGAACTCTCATTGGTACCAAATACAGATGTTTTTGGAATCACAGTTGGATTCACGTCTTGCTAGTTTAAAAATAGCTTTTAATATGTGTTTTCAAAGTCGTTACATAATCTGTCTTGTCATTTTATGGTGGGTCACAGCTTAGGGGTTTCATGACAACCATGACAGTCTTTCATTTTTTTCTTCCGTCCACATTTCTTTGAGATAATGTCGTCTATCATGTGGATACAAATTCCACTTACTGGTATAATTTCTTGATTTTATGTTTGAAACGTGTCTTGTTCAGGCCTGGTTATTCGCATGTGCTGTCTCGGAACTACACTATTGAATGCATACATGTGCTTTGCTTCCCTAGACTTTTGTAATTAAATATGTACTTGAACCTTCTACCTACATAATTTTGATTAAGCATTTACGTGATACTGTTAAAATGAGCATCTGGTTGTTAAGGATGTAGTGCTGCTATGCCTTAGCATTTTCAAAATGGATGCGTTTTAAGTATTTTAGCACCTGGTCTTATAGTTTTTTTTTCACAGGCTGGGTTAATCGCTTTGCACATGCGGGTGATGCTGCAATGGAAGTAGCAGAAAACACAGCAGTTCGGGTGAGTTACCTTCAGTAGTTTGCACAATCCAGGATGCTCAGCTAGATTTGTCATTGTTAATATTATCTGTTTCGTTGTCATTATCATTATCATTGTAGGATGCTTGATTTTAAGTTAGATTTTTAGTTCCCATGGTGGGTAGTATGTTGGCTGTGCATACATTGATGAAATTTCTGAAGCTTGCGGACTTGTTTGATCTGGCATTTTAACTTGCTTTCGTATAATGATGACATTCACAATTGCATAATGAAACGTGGAGTACTATTGTATCTATTTACTAATATGATATTCTAGTTAAACTCTTGCTGGTAAGCTCTTTTTGAATTTGTAGACACTAGTGTGGCCTATTCTTTGTTCTCTGTTTTGGCCTATACATAATTGGTGGTTTGCATAACTCCTTGGAGTGTGGGTTCTTATCATTTACTTAATTATTACTATGTACTTGGTTGTTTTATCGCATGTGTGGTCTGACAGTTTGTTCGTTGCAGTTTAAACAAGCTAAGACAGAGATCGTATCAGCGAGCAAAGTTGCTTATCGTTTCCTTGTTGGTGTCACTAACAACATAGCTTCTCCTGTCACTAACAACATAGCTTCTCCCAAATCATCTGGAAATTCAAATAGAGGAGCACCTAGATTTCAAGGAGATTGGTTCAAAAACCTAATCACTACAGGAGCCAAACCGTCTAGTAGTTCTGAATATGATAGTGAAGAGAATGCACTTAGGCAGCAACAGCAGACAGCTTCAGATTTGCCGCAGCCACAACCTTCTCGACCATTGCACAATGGTTAGGTTTTGTGATTTCATGGTTGTGATATGTACTAGTTGAATTTGTGCAAGGGCCATCCATGTTGTAATTGTGTATCAGTAAAGGATTTACTTTGTTGTAGAACTGGATTTGCCCATCAGTTCCCCAGAAAACTGCAATATATTCAATTGATTGTTGTAGTCGCTTTATTATGGCAAGTTGATTTTCATGGATTCAGATTAGGTTCTTTTCTTGTTTTGGCATTTTCCGTTGCTCTTACTGTTGTGCAATATGGTGGAGGATAGTCTTATTGAATTCAAAGAACAAACTGTTGGCATTATAAGCCTTCATATATGGGAATGGGAAAAATGCAGATACCAACCACTATACACTAAGTGAAAACGTTAACTGTAGTTGAAGAGTGATTCAAACCAAAGGCACTACCCTAAAGAACGTACAGGGATCATTGAAAAACATGGATTTAGTCGATTTACCGTTGAAAAACAAACAGTAACTATATCACAGCTAAATAAACCTTAGCTGTTCAAACACTCCGAGTGGATTGCCTACCTTGAATCATGCAAAGAACCAAACTAACATACTTTGATAAAGTAGATGAGTTTCTGTTGATTTTTTTTGGGATGATCCAAAGTAAAGGCTGTTGGTGCTAAAAATTTCCAGATTAGAGATTCTCTCACCAATAATACGAATTAGGACAGAAGTTATATTGGAATACTCATTCGTCCGCTAAACCAGGTGGAGGTACCTGCAAAAGGCACTCCAACGCTTAAGTTAGATTTTTTATCCAAAATGAGAAGAAACTCAAGTCAGAATAATATTTCATACCTCTATGGAGCTCACTATTTATAGGTGAACACATACTTGAGATGCAAGAAAACTTGCCCTCAAAGTCAAGATGCAACTTATGCTTTTATTGTATTTATTCACCACACACTTGGAAAGTCAATTAGTGCTTCAATTTAACAGTCAATCATTACGAACAATAATTATATTTACTTCACGTAGTTATTACCATCTCTATTATTGTAATTATGTCATTTTCATAACCAACATGTCGAATTAAAACTGAGTTAATTGTCCTGATTATATGTAAAGAATAATTTACCACCCCCACAATACCCTCAAATTTTCTCTTTAGACACGTCCAAATAGGAAATTTCCAGATCTTTGCTGTGTTGAATCTTGTCTACTATTTCCTCAAGCCCTGACCGTCCCGATTACTTCCTCGACCCTGGCCGCCCCGACTATTTTCTCAGGCACTGACCGCCCCAATTAGTTTCCTCATGCCCTGTGTCACATCCGGACCATCTCCGCCGTAGCACGATATTGTCCGCTTTGGGCCTGCCGGCCCTCACGGTTTTGTTTCCAGGAGCTCTCAGAGCAACTTCCCAGAGGGTCACCCATCCTAGGATTGCTCTAAGCTTAGCAAGCTTAACTTCTGAGTTCTCATCCCCTCCAAAGCCACTAAGCTCCCAAAAGGCCTCGTGCTAGATGGGTGTCACCGATGTACATATATGGTACATCACCCTCTCCGTTGGTCGATGTGGGATGTTACATCCACCCCCCTTAGGGGCCCGACGTCCTCGTCGGCACATTCGCACCCTTCGGCAGAGTGGCTCTGATACCAAGCTGTCACATCCCGGACCATCTCCGCCGTAGCACGATATTGTCCGCTTTGGGCCTGCCGGCCCTCACGGTTTTGTTTCCAGGAGCTCTCAGAGCAACTTCCCAGGGGGTCACCCATCCTAGGATTGCTCTAAGCTTAGCAAGCTTAACTTCGGAGTTCTCATCCCCTCCAAAGCCACTAAGCTCCCAAAAGGCCTCGTGCTAGATGGGTGTCACCGATGTACATATATGGTACATCACCCTCTCCGTTGGTCGATGTGGGATGTTACATGGACGCCTCAATTCTTTCCTCGAGGTCAAGATTCTTTTTTAGCGTATGACCCATAATTGCCCCCATTTTTCATTAAATAGAACATATAACAACTTATACTTTCTGGCCACCAGCCTCATATACTCAATTCTCGTACACTTATAAACCTCATCATTGCTATACTTGTATTAATGATCTAGCTAATTGTCAATAATGGGTATAGAATACGTTACCACCCACATAGTTGCTATGATGCCTTTAGTAAGGAGAAGAATCATTCCAGTTCTTCGCGTTTGCACTTTGCGTTCGCTATATTGAATGTGAATATCCTTCCCTTTGCCTCTGTATGCCTCTCTTTGTGGAAATACTCAAGCTTCTACCACGCACTTGTCGTGTTTCATCTTCGGGGAAGACATTCAAATATCCCACAAAGCTTGGATTTATTCTACTTTGCTAAAGGGTCCTGCCATCAACTAATCATAGTGTTTCCATCTCCAGCCATCACCTTTTAGGGAAATGTGCTTCCCACAGATGCCGTCAATTGTTGGTGTTGAAAATTTCCGGATTAGAGATTCTCTCACCAATAATACGAACTAGGGCAGAAGTTATATTCGAATGCTCATTCGTCAGCTAGATCAGGTGGAGGTACCTACAAAAAACACTGACGCTCAAGTTAGATTTTTTATCCAAGACGAGACAAGAAACTCAAGTCAGAATATTATCTCATACCTCTATGGAGGTCACTATTTATAGGTGAACACCTACTTGAGCTGCAAGAAAACTTGTCCTCCAAGTCACAATGTAACTTATGTTTTTATTGTATTTACTCACAACACACTTAGAAAGTCAATTAGTGCTTCAATTAAACGGTCAATTAATACGAACAATAATTATATTTACTTCACGTAGTTATTACCATCTCTATTATTGTAATCGTGTCACTTTCATAACCAACATGTCGAATCAAAACTGAGTTTATTGTCCTAATTGGTGAGAGAATCTTTAATCTGGAAATTTTCAGCACCAACAGAGGCTTATATATTTCAAAAGTAACAGAGTAGAATTTGTTTTGTCCTGAAATTGGAAAACTGGGTTTGGAGATGCATGGGATTCAGAATTTGAGGTTTATGGAGAAAAATGAAAGCATTGATCACATTTGGGTTGGTTCTGTAGGTGTACTAGTTGAGTTTGTGCAGAGGCCATCCTTGTTGTAATTGTGTATCAGAAAAAGATTAATTTTGTTTTTGAACTAAGTTCCCCAGAAAAACTTGGTTCTGTTTTTTGGCTTTTCACATCTTTCGACAATGATTTCCACAATTCCTCACTAGATGTCATATCTTAACCGTAACACTTACGGACCGATGTTCATCCGCACATTTGATTTTGCTTGTAAAATCGTCCAGTTTGGAAATACAGGGCAAAATAGCCTCAGCAAAGGAGAATCCCATTAAAGGAGTCCAACTTCTAAAACCGAGACATGGTATATGTATGAGAAAGTATGCACGCCAATGTATTACATTCCGGTGACATTCTTATTCACAACATTGTCTGCTTTCCAGTAAATATACTTGAAAACCACATCGTTTCACCTCACAAGGAGAAAAGAGTGATAAGACTCATAAGAGTAATGATATACTGCCATTGGAACTATGCAGCCTCAGAGAAATTATAAAAAGAAAAGAGCGCATGACTCAGATACATTGATCAAACTGAATAAGAGTTGTGTATTAAACAAGCATTGGCAAGATTATATACAGAACTTTATTATTGTAATACAGCTCAGGCTAGTTTCCATTAAACATGAAAATTTGACTCAGATGTCATCTACTGTCTTAGCATTCCATCAAGCACAAATGTACCTTCATGTGAATCCTCTGCAATCTGGAGAGTTGAAACAGCCTGTGCAGCAAAGAGACCAGCAGCAAATCCTGTTGGCACCCAACCTGCTTCCTGGCAAAATGAAGAATTGCGGTAATCCCTTCCATGAGGCCCAGTAGAGAACGACCATTCATTGTTCCCCATACCACCCCACTTGCACCCTGATCTGTAAGCATTAGATCCCCACCCCATCCCTTCAAGCGAACACCTTGCAGGATCCTGATAAGGATAGCAAGCCCTTCCCCCACCCATAAACAAGTTGATATCACCAGAACAATCCCAGGACTTGAGCACTTCATCTTTGTTCAGAACAATTTCACACCTGTCATCAGAGTCAGCATCCAGTAGAACATGCAGGGCAACAGCCTCGGCAATTGCAGCACCCTCTTCATCAAGCCTCTGTTGCTCTTCTTTCTTCTTCTGTTTTTTCTTTTCTAGTTCAGAGATGATGGCAGCTGAAGTAGCAAGAGCTTTCTCCAAGCGCCTCTTCTTTTTCTCAGCCTGTTTCTGACGATCCAACTCATCCTTCACCTGCTTCTTCTTAACTTTTCTCATAACAGGTTGCACTTTATTACACTCCATTTTATCCATTGGACTAACAACGTCTAAACAGCTCACTTTGTTTCAACTTACTTTCAAATTTCTCTAAAGTGTATACATTTTTCCTATAACTATGTCCCCTTAGCTTTCTATATTTCTAAATATAATTTAATTAATTTTCTTGTTGAAAACTAATATACTACTATGATCCTCACTACACCCACTCAGGTCTGTAGGAATACCTCATTTTGCGTACGATGCAATCCCAGACAGAAACAACAGGAGACAACTGAAGGGCAAACTGATATGTGCTCACAGATCCACCCCTTGGCATGATTCTTCCTAATTTCCCACAACCTTTGCATTTTTCCATGGTGATCATACTAAACAGAACCGATCATCAAATGCCGATTATGGAAGCAATAATAACAAGCTCAAAACCACTCACATGGCCTTCCTCACTGCAAAAGGTAAAAAGACAGTCAACACGGATATCAGCAAGGTGAGTCACTCAACCTCTATTTTAGTAGTCACCAATAAACTAGGAACAAAATAAGTCCAATGAATCAATAGATCTCCAATCACAGTCCTCATCTCTCACATCACCAAACATACAAATCCAACTGTTACCCATCAAATCAGAAAGTTATAAACGAATTTCAAGCCAACTTGATTGAATACCAAGAATTCAGATATGCGCCCACACAATCAATAAATAGGAATCCACAATATAGACAACACAGCCACCAAACACCTAGACTATCCAGGTCACAGTGAAGAGAGATCCCTCAAAAACTCGGATCTAATATCAAACACATCAAAACTTTGACAACTGAACCCAACCAATGAGTAAACTTTCAAACTAATTCAATCCAATATCCTTGACAAAATAATAGCAACACAATACAGCCATAAACAAATTTTCAATAATTGAGAATAAAAACTTCATGCAATTTTAAAGCTACTGAACTTTCGTTCAATTTCCCAACCAACAATACAAAACATCGCATCCAGTTTGCTCAATTCAATACACAGCTGAACAGATCTGTACACCTAGAGTTCATCACAAACCAAACGCATAACAGCCTGATCTAAACAGCTCCAAATTCAACAATCACAAACAGATTCCCTATCGGATCCAAACACCGATCAACCTAACTACACAAATCTATCCTAAATTGAATAATCCAATACATAAATCACAGATCACAATACAAAACGAATTCAAAAACCGAGACAAAGATCGAGAAAGCGAACCGGAATCAAACGAAAGGCGGAGGAGAACGCCGGGATCCGTATGTCATCCGCCGGAATTCAAAATCGGACGTCAGATCGGAATTCGTTGAATCTAGAGAGAGAGAGTTGTGGAAGACGAAGACGAAAAAAGAAGAAACTGAAACTTTCATCACAGAGAAATAACCGACGCTTCAGAGAGAGTGATCGTCTGCTTCACCAATGGGAACGCGACGCGTGGGCATTTGATTGAAATAGTAAATCTAGAATATCTGACTTTTCGCGCTTTCCCTGAGAATATATATACTTTATTTTTTATTCGACGGTCAGGATTGTAGATCTGGGGAAGGGTTGGTTGTGATGGCCGTCTACTCGTTTATCGTAGGTCTAAGGGGATAAGTGGATAACGCTTTGATCAGGTTCTACTTGGTGCTGGGGAATCTGGGTCTTCGTTATTCTGGATTCCTGATTTAGGGCCGGGTGAAAGCCCAACGTGAAATTTGGGCCGGCTGTTCTATACCAGCTATTCACCTTCAACTCATTTATTAGAACAAAAAAAATACCAAAAAATTAAAACTAAAAATTGAGTTTAAAGGGGTAAGTCGTTTATGAGCACATTTCAGTGCTCTTTTCTTCTAATGATTCCTTAAACTCCAGCAAGAGCGATTAGCCGCAATGCTCGCTCTTCACCGCCTCCCCACCCTCACTCCCAACCCCAAACCCTCCTCCACCCCAAACCGCCTCGCCGCCGTAAAACCCTTCCGCAGCCAAAAAACCCTAACCCCCACCGTCCGCTCCCTCCTCCAATACAACCGCAAGCCCCAGCTCTCCGGCGACACCCCCCGCGTGGTCGTCATCACCTCCGGCAAAGGAGGCGTCGGCAAGACCACCACCACCGCCAATGTCGGCCTCTCCCTCGCCCGCTTCGGCTTCTCCGTCGTCGCCATCGACGCCGACGTCGGCCTCCGCAACCTGGACCTCCTCCTCGGCCTGGAGAACCGCGTCAACTACACCGTCGTGGAGGTCCTCAACGGCGACTGCCGCCTTGACCAGGCCCTCGTCAGGGACAAGCGCTGGTCCAACTTGGAGCTGCTCTGCATTTCCAAACCCAGATCGAAATTGCCGATGGGCTTCGGCGGCAAGGCCCTTGTATGGGTCGTCGACGCGTTGAAATCCCGGCAAGAAGGCTCCCCGGATTTCATCCTCATCGATTGCCCGGCCGGCATTGACGCTGGGTTCATAACAGCCATCACTCCGGCCAATGAGGCCGTCCTGGTGACCACACCGGACATTACGAGTTTGCGAGATGCTGACAGGGTCATTGGGCTGCTGGAGTGCGACGGAATCAGGGACATTAAGATGATGGTGAACCGGGTGAGGACGGATATGATCAAAGGGGAGGACATGATGTCTGTGCTGGATGTGCAGGAGATGCTGGGGTTGTCGTTGTTGGGGATGATTCCGGAGGACACTGAGGTCATTCGGAGTACTAATAGAGGCTACCCTCTGGTTTTGAATAGACCACCTACATTGGCCGGACTGGCATTCCAGCAGGCGGCCTGGAGGCTTGTGGAGCAGGACACTATGAAGGCTGTCATGGTTGAGGAAGAGCCCAAGAAGCGCGGCTTCTTCTCATTCTTCCAGGGTAAAGAGTAAAGTGTTTTGCCCTGTTCCAATTGACAGTGGTCCTAGTTTTCTTTTGGTTGAGTTTATCTGCATTGTTCATGATTAGGGGATTGTGTACAGAATCAGAAAAGTTCGTTTTTTCTTCTTGAATTCAATTCTTTGTTATTTCTCTTGTCTCTATTGGCTTGGCTTGGCTTAGATTTAGTGTGTTCATTTTTTGTGGTTTGCTTGTTCAAGCATAATATGCTGTATTTACTCGAATGAGAAACAATGAGAATTGGTACCTGTCTGTTGAACTCTATTGATTGAGAAGTCCGTGTCTGATCTTTGCACTGCCATTTTGATGATTTTGGCTTTCTTTGCTTATACCAGTTGATATGCGAAAGCTCAGTACAAAGTTCAGTACTTCTGTAACAAGAATATTTCTTATGAAGTAATCTAAAGACAACATAACTACAGAAGATATTTACCTTGTATGCAGTTTGCAACCAAATGAACTTGCAACATTCTACGCAGTCACCTTCGAGTTTAGTTATCGTCTTTCCTCATCTCTGCACCAGAGTTATCATGGCGAGAAACAAAAGCCTGTAAGTCGATCTGCTATGAACTTTTATTTCTGTATAAAAGCTTTGAGAGTATGTTCCCATTAGATGGCAATGTGTTTCTGTCAGGATGATACTTTTCTTTCCTCCAAACCACTTCAAAAATTGCTTTCTTTTCTTCTAGTTGGCATTACATATTGTCCATCTCCAATTAGGTTAAATTGTAGCCAACATAATTTTTCGTCGTAATGTCAAATCGGTTAACATATTTGATCGGTTAACAGCATAATTAGAAAAAAAAATCCTCTTTAAAAAAAATCTCAGAAAAAAATAAGATAATGATCTCAAACACAACTTGCATTCATTTGCTCTGGAGTGTTGCCCAAAGTACATTTTCTTTACTAAATTTAGGTAGAGACAGCTCCATGTAAGCCCTGAGTGTCTTGAAAGCCTTGCCTGCCTTACTCCTTGATACCCCAACCTGTGTCATGACCATGTCACTTTTCAGAGGTTGAACACCAGTTTCATCAAATACCAGCTTCCACTTCATCTGCAGGGGGATGCACCAGCTCCAGAAATCTTTATTTTGGCCATCACAGGACTCATGTTTGGCATCCCCAACTGCTGGGCAGCCTGTGTCTGTGGCTGAGAGCATGAATCCTCAATCTTGACCTCACCAAATATGACATAGGTGTCAGAGTTAGGACTTCTGAAGACATCCGGTTTTAAAATGGAACAAAGATTCTGTAAAGGGAAAAAACATGAATCAACATCTACCATCGGATAACCATAATACGTTAGGATCAAACATATTGCACAGTCACACAAAAACAGCAGATTACCATGTTAGTTCTCTTAAAGGTGATCAAGCTACAACCAGTGACTAGCTTCATCCCCAGCTTCAACATTGCTTTATGACTCTTCTGCTCACTCCTGCTTTGGTTTGAAGATTCATTTCCAACAGCAGCACCCTTTTAGTTAAGCTGACAACATATATAATTCATCATGCCATCTAAGAAGGTAATACTGTTAATTTTCAATAAATTAATGCAGTTATTCAGTCTTTCCTACTATACTCCCCAAAAAAACCTAGAAACCACTAAACACACTGGAAACAAACCGGTAATCACCAAATACATTAATACAAAGACGTGTACAGAAAATTCAAGGCTCCAAGTACAAGGTAAAACTCATTAACTCATTGCACAACACAGTAAATCAACCGAGTGCAACTAACCAACTCAGATAGACAAACATAACCTAGAACTAAACAATCACCAACACAGAAATACTCACCTTTAGCCTCATCATCTTCCGAGCCAACATCATCCTCAGTCATAACCTTGACCTCTTCCTTGATCTGCAACATTTAAAGTATTATAAAAATAAAAAACGCTGAAACACGAAATTCATAAGTCCAACACACAAATCTGAATGAAGCAAACACACCAGCAGAGAGTTCTCAAGGGATTGTTGAGTGGACGGGATCTCGACTCTGCCCCAGTCCTTGGAGCACCTGTTCTCCCAGTACCAATCCAAGGGTTTTTGGGCGTTCTATAGTTCTGCCTTGTAATTTGGCACTTCTTTTTCATTTTATACCCAATTACCAATAAATACAATTTTGAGTTTATATTTACCATTAGCAAACATGTCTTTTATTTTTCTCATCAACTCATTTTGCATCTATGGTAACTAACCGAATCTGTTAACTAGTAAATTACAAAATTACTTTTATGACAATATTGAGGGTTAATAGCATTACTCCATTTACTATAGATCAATACAATTACGCATTTTTAAGGGTCAGTACCATTACAATAAATAAAAACTTATTAACCCTTACTAGAACTACAAAATCATTGTGTGTGTACATATACAACTTTCAGATTCTTTTCACGAAACTACTGAGTATCAGTAGCATTACAATAAATAAAAACTTACCAACTCTTAGTAGATCTACAAAGCTATTATGTATACATATATAACTTTCATATTCTTTTCACAATACCACTACTTCTTTTCACAATACCATTAAGTGTCAGTAGCATTACGGTATATACAAATATAAAACAATTGACATTAACTAAGGTATTGATCCTCAATAATGTAATACATACTAATCCCAAATATTAAAAAAAACAAAACAAAAACCCAGAAGCTCTAACCCCAGCCTCATTCCCTACATCGATCTCTTACTTTCTCTCTCTCTCCCTCTTGCACACTAACCCCAAATCAACATTACCTTTTGTCCCTTTTGATTTCTTCCATATAAACCAGCCATGCTCCACATCGGCCCCATGATCTCGGCACCTTAAAGGGGGAGTCCCACAACGAGCACAACGAATTGGTCAACAACGAGCACATATTCTCTTTAGCGAGGGGGAGTCCGACGACGATCACAACAAATCGGTCAACGAAAAGCTCATATTCTCGTCATAGAGGGGGAGTCCGACATCGGCAAGACGACGTCTGGTTTAGAAGACCTGAAGACCAAAGACCTGGCTCGGGTCAACGCCTGAAATAGGTGTTTGACTCGGTCAACAATCTCCTCCCCTTTTATAGTGAACCCAATGGCTCAAATCGAATCCCCAATCGATCCAACGGCCTAGATCTAAATGGGGTAAATATTAGTTACCAGAATGATAATTAAAAATTACCAAAACAGTAATTAAGAGTTACCTTAAACTTTGAAAATTCGTAGTAAATAGCTCGATGCTCTGAAAAATTAACCAGACATTCTGGTGAGCTCGTCTCAATGCATACTACGACTTCAGGGATTTAAATCTATTTTTTCTTATTTTAAGAAAAACTCAAAAATAAACTCAAGCGATAACTTATTAAATTACCGATCGCAGTCAAAAGTTCGCGGTAACTCACAAACCCCTGTAAAAATGTAACTTTTTGGTACGGGGTGTTACATCAAGTCTCTTCGATTGAAGTATTCATTAGGTGGAGCATCACATGATTAAGTTCTCAATGAAGTAATTGGTGTGTTGTACTTTTTTGTTTTTCGACCAAAGTTTAGTTTTTCCCACAAGGTTTTTGTTACTTGACAAAGTTTTGATAAGTCAACATCATATGTACTATTCGGCATGAAGAAGCGCGACACAATGAGGAGTGTTGTAGGAATATTCTACATATGTATACATCTATACATACAAGGAATCACGATTTTGTATAGAGATAGAATATCAAAATATATGTTTCCCTGTACAACACAATATGATCCTATGTAATCCCTAGGGGAGGGCACGAGTCGGGCCGGTCCTAAATTTTTCAAGGACCGGGTCTGAACCCAAACTAATCGGGCCGGTCCGGGCTCGAGCTTTATGAAATCCAAACCCGAGCAAAACACAACTTGGGCCGAGCTTTTCGGACCCAAATATCTAGTTTCAAATATTCCATATATTCTCCCAAATTTCATCTTATTCAACATGTACAAGTTCTAAAATAATTAAATAAAGATTAGAACTCCACAAGTTTGATACAAACCAAGCCTGAACCCGAACTGGTTTTTTAAAGTACGGTAATTAAAATGGTTAATTAAAATCATTAAAATAGTTAATTAAAATTATAACGGGCCGGACTGGGCTTTCGGTCCTTTTAAATTTCAAGCTCGAACCCAAACCAGTTTTTTAGAGAACGAGCCGAATTTTGGATCGACCTGAGTTTAGGGCTTCGGGTTTTGGCCCAAATCAGGTTTATTCGGGTTTTTCGGGCTGGATTTTCGGTTTTCGACGCCCACCCCTAGTAATCCCTATATAAATAACTTATATCAAAGAATATATGATAATTCTTCATCTTTTTTACAATCTATTGTTCTCTCAATAATTTATTCATTATCCTTTACATAAACATTAAAAGTAAAAACCCCATTACCCTAAACCCTTGGATTCTAACTCACCCCAAAGCCATGAATGGAAAACGTCTCCGAAGCGTCCGGAAAAAGGAGAAAAAGCTCATCAGAATCCCAGATATGGAAGATGACAGAGAGGAGCTCCTGAGATTGATGAAGAGGATTCGACCTGCTGGTCTGATTTTGATTTTGAATATTTGTTTTCCTTTCTTTCTGGGTAAATTTTGATCGATGAGTTCTGCTTATTATTATTTTTATTTCTTTGTGAACATTGCAGTCGAAAAAGACATCGACGGCTGTGCTGTTTGCGGTGCCGCTCACTTCTGTGAAGAGTGCCCATGCTTTGATAGAATCCCTCCAGGCGTAGTTCTAAGGCCTCCATATGACACTGTTTTCCGGGGTTGTGGCAAAATCGGAGAGATATGCTGTTCCAAGGGAGCATATGCTATTCCCAAGGAGTGTGGTGGTTGTTGCAGTAGAGGTCATTTGTATTGGGAGAACAGGTGCTCCAAAGACTGGCACAGACCCTCCACTACAGTCGAGATCCCGTCCATCCAGAAACTTGATGATGAGATTATGAAGAACAAGAACAAGGTTGTGGTAGATAGAAGATTTAATGGTATGTAATTAGGATTTGTAAAAGAATTTTAATTCCATTAAGATTCATAAAACAATGAAAAGGAACTTCTCTGGCGCTTTCTTGCTTTTTTATTTTCTCATCGAGACTGATAAAAGAGAAGTCTCCTAATGCTCAATTAAATACTGATGATATATCAGATTTTCCTGAGGTGATGAGGGAAGGACAGAAGCAGGCATTCGAAGAGAAACAAAAGAAAGCAAAAATGCCGAATCTATCATGCAACTGGAGTGGTCTGTAAATGATGATATAATTGATACCCTTGCAGCAGAGGTATTGTTCATCCTTCACCATTTTGATTGGTCTAAATTTGCTTGTGGGATTGGAATGCTTACTGCATATTAGTATTCAATTTTTGTCTCACACAATCCTTTTTGCTACTCTACAGGATTGTGATTGTATTGGAAATCAGCTCTTTTGTTGTTCAATGCTCTGGGATGGTTGTGATGTAGAGGATGGCAAGCAAGATTCTGGCAATCATCATGGTTCTCATCACCTTATGTTATTGCCAGAGGAAGGGACTGAACAGAAGGATATGTCAGCATCTTCAGAGATAACAATAGCATCAGATGAGCTCCATCCTAGTGGCAGTATAACTGACAACAACAAGCTTAAATTTGTGAGCAAGGGAAATGCTGGAGAGTGTGAAAAGGATCTGACTCGAAAATCATCGTTTGGAATAAGTTCCACAAAGGGATTGCAATTCCAGTGCATGTACTTGCAACCGACTGAGTTCTGTTGGCAGGTCAACAAGGAAAAGTGTTTCACAAACATGCAAGTTCTTTCCTATTGTAAACAAGAATCACTTGGCTTCTGCAACTCGCAGATATAAACCCAGTGTGATCAACAGTGAAGCCATCGTGTTATCAAGTACTACTGATCAAAGTAGGGGAAGGGAAAACCAGTCAGTCTCTGATGACTTCAAACTAAATCCTGTCTGCCGCTCTGATGAAATAGACTCCTTGCCCCTTGAACTTTGTATGCCAGATGAGGACAGCTTAATTACAGTGGATGATTTCAGGGTCGTGTCCTACAAGGACATGCTTGAAAAAAATCAAGTCAAAGCTGATGGGGTGAGCCCAGGTGCACCAGTTGATAGTTCTAGGAAGCCGATGGACACGAAAGCTGGAACCACAGATGAAAAATCTACTCATGTCACAAGTGTACCACCAGTTTACAAGGAGAATATGCCTTACCGTGCTTCACCAGCTCTTATAAATTCGCAAGTGACAGCCGTTAATCCAAAGTTCAAGCCTCAGAATCCATCCAACCAAGCTTTCTCTACAAATGTGTTCCCTCAGCAAATGGTTACAACTACTGACATGCAGGAGCTGTACCATGTCCAAGCTTTCCCCTGGAACTACCAGATGTCAGGTTATGGATGTGTGCCGCTGCCAGTGCCAACTCCAGGTACAATGCCAAATTTACCAGTAACTTTAACAAACCAAATTTTCGTCCAAAAACCAGTTAAGGTAGCTTTGTCTGATGAAGTAGAAGACCCCGTGATTGATTGAATGCAAGCCAACAGGCACTCTTGGTGGTAAACATACCTTTGGAATCATAGTGCCATATACCAATCTGTCATAATAGTAGAAGCAACATCAACAGGATCAACACTTGCTGTGATACAAAAAACCCGAAAGAATACACAGAAATCCACTGCTGTACATAACCACATGAACCTAAAAACTGCTCTCTACACCTGCAAAATGTATTGTTTTTCCTTGAACACAGTACACCATAATACAATACATTATGAACACATTCTGTAGTCGATGAGCTTACTACAACTATATATATAGTAGTGTGCTATAATTTCAACAGCTACTTGGAACCTAAAGCTTTCTGATAATCCGCCTTTTTCTTGGTGGATTCCTCTGCTAGAAGTCCACACCCCTCAAGTGAGTTTCAATCTATAATGTCAGCACCACTGTCTGATGAGAGAAACTACCCCCCACTTAAGCAACACTCTTGTGTTGGCTTTTACTTGCATCAAGGTGGTCGGTTGCATCAAGGTGGTCTGTTGTATCACCATCAATCTTGTAGGATGAAAGCAACTTTCTCTGGCATCAAACCACAAATCAGCAACATGTTCTTAAAGAGCAAGAGAAGTTGATAATACATTCGTTAACTGAAATGGAAACTCACATGATCTTCAAAATCAGGACTTGACAAATTCATGGATAGATTTCTCATCAGTAATAACACCTGCATAGGACCCAAATAACATCACAACAATGCCCCTTTGAAGTTCAAATTGGACCACAAAACTAGTTCAATTACAGTCCTAAACATTCATTGAGGCATTCTGAGGCACAAAACTAAGACTCTTCAGGCCAGAAATTGAAAGGGTAGATAACTAAAAAAGAGAATATAAATACCGTTTCAACATCTATAGGGTCCATCTTCTTCAGTGTCTGCAGATGCCCTGAAGTATTCGGGTCAAAAACACTGCCAATGAAGCCGTATACTTGACAAAAGTCAGGCAGAACTGCATAAAACAAACAGGTGTCATATACACAACAACCTGAATTATAAAATTGACTAGTCCTTGGTTAAAGACACTAAACAATAAACACCAGCGCACAAGGAGATAAACAGGTAAACATGTATTTCCCAAAGGTGCAGATTGATCAATTCTGATGTAATTTAATGCAAATGACTCATGTGTGAACATCTAGTAAATTCTCATGAGTGAATGTTTCCGCTCTTCAAAACAGGACATTAGAAAACCTACTTACAGATATAGCTGTACTTAGATCCTGAAAACATTGTAACATCGAGCATGCAAATACATGCTGAAATAGAAATGTTCCCATATCTACAATATCATGTGTCCAATGACATTACTTTTGTGTCTAACAATAATATTCATATTTTGCCAAAAATATATTCTACTTCAATGAGAAAAAATCCAAAGTACACTATAAATACGTTTAGGTGACTTTCACTTTTAAAGGAGGGCAAAACTTCAAGTATGAAGATTGAAGCCTCACTTCTCAATAGGTGTTGGCCATGATTATGGCTCCGATTCTTTTGATCAGTTGTTTCACTCGCTGGTTGAGCTTTTGGAGTACTTTCTGCAGTATGACAGACACAGGAATCATTAAGAGGGACAAAGATACAACGTAGAAAACACATACTAAACTATCATTTTTTTGTGAAAGAAATGTACACGGAGGTAGGTTCAGCTAAGGTCATTCAATGTAATTAACAATTTCACCTTTATTCTCATGTGATGGGTTGGTTGTTTGCACGGAACCATTAGGCCAAGAAGGGACTACACCACCAGCCCAGGGACTAATAAGCACCGATGCTGAATCTGGCCTTTGGATAAACCCAGATTCAAGTAACGCCGATGAAGACTGACATGAACCAGACACTTGTGGGAGTGCCAGCACTGACACAAGAAGGCATATGTGAGTGATGAATGTATAGACTTCATGACAACTATAACGCATAAAAACGAACTCTCCTCACAGTTTTTCGATGCTTTCTGAGGGTAAGGGCGGGAAGCTTTCCGTTTCGGCCTAGGTGGAGGTAGATGCTCGCTTGTCCCATTCTTCTGAACCTTCAGAAAATACTTCTGCGCATGACTTCGTATCTGCAAAACAAATCCTTCTAGTCAGCATCACCATCCAACATTACGCATTCGTAACTAAAAGACTCAACCAAATGCCACTCATTTTCACTAAATCATTACTCTATTTGCACCGGAAATTACGAGAACGAAGGCAAATTCATGAAGAAAAAAACAAAGCTGACCTGTATAACTGTTTTCGACCCGATAAATGCTTCAATCTTCTTCCAATCACGGTCAAATCTGCACAAAACAAAGTCAAATTCAGCACATTAGATTATCATCAACACGAAAAATGTACTTAAAACTCAAACCACATCAACCTATCACTTCCATTTTCACCTCAATTCACCACTAAAAACTTTACTTAATTACTCATTAAATCCAATTTCATCCATAATCAACATTTTCATTACATCAAAACCAAAATTCAAAAGCTCCAATCTCAATTGAACACAATTTGAGCAAATTAAACCAATTCAGAACTGAAATTGAAACCCTAAACTTACAGCTGAAGCGCTTCGAGGAACTTATCGTGCTCCGGTTCCGTCCAGCTCTCTCTGGTCTTTGTAATAGTGTAGGGCTTCCGAATCTTCATGCTCAGATCCTCCTCCGCCGTGGCTAATGGGCCGAGTCCGGATAAGGCCATTTCGTCCGGATTCAAGCAAAGGCCATCAGGCGGGTTCGGGTTTTTGGAAACCATGGAAATTTGAAAACGGACTTCGGGTTTTTTTCTGGGCTTTTTCCGGAGGTGCGAGGAAGTTTGCGAATTTTTAGCGCCGGCGGCTTTGGAGGTTATATAGGACGCTCTGGGTATTGTTGGCTGCAGCTGGTGGAGAATAGACCAATGGGAGGTCGCCACGTTTGTAATTTGAAGGGTAATACTTTTATTCTCTTGAGTGAAGTGAAGGTTGTGACTAATTAATTGACTAAAACACACGAGTAATTGTACTAGAGTTCATTTGCCTACACACATGTTCTTTTTTTTCAACACAATTTGCTCCAACTATGTGTATCAAATTTGAGATGCCAGTTTATATCTCTTCAAAATTATTGTATGAATAGGATTACTAATATCGTCAGATATTTTAAAATAGATCAAATTTGAGATGCGAGTTTATATCTCTTCAGAATCATTGTATGAATAGAATTACTAATATCGTCAGATATTTTAAGATAGATAAAATTTTGCTTTAAATAACTTCGAATGCCTTAAAACTATATAGTGCTTTTAGATTCCAAATCCTTGACCTTCTATGTTTATGTTTGGCTTAGATAATTTGTTCTAAAAATGTGTGTTACAAGTTTAGACTTAATTTCCATCTATATATAATCAGCACTTTTAGTCGCGTTGTAATTATAAAATAAAATCTTGAATTTTGCTTTTTATGACTATGAATAGTTAAAAGAAGACATCATCAAGATACAGTATGGAGCCCATCCGGATTCTAAATCCCTAAACTTGTATGCTTTCTTTTTATCGTGGTTATGAATTTAACCCCTAAACCCACTAGCTTTTTACAATCATGGTACTTCATGTATATCATATACTTAATCCGTTCTTGAATATTAAAAGATTTACATCTATGATATATCATACATGTAAATAAGAATTTTCTTGGCTACACGTCCGCATTAAGGGTATCGATACAAATTTTCATTTTTGCACTACTTTTTGATAGAATTTTCTCATATTCACCGTCTAGTATCTAGATAATATTTGTATAGATCATCTCTGTAAATTTTCAACCAATTTGGTGATCATTAATGTCCTCAAAATTACATTTTTTGTAATAAACATGAATGATTCATATTTGACAAAATTCAGTTTGTCCATTTGTTTTTTTTTATTTTGATGGTCTTAAAGGTCATTTAATTGGTAGAAATTTTGCAGAGATGATCTACATAATATTATCTAGTTCCTAGACGGTATAGATAAGAGAATTCGATCAAAAGTTGATGTAAAAATGAAAATCCGTACTACCATTGGTGAGGACGTTTGTAGCTAAAATATATATATATATATATATATATATATATATATATATATATGTTGTTAATCTAGACTGAAGAAACAAAAGAAGGGTCATCCTATCATCTCAAAAAAATATCTTATGATAAAGAAAGTCACTGCCATTCATTTTGGGATAAGGTTCTATGACAATAAGATCATACAACCATTAGATATGGTGAATTGGAAACTATAACTTAGCCTAGCTACTTAGCTAGCCATGAGAACTCTGATCTTTCACTCACGACCATCTTTCCATGTTTCTCAGTCTTCTCCATGGAAGCTCAAAACCCCAGCCCTCCTCCAAAACCAACCACTCCCCAAAAGAACACATCATATTCAACCACAGGCCAATTCAAAAGGGTTTGGCAACAACACACCAATTGGCACCATTAAAGATAAACCCTCGAGCAAAAACCCTAAGGATGACGATGATGACGAGATTCCGCAGGTCGTAACGGAGAGGATGCTGGTGAGGATCGTGGCTGCAGTCGGGCTGCCGCTGGCTACCGGCATTGCTTTCTTGAACGTTTTTGAATACATTAAGGAGAAACACATATGGGATGTGCCGCTTTGGCTTCCGTTCTTGACGACTTTGTTAACTTTTGGGAGTTCAGCACTTGGGATTGCGTATGGGGCTTTGTCTACGAGTTGGGATGCAGAGAAGAAGGGTTCCATTCTTGGTTTTGAAGAAGTTCAGAAGAATTGGGTTGATATGTGGAGGGAGGAAGATGAGGGTAGTTCATAGATGGATCATCGATGTTGCAATTTTTGAAGTGATACATATTGGTTATTGTAATGATTAAGCATTTTCTACATAACCATTTACATTGTAATGGTTTTTTCCCATCTTTATCTCTATTATTGCTTCTTGCACTTCTGCAGATTCCTTTAGCAACTTGCTTCTTGAAATATAGGCTCTATTTCACGAATGTGCTTATCATCTTCATATATCTTTTGGAGGAAACAAAAATGTTGAACAAAGTGAGGAACAACGGATAGGCTTTCGTATAATAAGAGTTAATTTTATTATTCCAATTTCTTCTCTCGTGTCAATATTTTCACGTTTTATTAAGTTCTACCCACAAGTCATTAATCATTTCTCACCGTGAGTCACTCTCGCCATTTTTCACAAGCATTTATCAATTTGTTGCTAATAGTAGTTAGCATATACACTCAAAAGTCAGTTAGGTTACTTTGTAGCATGGTCTGCTATTGAGCATGCTTAAAATAACTAAGGTGGACTTGCACAGCGCAGGGTTCCAAACAGAGATTCATGAAGCAAATGGGTAAAAAATTGTGTAATGCGTCTGCAACCATGATCACTTAATTATACGTAATTGATATTCATATATATATATATTTCATATAGCTATATAGGCATGATGTTACTCTTAATTAAGTAGTAAAATAAGATGTTTAGATCTGAAACTTAGCTCATGAGCATTTATATATGGATTGATGAAATCAGGAACTTGAAGGTTGTTTTTAAAAAGGTCAAAAATAAAATAATTTTTTATTTTTACAATAAACTACAACTATTTAATTTGTTTTACAAAATGAAACTTGTATTATTTTCTTCATTTGCAAAGCCATTAAATTCTCTTTTAAATGTTTCATCAATATATTATAGTATGTTATAAGATATATTAAGGCAATAAACCAACATAATTATTAAAATCTTCAATTTCTATGAAATAATTAATGTAAAAATTTCAATTTTTAGAGATCATAATTATAACTTTTAGTCTAAAATAACTAATTATCACTAAGATTTCATCATTTTTTTAAAAAAAATTATGAGGGCCTTACCCCTTCCGCCCTCAAAGAGCTCCGCCGTTGGATGTAATTATCTATTTGATATTATACACTTAACTATCGATGCTTCTAAAGTTAATCTTTTAATATATATATATATATATATATATATATATAATCACTGAATAGTGGTCCTACTGTCTAGCTAAGCTCCAAAGTAATCTTGTTTGTTATTTGTTAAGTATGTAGTGCTAATTACAGCTCTAAATATCCTGATTACATCAAAATAAAAGTAGGTTGGATAACTCAAAATAAAATAAAGGTCTCTCTCTCTTCCCAATGTGGATATTCATGACATACTATTCAGGGGTTTAGCATTTATTATGAGATTGACCTTCCTTAGTCAGAATTTTAAGTGTTGAAAAATGATGTTTTTCATACTGAACCCAATTTACCCTTGATTCATCAGGCTTGCTATGCAGTGCTCCAAAGTTGGGTCTCAAAGAAGTTCATGACTGGATGGTAATGTGCACAGTATGGATATGTTTGTTTTGTTTTGTTTTATTTTAATTTGTTTTCATTTTCTTTTGTTAAATACATAAAAGTATGTCTGAATGATAAATTGCAGTATGGTTCTCTTTCCTGTTGCCGTGACATTCTTCATAACTTGGTGGTTTATTCAGTTAGTGGATGGTTTCTTCAGTCCATTATATGCCAGGCTTGGTATTAATATATTTGGTAAGACTCCAAAGCACCAAATTGAAGTTTACTTTCAGATTAGGACATTTAATTCTCAAGGAAGCTGAAATGGGTGTTCATTGTATTGGAATCTCTTCAAATTAAATTGTTGAAATTACATATTTGGTCATAGTAGAATTACTACAAATGGTAAGAATGGTAAGTATGATAGTACTGCCAATTACAAAAACTTAGTACAGTAATGCTGCGGAGATGTGGGTACTTGAGGTTGTTGCTTCTTAATAGCAAATGTGTCTACAGGTCTTGAATTATTTTCTGGGGAAGTCTTGCATTTAATATGGAAGGATATTTATAAATAGTGATTAGTTTTGGGGAATTAGAAATTAGACGAAATCCAGTATTGAACCAAAAACCTCCTGTTGCAACATGGTTTGTGTGGTTTGTTCTACTAGTGGTGAACTTGGGGTTACATATACTTATTCCGTGTATAATCTATTTGTTTATATGCTTTTATGTACAAAGTTTCCTAGCACTTTTTTTTCATTCCCTCCAAATATTTAGAAGACGGAGATAACCTCAATTTAAATAAGAGTAACTAAATTACTTAAACAAACAAGTAAACCAAAATGTCTGCAGTAATTTGTATCAGCCGCAGAATCAGCACCTGATAAATTCCAATCCATGAGACTTATCTGACCGACCAAACCAAAACGCAGACGAAGACGTTGAACATTCTAATCTTGAGGTGAAAGGTAAAAACCCTAGAATAGTTGTCATATTAATCAATGATCTAGTTTAGAAAAGCGCCAAAGAGAATCCTAATAATAATACCGCTAGAGAGAGACGTTTTGTATTTGTAAATAGTCAGTCTTGAGTAAATAGTCAGTCTTGATTAGACTAAGCTAGACCTACCTTCTCGTCGTCCGTTTGGATTAAGTAATGTCGAGTTGGTTTTTTTTCAAATCTAGAGGAAGGATTTTGAATTTTTGTTGTTGAAATCGACATGGCTCTTCAATCAATCATTTCACCAATGTGTTATTAAAGGCATTTTCTTTGTTAAAAGAGAATTAAAGGATTTCACTTCTATCTTTATAATAACTGCGTTAAAACTACTTAATCAAAAAATTTCACTTCATGACATTGTGAATAGATAATGAATGTACTTATCATTGCGCTATAACCACTTAATTAAAGACATATCTTTATGTAAATCAAAGGTCCTTTGGTCGCGACTTCATTTGGGATTGTTTGAAGGATACAAAATGCTTGCAAGTACCTCTATTGACGTTCAGAATACTAGGCAACAATCACATTGAGTTAACGTTCAGAAACTAGGAAGCTGCTTAAATATCGATGAAGATTGCTAATTGTTCCTATAACATCTTAGTGATGCACCAATACCACATCCAAAAATTGGAAAAATCCAAAACAAGAATCATATCCAACAGCTTACTTTTCTTCCAAGTTCCATATAAATCCAAGATCAACAACAAAGAAATTAAAAAAAAATGAATAGCACCAAAATCACCCCTACTGTACAATATGGCTTTTTTCTTTTTTCTTACAACATCAAAATTATCAAGCTGAATTAACCATTATTCATCTTGGCCTTAATCTTTTAAACTTAGCAGATGACACAGGCATTGGGATCCTCCTCCACACTTCTCACATAATAATGCGTACTCATGGGAGGGTTGTATGCATTGTAGGCCTTTATAAGCTCAGCCAGTTCATCCTTTGGATCTTTCTTCTTCTCCTCTCCCTTTTTGGGTTCCTCCTTTTCCTCTTTCGCCGGTCCTACCGACACTATCTCAGTGCGGCATAGCTTCCTCAATTTGCTCACCAAGTCTACCGGATCTATGTCCCCGGTCACTGTCAGCTTCTTATCCTTCATGTCCATCGAGATCGAATCTAGCCCTGACAAAAAAGGTTCAATTATTGCGGCCATCACATAACTAACAAGCTACACCAGCTAAGAGAAGCACTACAGAGTCATATGAGCAAGACTGGTATATACCTTCGAGCCCTGAGACTGCCCTCATAGCTTTCTTCTTCGACCTATCGTCGTGTAAGTCCAGCTTCAACACAACTTTCTGCCATGAAGCAGTAAGAAAAACTATTAGAACATATGATCAAACATTTTGAAGCTTACACAGATCAAAGATTAAACCCGGCTGAGCTTAGAACTTCAAGAAACAAGTGAAATTTCAGAATCCTGATGATACAAATACATATTGTATCTGACCAATCCTTATAAATTAAGCACATATATAGAGCAAAGATTAAAACCCGTAATTAACTTGAACAAGTGACTGTATATATTATGAATCACAGATTTTTCATCTAGTTTTCAGAAAACTGATCAGAACTCTACCCAGAGACACCCATGATCAATTGAAATCTATGTATTTAAGTAGGAAACGATAAACATATATAGCTAGTGAAGAAAGATCTTTAGATCAGAGTATAAAACATCTCTAAGCTATTACGTACCTTCATATTCAGTTGATTTGAAAGATCTGAAAAACCAGAAGTATTATAGTGAAGCTGCTAAATTTGGTGACGGAGAGAGATGGTCAAGTGAATGGAGTGGCGAGATACCAATATATACTAGAACTCTAGAAGAGTCAACCTTTGAGTCAGTCTTCGGTCAATATACTCATGTGCTCCATGGAAAAATAAAATAATTTTTAGTTATTGGTACACTATTTTATGTGTTTTCACACTCGAAACGACGTCGCATTTGAGGCCTTCCGGGTAAAACGACAACGTATTAAAGCTTGTGGCCTTTTGAAAATTCAAAGGCAATCATCGTGGCATGGTGTGCTGCTTCCAGAAACAGCAAGGGTTGCGAGTCTACCACGTCGTTCGGACCTCTGTCAACAAATCAAAGACGAAATCTCTCCTTCAGTTCCTTCCTCGGCCACCACGCTTCCAATATCTGGCCCCGTGAAAACAATATCTGGCCCTTTAACTATCTACCATGTGGAGCGAGCTAGACAGCATTGGTCCATATATTTCTAAGCCCTATGAATTTAACTATCTACCTTCCAATGGTCCGCAAGTTGAAGGTAGATTTATCGAAGTCTTTTGTCATGAAAGACTTAGGTCTAACTAAGTAGATTTTGGACAAGAAGATTACCCGTGACAAGAAGACGAATAAATTATGGTTGTCACATGAGATGTATGTTGAACAAGTGTTCAGTTCAACATGAAAGGAGCCAAGACAGTGAGCTCACCTGTAGGTAATAATTTCAAGTTAAGCAAATTGTTATGTCCAACTACACAAGAAGAGAAAGACAAGATCACATGTATCTCTTATGCATCAACTGTTGGTAGTCTTATGTATGTTATGGTATGCACTCGTCCATATATTGCTCATGCAGTTGATATTGTTAGTAGATATTTATCTAATCCTGACAGTGAACATTAAGAGGCTGTTAAGTGGATACTCAAGTATTTTAGGGGTATCTCAAAGTTATGCTTGTCTTTTGATGGTTCTGAACTCGTTTTGGAGGGTTTTACAGATGCAGATTTAAATGGGGACCTTGATAACAAAAAATCCACTTCTGGTTACTTATATATTTTACAGGGGATATGTGTCATGACAGTCCAAGTTACAAAAGTGTGTTGTCTTATCAACTACTGAGGCTGAGTACATAGCGGCGAATGAAGTAGACAATGAAATGATATGGCTGCAAAGGTTCATTCGCGAGTTGGGTGTGAAGCAAGAAATACATGTGGTACATTGCGATAGTTAACGTGTTATTTATTTAAGTAAAAATTCAGTTTATCATCCTCGCACCAAGCATATCATTCTTCGCTACTATTGAATAAGAGATGTAGTGTCGAAAAAGCTTTTGCAGTTGAGGAAAATTCACACCAACAAGGATACTTCTGATATGATGACTAAAGTTGTGCCGCAACAGTATTTGGAGTATTTCAACAAGCCCGCTGGGATAGAATTCAAGTAGAAGTTTAGCCTCGTGTACCCCAGGTTAGTCTGGAGGGGAGATTGTTATAATATTCAAACCAATAACTTACACTAACTTATGACAAAAATGTTAAATGTTCATGAGTTAATACAAGGTATTAAGTCGTCGGCTACAATGTATTAAGGCTTAAGTTATACAAAGAAAGTAAATGTTTTTTTAGCGTTATGGTGTCATGAGTTACATGAAGCACCATTATGAGAGAACACTAATGAAGGTTAATTCTTAAGCCTATAAAATGAGAGGTCATTTGCTCATTCCATCATCTCATCTATCTCAGGCATCTTCATCTAAGTAAAGAGTGAAGAGTGTCAACTCTAAGTTGAGAGTACAATGTAGTTGGTAGAAAAACAAGTGTGAGCGAGTGTTTCCTTCAAGTGGTGTTCTTGAAGTTGTATATCTCTTGTGTTCCGTGAAAGTTTGTTGTTGTTGCCCCACAGACGTAGACACATTGCCGAACCACGTTATATCTAGTGGTCACTTTCCTCTATCCTTATATATTTGCATATTTATCTTTTGTGGTGTTTGAGGTTGTCACTTTCATTGTATTATTTTTCTAACAGAGGCCCTCATTCATGACATCACTAGCTCATCAGAAGCAGCTTTCAAGGTTGAAACAGAAGAGTACGTGGTTGCTGGTTCTATTAGAACGTAACGTGATCAATTTGATCCAAAGAAATGTATATGGATTCATCGATCACTATCTAATTACTCGTTGGAATTGGTTGATCATCTCCCAAGTGTGTACATGTTCTTGTTCTTTTTGCGAATATTTTCATGTCATATATCATATATAGAGCAATCTTCATTACTGCTGAGAATTTCAACTAAATGAGTCTAAATCTAAACAGATACTATGAAAGGAAGGTAATCACTTCACTAATTCCGTGCATCAATCAATGAATCCAGAAGAGCAAATGGAGAAAATAGTGGATCTCTACAATCAGATCAGATAAACTAAGGGATCTGATTGTGTGATTAGATGATATGATTATGACATTAGTTGATTACATATTATGACTTTCCTAGTATAGTTTCCATTCTGCCTGTATATACGCAGAACCTTTTGTAACCATTAGTCATACGAATGAAGACTGAATTACATCATTCTTACCTTGTTTTCAGATACATGGATGCATCACAACGGTTTTCGGCTTAACTTAGCGAGTAGCTTCTTGCAGGTTTACGTCCACTGTGTTGTCTTAGCTTCTCATACGACTTTCTTGATGCCTGTCAAGAATTCAAATTTTGAGTACTTATTATGAAGTTTAAGGCAGTCTGTGTAGCATGTATACTTACTCGATGTGAGGATGGCGAGGCACGAATATGGCCTGCAAATGGTGCAGCTTGTGTAGAATTAGTATTGAGTAATGATTTAGCAGGGGAAGGATACAAAGCAGGTCTTGTGATGAGGATAGGAGGTGGTTGAATGTATGCAGAATTGATGGGAGACCGGAGTATGGGACTGTTGTATGTCGAAGACAAGGGAGAGGCCTCTGGAGTTCTCCAATAAATTTGAGATAGAGACATAGTTCTATGTGATTTTGAGGGTGATGATCGTCTTGAAGGCAGCAGGTTGATTTTGATTCTGAAATAGATTAAGAGAAAACAAGCCAAGTCAATATCGAATGGTAATGTATCGACACAAAGCGTGCAGTGTGAAGTTCACAGAACAGAAAAAACTGGTTATACTTGTTATGCACATCCACATACTCATCTGTTTCATCCAGTATGTCTTCCTACAAGACAGAATGTAACAAATACAGTAAACATCTCAATGTCAAACCAGGCTTCATACTATAGTTACTTAATTAGTACCTGTAGCAGTTCCTCCATAACATCCTCCATTGTTATGATTCCGATTACCTCTTCATCCAAGTGACTTTGAATAGATCCTACACTTTCATTCGATACATTTCCACCGCCCTCCTTATGGCGCTTGTAATGTGTTTGTGTAAGATCTTCATCTTGCTCCATGATGACATGCTCGGATAGTGGAGTGCTGTATTCAGTACTTCCACTCGAATACACAGACGATATGTCTATGGTGTTACTCAGATGCTCTTTCCCATTGATCGGAGAATTTAAACCTGTAATGGAGAGTAACAGGTCTATGATGAAAAATCTCAAAAAAAAAACTTAATTTTTACTATTCAAATCCTGAAGGCAATACCTTTGCTCTCTGTTCGTATTGAATCTATTCTTGAAATCCTAGCATCTATTTCCCTTTGTCCATTAACATCCTTATTCCTCACCACAGCAGCCATATGACTGTGGCCTTTCCGAAACTGATTCAGTATATCATATAAAGGCCAGTTGCTATAAACCCTGTTGCATAGTAGAGTATAAACAGTTATCACATAGTAGAGACTATAAGCAGTTATGCCAAGTGATGGAATGTTTCATCAGGGTGGTAATTTGGAGGACACTACTTGTTTATGCTAGCTGCTATACCCTTTTAGCCATGCTGAATGGAATAAGTGAATACTAATACATCTTACATACCTTGGAATTCTTCTGATTGTCATGTACTTAACTGGGGTTTCATCTTCAGGGCGACAGAATATCAAATTCTTTGCCTAATTCCAACAGAACAAGTAATAGTTACATGAAGCCAAAAGGTTTCCTTAGAAAGAACATACTAAACAATGAAGCCGGCGTCTTTACAAGGAAAGACTTGGTCAAAAATTAATGTACAAGCAAAGTTTCTGAACTGTTTACCAAAATGAGGCCAATGATGTTGCTTGGGTTTCCTGCATAGATTGGTACACGACTGTGACCTCTGCTCATGATTGAACCTAGTGTATCCCTAAGCAGATAAAAAGAAGATATAGCATTGAAGTAGAATTACATAAGTTTATATAATGTTCAGAATTGATTGATAAATATCTACATGTCAAGTTTGGAGTTTATGTCAAGGGAAAATGTTTCTGATATTGGAGTCATTGCATCTTCAGCAATCTTCTGCGTCAAATCCAAAGCGCCACCAATAATCGTAGTTTCATGATGTGATAACTCTCCACCTTTCCCTGCCTAAGGATGAACAATAGGGTGCTTTATGAACTACCACAGAAGATATGAAACTGAAAAGCAATTACATTTTAGTTAGAAACAAACTTCATTTGCATGCATATCCACCAATGTTTTTAGCTCTGCTCGTCTTAGGAGCGCAGAATGTTCTTTTCCAAGGAGGCAATCCAACAGCTGTGCCATGTTCAAAATTGTTAATAAACAGAAAACTCAAAACTTAGTGCTTCATCCTGATATTGTGAAATCCAAGGTATACCATGTGTATTACCTTACTGAAAGGGTATGCTATGGGGAAAAAGACCACCAGAAGTAATCGTACCAAATAAGACCCTTTTGCGCCGAGACTTAGTCCATATCGAGAACACACAGCTTGAGGAATGATCTAAGAGAAAAGATGGAGGTAAGATGATAATGATGTACATAAAGCATCTAAGCTACATTATGACCAAAACCAAACTAGAACTTCAGTGGAAAAAAGCTTACCTCTGTAACTGCAACTACAAGCGTGCCGGACACAAGAATTGCAGCCCAAACTGGGAGAATTGAGTCCACAAAAATGGGTAGTGCCTTGCAGACAGAACATACAACATCACATTCTATCAATTTAGTTGGAATATGTACTCAAATTATGCGTGTATGCATCAGCATACCTCCATTGCCAATGATTTGCCTATGAGGAGAGTACATAACAGTAGATGCTCATTCTTAACAAGAGGCAGAATTGTTGCTGTAAAATTATACAAAAATGAAGCATCAGATGTAGAGAATTGAAGGAACTAGTACCTATAGTATGTAATAAAATTTGATTATCAACCTGCATTCTTCTGGTCTTTGGGTTGGCCGGACTTAATGAGAACCTCAAGATCAACTTTGCTGAAGGACAAGAGTCCTAATGCAAGGCCTGATGCAATACCAGCAAGTGAAACAAGGATCAAACTAATCACTATAAACAGCCAGAAATGAACCTGGCAACACGGCACATCATCCACTCTCATTGTAACTGATGTTTGATGAAATGTGCAACTCTGTGGAAAGAAAAGGAATGTAACAACACACTAGCTAAAATTGGATTGATAAAACAAAGGGTTGGCTTGCTACTTGGGTTTATACACAACAGCTCATAATACTAACAAATAGCATAGTGTTTCGAGTTTTGGACAAAGACAAATATGAAGATAGCTACAAGTCTAGTGTCAAAATCCAAGTCGACCCGAGTGCCGAACCCCTTCATTCTTTATAGATTCCAGGAAAAAAGAAGAATATAATATTAACAGTCCAACAATTGAATGGTCTTGAACATTCAAAGTTTAACTTCAAATATATAGAACAAATGGAAAGAAAGGGAAAGAACAAAGTACAAGTCATCAGAAAATTCAAGTGATTATGACTTGTGAGAGGCTTTTGGTTGTAGTATTGACACCCAAATACAAATTGTTTTAGTGCAACAGCAATGTACCTGCCGAGGTAGGAAGATGCTGAGCTAAATGAGCCAGAAACACGTCTTCAACACACCTTAATTCAGGAAAGCCCGCATCGGGTAACCCCTGACATGCATGAAGGAACACAGAAGCAAAAGATTCCACAATTCAGCTAAAATAGTATAATGAACAATGATTTGCAACTCTTGCATGGTTACCTGAGGAGGATAGCTCCAGTTGACAAGACAGTTGTCACTCAAGTTCATAAAACATGTCAAAACCATTGTAACTTTCACAGATCATCATGTAGGTTCATATGTTTGGTATTGAAGAGACGTCATTAGACTACAGCCGATTGAGACCTATTTCTACAAAATGCCATACGTGAGATAGTCCAAGCATTCATGCAATGCTGTCATAGAGAGTGAAAACATTTCAGTGTGTTATCAGTTGATAGCTATCTGCACATATCAGTGATATCACATACATATATATTTACCAAAAGATGTCAAGCTCTCCCCTGAATGGTGATGACTTGATAGAACAACAACTCGGATCCATCCATTCGCAATCAGCAAGATAATGATATGTACTGATTGAGATGTATTTCAACGCAAATGGCATAGATTAACCGATCGATAGTCCAAGCATGCAATGCAGTTGCTAGCTAACACCAGAAAATGCAATATGCAGAGTAGAATTGGTGTCATCGCTCTAATCAGCTGAAGCTATCTGCGCAGATCATAGCCACACACACACACGTCAACTAATTAAATTTGTTTGGAGGCTACTATACAGGCTCGATAGTAACCTGTAAGGTTTAAATTCTAGCATGGTTACACTAGCTAGCACCTCCATTTGGAAGATGCTTATGGAGCTTCTCTGCAGGGCAAGTGATCACTGACCACCATTAAAATTGCAAAAAATAACAATTGAACCTGACGTGAATCGAACACGCAACCTTCTGATCTGGAGTCAGACGCGCTACCATTGCGCCACAGATCCAACTGACAACTCTTCGCTATAGATTATTAATTAAAGTCAATGATTCCTCATCCAATTATAATAATAATAAATAAAATGCTAAATATAAATATGGTACTATAGAATATACTCATTATAGAACGCGCCCAAAACGATGAGTTGGTTTGTTGTGTTCAAAAGCAGCTTTGGTTAGAATGAATACTGTAAATAAATCTTCATCTGTTTACAACTTTGATTTTTGATACATTGAAATAAATGCATCTGGTTAGAGCACCAGAATTTGAAATTTGTGAGCATAAATCATGTGAATGACTTGCTCGTACTCATGAATAATTTTTAGCCTTGAGCATAGTCCGTTCCAAAAGACTTTAATCGTTCATTACGATCTAAATAACAAAGAATTATAGAGATTCATACATGAGGTAAACGCACCCTCTGACCGTAAAACAAATCAGATAAAAGGACATAAGCATGACCCATCACTACGTGTGCAGAGAAAACAGAACTATCATATTTTCTATTATTTTATTTAAAACTTTATCGTGAACTTAATAAGAGAAAACTGTTATTATGGTTTCTACAATTGAGGAGTTACTTTATTATCCTTTCTGATTAAAATACATAGGATATCACATATATCTCTTTCAAAAGTTTTTGAAACATAAATAAACTCACTTGAGTTATTGTTAAACAAATAAGGACAATCTTTTCTTTATCTTCCATGTGTCATGGTTTAATTTACCAAACTAACCCTACACTAATTAAATATGTTTTTAGAAGTCTATAAAATAACACGTTTCAATAACTTTGTGTAGTAGCAGTTAATTCCAGTAGAAGTAGTAACAGAGGTTAACATCCCAATAAAAGTAATATAGGGGTTAACATCCCAATTAAAGTAGTAGCAGGGTTAACATCCTAATTAAAGTAGTAGCAGGGTTAACATCCCAATTAAAGTAGCAGCAGAAGTTAACATCTCAATTAAAGTAGTAGCAGAGGTTAACATCCTCTTAGTGTTTCGACAATCCTTTAGTTATGCTACTACTTGCATTTTTATTCGTTAATTCTGCTATTGCATTCTTACTGCCCAATTCAGCTAGTGCCTATTGAAGGTCATTTTATGTTATTGCATCCTCCAACTGCATTCTTCCGGTTATGCAGTTATGCTACTGCTTGTATACTGCTACATTAAATATGTATTGATACTACTGCCAATAACAAAACAACCAATATTACTACTACTACTACTATCGTCGTCGAATCTTGTGCTACTGGACTCGTCATCGAATCTTATGCAACTGCACTCGTCGTCAAACCATCTATTAGTAACAACTACTGCATTCACTAAACAGTTAGCTCCTACTAAACTTCTAGTAAATGTAGTAACAGTTTTTTAGTGGTTCAGCTAGTGTAGTAGCAGCTTCATTAATAAGTGCAGCAGCAGGTTTTCAGTGGTTCATCTAATGTAGTAGCACTTATTTTTAGTACGTGCACTACACTTTCAGTAGATGTAGTAGCAGGCTTATAGTTGTTCAGCTGGTGTAGTAGCAGCGTCATTAAGTGCAGTTGCAGGTTTTTAGTGGCTCATCTAATATAGTAACATTTATTTTCAATATATGCAGTAGCATGTTTTTATTTTCAATACTACATGACAATTAAACATTAAGTAGGACGACATCAAATGAGTTACCCAATTAACAAATTAGTATAATATCGCTATATATGTGAGAACAAATCATACAACAAACCACTATGATATACAAACTAAACGTATAAAATTAACCGAGCTTATTCAGTGCTGCTACTACGCTTTTACTCATCCAGTGTTGTTATACTGCTAGCCAAGTTAAGTTATGTTACTGCAATACTTCTCAACTTTTGGTACTGCACTTGTAGCAAGTTCTGCTACTGTACCTTTTATTTTCAACTTCAGCTCTTATACCATTCTTTCTCAACTTCTGCTAATGCACTCATCATTTTGCCTCAACCACAAGTCATTCAATTTGTCAGCAATATTGCAAGACAACCTCTGTCTCATTACATCATTTCTAATTCAAAACCCCTAATTTCTCAATTAATCTTCATAATAGAACCTTAGATCAATCGAACCTCAAGTCGGCTTCGTGACCCCGAATTGCTTCACGACCACCGCCTACAACGACGTCAGCGTGACACTCAATTCATCCAAACTCACCATCACAACATCTATATTCAAAAGAAAAATCAATCTGTATCTTTTGAATGATCAAACAAACCAATATTTGAAGAGCCTAAATTGCTTTGGAAATGGAGATCTCGAGGAGATCTAGAATTCAAAATTAATCTGTCTCTTTCTAATTCACCCACAACCATACGAGAGAGAGAAATGGAGAGAGAGAGAGAAAAAAATATAATAAATTGAAAAATAAAATAAAAAAAAATTGTTTGTAACAAAAAAAATAAAAGTTTTAAATTCTAGTGGCAGTCTCGTAATTATTGTTCAAAAATAATATTTTTTGTCATTTGATAAAAGCAAGTGAATCAAATTCAGTGGCAGCATTGTAATTATTGTTAAAAAATAGTATTTTCATCATTTTATAAAAACAAGTGGATCTAAATCTGTTTTATATTAGTTTAGGCTTGAGCTGTTTGTCCTTATTTGTTTAAATCTTTTTAATGGTGCATTTTTTGTGTTTGATATAGTTTATAGTAGTAGGTTGTTATTCTCTAAAATATAATTAATAAATCAAAGGTAATGAAAGAAATTTTGCTTTGGAGTCCCATCAGGCAAATATGTTATGAGATATTATAATGTAGAATAAAATACAAAACTGGTGGGTAAATGGCAATTCTGTAATTAAGTGTAAATAGAACCAAAACTTCCAAATTCTCGCCCTAATATTTAACCTAAAACAAAATTCCAGTGTAAAATTGTTTGTTATGACTTTTCCTGGTTGCAGTAGGAGAAGGCCATCGAGCAGCACGTGCGCCGTCCGTGTTCTTAATTAAGTAGTCGTTGGAGGCGAATTAGGTTAATTAGTTGTGTTTTGTTTTGTAAACCCAGTATTTGATCCGTTGCCATGTGGCACGATCACGAGGGGAGAATATCTGTATTTGAGGCAATCTGTTCTTGTCTGAATGCAGAGAATTATCGTTTGTTTTCTTCTTCTTTGTTTTCTTTCGTTTCTGCATTTTCCTTTCTGCAACTGCCACCCTATTATCTGGTATCAGAGCCTCTGCTCTAGGTATTATGGCCAAAAATAGGGCGCTGCAAGAGACCGGTCAGACTGTTTCTGTTTCACAAGATGGAGATCTTGCAGCTTTTGAATCGGAATTGGTTAACCACCGTGAACACACGGAGGTCCAGATTAGAGAAATCCGAGAGTCTCTAAACGCCTTTCGAGCTAAAATTATGGCTAAGTTTCGAGCTTTGAGAGAGGTATCACTGCCTCAAACCAGTCAAGCTAGCTCTACTCCTCTCAAGTTTGGGTCAATCCCTTTGAGTGGTGATGGCACCGCCTTGGCCGTCTTAAATGACCCTGCTGCTTCTTTACAGGCCTTGGCAAGCTCAGCTTCGAGTTCTAAGGGATTAGACTTGGAAAAACCACCATTGTTACTGTCTGAACCCTTAATGCAGTTCAACACTAGCCTCCTCATAATCACCAATCATTATGGGGTAGTGATGAACACCCTCATTATTTCATCAACCATTGATGGCCTGTAAGGGAGAAAGGAAAGGAGTCATGTATGGAAAGTGAGGTTTTCTTTGAGAAGGGACAACCAAGTGGGTTAAAACCTCAGGGGGTGGGTAATGCTGGTTTGTCTGTAAGTCACGCTTATCAGTACACCAACTTTGGCCCCCCACCATCTTTGTATGCTCCATATCAACCCACTCTTGCTCCTCCTACTGGTTTGTTACAGCCTAATTTTGCTCCATCAGTTAGTTTTGCTCAACCTCCTTGGTTTCATCAAGTTTCATTCCATCAAACCCACTGTCCCAAATTTTGCCCCATATTCATTTACTCCTAACCACTCACATACCCTCTCAGCTCAGAGTTGTATTCCAGAATCTATGACCTATACACCAAATGATTGCTATATACCTCAGCTTGTGCTCATTCAAGCGTCCACCACTACATGCCAGTCTTACTTTCCTCATCAGTTAGGGACCTATGCTAATTTTGACCCTAGCTTACCTACTGTGAGGCAGATGAAGTTAGAATTCACTCCATTCAGTGGTGGGGACCCTGTTGAATGGATTAATAGGGCTGAACAGATTTTTGAGTTCTATCAGGTGCCAGAGTAGAGAAAGCCAACCTTGGCAACTCTGCACATAACAGATAAGACATCAGATAGATGGAATAATTTCAAATATGAATTTTCCAATTCTTGGGTAGGCCTGGTTGAATTGTTGATGAGAGAATTCAGTGATTTTCACATGAGAGACTATCAATCTGTAGTGGCTAGGATGAACCAGACATGGTCTGTTGAACAATACATGGAGGAGTTCACCAAAGTGTCAAGGAGAACTTCTGGTTACTCTCCACATAATTTATTGTCATTTTTTGTTGAAGGATTAAAGGATGGCATTCGTACAAATGTGAGGGTGATGAAGCCGAGAACCATGTACGAAGCGTGTGAGTTGGCCAAGTTGTTTGAGGAGAAAGAGAGGCTAACAAGGAACCAGTATAGGCTGGGTTTGGGAGAGCTTATAAGCTCCTTTACTTTTAAGCACCAAAGGTTTTGGTGTTTGGTAAGTCAAAAAATAAGCTACTTTTTAAAAAAGTATAAAGTGTTTTGAGTGAAAAAGGAGAAGCTGCAAACACCCACCTTCAGCTTATAAGTTAAAAGTCAGCTTATATCTTATAAGCCCAGCTGCACCAAACCTAGCCATAGGGCACCCCCACCGGTTAGAGCTGTGGCACCACCTGTTAGACAGATGCAACAAAGGGGTTACCAACCTATGAGAGCCCCAGTACCTCAGGGAGTTAATGGAGCAGCTGCCAACGAAAGGCTTACTCATGCTGAATATCAAGAGAGAAGGGCAAGGAATCAATGCTTTTTCTGTGATAAGTTATTCAGACCAGACCATAATTGTAGAAGAAGGCAACCTTTGATGGTTATAAAGGCTGTCCAAGATGACTTGAGAGAAGAGGAGTCTATACTTCAGATGGTTGATGCTACTGTAGACCAGAATGAAACTGTGGAAAATAAAGATGTGGTACAACTAAATGCCCTTGGAGATGAAACCACTAGTACCATGCAATTGAAAGGGAATTGTGGTAGGAAGACAATACATATTTTGATCGACTCTAGTGCTCCACATAGTTTTATGCATCCTACTTTATTGCGAAACATGAAGGCTAGGGGACAATCCATCAAGCCTATCATGGTACGAATAGCAAGTGGGAAGATGCTTGTGACAACTAAGGTAACTACTTTGGAGCTGGACATACAAGGACACAGCTTCACTTTTCAGTACTTTATGTTGCATATATCTGGAAGTGAGTTAATTCAGGGACAAATTGGTTGAGAACCTTGGGAGACATAGTGTAGAATTTTGAGCATATGACTATGAAGTTCTTGAGGGAAGGAGGGCATCAAGTGCTGCAGGGGGAAACAGAAACTAAGACTTTTGTGGTTGGCTGCAAGGCTATGTGTAAAATTCTGAAGAAAGAGAAAGAAGCAGTATTGGTACAAATGGTGCAGCCACAACCATCTAACTCGTTGGTGCCTAATGAGATCCAGCCCCTGTTACTAAAGTATGCCACACTGTTTGAACCTTCTACTCAGCTGCCACCAAAGAGGGCGCAGGATCATGCAATTGAGCTGTTACCTCAGACCTTTCCCATCAATGTTAGGCCCTACAAGTACCCTCATTTTCAGAAAGGGGAAATTGAAAGTATTGTGCAAGAAATGTTGGCCAATGGGGTTATTAGACCTAGTGTCAGCCCTTACTCATCACCAGTCCTATTGGTTAAGAAGAAGGATGACACCTGGAGACTCTGCATTGACTACCGGTCCTTGAATGCTGTTACTGTTAAAGACAAATATCTAATTCCAGTAGTTGATGAACTCCTGGATGAAATACATGGAGCTCAAGTATTCACTAAAGTGGACCTAAAGTCAAGTTATCATCAGATTAGGATGAAGGAGCAAGACGTTGAGAAAACAACATTTATAACCCATTATGGTCATTATGAGTTTTTAGTGATGACTTTTGGCCTCATCAATGCCCCTGTCATTTTCCAATTCAACATGAATGAAATCTTAAGACCCCTGTTGAGGAAATGAGTGCTATTCTTCTTTGATGATATTCTAATTTACAGTTCATCCATGAGTCAGTATTTACAGGTTTTGGAACAGGTCTTTCAGCTATTCAAGCAGCATTCATTAAAGATCAAGGCCAGTAAGTGCAGTTTTGGAGTCAAACAAGTGGAGTATTTAAGCTATGTGATTATTTGGCCTGAGTCCGGCCCGGTGGTAGTATGACGGGCCGGGTTTTATCCTTAAAAAATCAAAACCCGGGTAAAGCCTGACTCGGAAGAGTTATTTACAGGGCCCGGTAAAGCCCAGACCGGTACCAATCGGGCAGAGTTCGCCTAGATTTCAGGTCTGAAACAATAATTTAGTGTTATTTGGTCATGTTCTAGTGTCCTTATACCTATTATATAGGTCTTAGACCACTTACGAAAGTCAATTAGATAATAACACCTAAGATCTCAAATTTTCAGACATTTTTTATTTAAAAATATGAAGACCCAAAAAAAACCCACCCACTTATCACGTAACAACACATAAACCAGCGCTAGGTTAATTCGCTCCGATCGGGTTCTTTTTCTTCTTCAGACTTTTTGCCCAGCCCTAGGTTAATTAGCTGTGTTTTGTAAATCCAGTATTTGATCCGTCGCCATGTGGCACGATGACGAGGGGAGAATATCTGTATTTGAGGCAATCCGTTCTTGTCTGAATGCAGAGAATTATCGTTTGTTTTCTTCTTCTTTGTTTCCTTTCGTTTCTGCATTTTCGTTTCTGCAACTGCCACCCTATTATTGTTGAGCTTGAAAATCAAGACGACGGTGAAGAAGTGTCCATGGACGACGTTGATCGCTTGTTCGAGTGCTTCAAGTGCGGCATCTCTCCTCCACGTAAGCTCTCTTTTTCTCTCTCATCTTCTTTCAATTTGGTAGAATTAGGGGTTTGAAAATTCAAGGACTTGGATTTGGGGATTTGCATATTGCTGATTAAGACTTGGGTATTGAGATTACTATGAGTAATTGGGCTCATTTCTGATATGGGTTTGGCTTTGATTGTTGAAATTTCCGGAAAGTTGCAATCTTTACTTGTTGTTTCAGAATCTGCTTTGAGAGAGAGAAAGAGAATCAAGAGCAAATCGAATCAGAGGAGTAAAGCCCAGGAAGTTGCTTCTCCGTTATCGCCAGAGCGAATAAAGAAGATTGCATCAGATTTACAGCTTTCTGCTGAAAAAGTATGTAACACTGAAGTTGATTCATTTCATGGTTTAATGGTGGTTGATTATGGATAGTAATTGGGGATTACGCGATTCAATTGGAAACTTAATCGGACATTAAACTATGCTGCATTAGTTCAGTGGTAATTGTATGCATTTAATTCAAAGAATTCATGTTTTAGTTAATTGAGTAGGAAATGTTTGAGTGTTCTTACTGCATGGAGTCCTTTCTTCTGTCTTCAGGGTGGTTCTTCAACAGTTGAATCGAAAAGCTTTAGTCGTACGAAGCAGTTATCTCCGGTTGTGTTTTACGGGTCTCCAAATGGTGTCCCTCCAAAGCAACCATCAAGGTTGTTGCTGCGAGTGTTGCGTGAGATACGTGTTGATCTCACAGCACAAAAGCAATTGAGTTCAAGGTACATGTTAAGTTGTTTCTTCCAGCACGAAACATGTTTTTCTTCTGGCTTTTGCAGTTTGAGTTGACCCATGGTTTTAGTTTGTTTAGGAAGGAAGTATGGGCTACATTTCCAAGGCAGGAGGAAGCAATGAAGTTTGCCAAACGGCACGAAAATGTTCATGTTTTTAGTTATCAAGATCACTTTAGTGGACAAAGAAGGTTCCTTGTTTCAAGTTATGATGAGTTCTGGAGAAGGTTTGCCTTTCTATGTTCTTCTACCGATATATAATCTTGATCGTATTCTCTCTTTGATGTATCTGTACGGTTTTTCTTTGATTTCAGATACAAAATCATGGATTCCAAGTTTCGTCACCATTACGAAGTCATTCAGGAGGTGAAAATTTCTTTCTTTTTCAGTAATAGGAAGAAAGTATGATTATCATATTCATCAACATGAGATAATTATTAGGATGTGATTCATAAAATTTTGTATGCATTGTTGTCAGGGTTTACCATGCCACCTTTATTTTGACCTGGAGTTCAATAAGAAAGACAATACAGACAGAAATGGAGATGAAATGGTTGATCTGTTAATATCAGTTGTTTTTGAAGCGTTACTTGAAAAGTATTCTATTCAAGGGAACATGGAGTGGATAGTGGAGCTTGATTCCTCTACTGAAGGTACAAGGCATGATTATCACTTGGCTGGTGTGATTGTGATTTGGATATTCGTGAAATTTAATTAAAGAAATTCTTTACTTAGGTGTTTGATTTCCATACTGCAACATAAACTTATGCTATATATTGCAATTAAGTTCATTATTTGTTTTGTTTTGAAACTCCTTGTTCTATTTGTGCCCCTGTGCAGCAAAGTTCTCTCGACATCTAATCATTCGGATCCAAAAGACTGCTTTTAAGGACAACTCACATGTAGGTGCATTTGTCACTGAGGTATGTGTTGGTGAAGATGACCGAAGTTTTGTGTTACTTCTCTCCATTAATGGATATTGAGGTCTGTAATTTATGATTATATTATGTTCATCATTTCTCATGCTTTCCTTATTTAATTTATATTTGCCAAGTTAAAATATAAACAGAGATTATAATTCTACATGATGTATAGCTTTCATTTCTAGTGATAGGTAGCTACTTCATTTACTACAGTTCTGTCGTTCACTTTTCCCCGTATAATACCATCTGTTGTCACTATATGATCTCATATTATCAGATATGCTCACGGATATCGAATGCAAAGGGAAGGGATAGAAGATTTGAGAAATTGTTTATTAGAAAAGATTCAAGCTCTGCAGATTTGGAGCTTAGTCACCTATTTGTGGACACTGCTGTGTATACAAGGAATCGTGTTTTTCGTTTAGCTCTATCATCAAAGGCAGGGAAAAATTCGGTGCTTCTACCTACTGGGCGCTTCAAAGCTAAGGACATGATGGTATGCTATCCACCTTTATAAGTGATGGTATCTGACACCTGGCCTTTTCTTACCAGTGTTTTGATAAGTGGTGCTTCTTTAACTATGGTATATCTCATGATCAAATTTTATGGATCCCAACTGCAGTCTGAAGAGGAGATGTTCATGGCGTCTTTGATCTGCAATTTGGATGCTGATTGTGAGAAGCTTCTAGTCTGCAAGTCTGATCTTGATTGTATAAAGACCCTGCATTTTGATACAGAGGTAATTTACAGTTTAGACATTCCATACTTTTTGGTTTCATTAAAATGCTGAACTTCTTGAGTCTTGACATTTAGTTAGTTTAAGCCTTTAATGACAATCTATAGTATTTTTCTTCTTTAAGTGGCAATACATCATATGACCAGATCTATTATTTCTTATGCAGGTAAACCCTAGTTTTGGAAAATCTTACAGTTGGCCCCAAGAATTTGCACTGAATGGTTGCACCAGTGATGCTTCAGCAATGTACTTCATGGGGAAATCTCCATTTCCAGCTTTAGATGCATTTGTGGAATTTGTTGCTACAATTGGAAATGTATCAGGTGCTACTTTGTATCTGGCTGTAGAAGTATTTGTTCTTCTTATATCCTCAAGTATATAACTTGCTGCAATTCTAGGTAAAATTCGCAGCTGGTACTGGTTCTCAGAGTTTGGACTCATGGTCTACAGCATGTCAAGAAACAGATACTGTGAGCGAATTGGCAGACAGCACAAAAGCAATCATGGTAAAGCCGTAAAGCCAATATGTTGTTGCATCATATCGCATCTCATACACTTCATAATTCAATTTCCTACTGGGTTTATCCTCTTCACACATGTGAAAAGTTTGCAACTGCATTTTGTCTAGCACTTCCCCCTCCCCACTCTTCCTTATAATGTAAGGCAACAAGCTAATACACTCGTTTATTCTGTTGGTTAGTGATATACATTGCTGACCTCAGAAGGGGTGTTTATTATCAGAAATGTCATGATCCTGATTGCAGAGGTGAAGAAAAGTTAATATCGTCTACAAGTTATCTACCTTTTTTTTCTCTTCATTCAACGAGTGAGTTGCTCCAACTTGCATTATGATGACAGGTTATCGTTCTCCATCGCGTCCAATTCCATGGAATATTGTCCGTGACCTGGTGCATGGATGTGAAAAAGATCATGAACGTATTCTTTTTGATGATGAGAACATGACAAGCAGTGGCGTTACAGATTCATGGTGGCTTGAAGCCATAAGAGTTGCAGATGAAGTTGAAAATAAGCAAAATTCATTAGTGCTCAGCAATCCGGTAGGACAAAATCTTCCATGTCATCATTTCATTAATAGTCCATTACTGCACGCACTTCCAATTTTCCCTTTTTGGCCAGGATTTTTTTTGTAATTGAGTTCCCCTGTTTCCTTCCACAAATAGGAAAACCTTGATCCAGAAGATGGACGATGACTGGTGGACTGCTGCTGCATCCCAAGTTGCACTAACAAACTATTAACTGATTCAAACTCCTATCTACTCCCCCCATAATCCTTCAAGCTATGGCCAGCGAATGATTCATTCGACCAAAAGACCGATTCTGCACTTCTGTAGCATTCTTCAGTTGAAGAGTCAAGCAACCGGCAAGGATTTGCATCTGTGGTACCGTAGTTATATTATGGGGAAGCAACAGTGTATATGTATGGTGATGCAGTATGAGGCTTTTGGGGTTAAGTAATCTTATGGAAACACAGTATGGTGATGCAGCAACGGGTTTTTTTGTCCATTCAATCTTTTACTCCCACACAGGTTGCTTAGTTGCTTATGAAGAATAAATGGTTCGCTAACTCCCACTTTTAAATCCATCTCTGTTTTTTTATGCTTGCTATTTCTTAAATTTAAAGGTTTAAACGTCGCAAACTCACAGTATGGTGAGCTCACCGCCTAATGTTTTTTGTTAGATTGAACGGAGTGTGGGTTTTCAAAGTTCGTATCGAGCTATAGCATCTTTTCCATAACCCTTGACATTCATCTAAACCTTTCATTTCATGCATCCTTGTTTTTTTTGTTTTTGAGAAAAAAAATAAACTACAACGAAGAGGTTCTAGGGTGACCAATACAAGAAGAATCCATAAAATGAGCCATCTAAGTTTGAAAAGAAAAATAAACTACAACGAAAAACCTCTAGGGCGACCAATACAAAAAGAATCCATAAGATGAATCATCTGAGTTTGAGGAGAAGTCCCATCAAACCAACACACGTAAAGAAAGAGTGACCGACTGAATCCAGAGCATTTGCAACAAGATTTGCCTCTTTATGTATGGGAGAAGGTGATACTGACAAAAGACTCGTTAAGAGCTAAAACATCTAGAACCAGGGACTTAAGTTGCCAAGGAATAACATAAGACTCTTAGACACAGCTGACGATTAGGAAAGTCTCCACCACTTAATGATGTTGGAGATTAATAACCTTCTAATATATCTGTTAGTAAGAAACAAAATTACAAAGAGATCTTGGCCCAGTTTAACAAAATGATCGACTACCATATTAAGCTTCTCTGTAGATATGAAATTTTTTGTTTTCTTTGCCAAAATACTGGGAGATGATATTTGATTATGAGCATTTTCACATCTCATTACCTATTGGCGTATTACTGTTGGTAAATGGTGACGTCTAAGATTGGTGCTTGCAGCTGCTATGTTACTTCGTAGATATGTGTATATATATATATATATATATGCACTTTTATGTTTTTAGCACCTTTTGATTTGTACAAGAGATGGGTATTCTCTTTTTTTAGCATTGTATTTTTGGTTTCGAACTATGTAATTTTTCTTTTTATTTAATTGAAATAAAATTCAGGCGTGGAGCTGAGTCACCCAACTAAGCTGAGTTTCAAACCCTTAAAAAATGTCTATAAAACTTGGAAGCCAGATACCGAGAGTTGTATGAACAGTAAGTAATGTAGTGGATGTGTTGGGTCCCACTACATAAATTTCATAATATAGAACCTTCAAGTCATGGGTTGGAACGCTAATGTCGGTTAATATGATTGCTGAATTATAAATATGATGTGGTGTTGGCTGTTTGAGTCTGTTGAGATATATATCCCATATCGAGAATATGAGACTTTGTCTGTGAGTTTATAAGAGTTTAGACTACTCTCTCTATTGTCAATTAGTTTTGGAGTTGAACCTCAAACTACTTTACCTTGATATCAGAGCGGGTCCACGTGTGAAGCTCAAAGACCACGACCACCCAATTTTTTATCCACGTGTTAGGCTTGAAGATTCGCCACACATGCGAAGATGTGTTTAGATATATATCCCACAGGTACCGAGTTGAATGAGGGCGATAAACTGATATAATGAGCGTCGAATCACTCGGATACACAAACGAGGACGTGTTTAGATATATATCCCACAGGTACCGAGTTGAATGAGGGCGATAAACTGATATAATTAGCGTCGGATGTTTGTTTGATGTCGTCGGTATCAATAATTTGTTGGTAAAATCATAATCTAATCTGAAATGAAAATGTATATATAAGTGCAACCAAGTCTTGGTCTCCACTCTTCTCTCTCCCAGAGCTCCCAACAATGGCTTCTTCCACTGCCAAAACAATCCCAGTCTTCATCACAACCGATTCCCTAAACTCAATCCTCACTCACCAAACCTTAATCAACCACTTGCACTCCTCCCTCCCCGCCGTCTCCTCCACCCTCTCCGCCCCACTCCGCCAAACCCACGCCGTCTCCTCCACATCCTCCCTCCTCCTCATGCCGTCCTGGTCCTCCCCTTCTCTCCCCTACATCGGCGTAAAACTCGTCACCTATTTTCCTCTCAACTCCGCCGTTAACCTCCCCGGAATCCACGGCAGCTACGTCCTCTTCAGCTCCACCTCCGGCCAAACCCTCGCCACCATGGACGGCACTGCTCTCACTCTCTACCGCACCGCCTGCGTCTCCGGATTAGCTTCCAGGATTTTGTCAAGAAATGACAGTGAGGTTTTGGTCATGATCGGAGCCGGCGCTCTGGCGCCGCATTTGATCAGGGCGCATATTGCGGCGAGGCCGGGGTTGAGGAGAGTGGTTATATGGAACAGGACGGAGGAGAAGGCGAGAGCATTGGCAGCGGAGATGAGGGGGAGCTTGGGATGTGAGGGGGTGGAGTTTGAGAGCAGTGGGTGGTTGGATGAGGCGGTGGGGATGGGGGACATTGTGAGCTGCGCTACCAATTCAGAGGTGGCGCTGGTGATGGGGGAGAGGCTGAAGGTGGGAGCTCATTTGGACTTGGTTGGCTCGTTCCATCATTCCATGAAGGAGTGCGATGATGAGGCTATAAGGAGGGGGAGAGTGTTTGTGGACAATGAGGCGGCACTGGTGGAGGCCGGGGAGCTGGTTGGAGCTTTCGAGAGGGGTGTGATTGAGAAGAGTGATGTGGGTGGGATGCTGGTGGAGTTGATTAGGGGAGAGAAGGCTGGGAGGAGAAGTGATGAGGAGATTACCGTGTTCAAGTCGGTTGGATCTGCAGTCGTGGACATTCTTGCTGCACAGCTGGTGTATGAAACTTACATGAAGCAGTGAGGTTAGTTCACTGGTGCACAGATTTGCGAGTTGTATGCATTGCCTAATCTGTAATGAAATGCTTGCTTTGTAGTTTATAGATTGGAAATGTACAATGCAGCATCCGTTTATGACAGGAACTTGGCAATAAGCTTCTATTATGTGCTAAGCAGTATGACAGTGTCTAATGTATAGCTGTACAATATTCTTTTTGAAGAAATAATGTAAAATGAAAGAGTCTGAACTGCCCCAAAAGAATATATTCTACCTAAAGACATTATTCCAGTTAATACAATGAATGATTGAATGGGGTCAAATCTAATTCCTACAAAGGTACATGGCTGATAAGCTATGTGGTAATTTTCAGGCCTAATCTAGCTGGGAATCATGCACTATATATACCTTAAAGCAATTTCAACTTCAGAGTTTATTTCTTTGACTTGCATTGCAGCAAGAGCAACAATTAGAAAACAAAATGTGTGGCCAGAGCCAAAATGATTGGAACAATGAATTTTCATTATCAGGAACACAAGTAAATGATACATGACCTGATTAACTAAAGAAAAGAAGTAATAGTACACAACTGGTCGGCTGTGCATGAAACTTCTTGGGGCTTCTTCCAACTGTTGCATCCAATTATGTCTGGCAACTGCTAGAAGCAAACCAGAACATGGAACCTGAGAATTCTGGAAGTGTTACCAAATTTTAACTTTGCTTTACTTTTTGTGGCTTGTGCTGCGTCCTCGGGAATAATAGATCATTAAGTTGTCTCTCAGCACTATACTCGGAAGTGGCCTGAAAAAATGCAGAATGGGCAAGCAAATACAATGTTACTTTCTCAGAAGTGCCAGATGAAGCAATCAAAGGCCTTGCTACTTTTTAAATTTTAACACACAATGCTAGTTGTATTTCGTGGATAATTCCCAACAAGACTCATGAACGAATCATGCAACTATATTTTCTTTGTGCCTAAGAGCTAGTTCAATAGTAAATGACTCTTGGAAGTTATAAAAAATGTGCTAAACTGCTCCAGAAGTTAGGTGTTGGACTTAAGACTAGAATTAGTGATAATTTTCAATTGTTTTTATCTACAAGTAAAACTATAAACCTTTGACTTCTTTTTCAAGGGACATGTAGAAAGTTGAAAAGATACACTAGTTTTGTGCACAGCTGCTAGTCTAAGAAGATAATTCATGGATGGATAATAGCAGACTCAAAATACAAGGTGACAAGATACAAATACAAAAGATTGACTGTAGTTTTCAGATAATTAGCATACCCGTGCATTTAGTGCAAATCGCAATGTCTGAACTTGTGTTCCTGAGCAAACCCTTAAATCAAATCCAAGGGAATCTATACCAATAAGTACTGCCTCCTGCATTAAATATCACCAACTTTAATTGATAGATTCCAGAAAATTGTGATGGTAACGGATTATAAGACTAATGTTGTTTTTTACACGTATCAACAGCAGTCAGCCTTTTCACTTGATATAAAAAGAAATTTAGGAGCAGATATGTTTTCAAATGCTTCAAAATTGTACACAGTTTTACTATGATCAACCACAAAAATAAGAAGAGTAAGATGAAAAAAAGCCGGAGAATTAATAAGCTAACAACTTTTTCCTTTTCTGGATTGGGGAAGGGTGTTGAACATAAATATATAACCAAGATCTATAACAACATTTCTGAAAATAAAAAACAAAAATTTGAAGGCTTGATTATCAAGTTTAAATATGTTACCTCAACTTGAATACCCTTCAGTCTCCAGCAGAGGGACTTGAGAGCTTGAGTAGTCTTTTCTCCACCGGCTTTCAGACGAGATATAATTTTAGCAGCTGAGTGTGCAATGGCATCAGGCTTAGCTTTTATGAAGTCTTCTACTTCAACAACACTCTGTGGAGAGAAGAAAGAAAGTACATCAATAGTACTGCAGAGCATCCAAATGTCCAATTTACCATCATTCAGTAACCATTAAAGATACCAAAAATCATTATACACACCTGATGTCCATGTGATGAAAACAACTGAATCTTAACAATCTCCAATTTGTAAAATGTAGTCCCATTCTTTGGTGTTTCACCCTTTTCATTGTCTGATTCCTCTGCCTGGATTGGACTGCCCTCTAAAGATCCTGATTTATGGCCATTGATCTTATCAGGCTCTTCTACAGTTCTTTCAACTTGTTCCACATCATCATTGAGCTCATGATTGGAGAGATGCTTTTTTATGACAGTATTTTCATCAATATATGCAGGTCTTAGAAGCCCCTGAATTGCCAAACTAGCTGGAGCTTGCTCTGCCCAATCTATAGGATCATCAGAAGCAACCTAAGAAAAAATAAAAAATAAACAGAAATAATAAGTTCACCAAATAAATTCTCGAATCTGTACATTTAACGCAGAATATTTATAGCGCTTTAGTTGCAGTATTGTATAAAATGACAGAATTTCTAGGCATGTGTTTTCCACTGCCCAAGATTACTTCTACATTAATTCATTGTAGAGTCACAATATTTACATTGGACAGTTACCTCAGTGAGCTTCTTCGCAAAATACATTGGGTGAGAATAACGCATAGTCTCCAGCTTTGCCCAGTCCCCAAGAGTCTCGTCATCTTCATCATCATCTTCTTCATCTTCGTCGTCAAGAATGGCAACCCAATCCTAAACAAGAATCTATTAAATTGTTAGAATGGGTGACAACTACATGCATGATCCAGATTCGTAGAAACAAAAACAGAAAACTAACCGAATCATCGTCATCATCATCGTCCTCATCATCGTCATTTTCACCATCACTATATTCACCTTCAATCTCATCAATTCCAAAATCAATTTCTGGTAACTCCATCTCATTGATCATTTCCATAGTATCTAAGCCAATAATAACTTGCTGCATCATATAATGCACCACATAAAAGTCATAAGAATAATACTAGAGCAAAAAGTGTTGCTAAATCGGCATCTTTGTTATGGTTTAGTTTAAAGTAATCATCATGACTTGAAATGTGTTGCATACCACAAAGTTGTTTTCTGAAGTTATGGATTGCATAGATGCATTATCTTCACCATCCTTCACTGGAAAGTATAAATCTGCAACATGCCAGACCTCATTAGTACTTCCCTAAACTAAAAAAAAGAGTAACACAGGTTGACAAGTCCAATGTATGATGATAAACTCATACACTTGACTTACTTCCATGTTCATCAGTTACATAAGGCAAATCAGGACACATAATATTCTCATGAACCTCGTCATTAATCAGACTTGAAAACATGAGCGTCCCTTTGCTGTTGACCTGCACACAACAATGCAAAACCTCAAATCAAAACAAGCAGCACAATGCAGGAACCACTAGCGCACTAATAGTCGATTACAATGCAGTACCTCAATAATAGTCCTAGCAGATTCTGCAGACGTAAGCCTCGCGGCGCCAACATTATCTAAACTCGCCTCAGCTATATCCTCAAACGGATGATACTGTGGCCTCCCATTGGGCTTCACCGGCTCCGAATCAGGCCCCAACTGCTCCGTAGTAGCTCGAATCCGATTCTTGACACAACCACTACTCCTTTTCGCAACCGAATCACTCTTTGATCTCCGAATCCTACTCCTGCAAACCAATCCCCAAACTCTCAGCATTCAAAACACTACACTCCAGCTAATCAATACCAAATTCCATAACCTTAACACTCAAATTCGCTTAATCACTACAAAATTGAGTCAAGCTTAGCTTACCAGGGAAAACCGGAGGACGCGAGCCGGCAAGAGGTGACGTGCACTGCTCCGGTGAGCTCCTCGGAGCTCCACCGCGGTCGAAAACCTAGAATCAAGTAAAGAAAATCATATAAGGCAACTTTATCAGCTGAGCTGGAAGTGAAGAGGAGGAAGGAGGTGTTGTGATTACAAGGCGCGGCGGTGGAGGAGCAGACATTGGCGGCGGCGGCGTTGAATCGTACGGCCATGGCTGACTCGATCATCATCGTCATCATTTTCTTCTCTAGAGAATTTAATGGATGTGTTTCTGAGAAATGAGAATCCAAACAATAATATCTCCCTCACTTGGTTTTGAAGAGGATGAGGATTGTGGTACTACTCCTTTTGAGGTGGGATCCTCTGCGGGCGCGAATACTTACATACTCTCTACAACTTTTGACTTATAGTCAAACTATTAAAACGCAGCGTTTTATGAAAATATTAACTCCTCTCCTATATCTGCGTCTGAGCCATTCAATCCTTCCTGTTTCTGGGAATTTCAAATGCGCTGTTTTAGTGATGCTTAGCTTGACGTACTCGCTGCCGGTGTTTACTCAGCGGCTGGAATTTAACGGAATATCCCGCAGTAGAAGCAGTGTGGTGGTTAGCATCGCAGAAACTGGGTACCCTTTTCTGTAATTTGCATTGTGAGATTATCACTTAAATTTTGTTGGTTTTTTAGGTATGTGGATTGAAGGGTCCAAGACCCAGGTACCCAAGAGTGTGGAAATCCAATAAGAAGATTGGGACCATTTCCAAATCTCTCAAGCTTGTTGAGTGTGTCAGTTTTTTTGGGTTTCATTGATTCATTAGTTCAATCTTTTGCATAGTTTTGTGTTGAAAGTGATGAAATTTGGTTTGTAGGTTAAGGGATTGTCAAATGTGAAGGAGGAGGTTTATGGGGCGCTTGATTCTTTCATTGCTTGGGAGTTGGAGTTTCCTTTGATTACAGTGAAGAAGGCTTTGAAGACTCTTGAGAATCAGAAAGACTATAAAAGGATCATTCAGGTCTTCCTCTTCCCTTATATATTTGCTTAGAATCATGAGTTTGTGATCATAGTAGTCAGATTCTCAGAAACTAGTGGTTTTGGGTGTTTAGGTAGCGAAATGGATGCTGAGCAAAGGTCAAGGAAGGACAATGGGGACCTATTTCACATTATTGAATGCTTTGGCAGCGGATGGGAGAATTGAAGAAGCTGAAGAGCTTTGGACAAAGCTGTTTACGCAGTACTTAGATAGCATGCCTCGAATTTTCTTTGACAAAATGATTTCGATTTACTATGAGAAGGGCTTGCGTGATAAGATGTTTGAGGTAATATACTGCTATTGCTTTGTGTGGTGCAATAGGTTATTTGAAACTTGGGAACATAGTAATGCAGATTCCGGCAAACAATTGGATTTTGATTGTGAAATGAGTTTATTATGCCTTAATGTCGAATTTCATGCATCACTAGTTTGCATGATGGAGCATTTGAATTCGATGCAGCAGTGGAGTTTAACTTGGAAACTTTTTCCTTCTGTAGATATTTGCTGACATGGAGGAGCTTGGCATCAAACCAAATATGTCAATTGTTAACAAGGTTGGAGATGTCTTTCAGAAGCTAGGTTTGATGGACAAGTACACTAAATTGAAGAGGAAATATCCGCCGCCAAGATGGGAGATTCGGTACATCAAAGGAAAGCGTGTTAGAATTCAAGCAAAGCAATCTTGATGGTGATGACAAAATGCTAAGTGAGGAGAAAGAAACAATCCACAGCTCCAATGAAGTGTTAAATGACGACTCAAGTCCAGATGAACAGACTGTTGAAGTTGAGGAAGCGAACCAATTCTTGTACAATTTACTTGATGAAGCTGATACAGGTTCCGATGAACTCAGGGTTGAATCTAAAAGCACTTCGTGATCAGTCAGTTGCATCAAAGCCTATGACGTGCCATACCTTCTCATCATATGGGATGCGAAAGGTGCTCAAGTCAAAGGAAGATGTCCAGAATATGATGAGTGTGATAACTTTGTGCTGCTAGGAGATATTGTTGTATCCGGCTTGTTTCTAAAATCTTCGCAGCCACACAAGTTAGAACAATTTGTGTCTGGAAGAGATCATAGTGTTCGTAGTACAGATGTTAGGATAATTACATGAAAGTTACTAGTATTCTTCTGCAAGTCTATCCTCTAATTACATATTCTAATTCCAATTCAGCAGCTGGTAAATCGATCAACAACCACTCAACCAATTTGGTTATGTATAGGGTTAGACTTTACTCTATCTTCCGATCCAAGGATGTAATAATGGAATGAGTTTGACAAATATCAGAACTGAGTTTAACCCGACTGTTAAAGTCGGGTAGAGAGTTAAGAGTCGGGTATGCCAAAATTCTACACCCCTCCAATGGAACCAAAAAATACATATCCAACTTCGAGTGTGAGACTTCAGTTGTTTATAGCTAGAACTTACCATACTGTATATGTTCATTAGATTGATTACCTTTCACTTTGTTACGTTGGACTCCATCTTATATTTACCAACACAAGTGTCAGTTCATAAATAACTTTTGTACTAAGGAGAATAATAAAAATGTCTAAATCTTTTTAAAAAACTGAAGTTCAAATGGGTTTGTATCCCCACGTATATAGTATCGAGACTAGTAAAACCTGACAAAATCAAGGATATATGGGAACATATCGTGACATGGTAACTATCATTGTGGTGGTTTCAATTCTTTCACCGACTGAAAAGGACAGATGAACAAGAGAAAACAGAAAAGCCAAGTAAAGGTTTATGTGTTCTAGTCCTCCTCAGAACCTGAACCTTCTGAGTCTGCGCCTTGAATATGAGCCTTGCCATTCGCAGTAGGGCCTTTCTGTTTTGTATCCTGTTGTTCATCCACCTCATCTTCGCTGTACTCACTCTCATAATCCTCATCGTATTCCTCGTCATCAACATCTTCCTCCTCTTCAATTCCATCCTCTGTGGGTCCATCCTCGGCCACAAAACCACCACGTGTACCGGCTCTGGTACGCTTCAAAATCTTTACCTTCAAGTTTGTCCTTCTATCACAACCAAGCCAAGAGTCACACAGACAGTAACATGTCAAATTGTAGTTCCCCTCAGCTGGGGCAGGTAACTTGCCTGTTACCAATCTAGATCCGCTCTTCACCTTGTCAACTGTTTCCTTGATAGCGGCACTGATTTCCTTCATGTTTGCTCCTGAACCCTCCATTGTGTCCTCAATTGTCTTGGAAGCAGCAGTAATTGCGGCAGCTTCCTCCATGAAATTTACCTTCTGCCAGAACCAAACATTATTGGAAACACTGTCTGCAAGCAAAAACCAGAAATTTTCCTCCTTGTGGAACGGGAAGTAGGGGGCATGGGGAAGGGCACCAATCAGACCATTATCCCGTTGTAGTGTCACCCAAGCATTAATAGTGACAATGTCACCCTCTTGTATACCCTCTTCACCTTCAGTCTCACATTTAACGTCAAGTGATATGGAAGGCATTGCTGCTAAAACCATTTCAACATCTTCTACTTCAGCGGGTGAGAACCCAGCAACTTGAGAGAGCAACTCAGCACGCTCTAGCATAGACATATCACAAAGCTCCTGAAACGCTCTCAACTTCTACAGAATGAAAGAATAAGACTTCTTTAGCAACTTGTATAAAATAAAACATAAAATCAAAACTAATTTGACTGGATCACTTGTGCAAACTTTCCACCCATTCAGTCTCAAAAAGAGGATTCACAGAACCTCTTTTTATTCATAACTGATAGAATTAGAAATACAGCATTACCAGCTGCAGCTATGCAAAATAGAATCTTTTAGCCCTATGCAAGATAAAGATACGAGTTTCCAGCATAACGTGGTCAAAAGTCCAAACTCCAAAGTAAGACTATTACCTTGCGGGCTATCTTTTTTACAACAGCCTCATTAAAATGTGGCAACTGCAAAAAGGGGGCAATGCCTTCACTTGATCCTCCAGTAGCCTTCCTTGCACTTAGTGGAACAGCCTGCAGTATTTGGCCGTTAGAATAAGACTCTAAATTAGTCATGTTGTAGAAGCTAAGTGGATCTGTCCTCATAGCAATATAATTGCTATATAAAATTGCCATTGCTTTGACTGACGAAATAAAAAAAAGGATTCTAATATTTGCAAAGTCAAACAAAAGAAAGCAGAACAGAAACATTTTTAATCATTAAACTTGGTGTTTTCAACAACTGGAAATCAATATAGAATTCTTTGTTTTTGGGTCTGCTATTATAGTCAAATCACATGCAATATTCCGGTAATCCATAAATGTGCCTTTACTTGATACTTCAGGATATTACTGTTCAAAAGCATAAGCATGGGTCTAAAATATCTGCAGACAGATAATCCTATCACCGAAATAGCCACTGGGGTGTAGTATCGTCATTCCTCCAGATTATATCCCAGTAATATATACTGGGTAACTGAAGAATGAAATCTAGAGATATAGAACACCAACAACCTAGCTATGAGCCTGCCACTAGCAAATCAAACACCCACCTATGCAACCCCCTAGGGATTTTAACTAGGTTCACATCGATGTCCATATCTATATCAAATTATCATTAAGTACACATTCAATCGTACAATCTGGGGGGAGACAGATGTTATATATATATTTTTTCATTTTAACTTGAAAACTTTTTCGGGTGCACATGCAGACACACAGACAAATACTGGAGTGCTAAACAAAAGTGGATGATGAACAATCACCTGAATTATGCACTGAGAAAGCTCAACCACCCCAATTGCAGGCCTCAGCCATCCTTGCCCCTGAGCATTGCGTGGAACCAATGCCATCTAAACTAAGTAAAGCATCAGTAAAACTGGCCTAACATGGCACCGAATGTGAGTTTTCCAAAACAGGCTCAATAGAAATCACAAATTTAGACCTCCCAAATGAATTTCTATAAGAGGCTGCTAATAAAATGTAAGATGAAGAGACCACCTTCATCAATTCTTCAAGGAGGCGGGGAGCAAGTTCCAAAACATGTTTAAAATCACCTTGCAGAGATGGAGATAATGATGCTGGCTCACGAGTTAATTGTGCTTGAATCAACAGTTCAGTCTGCATAGAAGTAGCATAAAGATAAGAGATATGATGATTGAGACAGAAGGCAACGTAGTTATGTCTCAGAGCACTAAATACCTTTACAAGGGCTGGATGCTGCTTCCAAAATTTTGCCTGCTCTTGCTTGATATTTTTAAGGTCCAAATTCAGTTCACTCCTAACTAGCATAAAAAGCTTCTGGAGGGGTTCATTGTCAGTTCTACGAATTGGAAATTCGGTATACTCAGCAGCCTTTATGAAGACGTCCATTACTTTGCTGTGTATTCAAGTTATCCCATAAGATCAATGAAATTACTAGTGACCAAAACAGCTACATCAAATCCATAAAAATACAAAGGAAACTAGATCATCGACTCTTAACTAGATCGGGGAATGAATTGAGTACCTGGGAGCCAGAGAAGGCCTCATAAAGTAATAATAAGTGGACAATGTCTGGTGCATGACATAGTTTCCAGTATATTTTGCAGACTTTGAGAGATACACAACAGCTATTACCAAGGGCAAGAGAATACAGACACCAACGATCCCAAGCAAAAGTATGCCACCATTTTTTTGTGATTCTAGTAGGAATTTAGGAAGAGCTATTCCCATTTCAAACCCCTATTAGAGTAAAAGCAAATGTTCAGTTTCTGAAGTGATATAAAATTACAAGGAAATATTGAAAAGTAAGCGGCTATGTTTTCCAAGAACTGAATTGCGCATTACCTGTCTGCCGTCTGGATGGCCATATGTTTCATAATTTTGACGAGATACTGGATCTGTCAGAGCCTGATAAGCCTTCACTATTTTCTCCACAAAGTACTTGTTGGCATCTGAAAAAAGGTAAAATAAACGGTTAACGTACACATGGTATTCTGAAAGTCCCCATCCGTCCTATTTTGTAATATAATAAGCTTGCATAGACTGAGGGGAAAAAACAACTCTAACCTGGATCTGGATTTTTATCTGGATGGTATACCACTGAAAGTTTCCTATAGGCCTTCTTTATTTCAGATTCAGGAGCTCCAGGTTCCAGACCAAGAATTTGGAATGGGTCAAAACCTTGATTCTGGATGAATAAAAGATGAAAAAAATAACCAGATGAAATTCCAACTTCAAGATTCTAAGTACAAGGATAAACTGTTCAATGACTAACATGAAGTCCACAACAGCCTTGGAATGTGAGATACTGACAGAAACACAGCATTTAAGCCTGCCTTTGATTAATGCATCAAATTCAATCAAATTGTTTACCTCCGCGCTTTGAGTTTTGATGTAATACACCAGGACTATCATGACGACCCAAAGAAGTACTATTGTCAAGTTACTGCATGTTGAGAAGTTCGATATCTGCAAAAACCAATCACAACAACGTCCAATCAGAGTTCTGAAATCAAAGGCCGCAACTTTAACAAACAATTTCTCCAAAGAAGAAATGTTCAAACTTTACCCGCTTGAACAACGACCTACGATACTTCCCGGAACGAGAGCATTCACTGCACTTGCAGGGAATGCTCTTTGTTTCCTTTGACGCAGCACTACACAGCTTCATTATCGTGTAAGGCACCAAAGCCAGTGCCATAATGGTCAAAATAAAAATCGGAAACAATGCGTTATTCTCCTCCGAAGCAGCCATGGCCACTCACTCCGTCCTCGATTCCGATTCTATCCCCTACAGAATCAATCATCCCAATTAAACACAGAATAACCTAAAAATTTATTCTACATCATCAAATTCGAGAGCCTAATCCATCCAGCTCCAAATTAACACGATATAAACAAACAGAAAGCAAAAACTTAGATTGCGAAGCTGATCAAGTCAATGACCAGTGACAACGAGGCAGTCGATTGAACACTGACAGTTACAAACAGCCCTAAAAGCACAGAAATCGAAGAAACCGATCCAGAATCTATAATCAAGATCAAAAATCGAAACGCATGCATACCGATTGAGGCACAGAGATGAAGAAAACTAGCTAAGATTGAAGAACAAATTGGAATTGAATTTAGATAATAAAAAAAAGGAAGAGGGATGTGTAGATTGCCTAGGGAATCGTGAAGCTCGGTCGCGATCTGATTCTGGGGGCGCGGCTACTGATGAGAGCGACGACGTGTCGTGTGGAAATTTCTTCCTTTTATTTCTTGGGTCAAATATTCACCTTCCATTCTGTTTACTCACCTGAATTTGGTCTAGTGGTCAGGTTAGATACATCATGTTAGGCGAATATCACAGTGATACTTCTGGTAGTAAAGAGGTCACTAGTTCGATCATCCGTATGGTAAAGAATCTCATAGGAGAGCTTTTACATTAACCGCTCCAACGGCTCGAAATGGTAGCTCACTCCACTATCATTTTATGGAACAAAAAAATATTTTCGAATGGAGCTTTATTAGCCTAGTCTTATCTAAATTAGTTGAAGATTCTGCACATTGTGTAGCCTTGTTCTGTCCTAAACAGAATTGAAGATGATTATAGACCATAGTTCTACAACAACAAGATTTGGAATGAGATAGGAACTTGTATGCATCTTTTAAACTTTGCAGGAGCTAAACTACTGAAGTAACATCTAATTGGGAAGTTTGTGAAACAGGACAAGTATATATGGATCTATGTCTTTTTCAGCATTCTGAGTTTTTTCTTTTCTACTGAAGTAATAAAATGCCATTGTTTAATCCTAATTAGATGTCTCTTCCCCCGTCGTGTCTCTCACCTCTTAAATCGACCATGGCATCCTCCCCGACCGACCCAACTCACCCAAAACCCATCGCCCACCTCCTCAACTCCGCCACCGCCAACCTCCTCTCCCTCTTCGCCGCCCCCAAAACGACGTCGTCCTCCTACCCCCACTCCTCAGTCCGCCTCGCCTTCGTCCTCCCCAACTCCCCCCAACCTCTCGCTCCTCCTCAATCCTCCGCCATGAGCACCGCCGCGCCGGCGTCGGAGTCGACCTCGTTCCCGTCGACGATTAAGATCGCCAATCTCCATTCTATGATCAAGGGAAGCGGGCCCGCCTTTGTGGGCCAGGTCTTCAGCATGTGCGACCTTTCCGGCACCGGCCTTATGGCCGTCTCCACCCACTTCGATATACCCTTCATTTCCAAAAGGTCCCAACTTCAAACTTTTGCTCAAAAAAAAAGTACTATCATATTGTGTGTAAAATTTGAGCTGGGGGTTGATAATGATAGTGTCTTTTGAGTTTCGAGTATTGAGTGTGAATTTAATAGCTCAATTTCGTTTTTAAGTATTGAGTGTTAAGTCAGTAGCTTCGTTTTTGATGCATTGTGTGGTTTTGTGGCTTGTAGAACTCCTGAGTGGCTAAAGAAGATGTTTGCTTCAATCAGTAATGGTCAGAGGAATGATGGCCCGGTGTTTCGGTTCTTTATGGATTTGGGTGATGCAGGTACTTTGGTTTTTTTTGTTATCGTTGTATTTGATTGAATTGAGATTCTCCGTTGCTTACATTCTGACTGAGGTTTTGTGTTGGTAGTTACGTATGTGAAACGGCTGAATATTCCAAGCGGGGTGGTGGGTGCTTGTCGTCTCGATTTGGCTTATGAGCATTTCAAGGTACTTATCTGTTGATGCTTCAGTGCAGTTTTGTGTTATGAAGTAGTGAAATGCGGATGCTTTTTGTATTAGTGAAATCCATGTATTTCGCTGTTTATCTTAAGGTTAGTAACTTAGTTCGCGTTGTTTATTGCAGGAAAAGCCTCACTTATTCCAGTTTGTTCCAAATGAGAAACAGGTATGATATATGACAACAGTCTTCTGTTACATTAGTGTACTTAACCTTTTTGGTATGGTAGTATTGCTGAACATTTGATGCTCTTGTAGGTCAAGGCCGCTAACAAACTTCTGAAGGGAAACACACAGGATGGAAAGTGCAAAAGGGTTGATGGGGTCCCAGTTTTTAGTGCTCTAAACCTGGATATTGCAATAGCAAGTCCAGATGGGGTCAAGTGGTGAGTTCTCCTTCATTTCTTAATTTCGCGGTTAGTATCTGAACAAACTGGAATGTTTAACCAAATGCAAATCAATTATCATTAAAATAGGCTTAGAAGTTACTTTAGACTTTTGGAGTAAGTTTTGTGCTTATTCAGATTTCAATCCCAAGTACCCTTCACTGCTTCTTTTTCAAATGTGAATTGTGTTTGCTTCTGGTCGGACCCTAGAAGATTGACGGGGTACCTTTCTCTGTTTTGTGTGCATTATGAATTAGTCAATTAGGTATAGAATGTATGTATCTGAGAATACTGCATTGTTTCTTTACCAGCTGAAAGCTGACTTCCTTTTTGTCTGAGCACTTGTTCTTTGTTGAGACTCTTGTTTATTATAGTTTAATTCAGCATAGTTGATGCTCAGTTGGTTAATGTTTGTTCCAACAGGTATACACCCTACTTTTTTGATAAAAACATGCTTGATAACATTCTTGAGGAATCTGTAGATCAGCATTTCAATAGTTTAATCCAAACTCGGCACCTGCAGCGGCGAAAGGATGTAGTTGATGACAACTTGGCTGCAGAAGTGATTGAAGAGATGGGTGATGCCTTATGGGAACCTCCAGAGGTATGAAATCACCTTAATTATCGAATAAGCAAGTAATTTGTAAACTTGAGATGATTTATAAATTACAATGCATGTGAAGTGCTTTTTTTGATACGCTGATGATAATTTATTTTGGATTACGCATGAATAAGTTTAAGCAAGTCTAGCATTTAATTGGGTCTCACGTATCTTGTTTGATCTGTACAGGTTCAGGAAATGATGGATGAAATAGGAAATCCAGGAATTCCACTAAGCGTGATATCTAAGGCAGCCGAGATTCAACTTCATTATACAGTTGACAAAATAATTCTTGGCAATAGGTGGCTACGGAGGGCAACTGGGATTCAGCCAAAATTCCCTTATATGGTTGACACCTTTGAGAGAAGGTATACCATTGCCACTGTTGAGTTGTTTATGTATGTACATGATCTCTTATATGCGTCCCTAACCTAACTATGCTAATTGTATGGCAGGAGTGCAGCTTCTTTTTTTAGAGCTTCCAAGTCAACAAATTGCCTTCCTTATTGTAAATTAGTGGATGATGTTAAAGATTTTCAACAGACTAGCACTTCAGAGATTACTTCCAATGATCATGTGCATACCACCAAAGAAATCAGATCAGGTCAGTGGTTTCCTTTTGGAGATTGGCTTAGTCATCTGTGGCTAAAACAAAAGCACCATGATGGAATCTTAGCCACACAATATGTAGATGAGAGCTCACAGCTAAATGTTCACCTTCCTAAGATTACAATGGTTGGCATTTCATCAACTGGTGAGGCAGGGACCATGAGTAGAGAGAGTGTAATGAAAACAATGGAAGATTTAACGAAAGAACTTGAGCAGACAGATCCAGAAATTGCCAGGGGTATTGAAGCGAGTAACGAGTTTAGATTTGAGGACAGAGACCCGCTATTTGTAGCAAATGTAGGTGATTACTACTCTGGCAAGGCAAAGGGTGGAGCAAGGTTTAGCTTTCGTGAATGAAACAGTTTCCACTCACTCACAAGCAGGTGACATTTTTGCTCCTTTGGGTATATGAATAGATCTGCGACGCACCACATCTTTTCTGCTGTGAGATACATTGTTAATATACCATGTGTTCTTTTCCGCTGGGGTGTCAGATTCTTTATGTTTCATGCTTTTGGATGTAGTCATGTAGAATGTATCTCACAATAAGAACTCTGCAAGTTGGTGTAAAATGGTTTGTCATCTTCAGTATGAAGAAGTCAGAAATTGTGATGGTTGTACATTTTTCATTTGTCTCCTGTTCTACTTTGTTAAGGTTTCATGTTGATAGAGTAACTGTTAAACTTGCAGAAAATTTGCGAGGAATATAGTTGAGTATTGAGTTGAGCAGAACCCAACCAGTACGTTAACAGGTTCATGGTCCTTGCAGTAACTTGTGTGCAGTGTTATAAAATGATGTACATGGCACAAAGGAGGGCCAAAGATATTTACTAATTACTGCAACTACAGATGAAGATGTTCATAAACTAAAAGAAACAGGTGTATATATAAAACGAATGACTTGCATTTTTGGTGGTGCTGATAGTGGAAATGGTTCCCTTGGTGCTATGGTTGTGGGTGCTTTCTACACATCTAGTGTTTGACACTTCTTTTTGCCACACCATAAAGTGGTTTCCAGTTGAATGAAGGACCTTGAACGAAAACCAAAGAAATGGTTAGTTTCATCAAAAGGAGCAAAATGATATGGTAGTGGAATTCAAGTTGCTTGTAGATTGCAATCTCTGCTTTCCTTTTTATCACAAAGAGTTCTTCATGACTATCACTCATATTTTCCTCCTGCCAAACCCATAAACTCCTTCTAAACTCCTATCTATTTCTCATTGGAGAGGATCTTCCATGAGATCTCATGAAATTGACAAGGATATTCACATCATTCATCTTATCAAGGTTTTGATTGAAACATGAAGCCATTGTTCATCAATATATCCTTTGCTTGTATAGAATGTTGATCTCATGCATCCATCTAGTCTCATCTTTTGGCTGAGAAAGCACTTGGTTTTCTTTTTGTCTATAACAATAATGTTATTCGTGCGACTACTCACAATGTTTTATTACGGTTAACGCTTGCTAAAACAATAAAAAAATAATGAGATTCAGCATGTTATCCTTACAATAATGGTAACATGAATTTGGTTTCTGCTAAAGTTTTATCGGAATGTGTCGATCTAAAACTAAGACTGATTGTTTCTTGTGTTTTATAGTTCTGAATTTGGTTTGTGATGTTAGGGTTCATATCATGAACAACCTACGCATAAGATGTGGTTTTTAGCTGAGTTGGCTATTGATCTGAGATTCTTTTTAGCTGGTAAAATTGACATCTAATTTTCAATTGGTGTTGGAGGTCGTAGAGAAAAATATGATCTCAGAATTAAAATTCTATGTGTTTTAGTCAGTAAGTAGAGATTAATAGAGCATATTGTTGCTCTTATTTTTGGCTCTCTTTATTTATTCAAATTTTGTATGTTTGTCATATGTTATTATCATGTACTGATTTAGATGGATAAATTTATGTTCTCTTTTTAAATCTATTAATATAGTACAGGCAAAAACAATCGGCTAATCTAAGAAAATATGGGGTGCAGGTCCAGCTATAACATTGCCCTTTAGATGATTTGAAGTATGATTATTCATTGACACATTAACAGAAGTTGAGGGTTATTCTACGTACACATGCGGTCAACCCATAATTTTTTCCCATTTATTTTGTAATATGAATTTTCTCACATGAAATTGGTGCTTCTTTTTCAACTCCATAGGCTCAAGAGATTGAACTTCTTCTACAGAAAGATACAGAAGACATTTTTCCTGGGATGAGAAGACAAAGATTTAAATAAATGACCTGCAGAGTGGAATGATCAGGTTTTATTTTATCCCTACTTAAGTTTTTGATTTTGCCTTATTAAGCCTACCATTTTGCTTTGCTCTCTGTAAACAGGGAGGCCAGGGAGCATCTTCTTTTTTTTGATATCATGGTCTGTTTAGAACCTTCAAAGGTGAAGTCAGATTTATATCATGTATATCCCACATTGTAGTTAAATTTGGTCACTTCTCTCTAACTTTTGTTTCTTTGATCATATTAGTTTTCATTTATGGAGATTAACAAAAATATGTCTGATATAATTGATAGTAATTGTGATAGGTTAGTCATTAGTTTTAGATTTAGATTTGTGTTGTTGTTTTGTTTTGTTTTTTTGTAATTTTGGTTTGTTCTTATCAATTGAAAATTAATTGAATTATTGGATTAATTTTATGAGTTTATTGTAATTTCTCATGGATTTGATTTTTGTTTTCATGAATTTCAAACCTTTGATTTTTTTATTTGTTGCTATTGTATGCCAGCAATTTATGTTTGATATAACCGATAGTAATTGTGATAGGTTAGTCATTGGTTTTAGATTGGTGTTTTTGTTTTGTTTTTTTCCTTAATTTTGGTTTGTTCTTATCAATTGAAAATTAATCGAATCATTGGATTAATTTTAGATTTGTGTTTTTGATTTGTTTTTTTTATAATTTTTGTTTGTTCTTATCAATTGAAAATTAATTGAATCATTAGATTAATGTTTCGTCGACTAAGAATATCCTAGCCAACATAAGAAATCCGTTGACTTAGGAAATATCCGTTTTGCGTGGTGTCAGGGAATAATTAAATTTTAGCTTCTTAGCCGACGAAACAATAACAATTCTGTCAGTTAAGAGTCAAAATCCACTCGTGACTTCATGTCATATTCATAGTATTATTTTGTTTTCCTAAAGTATCTAGACTGCGATGGTGTGGACACTTAACCTAGTTGAGGTACAATTTAGAGAACTTGGATCACTAGTACTGCTGCTACTATTATCAGGACTATTGCCACAAGTTTTGGAATAGGCAAATTCGAGAGTCAATACAAGAGCATGTACGTTGGCATTAGCCCCGTTCCAATATAAGAACGAGAAGCAAACTTTTCGAACTCCAAGATGGGCACAACAGAATGATATATAGTATCCTCCTACACTTCGACAAACTAGGCAACTCAGGCAAATCTATCGAAGCAATAACTTGAATCTCAAATTTGTCATCCTTGAAGTTCAAAACTAAAATCTTTCGGTTGTAGTAGTCATGATAAGTTTTATAAAGTACAGATATGGAGGGTTTTATTGTGGACACATTTAGCGTGGAGTTGAGGAAGCTAGGGCTGGAGATGAGAGAAAGCCATTGCTTGGAGACCCGTTTGAAGCGGCTTAGGGTTTCTGCTGATGATGAGGAATCATGGTTCTTCATATTGACTAGCTCTCTAGGGTTTATGGTTACGTACATTCATGTATAATACTTTTCCTCACTTGCTTCTTCAATACTGATCGACTAGGGTTTACGGTTGAGGTTTCCCTTGTACCATCTTTGAGGTTTATGGCTGGGTGTAAAGAACTTGCGCAACAATAGGTGACATTGCAAATTTCCCTATATAACATTCGTGGTACACTATTCATAAGCCGAATTTCCCTATGCACCTGTTTTTAAGCCGAGGAGCCTCGGCTCTGCCTTCGGAAGCCGGCTCTGCTCAGCCTCATTTTATCTTTCTTTCGGGTTTCCAAAACCCAATCCCCATTCTCTCCATCTCCCTCACAGCCTCCATCCATGGACTCCTCCAAGCTCATCTCCGCTTCACACCCATCAGGTTCTTCTTCTTCTTCCGACTCTGAAATTGATGTTAATTTAGCCCCAAGACGCACTGCTTTGAAATTCGATAATGACGAAACTAATTCCGGCCCCGAGACGGAGGAGGGCTTCGGTCCGGATAGGGCGTTTGTGAGGGGAGAACAAACCCTAGGCGGCGCTGACAAGTTGGTTAGTTCTTCCGAGTTTTTTCTGAGGCCGATTGCCAAGGTCTCGGTGGATAATGATGACGGCGGGGAAGAGGAGGAAGCCGGTGAGGTGGGGGAGAGTTCTGTGGTGGAGAAGGGTTTGAGTTTCGCTGAGGTGGTGGCCAAAGAGAACGGTGTTGGTGGTGAATTGGAGGAGTCCAAAGAGAGTTTAGGCTCTGGTGGTGGAGGTGACTCGGTTGTGGAAGCTGTCCAGGTTGAGTTGTCACACACCGGAGCGGCTGCTCATCTTCCATATTTGACGCTGCCTTGCTTCGCTGTAAGGCTCTTTCTTCGCATCGGATCTGGGATTTTCTCGCTTCCGGGTCCAAGTTTTCTATTACTATTTTCATTTGGGTTTTCTTTATTTTCTTTTAAAGAATGTTGCTTTGCCTGTGAATGCTTATTAAAGGTTTGGTTTTTGTTCTGTAAAGTTTTGAACTTTTCAGTTTAAGTGGGTTTTGCTTCGAGCCATTCACAGAGCGAAAGCAAAAAAAACCCACCATACCTCAGCCAACCCACCATACCCCACCCTACCTTATCTGCGCTCTCATATAATAAGAGAGAAATCTCCGTCGCCGTACCAATATCTCCGAAAGTGTCCCTCGCCATACCCAAAATCTTAGTCTTCACCATACCCATCTACTACCGTATTCATTCGTTCCTCACCATATCTCTGTAGTATTCACCCTCATCCGAAAATTGTCAGAAATCTCAGTTTGGACGTTGACTCTGCTCTTCCTTTCAGTCCCAGTAGAGACCCGTCCAGAGCATAGGACCGGTTCGTTTTCTTTGATCGCAAATCACCACTTCGTCCAGAGCATGATTCGTTCTTGCAGCTTTTTGGTAGCTTTAGCCTCTGGAAACTGAGCTAACCCACGAAGGTGAATGGCTTCCTCATCTCACTCTTTTGGTTGATACCCAGATCGTTTTTTGCATTTGATTGCTTAAGGTTTGAGTCTTTGATGCTTTTTGAGACATTTTGGTGTGTTGAATTGGTGGTGTGAATTGGGTTCTTGAGTTTGGTAGAGATTGTGTTTGTATTGATGTGGGTTTGGGCGTTGGTGATGGACAGTAGGTTCATTTTGATCATTTGTGAGGTGGTATAGTTCATCGTGTGATTTGAGCTTCTGGGTTTTGGTTGGTATTGATTGAGGAGTTGGTTGATGTTGTTTTGTGTAAATCTTTGGTTTTTTATGTCGTCTATATCTTTTCCAGTTGGCTGCAGTTTCTTCGGAAAATTAGTTGTCTTTTACTTTCAGTTTCATGTATTGGGGCTACGGCTCCTCGAGGTTGCCATTTTTGGTTTCAATCTATGTTTTTTAATATTGGTGATAATATAGCGGATAGATTAATTATGGAGGTAAACATAGAATTGTTATCTATATGAGCTTCCATAATGGACCATTTACTTAATTTACATATCAGACTGTTTGTGTTGGGTGTGTGAGTTAATCAGTTGTATATTCTGTTTTGATTTTTTGTTATGATCAAGATTGCTGATATGTGTTTGTTTAGCATTGTGGGCTTTAACTCTATTGGGTTGCTAGGAAAGTAAGGATTATAAGAACTGATATATGTTGATTCGATTCGATTGTTGAAATCGAATAAGAGCTGATATTTGAAATCAAATCAAATAGTGGATGTATGTTGATCAAGATTGCTGATATGCGTTTGTTTAGCATTGTGGACTTTAACTCTATTCGATTTCAAAGGTCTATTTTTCTGGGTGTTTTGTTGTTGAAATTTCTGATTGTAAGAACCAGTTCGCTTCTGTTGTTGATTTTGGGGTTGAGTTACCTGAAGCCCTTTCATATTGACAATGATACTACTTGATTACCCAACCAACTTTTTAAAAAAACAAACATCTATCTTCAGTGCATGAGTCTTGATTTCAATTGTGTATTTTTGCTTTTTCTCTGATATCTGCTCATTTTATTCAGTTGGGTTTTGTCATATATGATTTGGGTTTCCAGAGGGCATAATTCTTCTATAGATACTCACAATGGAGACCACGTTATAAAACACATTGGTCGATTCTTTACAAAACTCTACTGATAAGTACTGCAAAGTATAACTCTCTATTCTAAGGCTCTAACTCTCATGATCAACCTTTATTGATCTTCATAGATCATAGATCGATGTAATGAATCCTAAAAACAGTGTAGCGTCAGGTATCTGGAACCGTGATAGATCTATGTAATTTGTTTGATTAATATCAAGGTTGCCACTTTCTGAAGCTATGGGGTTTTATTTGTTGTTTAATCTCTCTAATTGATAGTTTCTGATGAATTTCATCTTTTCATTCATGGGTGTACCTTCTATTCTATCTTAACAATCACTTCAGAAATGTATGTTCTCAAAGCAAATTACCTTTAGGTGCTTTGCAATATAACTGAGCTGGAGCCTGAAGGTATTATCATTTATACATCTTGCTATTCACCCCAATCCACAATCATAACTATTGCTGTTTTTGTATGTTGCCTAAACTCCTTGAAACGTTTGATACTGTTGGTCTGTGATCATCAATCTGGTCCTTAAAAATTCCATGGAATCAGTTCTTCCATACATAAATAGGAGATCATCTCCTTCTTGAGTTTTCTCTTTCTTATATCATTATGATTATAACAATTGGATCAGACCGGTGGACCATTTAGTTTGTTTTGATTTCGAACACTGATATCAATTGGTGTATAATTTCTCGATTTCGCTTCTCATAGGGCATGAGTACTGTTTTTGGAATTTGTGGCCAAAATTGAGCTTGGTTTATGATGTGTGTAATGTTTGTCAATCGGTTTGTTTGGCTTGGTTTTGTTTATACAAGGGGAGGTGTATTGGTTTATATGAGTGCGTTCCTATGTTTGTTTAGTTTAGTTTCTTGGATGAGTTGCTGGATTGATGCATTGAGAATGGACAAGTAACTCTATAATGGCCAGCTGTGACTTACTAAGTTCTGATCATATGTGATAGTACTAATTTCAAGAGAAGTGCATGTTCACATGAAGTAGGGCCTAATGTCATTTGTGAATTGTGGTTCTGTCTCCTCTTATAGTATATTAAAAGTGAATACCAGACAAATGTGTAGTCTATCGCTAATAGTCTTTTGATGTTTTGTATCTTTTTGTTTTTTTAACTAAATTTTTCGGGACAGTTTTGTGTTTTGCAGCTTCAGTTCAGTCCGTATACTACAAGTATTTGTTGGAGATACAAAGCTGTTATCTACAGATAACATAAACATTCTATAAGGTACTACTGTAGTCTCGCTTCATTACATAGCATAGAAGTTTGTTATTGCCTGCATTAAGTTATGTTCATGAACTAATTATATGATTATTGCATTCCTTTTTGAAAAGTGGAATTGAAAGTCAGCAGAGTTTCTCTAAGTATTGAGTTTTCATATTTTATGTCGAAATGCATGTAAACAATGTTTCAAAGTTAGTGATTAGTCATATTGGTACTGATTACACGAACAAAATTTACATGAATTGAAATAACTTGCGTACGCTCATTAGCTTATTTGTGTTCATTCATAATTTATAAAACTTGCATATTGTTGTTGTTCCAAACATAGATACCTCCGTGTTCCTCATAATTGACATTTTGGTTGATAGCTCATGCTAATTTCCAATTTGGTCACAACAATGGTTCTCTAATACATACTGTTTAGAACAGTCACAAGATATGAAAGGAAATAATCTTTTTAAATTTTACATAATCTTTACTAAATGTCGCAGGATTTTTACAATGGCATCTCTTCAACATGAGGGACCAAGTTTATTAACCAAATCTAACAAGAGAGCAAGAACTGGTCAAACGAGTCGGCATTCGATTAGACGTAGATTTTTTAAACATCATACAAATTTTCAACCACAGATAACTGAGTGCAACGGCTCTACTGTCTTGGAATATAATGAAAATAGAGGTATATCTGAATTATGTACTTGCTTTATCGACCTATGCGATATAAAAAACAAGTTATTTGACAAAAATAAGTAATTTCAGTTTCAATTATCTTTTTTCACATTAGATATGATAATGTGTTGTTGCTGCAGGTCAAAAATCATATCAACAAAACCGGCAAGGTTTGTCGTGTTTCGCCGTCTCTTTGCAGTTATAAGCAAAATTTTGTGCTTTCGCTTATATGTCATGCTATATCGTTTCAGGTTCGATCATAAAGTATGAAGATTGTGGTGATAACTCATTCACATGCTCTCATTGTGGTGCATACTTTTGGTTTGGGGAAGCACTTAAAAATACCACTCGAGGAATAAACAATAATCCTATTTACACTACATGTTGTCATAACGGACAAGTACATATTCCTTTAGCTAAACCAACACCTATGTTTCTTGACCAATTATTAGATCCGAGTAATGGTCCAGATAGTTTGATGTTTCGTGAAAATATTCGAGTTTACAATTCAATGTTCGCTTTTACCTCTATGGGTGCAAAAATTGACCGCGATGTAAACAAAGGATCTGGACCTTATGTTTTCAAAATATGTGGTCAAGCTCATCATTTAATGGGTTCTGTGTTGCCTGTTGAAGGTGAGCGGCCAAAATATGCACAATTATATGTTTATGATACTAATAATGAAATTTTAAATCGTATGGCTGTCATTGATCCGACTCATGTGAACCAAAAGAGCAAACCTGATATTGTACAAGGACTGATAAAAATGTTGGATGAAACTAATGAATTGGTTAAACAGTATCGAACTATCAGAGATCAATTTGAGAATCATACATTACCCTCATTTAACACAACAATACTTGCTCGACAACCAATAGATAGTCAACAATATGGATTGCCGACCGGGGACGAGCTAGCTGGTTTGATTGTTGGTGATATTGGAAAATTTAATGCTGATAGAGATATTGTTATTCAATCAAATGATGGTCGTTTAAATCGAATTTCTAAATTACATCCAAAATTCATGTCGCTGCAATATCCACTGCTTTTTCCATACGGTGAAGATGGGTTCAAACTTGGATTAGAGTTACAACCGGATCCACAAAAACGCAAAAGAAAAAGAACTAGACTGACAATGATCAAATTTGTATGCCACCAACTCCATGATAGACAAAATGATGCATCCACCCTGTTAAAAGGCGGAAGATTATTTCAACAATACTTAGTTGATGCCTATGCAACTGTTGAAGAAAATAAAATTGAATATGCAAGAGCTAACCAAGATAAGGTCAGGTGTGAAAAACGCAAGAACATTTACGATGCTGTTTCTGCTGGTGTTACAATGACGTGTGATGTGGGCAACAAAATAATTTTGCCAAATTCTTTTACTGGAGGCCCTCGGGATTTGATCAACAACTACCAAGATGCAATGGCGATATGTAGACAATATGGTAATCCAGATTTATTTATAACATTCACTTGCAATGTTAATTGGCCTGAAATCAAAAGGTACTTTACAAAAAAATGTGGATACAGGCAAGAGGATAGACCTGATATAGTTTCACGGATTTTTAAAATAAAGTTAGATGATATGCTTGCCTACATTAAATCCGGGGAACCATTTGGCCAAGTTCAAGCAGATGTTTGTACAGTCGAATTCCAAAAACGAGGCCTGCCTCATGCCCATATGTTATTCTGGCTAAAAAAACCATACAAGTGTTATACAGCGGCTGATATTGATTCAATTATCTCAGCCGAATTACCTGATAAACATATTTGTCCAGAACTTTTTTCAATTGTTAGTCAATTTATGATTCATGGTCCATGTGGGAAAATAAAACCTGATGCTCCGTGTATGCAAGATGGGCAATGCACCAAAAGATTTCCAAAATTATACAATACTAAAACTAAATTTGAGGCGATTAAACCACCAGTATATAAAAGATGTGACGATGCTACAAAATTTGTGGTTAAAAATAAAATAAATGTTGGTAATAATTATGTTGTTCCATATAATTTTAATCTGTTATTAAGATATAATGCACATATCAATGTTGAGTCGTGTTCTCAATCGATGCTAATTAAATATTTATTCAAATACATAAATAAAGGACCTGACAGAGCTCGCGTGTCAATACATGAAAACGTTGATGATGAAATTAAGAATTATTTGAATTGTCGTTATTTAACACCTCATGAATCAATATGGAGGTTGTTTGAGTTTTCAATTCACTCTAGACACCCTGCAGTTCAGTTATTACAGATACATTTGCCCACTGAACAAAATGTTGTCTTTAAAGAATCTGACCCTCTTGAATCAGTGTTACAAAATCCTATTACAGAGATTACTATGTTCACTAGATGGTTGGAGACAAATAGAGAATGTGAAGAGGCAAAACAGTTAACATATGCTGAATTTCCCACAAAATTTGTTTGGAACGAAAATAGTAAATGTTGGACACGTAGATGTCGGTATGAGACTATTGGCCGGCTTATGCATGTACCACCAATTGCAGGTGAATTATACTACATGAGAATGTTATTAAATATTCAGAAAGGATGTTGTACCTATAGCGAAATCAGAAAAGTGAATGGCATTACATATGATTCTTACCAAGAGGCATGTCGAGCGTTAGGTCTGTTAGAAGATGATCAAGAATGGAACGATGCCTTAACAGACTGTTCTTTTACTGCAACCTGTTATCAGATGCGTCGATTGTTCACTATAATAATTCTATTTTGTAACGTTTCTAATCCGCAAGCTCTGCTTGATGCACATTGGGTAAACATGTCTGATGATATTTTATACAAAATTCGATCAGAATTTAATATGCCCAATTTAATTATACATGAACAAGAATTAAAAAATAATCTTTTATTCGAGCTTGAAAAATTATTCAAAATGACATCAACCACATTATCAGACCATCAACTTCCAATGCCAGATGCAGATAAAGTGGTACAACTTAATAATAGACTAATGCGAGAAGAGCTCGACTACGATCGTGACACCCTCAGTTTGGAACATTTGAATCTAATAAGTAAATTAAATGTGTCTCAAAGAACCATATATGATACAGTAATAAAAGCAGTTGTTGAGAAAGATTCGAAATGTTTTTTTGTCCATGGATGTGGAGGAACTGGAAAGACTTTTTTATGGCATACAATAATTACAAAATTAAGATCAGAGGGAAAAATTGTTTTAGCTGTCGCTTCATCAGGTATTGCTTCGTTGTTACTTCCAAATGGCAGAACAGCACATTCACGATTTAAAATACCATTGCAACCAAATGAATTATCAACGTGCGCAATTAAACCAGATAGCAATCTTGGCAAATTAATTCAACAAACCGAATTATTAATATGGGATGAAGCTCCAATGACCAATAAATATTGTTTTGAAGCACTAAATACAACTCTTCAAGATATTTTGCGAGAACCTGGAAAACCATTTGGGGGTAAACCGATTTTACTTGGTGGAGATTTTAGACAAATTTTACCAGTCGTACCGGAAGGCACAAAAGAAAAAGTCATTGATGTTACATTAAACAGTTCATTCCTCTGGCCTTCATTTCAGGTCCTTCATTTAACGGAAAATATGCGATTATCCAAGCCCGGTTTATCTAACGAGGAAAAAATTGAGATAACAAAATTTGCTGATTGGATTTTACAAATAGGAGAAGGACGTTTGACATCGGTTTATCCCAGTGACGACATAGACGTATCTTGGATTAACATTCCTGTAGAGTTACTTACAAAAACAACTAGAAATCCTATAGAATCAATATTCTTGGCCACCTATCCGAATTTTCATGAGAATTCTAATAATGCTGACTATTTACGAGAACGTGCTATTGTTACACCTCGAAACATAATTGCTCAAAATATTAATGATTATGTCATAAGTTTATTACCGGGCGATAAAAGAACATATTTTAGTTCAGACACAGCCTCATTTTCTTCTGGAAGTGAAACAAATATTAATCTTCTGTACCCGACTGAATTTTTAAACAAACTTCAATTTGGTGGGATGCCAACACACGAACTAATTTTAAAAGTCGGAATGCCGATCATGTTGTTAAGAAATTTGAATCAGATTGAGGGTTTGTGTAACGGAACGAGACTAATAATTACACAGTTATATGATAGGCTAATTGAGGCACAAATATTAACAGGTAAGAACATAACACATAAAGTCTTTATTCCAAGAATTGTTATGACAACGATTGAAGATAAATGGCCATTTACATTTAAAAGACGTCAATTTCCTGTTAAACCATGTTACGCAATGACAATCAACAAAAGCCAAGGGCAGTCTTTGAATCAAGTTGGAATATATTTATCTGAGCCGGTCTTTACACACGGACAACTATACGTTGCATTGTCAAGGGTCACCTCAAAACAAGGCCTTAAAATACTTATTGATAACAATAATTGTGTGGTTAATAATTGTACAAAAAATATAGTCTACAAAGATGTTTTACACAATATATTAAATTGATCACCATTATTGTACCAATTTTCTATTGTCATCTCTGTAACTCGAAAGCTTTGTCGCATTTGATCTACACAAATCAATGCTTGAAATGTATCTTAAATATTCATACACATTAAACACTTTGTTTCATATTATTTACCAATACATAATTTTTACTCACATACTTATTGACAAAGTAACGGCACTATGACATTTAAGAAGCAACCCTAGAGTTTTGCGACACCTACTGTCCCAATTTTCAATCCATTTTTTGCTTTTTACATTTGTCCACTTTGTTTAGTCTGTATTGTTTTCTTTTGTTTAGTGCAAATTTCTAGACAGACTATTGTGTATTAAGCGGTATTGCCATCTTTTATTGTATCTTTAAATATATGACACCTAATCGTACATCTTATGTAGTATTTATTCTCATATTAGATGTATTATGTACATCTTATGTATGCACTTATGTATTCTCTATGTTCTTCGTGATCTTATGGATGAGTTTCAAAAGGTATACAATGTTTTCTTCGCGATCATGTGCCAACATTGATATTTGATTTTTTTATTTCCCGCTCATATTAGAAGCTTGGGTGCTTAGCTTATGTTTAATTTCGCTTCGATTAAAAGATAACGTGTTTTGATCGTTCTCATCCTTATCATTATATCAAAATTGTTTTATCAAGTATTGTTATATATGTCAATTAGAACAACCCGCGCTGGCGCGGGCATCCTACCTAGTTAGGGTTTATTCATGATGGGATGCTGAGATAAATGGGCCTTTATAACTATGGGCTTTATCACACTGGATTACTTACTTACTAGGCCCAAAACAATCTCACCCCACTAATGTCCTCTCCTCTGCAACATTTCCATCCTCAGTAACAGAGAGAACCATCGGAGCTTGGCCGTTAGAAACACCAATCTGACCGGAAACGATGTTTCTCCGAGCGATTGCACGGCCGCTGATGGCCCGGGTGAAGCAGACGACGGGGATCGTAGGTCTGGACGTGGTCCCCAACGCGAGGGAGGTCCTGATTGAGCTCTACTCCAAAACCCTAAAGGAGGTCCAGGCCGTCCCGGAGGACGAAGGCTACCGCAAAGCCGTGGAGAGCTTCACACGGCAGCGCCTCCAGGTCTGCCGTGAAGAGGAGGACTGGGAGGCCATCGAGAAGAGACTCGGATGCGGCCAGGTCGAGGAGCTCATCGAGGAGGCGCGTGACGAGCTCACGCTCATCGGGAAGATGATCGGTGAGTTTAGGTTTTTGCTGGATTCTGTTGAATTTGGATTGGAATGTGTTTGTTTCGAAATCGGAGTGTGAGAATTGTTTATACTGGATTGACTGTTTGCGGCTTGCTTAGTTGAGTTGAATTAGCGATTGGATAATGCAATTGAGGTGAGATTTTTGGTGATTAGGTCCGGCATTACGAGTTTTGTGATGGTTATTGTATTGTTTTTCGCTGTTCGAGGCTCATTTTGCGAAGGTAAAGTGTGGAAAGAACTAAAGATTATAAATCTCTGTCGGTCGCCAAGTTTTAATTGGAGTTGTTAGTTTCAATGCTGTTGTGTTGCCGAAAATTTCACTTCAAAGTGTTAAGTTGTTTACTCGAGCAGTTTCTGTACTGTTTTCGTGTTTTCAATGATATGAGTCTGTTGTTAAGCTTAGGCATTCCTATACATGTGTTGAGCCTGTCAGGTTGGTTTACAATTCTTTCGATACACCACTTATTTCTGATTTTAGGTCTGCTTGACAATTGGTTTTTGCTTATATAGCTGCAATGTGATGTTACTGTCAGCTTTGATCAAGAATAGGATTTGCCAGGGGATGTGATAGTAAATACTACTTGAGAATGCTCAGTTGGTCAGTCAAAATATTAATTGGTCATTAGATAGAGTTAGCCTGTTTTGCCAATCATTTCTATCAAGTTCATCCGTTTATTTTCTGGAGGCTGCTATTCCAAAAGTAATTTTATGCCAGGCATGCCCCTGTTCCTGCAATAGCACTTCTTTTTTAAGTGTCCAATCTCCATTATGTTGAAGTGGAAGGGATGATTAGGAAATGCTCTTTTCTTGATTTGAATGCAATTGAACTCTGACCAGATTAGGAATCTTAGTATGCGTGAAAGTATGATGTCTACTAGCCATTGCAACTGTTCCTTCAAAAAATATGACTTTTTGGTTTATTTGTTTTCTTGTTTCAGTAATATTTGAATCTTCTGTTGTCAAAATGTATATTTCTCGTCCTTCCTTCTTACACAGGGCTTTTTGGTTTCGAGGCTCTTCTTTTTCTTTCTTTGGTCTGTCATGAAGTGTGTGTTGAGACAAATGGTATAGCTACTGTTATTAAGATTCTTTCGTTTGAGTCCTAATGCTATTACTAGCTCTTTATTTCCTTGAATATATGAAAGGGATGGATTGTTTATAATGGCTTGAATTGCTCGTTGTGTTGTATTTGCAGAGTGGGATCCATGGGGTGTGCCAGATGATTATGAGTGTGAGGTGATCGAGAATGATGCTCCAGTTCCTAAACACGTGCCTATTCACCGACCTGGTCCTCTTCCTGAGGAGTTCTACAAGACGCTGCAGGGTATTAGTTCAGACCAAACAAAGTTGGATGAGGCCAAACCTACCTCTATTGATCCTGAATCAAAGGCCTAATTAAGGGTCTGCTTGTTTGTCTCTCGAGGAACCTTAGATTCCAAATTTGAACATTTATCTTTCACTTGGAACTCTCCTGCTTATCTTCTGTTACATGCTGTTTGTAGATTTACGTTATGGGAGAGGTTTGAAGCATTAATAATCTTCACTTGGTGTTCAATGGAGCTATTTTGTATTATCCGCACTTCTTTTAAACTGACAGTTAACTCACTAACTGAATCCGCTTGCGTTCATCTTTTTGGTCATCTCGTTCCCTAAACCCTTTTGGTGGTACATGTCCCTAAATATTGGTCATTCTTATACAAGAGACCACCATAGTTTTGCACCAAACTTGACTTGTGGGTTATAGTATTGTGTATTTGGACAGCATCTGTCTGTTGGCTGTCCGTTGGGGAGGAATAGTTCATTTGTAGGCATTTTGAGACTTGTTTTCGATTTGAAACTTTAAGATGTGCTACTTAAGTTTTGACATGCACCTAAATCAAATTAACTAAACAGACAAACCGATATTCCAATAACATTGATTATCAAACCAATTCTCCCTGAAAATAAAGCACTACGTTTGCCAAATTAGCAAGTTTGCTCATGGATTTTGTAAACCAAATGGTGTATACACGTAGTTTACTCATTTTACAGAACGGAACAAGACCATGGACGACAATATGAGATAAATTGTATTCCTATATTGACATTACTCCACTCTACACTTGAGAAGTGTGCGTGTTTGGAAAACTACCAAGTGATGGAGTTACAGCACAAACCAACCACCAAGACGCACGCATACAATATGAGAATTTTCCTCCTTTAGTTGTATTCCAACAGTTGATAACCCAGGGTTTTCGCTGAGAATGATCCACAAATCGAGCTATAACTAAGAGAACTTGGATCACTGGCTACTAATGTCAGGAGGACTATTGGCACCAGATCTCGAATGGTCATATTCGAGGGTCAATACAAGAACATGTACATCGACATAAGCCCCATTTCGATACAAAAATGAGAAGCAAACTTTTCGATCTCCAAGATGAGCACAACAATATGAAACTACCTCATACTCAAACAAACTAGGCAACTCAGGCAATTCTATGGAAGCTGCAAGTTCAATCTTATTAGGTTCACCGTTCACCTTCATTGGACAGCAGGATGTGGTGGACTTGTATTTTCTCATCATGATAAGAATATGTAAACATTAGCTTCTCAAACTCGTCATCCTCCAGGTCCAAATTTACAACTAAAGCATGTTTGTTGGAGTAGTCAACTCCATTAAAAGGCAACGATGGTTCAACTCTAGCCCATGATCCATGATGGAAACCCACGTCAAAGCAGAAAGTACTGCTTCCGAACCTTCCCCTCTCTCTGAAAGTGGCAAAGATCTTGCTGCCCAAAACTACAAAGGACGAGAAATCTCTTCTTCCATATCCGGAACCATAGAGCTGATGAATATGGGATCTGAATTGCTAGTGTCCAAAACGTAGGAAGATTTAGGAACGTAGCGCAACTTAGGATCCAAAAACCATCAGCCGACCAGAACAACTCGAGAGCCAAAGACACCAAACCCCAAAGAGAAGGGAACTGAATCTGCATCGCAATCTACAAAAGCAACTTCTCGTAGCTCACTATCGGAAAAGGAGAACAAGTCGCTCACTTTGATTGCCTGAACATGGTATCTACTAGACAGGGCATGGGTTTCGTATTCCTCGATAGTACAGATATACAAGGTCTTATTGTGGACACACTTAGCGTGGGAGTTGCGGAAGCTAGGACTGGAGATGAGAGAAAGCCATTGCGTGGAGACACGTTTGAAGCGGATTAGGGTTCCTGCTGGCACGCGAAAAGAGGATCTCTGTGAGTAGCTCTTCAATATTGCGACTGTTTCTTTCCAGTGATGAGGAAATTTGCTTCTTCATATTGACCGATCGACTCGGGTTAATGGTTGAAACTGATCGAGTCGTGTATATTAGGGAGATAACGTTCTCACTTTTTGACGGACTAGGGTTTCAGGTATTTTTCTTTATTTGCTTCTTCAATATCGGTCGACTAGGGTTTATGGTTGAGATTTACAAGTTGAAGAAATTCAATCCTATAGGTTCCCGGCCCCTTCCATATATTTGAGGTTCATTGGTGGGTATAGTACTCTAGGGTTTTAGTTTTTACAATCGATCTCAAAGAAATAAGAGTTACTTATAGAACGGCCGGGTGATGACCCGTGCGGATTTCCTAGGGCAAATAGAATCAAACAATTGAGGACAGTTTACCTTGTGGATTCCTACAAATGAATAGTTTACAACACCTCGATCAGCTTATAACAATCTACAATTGCGTTTGTACCAACAGTGTTGTATTCTCAATGTGTTGCCAAATTAGCAAGTGTCGTCATTCACTAATAGAATAAGATTGACTACATTTTTTGAACAGGGCCTAAACGGCCGCCTTCAAGTCATAACCATTAATGAAACCGCAGAATACAAGAGGAAGATAAAACCTAAACTCTAAATTATCTAAACATTCTAAAATAATATCAGAAGTTTTCAATTTTATGCATTCTAATAAACATCATTTAAAAAAAAGTGCATGACTACATTAAAAAGACAAGCGGATGATGGACATTGTACATTACCCATAACAAAAAGGAATAACGGGTATTTGCTACCTAATATTATCCCTTCGGCCTGGTGCATTGCCAAACTCTGATGAAGCAGAGCCTCTGCATCCGGTCGATCGAAGGTGATGATTCGAAAATATTCACAACGTGCGTGTGTTTTATGTTGCATCTATGTCGGAGATGGACATGGAAGAAGTTGCTGGAATGAAAGAAAGTTCACAATGCTGTGCGCTTGTTCTCTTATAAGTTTTTGTAAACCGAATCTAATAATTCACATATGGGACGACAATACGAATTATACGTACATTGTATTCCTTAATCGACATCACGATCCTCCCTACATTTGCGTACCAAGCACAGAAAAAATCTGCATATAAATTGAAAGTAAACGATGCGTATCACTAAGTTAAGAGCTTACGACAGCGTCGAGCTTTGATCTGGAGCTGGCTCAGACTCCGATCTAGAGGAGAGAGAGATGAGAGAGAAACGAGAGAGAAAAGAGATAGACCGAAGAGTGAGAGAAAATATTGATTTGAAATAGGTAATAGAGGAAAGATGAGCAGATATAATAGATCTGAGACAAAAAAGTAATCTTAATAAGATTAATTAGAATGAGCATGTCAATTATGTTTTATTAGAAGATGCAATTAATCATTATAATTAATATTATTAAGATTACTTTTAATTAGTATTGTTAAAACCATATGCGTAAGGTAACGTCACAAACTAGCCCAACATGAAAGCCTAAATTAACAAAATTCGAAGACGTATCAGTCTTCCCTCAAACATCGAATATAATTACTCTGTAATGCCACCACCACAAGTCAGTCAATCTGTGTCTCCTCCTCTCTGTTTACTTTCTAGATCCTTCTTCTTCTTCCAATCTCCCAAAGTCTTCCCATGGCTTCCGATCTCGAGAAGCAGGCCAAGGAGGCCTTCATCGACGACCACTTCGAGCTCGCCGCTGACCTCTACTCTCAGGCCATCTCCCTCAACCCCAGCAACTCCGAGCTCTTCTCCGACCGCGCTCAGGCCAACATCAAATCCAACAATCTCACCGGTAACGTCTTCTCTCTCGAAATTTCCTGACGCTTCTTTCTCTAGACCTAGAATTGAATTGCGTTATGTTTACTGATTGTGGTTTGGGGGTTTTGGTTTCAGAGGCGGTTGCGGATGCGAACAAGGCGATTGAGTTGGACGCGTCGTTGCACAAGGCCTACTTGCGCAAGGGGTGAGTACTCTGTGCAACGCAGGCTTGTGATTGTAGTGTTTTTGGTACTGTTTATAATGCCGATTTCGTTTGAAGCTTTCGAGACTGATAAGTTCTGGTTAATTGCCTGTTACTGCTGACTATAATCGTGTAGAGAAGATCTTATTGAATTGATTATGTTTGTTTGTGTTGCGGTGTCGAATTAAGTACTGCTCAGCATTTTACATGGAATTCGAAATTTAGTACCCTACTGTGTGCGAAAAATCTATCTGAACTTGATACTTGACATTGTCGTGCGGTTGACTTGTGCGGGATTTTATGGTTAGTGATGTTTTTCTCGTTTTGATTATAAGAATTGCCTGCATGAAGCTCGAGGAATATCAGACTGCAAAGGCGGCCTTGGAACTTGGGGCATCTTTAGCACCAGGGGAATCTAGGTTTGCTAAACTGATAAAAGAGTGCGATGACCTCATTGCAGGTGAGTTGTAAATTTGCTACAAACTTTTTGCTGTATGATAGTTTGTTCCCGTATGTTAGTTTGGCTGTTTGGGTATGGTAATGTAGGAAATAACTATTTGACATGTTGGTTACATTCCGTTTGTCTTATTGAGTCCTGTTTCATGTCTTATCAGAGGAGAATCACGAGCTGCCAAAGCAACCAATGGAAACAACCACTACAGAGAGTGTTGCATCCACTAAAGATGTTCAGCCAGTGAACCTCCGTCCATCTGATCAGGTGACAGTAGCACCTGTCAAACCAAAATACAGGTCATTGATCACCAACTAGTTCATGTTGCATATTTTTTAGTTTTGAAGGGGCATACATTATTCTATTGGCAATTTCTGTTTCCTGCATCAGAATTTTGTTTTCTAGATTGTTCATTATGATGTTCAGAATTTAATTAGAGAAGATCCCTGGTGACTTAGATTCATGGTTTGTATTTCAGGCATGAATTCTACCAGAAGCCTGAAGAAGTGGTTGTGACTATATTTGCTAAGGGTATACCAGCCACAGATGTTGCTGTTGACTTCGGTGAACAAATTGTATGCTTTTGCCCATTGTTTTCTGAATTCGTTAAATATACATTTTTTTTCTTTAGGTCTCTTTCTACAAATTTTATGCTGACATGATCTACTTCTGCTGGCCGTTTGCAGTTAAGTGTCAGCATTGATGTTCCTGGGGAGGATACATATCATTTTCAGACTCGCCTGTTTAGGAAGGTATTGCATCCTTTTATGGGGCTGAGGAATTTCTGTTAACAATGTCATGCATATATATATATAGATAGTTCTTTAGAGTATCCTTTCTAGTTCTCCATTTTGTATATGAATGAGTGGCACACAGTATCCTTTGCCTGTACTGTAGCCTAAGTACTTGTAATTCTTTAAGCCATTTTCTTGGTTTGTATATGCATTAGGGAAGGCATATCATTTTCATGCTTTACACTGTTGGACGAGAGATTAATCCTTGGGTTTTTTACTCTTTTTTTTCGAAACAGATAATTCCTGAAAAGTGCAGATATGATGTTTTGTCTACCAAAGTTGAAATTCGCCTGGCCAAACTTGAACCCATACATTGGACATCTCTTGAGTTTAGGAAGGATAACCTTGTTCCTGTAAAGGTTAATTCCCCAGGTACATTAAATATTCCTATAACTAGTGTATTTGGTGGTCCATCCATTATTGATTGCAGTTTTGTATAAAGTTGGTGCTAATCAGATGTAACTACGCACAGTTGGAGCAGCGCAAGGGCTGTCTTACCCATCCTCCAAACCTAAACGGGTAGATTGGGACAAGCTCGAAGCCCAAGTGAAGAAGGAGGTTTGCTTTTTAACCTAGTTGATTCTCATTAGTATCTTAACCTAATTCACTGGGTTTGTACCAACATGGGTTAATATTCTGTGTATTCCTTCCAGGAAAAAGATGAGAAGCTTGATGGTGATGCAGCTTTGAATAAGTTTTTCCAAGACATATACAAGGATGCTGATGATGACACAAGAAGGGCCATGAAAAAATCTTTTGTAAGCCACTCTTTTCTAATGTTTGATATTACAATAGATACTATATCTTTGTATAAGTTTTAGATGTCTTGAAGGATGTCTTGAAAATTTGAAACCAACAAAATTGCATCCTAATATTTGTTTTTATACTGTGCCAGGTGCAGTCCAATGGGACGGTGCTTTCAACAAACTGGAAAGAAGTGGGCACCAAGAAGGTTGAAGGAAGCGCCCCTGATGGCATGGAAATGAAGAAATGGGAGTACTAAGCCCTTGCTCAAGCTGGACATTCTGTGTAACCTATTGGAGTGCCTTTTGATTTGGTGGACGCTTTTTGATTTTTTTTTCTTTTTCAGTTAGTGTATTCTTTTGCCAATGATCAACTAGGTTGGTTTTTGTTTTCGTGATTTGTTATGTACTCAGTACTCTCAAAACCGAACCCATCTGGAACAAGTTTCAAGTGTTTAATACTACCGTTACGTTCCTGAATTTCTTGGTGATCTGATTCTATGTCTTGCTTAGTTCTGTACAGGGGCGGAGGCGCACAAGAATAAAGTGGGCCCATGCCTTCTTACTAAACAAAATATAAAAATATGCATTATATGAGAATCGAATTTCTAGTCTCTTAATGAAAGATCCAAGGCTGATATACTAGACCATCTAGATCGCATGTTACATTACACAAATATTCTATTTATTCATATATAATCAAGGTTTAAAAAGGCGTTAGACGGGATTAGACGGTGCAGCTATTCCCTAGCGCCTAATAGTTTAGGCAGAGTTTAATCGGTAATTAGACGATAATTAGATGAATTATTTTTTATATATTTATATGGTATATTATAATATAAATTATAAAGAAATGTCAACAAAACATTCAAAACGCATTGTCTCAAAATAATGTTATCAAACAATAGCTCAAAAATACAAATCCAAATAAAAGCACAAAAAAAATAATTAGGCTGTTTAGGGTTAAATTTTTTTTTAAAAAAATTGCAACGCCTAATCCCGTTTAATTACAGCCTAATCGCTAGGTGCCCCGCTTAATTACAGATTAATCGGCATTGCCTAATGTGTCCGCCCAACACCAAAATTAAGCTTTATGCTTGGTTCTTCCTCCTAGTCGCCGCCTAATCGGCCTAGGCACCCGTTTTTTCGAATAGTGTATATACTTCTTATTTTAAAGTGATTATTTTTTAAAATGAAAAAATCAAACAGGCAAGGGTCTCACTCATAGATGAACTTCAAAGCTGAACTTACTTAACCAACTTGAGAACTCTCTTAATTTTGCAACCTACCTTTAAATGTATTTATTAGAGTTGTGAAAGCCAGGATTATGAGCCACTTATTTTATGTTATAAACATTGTAAAGTTTCGGTGAGTGATTGTTTGATTTCATATATATCTAGAATGGTAATTTTTTCTAATATAGTCGATGAGCCTAGCTATCATGCAACAACTTGAACACATAATACTCATTGAGAACCAATATCATTGCAAATATATTATTATTATTATTATTATTATTATTTATGTCTCACTAACCGAAAATTTCTAGTTACGCCACTGATGTGATACATGAGGTTCTTATATAGTAATGAACAACTAGCATGTGGCTGAGGTTAGGGCTTTGTGCACTCAACAGTCAACACCGATGTGGTTCATAACAGTATATAAACTCTTCAAGGGTCTTCATTAAGGGAAAAGTATACAAACAGTACACCAACTTTCCTCCACTCATAATTAGGGTGTCTGAACTTTGTTAAATAACACATTAGTACATGAACTAACAAATTAAACCTAATTTTCGTATATGACGTTATAACACCTTTAAATATTAATGTTTTTTTTTCTGAGATTTTTTTCTTTTTTTTCTTTCTTTTAAAGATGATATTTTTTTCTTCTAGGTGTCAAATCAGTGTCAAATCCACACATTTATTTTCTTTCTTTTCAAGATGATTTTTTTTTTCTAATTAAGGTGTTAACGATCAAATATGTTAAACGATTTGACACATAGAAAAAAATTATTTTGGTTACAATTTAACCTCTGTTTTGTGGATTGCTACTTGTTGGTATATGAGGGAGAAATAATTCCGGATAGTTGCTTGGTGGTAAGAGAGCAAGAGAGGTTAATTAGATAATTGGTAAGAGAGAGAGATCTTAAGCACATCCACTACCTATTGACGAAATCATGGGTTCAAGTCACCATGAGAGTATGAGTGAAATCCTTTGATCCTCTTTAAAAGAAAGAAAAAAAGATCTTAGAGAAAAAACAGTAACTTTTATCGGTGTTATAACGGCATGTATGAAAATTAGGCTTAACTTGTTAATTTTTGTACTAATATGTTATTTAACAAAATTTAAACACCGTAATTATGAAGAGCAAAATTTGTGTACTATTTATACAATTTTCCCCTCCACTAATGTACCATGGGAACGGCCGAGTTTAGGTGACATACAAACGCATGTTCTTGCACCTCCGTATATAGAAAATAGTTTCAATGACTGGGCTTGAAACCAAAACGTTATTGGGGCCTAGCCCAAAATGGGCATCATCAACCCAAAACGCTCGTTTTTCTTTTATATGCCGATGTCGTTCTAAATAGAACTCTGTTTCTTTGGGTTCGATCTTCTGATCATAGACAGAAAATGCATGCGTCTCTTGCCGGCGTCGAAGGCACCGGAAAACAACAGAAACAGTAGAACTCCACCGCCGAGATGGACCCCACCGCCGGTATGAATGCCCTTGCCTAATAAATTTACTGGTCAGGTTTCCTCGTCTTTGATCTTTGACAATTCGCTCGTTTTCTGATCTTGAAAAATGAAAAATTGAAGATCCTTATCGCTCGTTTTTGGTCTACGTGTGGAGAAACGGAATCTAGAAGGGTCTCAGTCGGCTGCTGTTCACTGCTTCCGGGGCAACAAAGGTGAGCTTCCCTTATCATCTATTCTAATGCGTATACAAAATTACTGCATGTACTACTTTTCAAATTAGGTTGAAATTTGTCATTTTAGTGAAAAATGTACCGAAAATTGTCTGCTATCACTTGTCTGGATTGTTAGGTGTATCGTTGGCTTTTAAAGTCCATTTTTGGTTCTGATAAGTTGGCTCTATGGTTCAATCAAAACAATAAGGGAGAACTACAAAATATTATTAGACCAAATTTGAAAATACAAAAAAATTATTTTTTATACTAATGAGGACACGAGTCTAAATCCAAAACCAAATATCCAAATTTTGATGTTAAAAAACCAAAATATTCATTTTTTTTTCAACAAAATCACGCTACCTACCATTATCTTCATACCCCCTTGATCTAGTACTCTCTTCTTCATACACCCCACCCACCCACCATCTCTCTCTCTCTCCTTCAACCGATGACGACGACATCGAGGAAGCCGACTTCGATAAAGCTTCAACGACAATGCTCCACAACGACTATCAAATCCCGATCTCGTTCATACTGAAGCCGACAAATTCAATTGCCTAATTCGACAATGAGGATGAGAGATGCTGAGATTTGGAGTGGATCTATGAGATCAAGGGCAGAATTGGTTACATGTGGTTAGTTTTGAAAATTTTGGTTTTGATTTTCTTCTTATCTTTAAAATTGGTGCGATCTATAGGGACGAAGCTGGGTTTGGAGTTGGGGGAGTGATGGGAGAACCGTTGGTGGTGGTGATGGTGGGTTTAGGATTAGGATAGTGATTGGGTTAGTGTAAGTTGCCTCGAAATTAACACAGTAACAGTTTCGACAATAGGTCAGTAGCAGCGTGTTTGCTCGACAATAAGTCAATAACAGCGTGTTAGGTGGTTGTGTTGCTACTGCGTCGTCGTGTTGCTACTGCACGATGATGTTGTGTGTGATGTTACTACGCGATCATGCTACTATTCAGCACGGTGGTGCTGCGTGCTGTTACTGTGCGATGGTGTTGTGTGCTACTACTGTGTGATGGTGCTACGTGTTCTTACTGTGCTATCCGGTAAGGGCAGTAGAAACAAATTTCCGGTCGTTGGAAGACGGTAGTAGCAACAGATTTTCAGTCAGCAATAGTAGCAGGAAATTTTTCGATCTGTGGCAGTAGGCAGTAGGAAGGACATATATTTTAATTAAGAACAAAATAATATATGTAATGTCACACGACAACAATATAGCAGTGGCTTTATTTGTAAAAGTTTGTCTTTATTTGTGAAGTAATATGTTTAATGAACATTTTTGTTAATTGAAATTTGATCAGTAACTATACTATAATTTACTAAAACAATAATGAAAAAGAAAATTTGTTTGGCCATTTTCAATGTTTTTTGAAGCATTGGCAAGTGTTACTCATGCCACTCTTGGTTATTAGGTGTCACGTTTTTGCTAATAATGTAAATGACACCGCTTTTCTCAGTAACAAATGATTCTTCTCAGCACAACATTTCCAAACTGGGCTATAATCTGGGAGAAGCCCAAATTTACCTGATCCGTCTAAAAAGGCCCAGAGTGGTACAAATGCAATTCTCCGATCCGATTTGGAAACGATCGACGGTCGGAGACAGAAATGCAATTCTTCGGCGGAACAGAGATCAGCCCGTCCCTTCCGGCAGCGACGGCGTCGGGAAACAACGGCCACATGATGTACGTCTTCAACCGCAACGGCATCTGCCTCCTCTACCGTGAATGGAACCGTCCTCTCCACACTCTCAACGCTCAGCAAGATCACAAGCTCATGTTCGGCCTCCTCTTCTCCCTCAAGTCCCTCACCGCCAAGATGGACCCCACCGCGTATGTCCATCTCCGATCATCACCCATCTCCTCTCAATTTTATCGATTTTGATGCTGAAAATAGTTTTTGATTTTGGTCAAGTGTGCAGAAAGGGAACCTAGGAGTGCCGCAGTTGACCGGTCAAGGCTGCTCGTTTCATAGCTTCCGGACCAACACTTACAAGCTCAGCTTCATGGAGAGCCCCTCTGGTATCAAGGTTAACCTTCGTTTCGATTCGATTCTCTAATGACGTTTAGATCCAGCTTGGTTTTTGTTAGGTTTCCTTTCGAGTAAATTGCTGTTTGTGTGCATACTTGAGCTTGGATATTGTTTTTAGGTTGCGGATTGCGAATTTTGGATTGTTTTCTTACTGTGTTGATGTATTGTGCAGATTATCTTGATCACTCATCCTAGGACTGGAGATTTACGGGAGTCTTTGAGGTACATTTACAACTTGTATGTGGAGTATGTTGTGAAGAGCCCGCTCTACACTCCTGGAACTCCGATCAGGCGAGTGTTTACGGTTGCCTCAATGTGATCTTGTATCGAACTTACTTCCATACCGCCACACGTTGGCTGCATTATAAAAGACTGAATTTTGGAACAATTCTGTGTTCTGCATTTATACTCTGTGTGTGCCTAGCTTATCTTGTACTTCTTCTTCACGACCTCCTTATTTATCTTCAATGTAAGAACTGAAGAAAATTTGAACCCCTAACTCCTGCGGATATATGTGTATTGAAAGTTAATATAGTAAGTGTAGTGGTTGCTTGAGGCTGATTCGAGTGCCCAATTCGTAGTCTTAGGTGAATCATATAAATAAACAATGGATACAGGTTTATTTATGTAATTAACTGGTTGCTTAAGGCTCCTCAACTAAGTGATATGATATCACTTGAACACACTATCTGCTTTCTTAAAAAAACCATCAATACTTCTTCTGCCATTGTTTTCTTTCATTTTTCTCTCCTTGTTTTATGAAGTTTCAATAATTCATGGTCACTGGTTTGGCTGTATCCTTTGTACAATTCACACAAGTGAAAACCTTTAAAATGCAAAGTGATTTTTCTTTGTAGGTGTGAGCTATTTAATACAACTCTTGACCAATATGTAAGGAGCATTTCCTAGAAGCTCAAGGAGGTAACTTTCGATCACCAATATCTAGTTGTTTGTACATTCATGAAAATTCTTCATCATTTTTTTTAATTTATAATGAAAAAGAGGAGGGTAAGGAGCATGCCAAAGTATAACATTTATGTAACTGCTTCTTGTTGGGGAGTGAATTCTGTTCAACTTCATTTCAGCACATCAGCCTCACCCCAGCCTGAAGCAGAATGAAGTTTTGTTCCATATCCAGTTTATTGAAAGTACCCATGTGTAGGAGTTACCATTTATCTTTCGTATTTCACAATGATATATGCTCCAAACTTACCACCTTTAGGTGTTTTATGGCATCATGTAACATCATATTTGTTTATGATAAATTGATTTGACTAGAGTACAATTTTGAGTTTCACAGCACCTAAAAAATGAATACTAAGGTTAAATTCTACTAGTTACATGATTATTGTTATCTACTATTTCATCATTTTCTTGACTATGGGTATGCTTGTTGCTCTTTATAAAAACAACACCGTCAATGTTTTATTTCTGTAAATTTGTCCAAGGAAACAGGAATCTTTTGGTAAATTTGTCTTCATGTAAACCTATATATTATACTTGATTCCCATTATTTAACACATATACAGCTTTAGTATATTATAGCTGACATATATCTTGTTCTTTCTGTCAACTTTGACTTGTGGACTAGTAGTTGTTCAACCTAGTAACCACCGTCTTTTACTGACTAAGAGCCCTCACCTTACTTTTGTGGCCATAATTTTTTTGGACCCACAGCTTAATGCCTTAATCTGATTGAGATAGGATCCATTGAAATGAAAAGCAAAAGCAGAATGATTATAATACCTTCATTCTTATAAGGAAAACACAGACATTAGACTAAGGTATTTTCCATCACCAGCAGCAAAGACAGAGCAGTCATGGAGGCAATTGTTTTGTATCCATCACCACCTATTGGCCATTTGGTTTCAATGGTAGAGTTGGGAAAACTCATACTGGCTTGCCATCCTTCATGTAGTATACATATACTTATCACCACCCCACCTTACAGAGCCGATGATACTGCCATGTATATTGCCTCTGTCTCTGCCGCCACTCCCTCCATCATCTTCCACCATCTCCCCACTATATCTCTCCCTCCCTCCACTTCCTCTCCCAACCATGAAACACTAACCTTTGAAGTCCTTCGGCTCAACAATCCCAACGTCCACAAAGCCCTCTTTTCCATCTCCAACAATTTTACTGTTCAAGCTTTTATCATGGACTTCTTCTGTGCTCTTGGGCTTTCTGTTGCTAGTGATCTGAACATCCCAGGTTACTTTTTCTTCACATCTGGTGCAGGATGCCTAGCTTCCTTTCTTATACTCCCTGCTATTCACAGAAACACTGACAATAGCCTCAAACACCTTAACACCCTTCTCAATATTCCAGGAATACCACCAATACCTTCCTCTGATATGCCAAAACCAGTTTTGGAACGTAATGATAAGGCTTATGAGTGCTTTCTAGAAAACTCATTCAAGTTACCCAAATCAGCTGGGATTATCGTGAACACGTTTGAATCACTCGAATCTAGGGCCATCAGAGCAGTATCAGATGGACTATGCTTGCCTGAAGATACTCCCACACCTCCCATCTACTGCATAGGACCCTTAATCTTTTCTCACAATCAAAGAGGTGGTGGTAGTGATGAGTGTTTGACATGGCTGTACTCACAGCCAAGTGGAAGTGTGGTGTTCCTTTGTTTTGGAAGCTTAGGATTGTTTACAAAGGAGCAGTTGGGGGAAATAGCTGTGGGGTTAGAGAGGAGTGGCCAAAGGTTCTTGTGGGTGGTCCGTAAGCCACCTTCTCAGAATCAAAGTGTGGCTATTACGGCCCTGCCTGACCCAGATTTGGATTCTTTGCTTCCGGATGGTTTCTTGGTTAGGACCAAGGATAGGGGTCTTGTACTGAAGTCATGGGCACCACAAGTGGCAGTGCTGAATCATGATTCGGTAGGTGGATTTGTGACTCACTGTGGATGGAACTCAGTGTTGGAGGCTGTGTGTGCTGGGGTGCCAATGGTGTGTTGGCCACTCTATGCAGAGCAGAGATTTAACAGGGTTGTTTTGGTGGAGGAAATAAAGATTGCTTTGCCAATGAACGAGTCACTAGATGGGTTTGTAAATGCAATAGAGGTGGAGAAGCGTGTTAGAGAGTTGATGGGCTCGGAGGAAGGAGAGTCAATCAGGAAGAGGGCAAAGGCTCTCAAGGGTGAAGCAATTGCTGCTCTGAGTGAAGGCGGGACATCTCGGGTTGCATTAACTAAACTCGTTGAATCATGGCACCATGGCTGATCGAGTCCATCCATCCAGGTCTATGAGGTGGTGCTTTTAGTAAATGTACTGCTTACTGAGAATTTAGATGTTTGAGGCTAATTAAGTAGCCCAAATGGTAGGTGACCATGGTGTTTCAATGTCAAATAGAATTTTGTGGGTCGCTTTAATTAGTTATCTGGTCTGGTGGTTTAGGGACTTCAATAGTTGTTTTCAGCCTAACTTTGTTTTCAGCCTAACTTTGTTTTCAGCCTACTGAAACTAAATATTTCCTCTGCAACTCCAACCATTCAGACCGTTTATGGTTCTAGTCTTTTTTCTTTCATTTTTGTCTCTATTTTAGTGTATGTAATTTCAGCACATGATTAACTATATATCTCTGTTATATCCTTTGTAAGGTTTCATAATATAAACTCATAAATCCTAATATTGTTTGCAGGTGTAAGGTATTCAATACAACTCTTGACCAGTATGTAAGGAGCATTCCCTAAGAGCTCATGGTATGGCAAATTCTTCATCTTGTGTATGAAACTGACTTTTCGGGCTCTTTTTGCACCATTCACCTTACCCTGGCCTTTAGCAGCTGGTAATTTTGGTTGAGATGGAGGTTGCTGGAATTACTTATGCAGTCTGCAACTTCATTATATGTATTATACAACTAGGAATGCTTTACTATTTTCACTGATGCGGACTTGGCTGTTTTGTGTGATCATGTGATTCGCTGTTTGTTTATGATAAATAGTTTCAGTGTAATCAAGAAGCATGTGGTATCTATATCATATCATTGGAATTTACAATCATTTCTCTATATGAAAATAATTTGGCTGAATTTCATATATGAAACAACAGCTAGTAAGATGAATTTCAATAGCTTTAACTCAGTTCCTTGACATTTCTTATGACGAGTTGGTGTTATGGTTGTAGCAATGCTTCACGTTGTCTGCTTGAGAGACCTAAACATAGTTTGTCTATTGGTTTTTCTAAGATGTTAGGTTTGTCTTAAGGCTATTGTCTGTGGAAAAGCAATGATAGACACTGAAACACAGTATTCTTTGGATATTTTTACTTTCATCTATACCCCCATTATTTCGTGAAAGGTACAAGGGAAAGGTATAAGGTGCAACACTGCAACTTATTGAAATGCAGAAAGGGTAAATCCCTTAAAGGGGAAATTTTGCAACAATGCTAGGAAACTGGTATAAACCGTTAGGGGTAGTGCTAGAGTCTTAATAAGGCTAAAGAATTATCACTTTAATTCATGTGTGTGGTATATAAAAATATTTATTTCATTTTCACATAATATATCTTGTCAAATCATAATACCACATTACCAATTACATCCCTTTTATTTCCTTTTACATTTTAAGAGATGAATGATAATAATGAACTTTATTAGGTGATGAAATCCAATATTACGTAATATTAACCATTAATTATGTAGAAATATAAGAATTTTTTCTTACACATTAGGGGAATATTGTGTAACTTTTTTTTTCCAAATTTGAATCAATTTTGTCCAAAAAATAACATCTTAAATTTGAATTTGAAATTATATGCAAATTAATATATGCGAAAATTTAAGAGGTAAGAATTCAATCAAAAAAATAATGAAAGAGGTAAGAAAATATTTCTTGTAACACTATCTATATACATATATGATTCTGTATATGTATAAAAGCTTGTTTATATATATATATATATATATATATATATATATATATATATATATATTTGAATGAACATAATTTGCAAAACCAAGCATGAATTTCAATACATTTTGTCATGAAAAATTGTCGATTTGTTGATATGCATGTGCATATTGATTCACTAAAAACATGCATTGTGAGAAAATGTAAACAAGAAAACTTCCAAGTAAAACAAAAAAAATAGAGAGAAAGATTAATAAAGGATAAGATAGTATTTTTCTTCAATTAAGACATGATATGATTTGGTAAATTAATAATGTGTTTTTATGAATTGACATGACACATGAATTAAGACCACAAATCATTTTTCAACCGTGGGCTATCCAATGAGCTAATCTAATAACTTGGAGTGCTAAAATTTTAATAATCAGAAACACTATAGACAACTCTGTAACTTTTAACGTTTGAGTTTGTATAACTCATCGATCAACACGTACAATTACAGACGTATGGTCTGAACCCTACTAACGTTATTCAACAACTCCCGTCTTGTTTAGGAAAATTAGGAAGCACTTGATTGGCAAATGAGATTCTCTACCCTCTAATCCTCGATACATAAATCTATAAGATCATAGGAGCAAAACAAAATCGATCATAACCAAATACATAAACACATTCCTTAGTACTAATTACATAAACTTATCTTAATGGGATATTGACATACTTTCTTGATTGATGTCCATGTTTTCTATCTGGTCAACTAGGCTGTCAATGTTTTGAGAAAATTTGGCTTTGGCTTTTGTTTTCTCCTCTCTGCTAAGCTTAGACACCATAGATGAGATGACTCCTATGTCTTTGGCTGTCAGGTCTGAACGTAGTTCCGTCCCTGCCTACAGTCCCACATACCCAGCCTCTGTTTAATTTTTCTCTTTATTTGAGTGAGGTACTTACATTTGGACCTTCCCCAGTAATACAGACAGCACCTGTTGAATGTGGCATACATCATTTTTGTTTTAATGCATGATTAAACAAGGAAGACTATCAAGATCAATCAATTAAGAAGCGTGATTAGCACAGAAGGGCATCAGAATATGAGTCGAAACAATCTCTTGCTAGGTCAATCGACTCCAAAAACAAAATCGAAACAAGAGTTGGGACGACAACAAAAGCATTCATCTACGAAGATCCATTCATTTTTTGTCAAAAAAAATCTAATACAACTATGCAAGTATTAGAAAATCAGTAACACAATAATTTATTTCAAAAAAAATCAGTAGCACGTTTTGAATCTCTTGTAAATATTAATCAAACATTCATACATACGCATCTCTTGGATCTCAAGAAGCAAAGAGCCGATCGAGGGTTGTAATAATAATATATAGATTCTCATGTGCGGACGTCCGCAGTCAAGCAGTCCTCTATATATATAATTTAATTCAATTTTATATAAAAACTATACTTCCTTTGTCCCGTTTGATACTTAATTCAAATCATGAAGACTCGGTAGGGACTATTTTATCAGCCGCCGTAGAAGACCAGCAACACCCAAATTTGATAATGATGAAAGAGAAACATGTTAATATTTATGAATGAAAAGAACAACTAGGTTTTGCACATATGATTATGCTGGTAACAGTTGTTTAAGGATCGATCTGGTTAGCTAAGATGGCCAGGTGTTTCTCAACAACCTCAGTTTTCTCGATTCAGAATTAGCCTTCTGTAAGCCTGTAACATCAAAACAATGCTGGTGATTTTAAATTTGGCACAAAAGACAGCATAATGGATTTAATATATAGTTTATATCCTAGTTATAAGCAAGACTTTCCTAGTTGTGACTGCTAAGATAGTCTATACCAAAACACTAATGAATACAGATAAATTTGTTCAAGTATATATGAACTTCTTAATTTGAATTAACCACTCTAAAGGTACCCTCTAGTTGTTCTTTTTGAGATTGGTGTTTTCTTGACATTTAATTCAGATATGGGGCTGAACATCCCAGCTAAGTTGTTTTCCAAACCTTAAAAAAAACAAATTAGTCATTAGGTGCTTAATTGCTTAAGAAGTCTGTGGTCAAATGACGAACTTGATTAAATGAACTTCTTAAGTAGGGGTGGGCATAAATCTCGTAAATTTCGGTCTCATCCCGGTCCCGTCCTGATCTCATCCCGATCCCAGTGGGATTTGAAACTAAAAACACTTGTCCCGTCCTGTTTGAGAAACAACAGGACGGGACGCAGGACTGAAATTTTGAGTCCCATCTGGCCCGTCCCGTCTAACTTTAAAAATTCATAACTATTTATAGAAACCTTATTATCGAGAGATTTCAACTCTCAAATGGTTTTTAAGATGTCATCTATAACTTTCATGAAGACACTAAACTCATATAACAAACCAATTTATATACTTTTTGAAAATAAGTCAACTAGTACAAAATTTCAAAATTGATATGCATAATTTACTAATGCAGACTCTAACGTTTAAAAAATCATAACTTAATCTAGAAAATTCATTTTCAAGTGATTCAAATTTTGAAATGAACCTTAAAATGTCTGCTACAAATCATATGAAGATACCTAGATGAAACATCAAATTAAACTATACGATTTTAAGAGGAAACGAAACTAATGCAAGATGGCTGAGATTAGGCTCGTCCCTTCTAACTTGCAAAATTCATAACTAATTATAGAAACCTTATTTTTGCGGGATTCCAACTCTCAATTAATATTTAGGATGTCCTCTGTATCTTTCATGAAGACACAAATCTTAAATAACCAACCAATTTATACAATTTTTTAAAAGAAGCCAACTGGTTCAGAATTTACTGATGCAGGTCCTGGAATTATTTTCAAGTGATTCAAATTCTGGAATTAATCTTAAGATGTATACTATTAATCTTATGAAGGCACCTAGATAAAATTTCAAATAAAACTGTATCATTTTAAGATGAAACAAAACTAATGCAAGATGGCTGGGATTAGGCTCGTCCCGTTTAACTTTTAAAATTCATAACTAATTGTAGAAACTTTATTTTAAGGGATTTCAACTCTCAATTAATCTTTAATATGTCCTCTCAATTAATCTTTAATATGTCCTCTGTAACTTTTATGAAGACACTAATCTTAAATAAGCAACCAATTTTATATAGTTTTTTAACAGAAATCAACTGGTTCAGAATCTCAGAATTTACTAATGCAGATCCTAAACTTTTAAAAATCATAACTTAATCTAGAAAAATCGTTTTCAAGTGATTCAAATTCTGGAATTAATCTTAAGATGTATATTATTAATCTTATGAAGACACCTAGATAAAATTTCAAATAAAACTGTATCATTTCAAGAGGAAACAAAACTAATGCAAGATGGCTGAGATTAGGCTCGTCCCGTTTAACTTTCAAAATTCATAACTAATTGTAGAAATCTTATTTTTGAGGGATTTCAACTCTCAATTAATCTTTAATATGTCCTCTGTAACTTTTATGAAGATACTAATCTTAAATAAGCAAACAATTTATACATATTTTTAACAGAAACCAACTGGTTTAGAATCTCATAATTTACTAATGCAGACCTTAAACTTTAAAAAATCATAACTTAATCTAGAAAAATCATTTTCAAGTAATTCAAATTCTGGAATGAATCTTAAAATATCTACTACAAATCTTATGAAGACACCTAGATAAAATTTTAAATAAAACTGTATGATTTTTAGAAGAAAAGAAATTGATGCATGATGGTCAGGATTAGGCCCGTCCCGTCCCGATCTCGTCCCGTCTCATCTGGGATTAGGCCCGGAGGGATCAATTCTAAAAAAATGTAAGGCTCGTCCGGATCCCGTTTCATGTGTAACAACCAAGACGGGACGTGGGATGACCTCAATCCCGTCTTATCTCGTCTCATACCCATCCCTATTCTTAATTAAGTGCATTTTCCTCTAGCTCCATTTCAAAATCTATCATCCCGGCCTGAGCTTCGTGAATAATGAAGATTACTTTTCTCTTACTCCAGCAGAGGTTATGAAAAAAAAAGGGGTTATTGTGGCTAATTTCTTGAGCCACCCAATTCCTCCTAAGAATTGCAGGATCTCTATCTCTACTTGGATGATCCCAATATCACGGGAATCAAGCTTTGCATGTCCTCCATCCCTTCAAACTTACTACACATCATGCCTTGCAAGTGAAATATTCTATTTTCATGTGTGACATAAAATTCCCAACTCATGATTCATGATATGCAATTTATCATTAAACTCCGCCTTCAAGCCTCAGCTGGATCTTCACTTGTTTATTCATAACGACACCTTAACACACTCGAGCATTTGATCAACTTAGTTGGCACATAGAAATAAGGTTTAGGTATGTACAATTTGCATGCTATATATTAATTTAATAAAATTAACCAACTCTCTGCAAAAATTAAACTCTTGGTCATTAACGGAGGAGAAATTCTCTAAACTATAGAAAATTTGCACGAAAAGACAGTAATATAATATCATTAAGGAGCATTATGTCATGGTAAAATTTTCTGCAGTAGGGAACATATTTACTTGACAACCTTGAAAGGAAAGAAATTGCTATTTTGGACCCTAACCTGTCTCCCCCAAAACAGCTCTATCTTTTGAGTCAACTAATCCAATTACTCACAGCTTTACTTATTCTGTGCTCAGTTTCAAAACACAAAAGCTTACATTTGTGTAATTTTCAAACTCTACAGGACTAAAGCGGATTCCAAATCGTACCTGCTAAAACATCTTGAACTACACGTTAAGGAAACTCAGCTGGAAATGCATAAACAACTAGCTAGCTAGCACAATAATACTTAGGGCCACAAGTCCAAAATTATATCATCAAAACTACAACCACCCCTATATATAAATCACACCTTTTCCCTGCAGTACCACAACATCCCACATTCTCAAACTAAAGCAGACACCAAACCCTCTCCTCTTCCTTAGTTCCTCTTTCAACAAAACCATGAGGGACGAAGAAAGTCGCCGGAAGAAAACCAGGTGCCTGGCATGTATAGTTTTCGGAGCCATAGCGCAGACGATAATCATCGTCCTCTTCGTGGTGATAGTCATGCGCGTCAAGACCCCGAAAGTCCGTCTAGAATCCGTTGGCTTGACCACTCTCACCGCAAGCAACTCCTCCCTCAAAGCCAATATCGACGCGCTTGTCACAGTCAAGAACAAAAACTTCGGGCACTACAAGTTCGACAGCGCCAAGGCGACTTTCAGCTACAAGGGCACTGATATAGGAGAGGGCACCATATCTAAAGACAAAGCCAAGGCGAAGAAGACCAAGAAGATCAATGTGACGGTGTCGTTGAACTCGAACAAGATCACGGCGAGTGATATTAGCTCCGGGAATGTGACATTGACGGCGTATACGAAGTTGAATGGTAAGGTTCATCTTCTGAACATTATCAAGAAGAAGAAGTCTTCCGAGTTGAACTGCACCATTCATGTGGATACTAAGGCCAAAGCGGTACATGTTTTGAGTTGCAAGTGATGATCCTTCATTCTTTTTTCTTTTTTGTATTTCTTTCACTTTTTCTGGATTTGAAGTTTGTTAGTTGTTCTTCGATATGAATTAATTTGTTCTTTTCTTTGTAATGTGTTCATCATGGAGGGACAAGTCTGTAATTTTGTATGTTAAAGGCTGTGTAGTTTTTGATTTACAAGATTGGCAATTGGTACCTTGCAACTACATCATAATCAAAGTAACTTCTTTGCTTCAAAATCTAGAATGATTAACTATATTTCCCCTGCAATTATTTTGACAAAAGCATTTTGAACTGGATGAGTTAATCAGTTAACAATTAGTATATGTGAATTGTGAAATCAGCTGATCAAAAATAATTTTATAGTGAGAAATTTGGATCAGCATGCATTATAAAATGGAATAAGAAAATTAAAATTCAAGTTGTTCAATTAATCTACATTAATAGTTAATATTGTGCTTGATTAAACATATGAAACAGGTGCTAAGGTTTGCATGTTAATTACCCAAAAAAAAAGGTTTGCATGTTGAATTTAATATCAAGTGGTCCACTTGGTAGTCATGTCTATGAACATTGTCGCGCACCCAAAGTAATATTCTTGAAGATAAAGCATAAGCAAGGAACAAAATGCATCACATTTCCAATCATATCAACTTATGCAAATGGCATTGTAGTATTAGTTAATTAACTGAGGAGAGGATAGAGTTTTCTATTCAAGTTTCTATTGAAATCGAATGATGATTGAGTTGAAGAGATCGAAGTAGGTAGTGTTTTTCAGTTTCCAAATACATCTGAATTTCCTGGGCTAGCTAGCTAGCTCGAGTATATATCATAGAGAAAATATTAGCATTATGATCATCACAATGATTGCTGTAGAAGATGAGCTCTGATACTGTATTAACAGAAGAAGAACTAGTTGAAGCTATAACAATGGAGAAAGAGAGCACCTGAAGAAATCTGAGTATTCTGTATTAATTCTTCTGTAAGAAAATGAATGAATGATTACAGCCGGTTTATATAGGTACCTAGACTACTGATCAAGATCGAAATCTAACAACCATGACGTCCTATTACATCATCAATAACAGAAATATAGAATCTAAGAATCTGTTGCAACAGCTGTCAGTATTCCATCCGTATTCTTTCTTTATTGTACTGAATGTATACTTCTGACTGCTTCATACTGTGCTGGCACTGCTAACTGTGTCTGTAACAATCCCTCTTCATTTGTAACAATTCCTTCTTCATCTGGAAATCATTCCATATCTACTGTCACTGCCCCTCAAGCTCAGCAAGGGATACCAAGCTGAGATTGGTGCAATGTATTTTGTAAGCAGGACTAGGCAATCCTTTTGTAAAGATATCAGCAGTTTGTTCTTCAGTTGGCACATACTCAAGACTCAAATCCTGTTTTTGAACCCTTTCTCTAACAAAATGGAAGTCATTATCAAGATGTTTAATTTTTGAGTGAAACACAGGATTAGAACACAGAGCTAAAGCTGAAAGATTATCACATTTGAGCAAAGGAGGAGCTGGAATTCTGATAAGCAGATCACATAACACATGTCTAATCCAAGAAATCTCAGCTGCAGTATTAGCAAGAGCTCTATATTCAGCCTCAGTAGAGCTTCTGGACACAGAACCCTGTTTCTTAGACTGCCAAGATGTAGGACAAGCACCTAGATACACCACAAAACCTGTTGTAGACCTTCTGGTATTAATTTCACCAGCCCAGTCTGCATCACAGAAAGCTCTAAGAAAAGGAACATTTTGAGCTTTCCTGTAGAACAGTCCTTTTGATATTGTCCCTTGAAGATACCTCAAAATTCTTTTAACTGAAGCATAGTGTACATCTGTAGGAGCTGACATGAATTGACATACTGTGTTGACAGAATAGGCTATATCTGGCCTTGTGAAAGTCAAATACTGCAATGCTCCTACAATACTTCTGTAAAATGATGGATTTGACAAAGGTGTACCTTCATTTTTCATCTGTTGAACATGTGGAAGACAAGGAGTGTTACTGCAGTGTTTACAAGTACTCAAACCAGCTTTGATAATCAACTCCCTTGCATATTTTTCTTGAGAAAGAAAAATTCCATTGTTTGTATATTGCACACTGATTCCCAAGAAATAAGAGAGCAGACCAAGATCCTTCATATCAAACACTTCCCCCAGTTCTGTTACTACTGCTGTCACTCCCTCTTTATCTGATCCAGTAATTATGATATCATCCACATAAAGTAATAAAGCAATTACACCTGCATTGGAACTCTTGATGAACAAACTAGGATCTGAATGAGAGAAAGAAAACCCCAAAGCTGGCAGAAAACTAGTAAACTTTTCATTCCAAGCTCTTGGAGCTTGTTTTAAACCATATAGAGACTTTTTAAGTAGACACACATGGTTAGGAAACTGAGGATCAATAAAGCCTTGTGGTTGCTGCATATATACTTCCTCCTTAAGATCACCATGCAGAAAAGCATTTTTTACATCTAGCTGTTTTATCTCCCACTGATTCATAGCTGCTAAGGCAAGAATCAATCTCACAGTTGTGTGTCTAACCACAGGACTGAATGTTTCCTCATAATCTAATCCTTTCTCTTGACTATATCCCTGTGCAACTAGCCTGGCTTTAAATCTTGAAACTGTCCCATCTGCATTTTTCTTGATTTTATAAATCCATTTACTGCCAACAATATTTTTACCTACAGGATGTGGAACCAACTCCCATGTACCTTGTTTCTGTAAGGCACAAATTTCTTCATGCATAGCATTGTCCCAATCTGGTTTTCCAGTTGCACCCTTGAAAGAAGTAGGTTCAATAAGCTCAGAAATATTTATTACTGCTGAAAAACCACTAAACTGGGATAAGTCATCATACTGTTCCTGTTGAACAATTGAAGAATATGCACAGTAGTCTTCAAAGCATTTGGATTTCACTATCCCATTCTTAGCTCTTGTGAGCATTGAATGTCTATTATATGACTGATTAGGATCATCAACAAAAGACAATTCATAAGGAAGACTACTTACATTTGTTCCATTATTCAGACAGTCTGAATTCAAGATGTCAGATTCAGATGAAACAACTGCATTACCTATATTGTTACTTACTTCTGTATGCTCTCTAACTTCATTCAAGCTGTCAGAAATAGATATTACCTCTGCATTACTTATGATATTACTCACTTCTGTATTTCCTTCATTATTATTCATGGTATTCACATCTATTTCTGCTTGAGCATGATTTAAACCTCTATCAGTAACATCAACTGAATTGATATATCCCACTGTGTCCACACTTATTGTATCAGTGTTAGAAGCCACTGTATTATTATGAGCCATATCTACCTCAGAATTCTGACTTGTAGCATTACTCTCAACAATTCCTTCTGTTGTTGAACTTCCAAAAATACCTCTTCCAGTAGGAACATAAAATGATTGTTTTGCAGACTGAGGAACACACTGATTCTTTAATACTGTTGAACCAGATATAAGGGGCTTAACAGGTTTAATAACTCTCAAATGATATGGAAACACAGATTCATCATGCAAAACATGTCGACACATCCATAGTTTGTTAAGTTCAATACTGTAACAAAAAACTCCTTTGAATCCTAAGGCATATCCCAAAAACACACACTGTACAGATCTAGGCTCAAGTTTGTCCTTCACATAAGGTCTTAAATAGGGATAGCAAGCTGAGCCAAAAATTCTCAAAGATTGAAGTTGAGGATGAATACCAAAGAATTTGAAATATGGAGAACTCATCTGTAAAGAGTGACATGGCATTCTGTTGATGAGATAAGCAGCATGAGCAACAGTATGAAACCAAAAGGGTTTTGGTAACTTAGCAGCTGTCATTAAAGTAATGCAAGTCTCAACAATGTGTCTATTCTTGCGCTCAGCAACTCCATTCTGCTAAGGAGTATATGGACAAGTAATTTGATGTAAAATACCCTTTGAGGTAAGAAACTGAGCAAAAGCTTTACTGGTAAATTCTCCCCCACCATCAGTCTGCAGACACTTGATAGAAAAATGGAACTGATTCTGAATAAATGCACTGAACTTCACAAATGTAGCAAATGTATCTGATTTGTTTATTAGTGGATAAAGCCATACAAACTTTGTAAAATCATCAATGAAAGTTACATAGTATCTATAACCCTCAATTGACAAAGCAGGTGCAGGCCCCCATACATCAGAATGAACTTTCTCAAAAGGAGAATGAGTCTGAGAAGATGACTCCTGGAATGGTAATCTATGCATTTTTCCTGACAGACAAGAAATACACAGATGACTAGAGGAATCATTTTGAACAGATATCTCTGAAAAACCAAGCATCTTATTAACAACTTCAGAAGTAGGATGTCCTAATCTTTGATGCCATAGAGAAGATTTCACCATTGAACCAACATAAGCTGTAGCAGACTGTTTTATTGTAGGAGACTGAAACAGAAACAAGCCTTCCTCATTACTCCTTCCTTGATACAACACCTCCTTTGAGCTTTTGTCCTGTATGCAGATATTAGTATCATCCATGACAATGTAACACTTATTATCTTTACATAATTTGTTAAATGACAAGAGATTCACAGCCAAGCTAGGAACATGAAGAACATTTTTTAGTTGAAAGGTATGAAGAGTTGGAATTGGAGTAATATGACTTGAACCAATATTTTTAATATGCAAACCTTCTCCATTTCCAATTTTTATGGCATTGCTTGACTCATAAGGCTGAGCAATAGTGAGATTTCTGAGATCAGAAGTCATATGGTGTGTTGCTCCAGAATCACCAATCCAAATATCTCCAGTCACACCAGCAGAAGAAGACAATCCAGAAGAAGTAGAAGCATCAAGAGTATGAGCAGTCATAGCAGTAAGAGTCATAGGAGGATCAGCACCTTGATAAGCATAGTTACTTCTGTGTGAACAGTTCAAAGCTGTATGACCTCTCATACCACATATTTGGCAAACAACAGTAGGTTTGTCAGCATCAGCATTATCTTTAAACATGCAGTTTACAGCTGTATGACCTCTTTTGTGACAGATTTGGCACTCAGGAATCACTCCTGAATTAGATCTGAATGTAGTAGTTGGTGAAAACCTGAAATTGGTTGAGTTTGGATTATTATAGCAAACACTAGCTATATGTCCTCTTCTGTGACAGTGGCTACAATCTAGGTTTGAATAACAATCATTTGTGGAATGACCTCTTTTTCCACATTGTTGACATTCCAATATACCCTTAGGCACACTTCCACTGGAAATTGATCTTGCTGTACTGTTCCAGAGCTGGTGTGGTTTGTTAAAACTGTCTGCTCTACCTTCTTTCCTTTTATCATTTGAAGAGTAGCTTCCATTGCTAGATTCACCTCTGTAAAAATTATTTCCAGCATTCCTAGCTGTCATTGCTGACATATTACCAGTAACAGTAAACTGTGCCTCAATATCTCTTTCAGAGGCCAGCAGTTGTGCCCTTAGAGCAGCAAAAGAAATAGAACTATCTCTTGCTCTAATCACTGTTTTAATCATAGAGTACTCCTCAGGAAGACCATTCAGAGTAACAACTACTATATCTTCCTCAAGAATAGTCACTCCAACAGCACTTAGTTGATCTCTAGCCTGTTTAATACGAAGCAAATACCTGTCTATAGTATCACTACCCTTTTTGATAGTTTGCAAGTCAGTTTTGAGCTGCATGATACTTGCTCTAGATACTGAAGAAAACCTTTCTTGAATTGCTTGCCATGCTTCTCTTGATGACTTACATCCCACAACTATATCCATCAGATCATCATCTAAAGTTGCCATAAGTAAGCTGAGTAATGCCTTATCTACCATCTTCCAATGTCTGTAAGCTACTGTCACTTCATTTGTCACTGTCCCTTCTTCAGATAAAGCAAAACGTGGAGGACATGGAAAAGTACCAACAAAGTAACCAAATAGATCATTGCCCTCTAACACTGACTGAAACTGGAAACTCCATTTGATGAAATTCATCTCTCCAAGCCTTACTGTAATCATGCTGAGCAGAGAGTTAACTTCTGATTGAGTAAGAATTTTGATGGTGGTATGAGTTGTGGTAGAAGGAACATGAGTTGTGGTTGTTTCTTGAGCCATTATTTATCAGAATCTTTCACACTGAGCAAGCTGAATCACAACATAATGAAGAAACAAAACTCAATATAATCTTCAAGAACACTGCTTGACTAACTTTTGAACAAGATAATCTGCACACAGAATCTGATACTTGTTTCACTGTCAATTAACTCTTTACTGAACTTTGCACTTTCTTAATGAAACTCACACTGCACTATACGTATATTAATACTACACACTGCACTTTTCACACTGCACTTTAACACTGCACACACTGCACTTTGATAAACATCAACACTTTAATACTGCACTAGTCACATTCTTTAATCACTGCACACATTACACACTGTTCTTACCAACTCTTCAAGCTGATACATCCGCATATTACTGATACCTCACAAATTCAAGAATACAACTATGATTGTTACTGTTCTAACCAAGTCACAAACATCGTATTGAAATCGCAAAGATACTTGATCAAATTTCACCATTCATCTATCAATTTCTTGAAAATAAATTCTCTACTTTATCAAGATTCGAGAATCAACGCTTGTGAAACAAAGAAACAGATCTGCTATATCAAGTTTCAAGAATCGAAGTCTGATCAAACAAAGCTTGCAAAATAAAGAAACAGATCTGCTATATCAAGATTCAAGAATCGAAGTCTGATCAAACAAAGCTTGCAAAATAAAGAAACAGATCTGCTATATCAAGATTCAAGAATCGAAGTCTGATCAACAAGGAGTATGATCTCTGCTTCATCAGAATTCAAGAACCAAAACTTGCGAAGCAAGAAAACTGATCTGTAATCCTAGATCGATCTTTAATAATCGCGGAAGCTTACTACAAATATACAAAGCTTACAGAATCAAGAGCCGAAGCTCTGATACCATATTAGCATTATGATCATCACAATGATTGCTGTAGAAGATGAGCTCTGATACTGTATTAACAGAAGAAGAACTAGTTGAAGCTATAACAATGGAGAAAGAGAGCACCTGAAGAAATCTGAGTATTCTGTATTAATTCTTCTGTAAGAAAATGAATGAATGATTACAGCCGGTTTATATAGGTACCTAGACTACTGATCAAGATCGAAATCTAACAACCATGACGTCCTATTACATCATCAATAACAGAAATATAGAATCTAAGAATCTGTTGCAACAGCTGTCAGTATTCCATCCGTATTCTTTCTTTATTGTACTGAATGTATACTTCTGACTGCTTCATACTGTGCTGGCACTGCTAACTGTGTCTGTAACAATCCCTCTTCATTTGTAACAATTCCTTCTTCATCTGGAAATCATTCCATATCTACTGTCAGAAAACACAATGGAGGGCTCACACGCTAAACTCTTTGTTGGCCTTTTAGTCCTTGAAACTTTACTCGAGAGTGGAAGCAATCTATATATCCAAGCATTCTTCATGACTACCCTACTACATGCATGCTGCTTTAACAACAATCCACATGAATCGCATATGGGTGATGAGTTTTTCCCCCGCTAGCTACTATGATATAAAAATCTGTGTAAAGCAAAGCCTTCCTGTAATTGCAAGACATTGGTATGTCAACCGGATAAGCTGGATTCTATACCTTGCTTGCTCATCACCCTAGCTCAAGCATCTTCAGAAAGGTCTTGCTTCATATCATGAACACATGCATGCTATTGAAGAATAGTGCAGTAGTGCTTTTGTTCTGGGTTTTTGAGAATGTGGATGCAAGAAAATGGTGGAGGGTGGTGGAATAATTAATGGTGATTGGTTGGGATCAACAGCCAGGGCTTATATCACTCTCCCAAGTTCGAATTAACAGTTTGCACAGCACCAGACACGATCTCCTTCCTCTTTGCTTTAGTCCTAGCCGTTGCCTTAGAACAACAGCATCCCTAACTCGTGTGTCTTTCTAAATAAAGTCAAACAGCGACAAGCGTGACCCGTAAATTATACTTGTACCGATATTGTCCTAACTTAACCATATATTTTTTTTTAAAATATACCAATCTACGTGATGTAAGGTTGAATCTCATTGGATCGTGGCAGCAAGACCACTCTGCCACTTACAATACTCTGTCGAGTATTTAAGTTGTCTGCAAAGGATTCTACCCGCTTGGTAAAAATTGAAATTCAAGGCGGTCCTCACGGCTTGTCTGTCGCGAGGAACTTAACCACCTTTAAAGTATTGGGATTTAACCACAAAAGACTTTGATATAATTATAAATAACTCATCCACTTATATCTTATATTTTATTTTTCACTTTTCTAATGTGAGATCTCTCCTCTCCAACACTCTCCATCACGTGTATCCTAACTTTTAGGTTGACACGTGAAATAGATTAACAAACTAAACTAGTGCCTCATGATAACCAGAACCAGATCAAACTCTAAATAACCAGACCAGGCTCATAACCCCTGAAAAAACACACTCGGGCAGACTGGAGACGCAACTGGAGAGAGACTTGTTCTAATACAAAGTCAAACAACAACAAGCGTGGCCAACAAATTATCTTTGTACTGATACTGTCCCAACTTAACCACCTTTAAGGTGTTGAGTTTTAACAACAAAATGTCTCGGTACAATTAAGAATAATTCATCCATTTATATCTTATATTTTATTTGTCGTTTTTCTGATGTATGATCTCTCATCTAATGGTGATCTGATCATACATGTACTGCTCGAAATTAGGGTTCTTGGCAGAAACTTCAACAATGAACTACATGTCAAGCGATGGATTGGCACCGTTTGTGGTGGTTATGTCCCCAACCGTGATAGATTTGATACGGAACTTGGGGTTCTTGATTTTCTAGACGATGAGCGTGACCACGGTAATGACTATGATCTAGAACACAGCGAAAACGGCGATGTAGATTAGTAAGTTGATGCGTTTTTTTTGTAGATCGTGATCGGAGTGAGCTCTTGAAGATTCTACATCACTTCTTGCCAAGGGCATAGCTACAGTAGGGCTAGAAAGGTCAATTGACCTCTCTAAGTTTTTAAATGTCATAAAATGATTGGCTATATTCTGATGGCCGCTATATGTACAGCTTACGTATGTATAGTGAGTACAATACTATTTTGACCCTCCTACATAAACGGAAAAAAATTGTTTCCAATGCTTTGGCCATATGCCCACATCCACACATGACCACATTCTTATATATTTTCAATTTATTTTAGTGTTTAAATTCTTATCTTTTATGTGTTAATTAATAATATTGTTTATTTCTATGCATAATTAGGTTTGTGTATTTCGGTTTACTTTTTACGTCTTTCTTATGTTCTCTTGACTTGAGGGCTTTTCACAAATTGTAAATTTTCTTCACAATAATATATGTTTTTACAGAGATATTAATTATTTCATTAGTTTGAGAAGTAAGAAACCAATGGCTTAGTTGACACAATTTATATGAAACTCTTAAACAAACATATAAATCCACACCAATAAGTTTGAGAAGTTCAAATTGTTTAAGAAATACTTATTTTCTTGTACAGTAATAATTATTTATAATTTATGTATTAATTATTTGATGAAATTTATTTTACAAAAGTATTATAAATTATATTTTAGAGAGAATGACCATTTGCACAAAATTATAAAAGTCAAACTCCAAAACAATGAATTAAAAAGTCAAATGTTCATTCCAATATAAAGTGTGCTTACTAATGCCCAAATACATAAATCTTTATTAAATTCATGATAAAATAATAATTTTTGAGACAATTTTACCCTTGTTTTTATACACTTGGAGAAAAAAAGAAAAGAGAATATTTTGCCGGAGCATCTTCGGTTGCTGGACTCCGGTCACCAACCGCCGGACTCCAGTCACCGGACATTGGAAAATTACTGGTAGCTAAAATTTCTCTGAATTTTTTTTCTACTAGAGGCAATAAACTTTTACAGAAAGTTTACTTGGCAACATCTACATCAAATCCAAGTCTACTAACCCCAGTATACTCCAAATTTAAGTCTAATAACTCTAGTATACAAAGAAACCAAATCTACTAACATCAGTATACTCCAAACCAAGTCTAATAACACACTGTATACATCAAAATCAAGTTTACTAACCCTAGTTTACTTCAAAACCAAGTCTACTAACCCTAGTATTTCATAAAATCCAAGTCTACTAACCCCAGTATCGACGTTTCCTAGCGCCGGCGTGTAGACGACATGACCAGATCTGGATTTGGCGTTGCTCTTCGGACTCAGTGTTACAGCGACCGACGAGGACGGGACAGAGATTAGGTGAAGGGGAGGATGAGCTCTTCGGAGATGGTGGAGGCGAGGATGAGGTCATAGGAGATGGTGGAGACGAAGGCTCTGTGAGTGACAATTAGAGAGAGAGGAGAACAGAAGAGAAAAATCAACTTAGATGCAAAATCTAAAGTTTACTGCCCTTAGTAAACTTTTATTAGGGTAGTAAACTCAAGCAGATGAACAAACTCGAGGCATTGATAGTAAATCATAAGTTTACTACCTCTAATAAACTTGTACCAGAGGTAGTAAACTTGCAAAACAGTATCTCCAAAACAAATTAAAAACAGTGAAAAATCACTTAGATCGATGCAAAAAACTAAAGTCTACTAACCCTAGTATACATCAACCATATCTTCAATCTCCACGGCAGCGACGGGAAAGCTCCACCTTAGATGAGTTCAGCCTCATGTCTGATCTGGAGAGAGAGAGGAGAAAAGTTTCTAGATCAGGAATTGAAGAGCGAGAGAGAGAAGAGAGAAGTTTTTAGATCGGGAATTGAAGAGCGAGAGAGAGATATCTAGCCTCATCGGTGTCTTCATGTCGTCGTGGACTCGTGCTGTCTCACCACGGCAACCTCCGACTTGGTCAACCACGACGGCAGCCTCCGCATCTGCAGCTACGATCTGGATCTGGAGCGTACATTCTCGTCGACGGTGGAGTCGCGACGTTAGCAGGCTTCAGGTTGAGGTGAGGATGAGAGAGAGAGAGAGAGATCGATGATATTGAAATCTCAGAGGGAGAGAGGGAGGGAGGTCTGATCCGATTAAGAGAGATAAAGAGAAGAGTTTAGGGTTGATATTTAATGAAGGACATTGTAGTTTTTTGATAAAGATTTATGTAAATGGGCATTGACAAATAGTTTTCATTGGAATGGTCTTTATTCTCTTAAAATTTGTATCAAACAGGCATTTATTGTATATTTTAACCCTCCTAATTAACATTTATGGCTACGCCACTGCTTGTCATGGCTTGGTCATTAGTGCATGGTGCCAAAGGGCAAGCCTCTCGGTTCCTCTCTGCCATCTTTTGCTTTGGTTTGTTCTTCAGAAATCTTGAAATGAAATGATTGAGTGAGCTAGATTTGGGATGTGTAGTGGGAGATTATGATGAGAACCCTATATATAATGCAAATTTTGTTGCCTGCCGGCGACATATGCATTAGTATATGATAACTTGATAATTAAGGTGGTCGATCGATTGAATAGACTTTCCATATGTTAAGACGTGTTTAGCCATCCTTAGGCTAGGGTTAATTAAATCTGCTTATTAAGCACTCCATATCAGACAATTTCAAATGCGGTAGAGGCAGGGCCGGCCCTGAGGGAGGGCAGGCAGTGCACTCGCACTGGGCCCAGGGCCTAAAATTTTAATTTTTTTTTTCTGTTTGCTTATTTATTAATAATTAAATTTAATATATTTTAAAAAGTAAAACTACCTAAATAAGATTTTTTTTACCTTTGTTGATCAATCTGCTTCTCCTCTTCTTTTTCTTCGGCCTTCATAATTGCATTGTTCCAAGAAAACCTCACTCTTTTCATTCTTCCATCTTCTTTTCTCTTAAATTCTTGATCTTCTCCCTTCATTATGAAGAAGACCCATTGCAGGAATCAAGGAGTTCGGCTGCCGATTGATGTTCTCCTAAACCAAAACTTCTTTCTCTGCTACCTCTATAAATTGATGGACTTGATAGTGATCCTTCACAATTCTTCATCCTCTCTCAATTTCGCACTCTCAATTTCTAAAGATGGTTACTCTGATATTCTGAATTTGACGGCTTCGGAGTTCGGAGCTTCATATAATCCCATATTCTTCTTTCTGGTTTTGCCATTGAAGAAGGTTTGTTTCGAATCTCTTTGTTTTACTTTTTTTTTCCTTTCTGAAACTATGCATATCAGATAAGATAATATGAAATTGATATATGATAATATGAAAATATGAAATTGGTATATGAAATTCATATATGAAATTGTACTTATGGAATTGTGATATACTGCTATGTTTCTGTAGAGAAGATTGGATCACTGTCATGTGTGCTTTGGTTTGATAAAATGAGTTGGAGTGGAATAGTGGATGTGCTCTACTGCTCTTTGGTCAGCTGTGGCTCATGTAGTTATATGCAGTTATATATATACCAGATAAAATTATTAATTAGCTCAATTATCTTATTCTATCTTTTTTCAACCTTGTAATTTTATAACTAAGTATGCTAGTATTAAACTCAAACAACATCATATAATTTGTTTAGGGCGTTGATTATTAATTATTGTTCTTGTTAGTATATGTCCGAGTTGAATTGGCAGAGATGGCTAAGCCGATCAGTTGGCAGAAAAATTTGTTTTTCTTTTTTTTGAATAAAAAAAATTTGTATAAGGGCCCATTTTTTTTCTTCGCACTGGGCCTCGAATCCCTCAAGGCCGGCCCTGGGTAGAGGGAATTGGTTTTACATATTGAAGCTTCGATCTCTTATTCTATTATAGAATGGGTAGAAGCTCTTAATGAGAAATCTAGGACTAGCTAGATTCTGGTGATATATATTAGCTAATTTGACGCACAAGGAAAGTCATAAACATTCAAGCAAGTCTAAATATGTAAAATATGTCGCCGGACTTGTTCATCTGTTTCTTATTCTATTTTTGTCCATCTTTACTGTAGTATTAGACTTTAGACTTCTTCTAGCTTCTGGCGTCTTCGGTGAGAGAGAGACATGTTCATCAATTGTTTCGTTTTCTCGTGACGCAGTCACCAGTGGCATCTGTAAACCCTTCTGCATCACTAGAATCTGTATACCTTGAGGAAATTGTGTGTTCCACACACAATACAAACTAGAAGCTTGTCATTTAAGAGGCTAAAAATAAAATGTAATGTTTTTTATAATAAAAATAAATAAACACATCTATTGAATATGTTTTATAAAAAGGAAGCTTAATCGTATTTCTTCATTTTCAAAACTAATAATTCTCTTTTAAATGCTTCTTTAATATTTTATAGTGCATTATATTATGCATATATGAAGGCAATTAACTAACATAGCTATTACAATACTTCATTTTTAAAAAAGTAATTAATGTAAGATTTTAATTTGAATGGGCCATAATGATAACTTTTGGTCTAAATATCTAATTATCAATAAAATATTTCAAAATTTTTTACAAAAAAAACAAAAATATTGTAGGGTCGCAACCCCTTTCAGTCTCCAAAGAGATCCTCCCGTGCGCACGCGCGCGCACACACACACACATATATATATATATATATATACTAGAGAGAAAATGAAAACGAAATGTTAAGGAACTAGATTGTAATTAAATTAGTAAGTTTGAAGAGATCGAAGCATGTAAATTAAATAATTAATTAGGGCTATCGGAATTTCTTTCAAGGTTGTGATCTATAACGAAATTTACTAACATTACGGTTAGTTAATTTTAGAAGAGTCGCATCCTTAATATATATATTGTGAGACCCTGCACGTTTTTACCATGGTTAATGACTAGTTACTGAGGTTTAAGTCGTACTCGGTAACTTCGCGAGTGAACGACCACATTCATTTTCAAGTTTTTTAAAGTTCTTCAAATTCCTCATTTAAGGACTCGATGTCATAGTACGTGTCGACAAGAATCTCCCGATATTTTCAGAATATTTTTCAGAGCTTCCGCCTATTTTCTACGAATTTTCCAATGTTTGGTAAATCAAATTACCATTTTCTATAATTATTTTCATCTTTTAATCTTGACCCGTGATCTCATATATCATTTTGGACCATTGGATCCATGTATATATAACTCAAAAAAATCACTCTTCTCTCATTCTCTCGAGAGACAGAGAGTGAGCTCGAGAGAAAGAGAAAGGAGAGCAGACGCGCCGCTCCCCCTTCAGCCGTACCACCGCCGTCCTCCGACCACCTCTGGCCGATCAAGGACCGGATTCTTGCTTCTGTCTCTCTCCTCTCTCTACCCATCCTAACAATTCCCACATACGCTCACTCATCTCTCCAATTCGAAAGTCAACCCCTAGCCCCAAATCGGTTCCCTTGCCGATTCATCCCTCTTTGACGACATCATGGCTTTTCCAATGTAATTTCTCCTCTTTTCCTTTGATTTCGAGCCTTCCCTTAAGCTTTGAATCCAAGTTTTGAACACTAACTTCTTCTCTCTTTCTTTTCTGTCTCTCGGCCTCCTTCCCCGCCGTGGTTTGAGTTCTGGCGTCGTCTCCAAGAGGAGGAGCCGCGGACGCAGCCGAGGACAGCAGCAGTGAGTTCATAGGAGGGCTTCGTTCTGGGTTCCAACATAGGAAGGAATGAGGTTTTGGTGAAATCAAGAGGTTGTGTTGGTTACAGTCGAGACATTGCTAGGGTGTGGAGAGAAATTCTGAAGGGATTCGGGGTTGAGTGCATGGAGGTAAGATTGGTGATCAGTTTCGGTTCTTGGTGTTAATTTGTCGTTGTTTGGTTCTGTGTTGATAGGATTAAAATGGCTTTGGTTTTGGTGTAGAGCAGGGAAGAAGGAAGGAGGAGCCGAGGAGGAAGTCTTGGTAGCCACGGCTTGCCAAGGGTGTGAAGAGTAAGAGTTTGGGTGTAGAGAGTAGTTATGGTGCAGCCTTGGGTGTAAAGAGAAGTCCGGGTGCAGCTCATTCCTTTTGGAGTTTAAAAGGTGAAAATCTTAAACTAGATGGTTGGTGATGTTTAGTGGTTCGTAAAGTGTGTGTAAAGCAATTGGAGTCATAGGGTTTTGTTAAGTCGTATAACGAAAAATTACAGGAAATTTGTAAAAAGAAACTTTCCATTTTGGAAAAGTTTTCATTTTTGAAAGATGGTTTAGTAAAAAATTAAAGTTCGATGAAATTTGGTAAAGTGTTGAGTTGTTATCGAAAAATAATAACTGAATTTTCGAAAGTGTCAAGTTGGCCGTTTTAAGAAAATTAGGTGATTCACGTAAATCGATAAATCGACTCAAGGTTAAAGATTTGGTTAATGTGACACGTTGGATGTCCATAGCAATTCAACGAATTATTATGTGACACACTAACGTCAAATTAAAATGGTTCAGGAAAGTTTGAAAGTTAAGTCAGACTTTGAAGAGTGTGCAAAGAATTGATAACCAGAAAAGCAAGTTAAAAAGGTTAAAGAGTCAAAAAGGAAATTGGTTAGTTAACTTAGTCAATGTGGTCATTCCTGGTCAAACTAGGAATGCTACGGACAAAATGACCGTTATTGTTTCTTCGATGCTAAGCTACTCTATTCTGCAGTAATTCTTTCGACGAGGTAGCTTACGCAGTGACCTCGGATTACCGAGGCGGTTCCTGGAAGTTTGAAGCTTTCGTAAGGAACGACTATTTCAGGTAGGGAAGCTAAACCCCCTTTGGTAGTGGTTTTCCATATATGTGAAAGTGCATGATTTTTGTATGCTCATGGTCGATGCCTCGGGAAAGTTTTCTTTATATTATGTGATAAATGATTTATGATTGGGTCAGGAAAACTCGAGGCTAGACGTAAATGATTTTTATGTGATGACTCGGATCGAAAAATAGTATCGTTGTCCTGATTTCCGATGCTTGGCCTGAGAGTGGAGAGAGCAAGTATATAGCACTCCTACGGTGTCAATGACTGTGAACCTCTGGAGGGGCAATACCCTGTTTATTTTATTTTCTCGCTTACGCTTGTCTCGTTCAGAGTTAAGCGAGCTGTAAGTACGATGTGTACTACGAGTGATGTGTTGAGCATTAGCTGTAAATGGAAACTCTCGCTACTATTCGTATTCGGATATATAGGTAGTTGACCTCAGTTTGCTGTATAGACAAACCCGAGATTCGGCCGTCTAGATCCGTGAAGCCCTACAAGTTGTATTATTCATTGAGCTCTCTGGCCCCTGTTTTAGCATACTGCATTGTTTTTCCCGAAAGATATAAAATGATGATTTTGTGTGCCAAGGATTTTCTAAATGGTTTTATTAAGAGCTCAAATCTATATATATATATATATGGTTTTCAAACCTATCATTGGTGGCCCTATATGTGATCGAGCACGCGAGGACGACGCTCACCCTTACAATAGATTGTTTACAGGTATTGTGTATTGTGACGGGATAGATAGAGAGAGAGCTGTGTGGGGAGCCTCATTCCATACTCGATGTTTGGTCCAAGTTGTACTCACTATTCCTGTTTTATCATTCGGGTTATTTACCAGAGTATTTGAAATAAACAGTAAATGTGTCATCCTGAATTGTTAACCATGTGTTATATGTTTTTATTATTTTCGCTAAAGTTTTTAATTGACCATTTAATTTGACCACCTTCCGCGAAATTGGAAAAAACTCTGATGAATGTTTTAAGAAATTATTTATTGCCACTCAAGTTAAAGTTTAATTTTATTTTACTTACTAAAAAACCTATGACTTTAGGTTAATAAGTTGTTGGCACGTCCTTCGGACATGTTGGCTTCTTATGGACTTAAAATCGTGACCAATGTAGTTTCCCCTCCCGGGGGGCTATATATATAATAAGAGAAGATAGCCTACCCCAACGTTAACCAAACCTAGATGTTTTGAGGCATGATGCGACCAACACCTGCACATTGAAAGGGTTAACATATGATCGACTTGTCCGTACAAAGATTGAAAATATGTCGTTGAACAAGACTACGTATTGAAATTTGTCTCACATTGAAGAAGAATTAAATGCAATAGACATTTATAAGTAAATACTCATGTGAGGTATTAAATGGATTAAATGTCTTGTTTGGGCTTAGTGTGCTTTTCTATTGGGTTTTCAATAGAAAATAAATAAATAAATAAATAAATAAATAAATATATATATATATATATATTTTAAAAGTCAAAGATGAGCATTGGGCCTTGGGGCTCTTGGGCTCTATTGAAATAAAATTTGTTTTTAAAATTTTAAAATAATAATATTATTATTATTTGAATTTTAATATCGGATAAATTCAAAAAGTTACAATTGTTCAGGACAGTTACAACTATTTGAACAATTACGTTTGTTCAAATTGACTTTTATTTAAAGACGACCTTTTGGTCGTTGTTCCCATCGAACAATCTGATCTTCTTCTTCCTCCATAAAATATATTTCTGAGAAGCACAAAGTAAATTCGTTAGGTTCAAGTTCTTGTGCGAGAACTTGAATCAGATAGTTGTATCCTCTAGATAGACGACCGAAACTGCAGCATAAGTGGGGGCAAATTTTTGTCTTAGGTCACTGCAAAGCAAACCTATCTGATCAAGTTAGTGAATTTAATTTCAATATCATTATTTTTCTTTAATTTCAATTCAATTATTATTATATATTTATTGTTTAGTTCAAAGATTATAGATTGGTTCTAACACTACATATATTTGACAAAAAAAGACTACGTCCATAAGCTACCTATCGAGCAATGTTTATAATTTTCCAACCCTCGACGTCTTATCAAGTTTTTTTCCATGTACGTAAATGAACCTTTCGTCAAATTGAGCTGCTTATCTTAGCTAACTGCGATGCTTCCATGAAGGAAACTTAAATTGTCAATTTGATTCTTCTAGCTCTTTGGTACGTAAACAATAGACATTTCCAAACTTATTTCTTTAACACAAGGTTCTAGTATCACCAAAACTGAACCTGCAGTCACCATCTGCCGTGGACAACAAAAGTCAAATAGTCAATATTCAACTCCCAGCCACCTCCCGCGTTTAGAATGAAGAAAAGTACCCAGAAGACAACGACCTAGCCTAGCCTTGTTCATATACTTTTCAATATGAGTGGCATTGATCCACGTCTATATATAACTTGCTCCACCATCGTTTCAAATATCACTCATCACAGCATTTGAAAGTTTTGGAAAGCCAGAAACCCAAAATACACTTCATTATTAGTTGGATTAGTTCATTCGTTAAAGAAGCTAAAAATGGCAGAGAATAAGGAAACAACATCATCGCCGTATCCGTTGATACCCTCCGCCCCAAGCTACATGAGGAGCGATCAGGAAGCTGCAGCATCCGCCTCGCTGAGCGAGAAGGAGCTTCGGCACAAGAAGCGCATGAGGTGCCTTCTCTATGTATCCATCTTCGCGGTCTTCCAAGTTGTAGTCATAACAGTCTTTGCACTCACCGTGATGAAAATCAAAAGCCCTAAGTTCCGGGTCCGGGCAGCGTCTATCACTGATTATGAAGTCGGCAGCGCCTCGAATCCGTCGTTTAATTTGGAAATGGACGTTCATTTTGGGGTGAAGAACACCAACTTTGGCCACTTCGAGTATGAAGATGGCATCGTTGTGTTTTCATATAGAGGTGTGACTGTTGGACAGACTAATGTGGAGGAGGAACGTGTGAGGGCAAGATCGACTAGGAAGGTGGACGTCTCATCTGTGGACTTGACTTCGAGAGGTTTGCCGGCAAACTCACGGTTAGGGAGTGATATCAGTACCGGGATTATTCCGTTTACGATATGGTCGAAGTTGGACGGGAAGATTCATCTGATGAAGGTAATCAAGAAGAAGAAGTCTGCGCAGATGAATTGCACCATGGAAGTTGTTCTGGCCACAAATTCTGTTCAGAACATAGTATGCAAGTGAAATGAATCATCATTTTTTATATTTTTATTGTTTGAATATTTGATTTTTTTGGTTTGTTGATGTCTTGAGTGAGCTACTGAGCTATATACATTTCAAAGTGAATATCACGTTAGTCGTTACAGATTATGAGTGTAACATGTATGAAAGTTTCAATTTCCCCGTAATTATTATGAAATATAGATATTCATTTTCCTAATAGTACTTTGGCCGGGAGTAGAAAATAATGGGCTATAAAGAAGGATATATATGTATTGCAGTAGATACATAGAGGCCCAACACTGATCACCATCACAGTGCGCTCTAATTTGGGCCTACGACCAATTATAATGCTCTATCAACATTAGGTGTGTTTTCTGTGACCAAATAAATTATGTTCGATCACCCTTAATTATTTAATGGTGGAAAAAAAACAACATAATTCTCTATACCTATGAATTTACATCCAGTTGTGGTTAGCACTATTTTCTTGGTTAGTTGTTCATCAGGTAAGCATTTCGGGTGTTGGGCGACAAAAAAAACTTGTGAACATTAACAATTGATTCTACATTTAACGGACGACAATAGCTAAATTCTGTTAGGCAATTACATAATCACAAAATAAGAGTATGCCCTAGTGGTGTATAACATGAATTGTATAGTTATGGTAAAAGGTTCAATTCTTATTGGTGTCATTTTTCTTATTCTTTTCAACCATTTTTTACTTATATACTTATCGATTCCTCTAATATTTCTTTTTTTTTTTCAAGGGTTCGATCTAATTATATGTAAAAAACCTCTTTAATCTATTTCAAATTTTTTCTTAACACGTACAATTGTATTAAGTATAGAAAATGTCAATTAAACTCATTCAATTTAAATATAAAAATCATGTTAAAGACGGTTAACATAACAACATTTGAACATATACAAATTTCATCAATTATAAATTTTAAAATTATGCCCCACTAAACTTGTAATTCTGGCTCTACTGCCACGGATGGAAGATCAGTTAGACAACACATAATGAACCATGAACATTTCCTATATAACAATACCCGAACGGAGCCGACACTATTCTTAAGAAGCCACTATTATCGGCTCCTTAGCCAACCTCATAATAAGAAGAAAAAAAAAAGGCTGACCTTCTCTGCTCTTCCTCATCGCCATACCAATCACCACCGACCCGGATCTCAATCATGATCAATCACCCACAATTCCCAAATCTTTCAGTCTTCATCAGTCGCCCATCATACCTAACTCTCAATCACAAGGATGACATAACACTTTTCTTCAGTCATGATCCGGATCAGTAATCATGATCAATCACCCTGCTGGGCGTTGATCAATGCAGATAATCACAAGCCGGCCATAACACTTTTCTTCAGTCATGATCCGGATCCGGATCAGTAATCACCACCGACCCGGATCTCAGTCATGATCAATCACCCACAATTCCCAAATCTTTCAGTCTTCATCAGTCGCCCGTCCCAAACCTCCCAATTGAGCTCTCCAGAAAGCTACTAGATAAAACTGTTTTCCCCCGTCGAGCTCTTGGAAATGGAAAACCAACCTAGAATGGCGCTCCCATCCTGCAGAGATCGGCCTCAAAGGTATGGGTTACCTCTTCTGCTTCTTTTTGACCTCCCAAGTTTAAAAGTTTAAGTGTTGATTCTTTTTGAGGAGTGATGCTTCTTTTTACTGGATTTGGCCCATACTTCTCCATCTCGGCGCGGTTGAAACCTTGCCGCCAGCCTCTGCCGCTTGGGCTTCCATCTCTTTCTTCAGATCGTCCATCTCTCTCAATTTGAGCAAAGAATTAGGGATTTTATTAAACTCACTTTCTCAGATTCTTGCTTTCTCTGTATTCCAGAGATTTCATTAACGAGATCGATATAGGTTTTCTTACTCTTCTAATAGAAATCCTCAATTGCATATCGTGAATTGGGATTCTTGCTGGAGTTTTCATGGTTGATATATTCTCCTTTTCCTCTCTCGCTCTGCTCACTCTCGCCGTCTCAGACTCTCAGCTATCTCGCGCGACTCCGAAGGCGAACAAAGGGATTACCAATTCCGAATTTTCGATCAGACTCGAGGCCAAGTGAAAGAACATGGATCTGGGTAATTTTGTGATCCGGTAGTTCCGCCTACCGGAAGACACAATACCTTCTACTATTGTTGTTTTTGGTGATCCGGTAGTTCCGCCTATAACTTGCTAAACTAATGATCATGTGATCTGTGTTGCTCAATTCATCGTGTCAAATGGGTTTTGTTTGCTGCAATAATTAATGTTTGGTTCTCCAATCTATAGGATTCACAGTTTGTTCTTCCTTTTTTGATTTGGAGATGAGAAGGAAGAAGATGACTATGGGTAAGTTTTTGTGTATTGCGTTTTTCATAATTTGTTCCGATCAATATTCATCTATACAAAATGTTTTAATTTCAAAGTTGAAATAGTATTCAATTTCTATGATTTGTTATTTGTCTATACAAAATTAGCTCCATAAGGCTGTAATGGATTCAAATATGAGCAGGGAAAAAATCTGTAAAATTGACGATGTTCTGGATGGTGAGGTTCAATTCCATAGTTTACTTAGTATTTGATTCTGTTTTTCATTGGTTATGAGGCATACTACTTGGTAATTGAATTTCAATGAAGAAATGGTATTCAATTTTCATGATTTTCTATTCATCTATACAAAATTACCTCCATGAGGATGTGATGAACTCAAATATGAGCAGGGAAAAAAACTGTAAAATTGAGGGCAATTTAATAGTTTACTTGGTATTTGATTATGTTTTTCATTGATTATGAGGCCTCCTACTTGGTACTTGAAGGTTGCCTAATACATATATGGTAATTGATTTATCAAGATTTCATCATACAATGAGAATTGACCTAAGATATATTGGCTCAGCAGGTCAGAAGCAACAACATTCTAAACTAATTCTTTCTCTATTTTTTCTGTTCTATTGGTTAGTTTTAATGGTTGTATACTCTTTTACTCAAAATTTTCTCTTTTGCAATACAAAATTGATGGGAGAATTGTAGCTATTATTTCATAATGGAGGTTTATTTGAAATAGATTTGTAAATCAATTTGCGTTTGGTAGTATTGTGCTACTTTTTGCAAGGCTGGGTTCTTGGTAAATAGAAACCTGGAATCTATAGCTTGCTTCAATCAAGACCAAAGCAATCATGGTTCTAGGTGCAATTTTAGTACAGTTTGATTAATTTGGAGGCTATATTGCTATCGAGCTTTGCATTTTTGAAAGTTAGTACAGAATTTGAAGTGAAATGCAGATCATATCCATTGAGAATTAGTGGCTTGAATTTGTATGATCATGTTTTAAGGAAATTGTGTGATATTTCTGATTCTGACTAATCTATTTGGTCTTTATGAAACAAAACTTTATACATGTCTACAATTCTCCTACTCTGAATGAAATGATTTTATATTGATTAAATCAAATCATAGATCAACCCAAACGATGTTATTCTATAAATCAATGGCTTGGATGTTATTCTATAAATCAATGGCTTGCAATTGAGTAATACATGTTGCCTATTTCGCGAGCGTAACATTAGCACATTATTCTCAATACTCATTTGATGATCTGCGCTGGCGCAGGCACTTACCCTAGTTAACTTTCAATGTTCCTGTACTTTGGTTACTATTCATTACACATTCCGCAAACCTTGGACGATGATTGGAACAGATCCAATGAACCGAAGCAATAGATTCAAATTCCAATTGTAATGTTTCCTCAAAATGTTGTTGTCCCCAAACAGAAAACTCACATTGGAAAATAGCCTCATATGTAATGTAGCCAAAGACATGAATCATGGTGTAATTGACCTTAATCTGTTTTGTTATAGTTATCTTAATCACCAGCAGACACAACATATAACCTTCAGTAGAGGAAGGAAACACAGCAAATCTATGGGGCCTCGATTCAATTAAAAATGTCGGGAATTTGTTTGTGTTTCTTGGTGGTGCATTACATTCGTCGTAGTTCAAATTCATTTCAATGTGAAAGGTTTCGACCTTGTCTTCTTACTGTTTTGATGAACTGGTGCATTGAACAGTAGTCTTGGCTCAACTACTCTTCTCCTCAATGTTGATTTGGGACGACTTTGGAGGAAGTATTGTGTACACCTTAGGAGAGCAAGTTCCTGAGTCATTCGAATGGATTCATCCTGGTATCTTGGTTCAAAGAAAATGAGCACTCTTGATCTATCTCAAGAGTCAATGTCACTAGAATCGAATATCAGAGTGGTACTAGAGCATTCGTGTCGTGTTTGAGTCGTTTTATTTTCGAGTTTTCAATAAAGGTTATGATTCGTAGTTGAAGTTACTTTAAGTTATTATCGCGACAATACTATACTAAACATTTGTACGTACATATATGCATGCTAGTGAGTTCGGCACAAAAGCAAAATTGAAAATTCAGTGGAAGACGTTTGGTGAGTTGAACACATCACCAAGAACATTTTTAGTCCGAGACTGATCGATGATGTGAGAAAAGTTGGGACTACCGCTTACCAAACTAGGCTTAGAGACTTGGAAGCATTCTAAGATTTCATAGGGGTTCATAGCCAGGCCAAACTTCACTTGTATCTGAAGCAATCAAATCAAAACCTATGTGCATATATCATCCAAACAGTTCCTTGCATTCAGATGGTGTTCATTGCAAAGTTGAAAACTAAACCCTCCTCTGCACTCACTCTGCAATGTCATATTCATTTGTCCTTTTCCAGGTCTGTGATGTGGTTCACCGTGAAGCTTGCTACGGTGTCTGAAATCTGTGATGGGGGTTACCGTTTGTTGGGATTTCTTGTCGTCATAATGTAATCATGTATATGAAAATGCAGTGCGCTGCTGCAGGGCATGCATTTGCAATCCACTGTTATATTCTGCTTCGAAATAATCCAAAGATTAAAGTCGCAACTCAAATCAATAGCGTGTGATGTAAATGAAGTTATATTGAGATGTCATCGTATAAATAGGCTCTAGTCTAATGACAAAAGACCGTGCCAAGATATAGACAGCATTATTATGATGCCTAACCATGAATTGGGTAGTTACATTCGGGAAAGATCGAGCTAAACTATGAGCAACTCCATTAATCCAAAAGAAATTGTAGAGAAACTGTCAAATAACCTGTTCAAATTTTGAATAGGTGAATGTGAATTTTACTGTACTCCCTGAATGGTACTCATTGTGATTATTTCATCTTCTGCAGAAGTGCAGGTATTAGTTTGTTTTCATTTATGACTCAAAGAAATGAATGACCTCCAGTTTCTGGGGTGTCCTATAGGGCAGTTGGGGTAGAAATTAAACTGAGCTGCATGTATAAATGTGAAAATTTATGGCTATAGGTCAGTGTAACAACAAATCCAGAACAAAGAAACAGAAAATCTGAAATGACTTTTGAATGGCAGATTTCACTGCTGCAACAGGCAGTCAAAATTGAATTGAATCTCTGCAGACCAAAGATGGGATGGGTTGGTAAGAAAGCATCTGATTATTTGAATGCTTTTTCACTTTGGAACCAAAAATGCAGCATTTAACAACAAAGTAAATTGAAAATGCAAAATGCTTCTTTTGCATTTCAAAAGCACTTTTATGAAAGTATCAATTGTCCTGTCCAGAATCAAATTAACAATGGATGGAAATCAATCTTCAATGAGGTTTAACTCATTTGGTGTTGTGCAATTTCTATTTATGCACCTGGAAAAAAAATTAAAGATGAAGAACCCTTTTGAGTCAAATCAGTAATCTCTGAACTGAGTTTGCAGAGACAATAATATCACATTTCTATCTCTGAATGATTTGAAAAGATTTGCTTCTCACAGATAACCATTCAAAAGTAACATTAAGGCAACACTCTGATTGATACACAAACCACAATCACAGTTCCTTCAAGATTTCATAATGACCCATCACTTTACAGACAACAAGTGAAGAACCCTAATGGTATCCACTGGTCATCATTTAGCTAAAACCCTAGAAATCACAAAACACTATGCTTCGTTCCTAAAACCCCAAAATTCCTTTTATGTTCTTTGTTTTTACAGCAGACCACAAAAGAAACAGAGCCACCAAACTCTGTTTTTCCAAGTAAACAAAACAAAGCTTGATCACATTCGGAAGCATGCAAGCTCTTCCTCTATGGAGCTTCTAGCAGATCTCTCATGGGATTCAATCGCAAAACGTGATAACATAGAAGAATCTGCAAATGAATTCAAAAATTAGGAGACTATTCTTGCTGTAATGCCTATAATCACACATTTGTTCGAAATTTGTAAGGAAGCGATTCATACCACTAGAATATGAATTCATGGACGAACTAGTCCAACTGGTTGATCTTGATAGGCAAGAAGAATCTGAAATCAAAATAAGAAACATCACGTTAGTTCTTCAGCTCGATTACAAAATACATCTATATATTAAAACAGAGCTTCAAACTTCAAAATACAAAGAAAGAAATGAAACTTTCAGTACCTCTAGAATTGAATGATCTCTTGCAATGAAGAATGGCACTTTGAATCCCATCTGCTTGAAGCAACAGCGAGTCGTCTCTCCGGTTAACCGGTGACGCCACCGCCGCCGTGGCCGATTTGCTCTTCGCTAGATGCTTACAAACAACTCGAATCCCTGCAGGAATGTTCCCCTGCTTCTCCTTCCTCGGCGAGCAAATGGTCACCGCCGGAGACGAGGTCGGCGAGGACATCGGCAAGTCGCCGGAAACCTTCACTTTGTCACCGTACTTTTTGGAAACTTTCAAGTAAAGAGGCTTTATTAGCTTCAGGTACTTGTTGATCAGATCTTTCGAAAACCGCTCTGATTTCAAATCATCAGAGCTCTGGTTCCGCAAATTGCCTCCAGTTTTCCTAGAGCTGTTTTCTCTGGTCAGATTAGCAGGGCTTGAAGCTTCACTGCTTTTGACTTCTGGCCTTTTCTGCTTCTGGGTCTCCACCAAAATGCTGGACTTTGTTTCCCCCGTTTTCTGAAACAGAGTACTTTTCTCTGTTTTCTTTGCTGAAGCTGATTTGGGTTTTTGAAAAATGGATACCCCAAACTTGGGAGCTGATTTGAGTAGAGCAATGGGAGACTGAGGCTTGGAAATGGGTTCAATTGGGAGGACTTTCCTTTTGGAGATTGGATCAGAAGGAGAAGAAACAATGAGGGTTGGTTCTGTTTTGGTTTCTTTTGAGTACAGGTTGTAACTTTCTTGATTGGTTCTGTTGTTTGGTTCTGTACTAATCTCCAAATCGAAGAACGAGTCTTCTTCCTCCTCTTCCACCTCAAACTCATTGTCTGTTTCCACCAAAGGACTGGGGATTGCAATGGTGGAAGGATTGGGTTTCCAGAACTTGAGAAAGTACAGAGTCTCCATTGTTACAGGGAGAAACAGAGAGAGGAGGCTAAAAAGAATGGAGCTTTGTGTTTGGATAGTGAAGAGTTTCTGTTGGGGTTTTTATACCAGAAAGACTGATTGGGGTAGCGTCAAGAAATGAGTGAAAAGCAATAAATAAAAGAGACAAATCCTTTAGAAAAATGAAAAAAATTGCATGCTTCGTTTTATGTGTGGGAGGCTCTGAGTCAGGAAACAGAGCTTTTGTTTTTGCTTTTTCTGAGCTTCATTTTCTCTCCTCTGGTTTTTTTGGTTTTATTTGACTGGGATTATTTGTTATTATTATGACGTGAGGTTTTGGTACTGTAGGCATGTGAGAAGAGAGGAGTGAATTGATGCAGAGGTTCAAATGCTTACGTATGCAGATTTGAGATTTCTCAGACTTTTGGTCTCTGTTGGGTTTAGGCAAATTTCTGATGGTGGCTTTCTTTTGGCCCCATGCCCAGTCCCTTCTTGCTCATTGTTACGACTTTGAAGGGTTCAAAGCGGAGGTTTGAATATGGAATGGGGATATGGGGTTAGTCCTCCATAGTTGAAAAGCATTGGTGGCAATTTTCATTTCAATCCCACAGTGTGTGATTTACACAGACATGACAACAAGTTAAGGGGATTGGAAATTTGGATCCTAGACTTTTGAGTTCACTGCATTTTGGGTCTATTCCGAAATTGACAGATCAAAACAAAATAAGGTTCTTCGAAACACTCCAATTTATGAAACGAATGATGCCGCGAGACGTTTAAATTATTAACACGACAAACTCATTCAATATTTTGAGGTAATATACACAAATACATCCGTGAACATAAAATATCATTTTTTACGTTAAAAATATTAAGAGTACTCGATACACTGAATAAAGACAAAAAATCAAACATAAACAGTGCATACATCTAACGGTAAGAACGTAATCAGACGGTGTAAGATTGATAGGTCACATACACCACCTGTGCACCGAATAATTTTTGAAAATATTGTAGGTAAAGTGATTGAACTAAAGTAGCTAGAGTGGATCTTTAACTCATCTCTTTGTGTTGAAGTCTAAAATTTCCATGAAAGCACAACATTTGTTTTCAAAGGTAACACATTGACAGGACAAAGTGAGAAACGATCTTTATGTCTTTACAACACTCTACTCCATCCATGGCCATGAGAAGTTGCTATACCTTTTGGAAGAGAGCGTGATAATGAACGTAGAACAAGTAAATATGGGTAGAAAAGAAGGAAAAAAATGACTAAAGAGAAACTTCCAAAAAGAATTAGAGGAAAGAGTAAAAGGCCAAAAAGAAAAGCCACCTAGGTTATGTTACACATGAGAGAAAGAAAGAGAGAAGCTTTAGCTTTTGGGAGAGTGACATTGGTGCAGATGGGGGCACGCTTCCCTTCAGCTTATAGGGACCCCCTCTATTGCCCTTGAGAGGTTCCCAAGTCCTTTCTCTTTAGATGCACAAGAACAAGGAATTAGGTTCTTTGCCATAAATCTTTGCTGGCCAGGAAAGTTTTGACTTGTAAACTTGGTTTTGTGTTTGAGCTAGCTAGCTGTGAGTTCTGCAGAAGAATACAATAGAGATAGCTCCAAATGCAGATATCAAATCAATTCTCACTTGTTTGAGCTGCATGATATTGTTTGTTAAAGGGTTTTTGAAGAGGTTAAAACAAAGCGTTAGAGCAAGTTCACCCTTTGGGTCGTGGTTAAAACTTAAGTTGTCACGAGACAGTGATTTTGGGTTACAGTTTCCATCAACGTTTTTAGTTTCTGAATCGCCATGTGACGATGACTGTTTAATAGATTTTGTATTAGGTATTTAATTTAAATAATAAATATAAATTTAATGTGAACCCTTAGATCAAATACTAAATCAAATCTGGGCCACCAATTTCGTTTTAAATGAAGAGAGTTTGGTTGACCCGGTCAAAAATCAAAGCATGCATTGATGGAGCCTTTCCTCTCCCTTCTCTCTCTCGTCTGCCTCCGGGCGTCTTTTCTGACTGGCTCCTGCCGTCCCCGGCCACCAAACTCTGCCAAATATTTCATTTCCTATTCCTATTTAAAACCTCTCAATCAATAACCACATGCAACCACTCAACAAAGAAGATCAATGTAGGAAACAATCAACTGCTCCGACAAGTTCTCGACATGTCCGGCGAACGATTTCGATTATGATGGTAACCCTTTTTCAAATTTTCTTCACAATGGTTTCATGATAGTATTTTCCCCGATTTGTAAGCTAATTACAAAATCCCTATTTCTACGTTTCTGGGTTGTTTCTACGTTTCTAGGTTCTCCGACGAGTCATTTATTGATTCCGGCATGGCCTCCACTTCCGCTAATGCATGCGTGTCCTTCCCTAAGTCGTTTGCTCCCCATACGCCTGAGAAATTTTTCAATGCTACTTTAGGGTGATAATGGCTAGTGGTGTTACATTCTAATTAAAACAAGATTTTTCAATGTTACTTTAGGATGATAATGTCTAGTGGTGTTACATTCTAATCAAAACAAAATTTATTATAATTAAAATAAAAACTATTGATTTTTATATTTTATGAAATGACATTCAAGAAAATTTAGTGAGTTCATACTAGGGTCTAGAGTTTAAGTTTAGAGTATCGGGTATATGATATATGGTTTAGGGTATTGGGTATAGCATGTAGGGCTTAGGGTTTAAAAACAATAAGAAACCCAAAATGGTCTTTAACAATATAGCTGAAATCCATATATTTAAGTTTAATTGTAATAAAACCACATGTATTATTTTGATTGGAATGTAGCATCACTAAGCATTGTCACGTGATGCTACGGTAGCACTGAAAAATTCCTCCATACGCGCTCGACATCTCGCGTTGTCCCTGCCGCCTTACGTGCTCCACATGGCTGACGACGCTATGACCCCACAACACGGGTTGAGTTGGCAAGGAAGACCCAGGTCTTCAAAAATGGAGGCCCGGTCATAGGTTTGACCAGTGACAGATCTAGAATTCTTTATTAGGTTGGGCAAAATCTAGTCTATACAAAATATAAGTAAAACACCGATCAATGAGAAATAAAAGCACACTAACAATATATATAGAGAGATTATTCATGAAAATATGCTCATGCTCTTTTTGACAATATGAAGTGAAAATCTATTTAGTTTAGACCCATGAATTGCCTTTTTTCTATTATTATTATTATTATTTTTTATTTGATTAAATCTTTTACAGATCTATATATGTACTGTATTTAATGACCAATTAATTGTATTTATTAAAAAATTTATTGACCTAATTATTTTCTTTCCTAATTAACCACGTTGTTAGAGGCAGTTAATTACGAAATTCTTTTAACAATCTGCATGATTTTACCGAGAAGATTGAATGAGTTTTCTTCCTCTTATTTCTGTCTTTTTTGAAGTATTTTTGTAACTAAATTCTTGGGTAAAAGATTATGAAATCTTTAGTTTTGAGGTTAGACAACTGTTTCAAATGGATTCGCCCCTCGGTCTGACCCAAGTGAAGACCCAGACAAGGCCTGGATTAGAAAAAATTATGGATGGAAATGACTTTTTTCTTGCTGTCTTCTTTCGACGTGAAGGAAGGCCTGGGTCAGGCTTCTCCCTTTAGGATGGACTTGCTCTTAGAGGTGGTTGAAGAGTGAGGGACACAAAAAGTTAAGATAAAATGTTGGTTGAATTGCCTCAAAATATACATTAAAACAAGAATAATAAAACATATCAAACGAAAACACCAAAGACCTTTCTAAATCTCACACTAACTAAACTCTTGAACTAGATTCCCCAAGTGCGATTTCACTCCTACTATAATGCTGATGATGTTGATTTCTCATACCAGTCAGCTAAACTAGCACTTACCGGTTAGCATCTACCAAAACAAGTTCTAGTCTTTGGTGTGATAATTGCTAACCTTTTTTAATTTATTCTCTGATCAAGAACAAGAAAAACATCAACTTCTCTATTTCATGGAAGGCACGACACAGCTTTGAGACCTTGCCAATCCTCAAGCTGACTTTTCCTTTGTTTTTTCTCTTTTCTTTGCTAGCTTTGTTTGTCCTGCTCTTTAACAAAAGGCTTAAGCTGACTCATCTAGTTCATTATACTAATCATATGTTATATTCTATGATCAAATCACAGCACATTTGTACATAGAATGGAACAATAGTCCTACATTCTCGTACAGCAACATATTTGTCTTTCACCTGTAAGATTCTGCACCCTAAATTACCTCGAGTACTTTTTATCTTTTACAGTTTTGCTATTCTACTGTTTGTTTTGTTATGTTGTTTTTTTAATTTCAAGGTAGGAATGAATGATGACCCCTCCACTGGCATAATGGATTTTCATTTTTTCTTGTTGTCATCTCAGGTTGAGGATCAAACCAGTCCCCATCTCAATTCCTTTTCCACGCAAGTGTCCAGCATCACTTTTTGTGCTTGTTTGTGGTTTTGGTCATTGCAGTTTTTTCATATAGAGTTGCCTGGTCAAATTAGTCATCTAGGAAATGTCACTGGTGGGAATAGTGGGATCTTCATGTTTAGTTTGAAGTAGGAAACCAAGCCTTGCAGTGTGGTCGTGTCAAATGAATGACAAGCTAAATTGCCTAAGAAACACCTATAACATTACTCCACATTAAGTTGTCAAAATCGGAACTTATTCTGATCCATAGGCCGGAAAGATCTATATAAGTTTGCAGTAACTGCAGCAGCTTGGTTTAAGATTGCTGGTTCTATTGCTGCATTGCGGGTCGTTGCTTGATCTCATGCTGCTTCCGGGTCCAGTGAGTTGAGCTCTTTCCAGGCCCATATAAGTGGCAGACCTAATTCGTGTCGAAAGAAACAAGATCAACATGTTCGGTTCGCTTATTGCATGCTATATGTTAGTAGCCTCTTTATTGTTGACGATTACGGAAATATCGATCTTCTAAAAAATAGATATTTTAACAGAAATTTTTAGAAAATATCGATAGCAGTGAAAAAAATTGAGGAAATTGACAGAGAAGAAAAACACAGAAATTTTAAGAGATATTTTTTTACTATATTATGTATTATATTTAAAAAAAACCTTGAATAAATATTGATCTATAGAGAGTTGTAGTAATTAAAAGTAAAAAAGTAAGTGTTGAACTATTAATAATGCTTGAAAGTTTACTTTAAACATTTTTATGGCTGGAAACCCAAATGGGGGTTAGACCATCACACCTTATATACATATGATACATTTCACATGAAATTAAATGAGTACTTTAAATTTTAAAACCACGTAGAAGATCTATGACAAAATTTTCGCTATATTTATCATCTCTCTATGTGGAGCCTTCAGTGTATTGTGAAGAATATCATTAAATGATACCTCACATTTGTAGATTTACATGTATTAACTTATATGTCAACCATACGGGTCAAGAGGGATTGACCGTGGGTTTTTATACTGGGAGTTTTAGTATGCATTGGACATCGCTTGACCTTGGCCATAACCATAATCATTGGAAGATTTGTGCTTCAGACTGTGACCAAGAGTTATCATTTGATTACATCCCATAAGACATGAAATATATTGGATAAGACATTGTCAGATTTTCGTCGTAAGGGTACATGGTGGATTATAAACTTTTGAGCAAAAAAAATAAGTGATTAAATTAAGGGTATGAATTAAAGTAATTGTTTGAATTTTAACTTGAGGATTAGAAATTTTTGGGCAAAAAATAAAAAAAAATGGAAATTTTCGGAAAATTTTGAAAATATTGGGAAATTTTAAAAATTTCGGACGAGAAATGCTTGGAATGTGAAAGATATTTCGAACGTCAAAAAAATAAAATTTTTGATTGTTATGACCTTGCATATTAATATACTAGAAATTGTACCCGCTCTCTGCTGTAGGTTTCCGGATTTCACCTTAGAATGAACTTCAGAGAACAAATTAAAATTAAAATATAAGATGCAGATCAAATATGTTATTTATAAATTCACAATCAACACCAAAAAGCAAAAACAAAGTAGCAATATAAAGAAACATACGTCAAATATTCAATATATGAATGTCCATGTTATCACTAAAAGATTTTCTTCATTTAGAAAAGTGACATCTTCTCACTCGTAATGGCTATCTATATGATATAATCATTGTTCTAAAAATCCTCGTCTAGAGCTGATTAATTCCCGTTTAGACGTTAAACGGTGCTTCACCGTTTCCACCTAGAGAGCTAGAAAATTGATTAATCCCCGATTAAACACCTGATTAACCCGTCTAAACGCTAATCACCGGTTGTCCGCCCGACTAGCAACTATAATTTTATAGAACATTGGATATAATATGCTATTAGTTTTTGTTATGCTATTAGTTCGTGTCCTCAACAAAAACCAATCAACGCCAACGAGGTTTGGCTCAGTTGGTAAAGGCGGGCTTGTGGTGGAGACCCCATCCGAGTTCGATCCTCGTTACTAACAGACCTCGTTTGGTTCGCGATCTATAAATTTCTGTAGAAATCCATACCTGGAGGCTGGTGTGACAGACACGTGTCCACTGTCAGTCCTTCAGTGTTGAGGTTGTAGGTATACCCTGACGATGGTGGTGTAACGTAACCAAGTTCTCACCTAAACTTTTTGATATTAAAAAAAAACAATCAACAGGTTTTCATGTATTTACGTGTAATGTTTTTTTTTGAACAAACATTTTAATGTTTATAGGTGCCATCTTAAAGGCGAGGGAATTAAGAGGTCACAGCCTCACAAACCCGAGACATTCCCGCCCTCCCGTACTCTCTTTTCTTGCGCCCCACCCTTGGTTTCTGTTACTCCCCCTCATCCGAACTCCGATCCTCTCGCTTTAAGCCCCCCAAAACACAAACCACTCCATTCCATTCTCTCTCAAAACTGTTCGATCTTTAACGCAGAAGGGAAGCCATGGCCGAGCCAGAACTAGAGAAGCTAGGCGAGACGCTCATGGACAAGATCTCCTCCTCCTCTTCGTCGTCCTCCGACGACGACAAGCCTTCCAAGAACAAGCACGCCGATTCCGTCATCGCCGATAGCGACGACGATGACGTCCGCCACAAGGCCAAGGATTCGTTCAACTCCAACAAGTTCAGGATCTTCGGCCGTGAAAAGCCCGTCCACAAGGTCCTCGGCGGCGGCAAACGTACTCTCTCTCTGACTCTTGTATTTATTTCGCTGTGATTCTATACCTTCATTGTTGAATTGCTCTGCGGTGTTGTTGTTTGGTTGATCGGAGATGATCGGAAAACTACAATCCGGAGGTTTTGTTTCGGCGATCTGAAAAGCAAGAATATGAATTAGATTTTTGAAGAAGAGTTTCTTTATTTTGTGTGTGAGAGTAATCGTATCAGGAAGATCCTACATTGTTTTGATTTCGATAGATTCGCCTTGTTTCGATGATCTTGTTAGGTTTTGCTATAGATTTAGTTGGGTGGTGTTTGTTCCGATATGTGCATATGCACGAGGGTTTGTCTCTTTATAAATTTGTAGTGTCTGTGCAAACAATGTACATGCTTGATTGGAATGAGGCGACTGGTCTTCAAAAGTTTCAGGAATTGTTTTCCGTCTTTCCTTTTCTGAACTGTGCCTGGAAAACAAGTCCCTTTTGAACGGAAATGCTTCCAGTAATGATCTAATATCAGTCTTTTATTGCAGCTGCTGACGTTCTCCTATGGAGGGACAAGAAAGAATCTGCATGTGTTCTTGGTGCAGTCACTGTACTGTGGATTTTTTTCGAGTGCCTTGAATACCATTTGATAACTCTGGTCTGCCATATAATGATATTTTTTCTGGCTGTCTTCTTCCTGTGGTCCAATGGATCTTCCTTTATCAACAAGTAAGTTCTTTGATCCTCTTTTTACTCTGTGTTTGATCTTTGATGTAACATCATCATATGGCCCTGACTTCATTATGTTGCTGGATCAGAGCTCCACCTGAAATCCCAAAAGTTCAAATTCCGGAGAAGTGTGTTCTTGATTTCGCCTCGGCACTGAGGATTGAACTCAACAAAGGGTTCCATGTTCTGCGAGAAATTGCATCTGGGAGAGATTTGAAGACATTCATCGGTGTAAGTTTATTATTTTTTCATAGTTGGGTGCTATGATTAATTATGCATCGATGGGATAACCTAATCATTAGGTGTTTTTCTGTTATCAGGTTATAGCTGTCTTGTGGATCGTGTCAGTGATTGGCAAATGTTTCAGCTTTCTGGCCTTATTCTACCTGAGTAAGGATTGCTTTTAATCTTTTGTTCCTTCTGAAGTTCTTCTGCATTTAGATTAAACAAACTTCCATTGCCAATATTGAATTTATCTTCAAATTTAAATGATAGCCTTTGTCTTGCTGCACACGGCGCCACTGATCTATGAGAAACATGAGGACCAGATTGATGCTATTGCTGAGAAGGGATGGATCGAGTTTAAGAAGCAGTATGCAGTGTTTGATGAAAAGGTTTTGAGTAAGATACCCAAGGGTTCTGTGAAAGAGAAGAAGAGGGATTAGAGACACACCATGCTGGAGTCAATTCTGTTTACTAGGCTTTACATCAAGTGACTGTGGCTTTAGTCCAGTCTTGAATTATCATCAGTAGATTACCTCTGTCTGCGTTTCATTTTAGAACTGGTTTAATGAGCGCGCACAGATTGATGAATATAAGCGTTTTAGATATGTATAAATCTTTGGATATGATCCTTTGCCTATTACATTGGATCTATTCTTTTATCTAGAAAGTTGCTCTAACTGTACTTTTCGTTTCTTGTCTTTTCTTTTCGCCAAGCAACTATAATTTTCATTCAAAGCGTGTCTTCAATTTCGCAAATTTCTTACTGTAGTCTAAGGAGAAATGATTACTACATGCTTGAACTGTTTGCCTTGAGTCGAAACATAGAGAAATTCCTCTGAAACAAGCAAGAGCACGTTAATATATTTTGAGTATCGATCCAATTGGAACATGAGGATAATGAAATATGCTGAATATTATTAACATCATTAATATTGATACATCCTATAAGCTTTGTTTAGTTACATGGAGGCAAACGCCCAGAAGCAAACTAAATGACAATTAGTCTCGTCTTCAATGGCCATCTTTGTCAATGATCTAATGGCCGCAGAGCAACTCTATACAAGCATAGATGATACATTCGGCAACTGGTTTTAATCGAAAGTAGGCTTATCTTCAGTTCTGGCCAAGGTCTTCTATATGCCCAAAACCGGGAGGACCCTGATTCTGAATCACTGTCGCTATCGCTCTCTGAAGAAGAATTGATTGATAAAGAACCTTCCAACAAGTAGTCAACCACCTGAAAATGAGGAATGTAGTAGATATAAGTGACTCATTTAAGAATTCACTGCGACAGAACTAGATATATGGACAATCTGATCCTTCAAATACTGGTCTACTGGACACAACAAGGAACAAGCCCTATCATTCTTTATGTAATGCCAGGGAATGGATCAATTACATATCACGTCATAATACAATTTTACAGAACCAATGTGTGCATGGAAGAGTAACATGGCTGATATTTAGACAACCCCATTCAAAAACTGTAATTGGAAAACCACAAATACAGAGTGAGATGGAAATTACCTTACTAGGTAATACAGGGTCAATGTTATGAATCTCAGATTTAGTCCAATGTGTGCATTGAAACATTTCATGTTATCGAGCCAAACAATTGTCTTGCAGTATCTACAGTATCCCCTACTGGATTTTAATTTCTTTGATGAACTGTTCCCTGAAATCCAAGCAGATTTACAACGGTAAGAATTCATGAAGTGTATTATGTGTATATCAAAGCTTAACGAGGGAGAACAAATTATCTGCTAAAGACTACAGCTACTTGACTACAAACACTAATGGACTTAGAGAGGTACATGGAACAGTCCACCTAAGCTCATTCTATAAGAGGTAAAGTTGCAAGTTAGGTGCACTTTTAACAGATCCAGTAAAGCATACATCTAATGATTCACCTTTATATGCTCTTTTGAAGGCTTTTCTCCAAAACAGCCTATAACTTTCATCTTCAACCTGTCTACTAGTATACAGTTCCTTGATATTCAAGTCATTGTAAGAATCGCTAAAGAACGTAGTGTATTGCCTCTGCTACAGCCGGTTATCACTCGCTGCCAAATTCCAGGACCTTCAGTAAACAATCAAGAGGATTAGAGTTGAATGCAGTTTAAATGGATCTTCGTCATACCAAGAAACTACGAGGAAAAGGAATTACCAGCAGACTAGTCCGACAACGCTAAAGGTTGAAAATCCAGGGAACTGAACACATGAAGAAGAACATCTTGTGGCAGATGAGCAACTACATGAGAGGAAAGTACAGGTTAAAATTCATCTGCCATACTTCACAGCATCTACGACTACATATCTTTGCACATGGAAAAAAAGTCAGGCATATTTTTACCATTCTCTTCTTGGGGGGCTTTAGTGCGCCTCTTGTGAGCAACCATCGCATTCTTATATTCTGCAACAGCCAAGTTCTTTTGCTTTGGCAACGTGGCCTCAACGCTCTGAAAGAGGAGATGAGCTGCTGAGACAGCACTGTCAGCCTTCATTCTGGTATTGTAATAGCAATCACAAAAATCATGTCAGTGAAGCAACAAGCAGTTTCTTAAGAAATTCTTGCATCAACAAATGTAATGAAGCATGTTATTCAAGAAAGTCTAACATTGAGAATTATAGTTCAAGCTAAATGCATTGTCCATGTAATTCAAGGTAATTGAAGTTTCTTAATATCCCAATTCATATCTTACCGGAATTAAAACAAAGCATTACAATTTCATCAATTTAAAGAATCAATTTTGGATACATAAGAAGCAACCCAGATAAACAATCATGAAGATATGAAATGGGTTCGATTAGAAAAAGCAAGAATGAGCAGAAAAGGTGAAAGAAACATACTCAGGAAGGAGACGAAAGGCGGTGAGGGTATCTTGAAAGATAAGAGATTGAAGATTCTTGGGCACTTTTCTATAAGCGCCTCCGAGAATTAAGCTGAACTCTTTACATACTAAAGGGTATCTGTGAATTGATCCTAAACACTCTTTCAGGGCAAGTTTCTGGTATCTCTCCAATGGTTTTGACATTTCTTTAGCTTCCTTCTGTGATTTTCAATGGCCAAAGCGAAAGAGAATAGAAATATAAACCATGATTTTGATGGTTTGGGTATGAATCCAAATTAAGGTGTTAGGTTCAGACCAGTTATATTCCTAGATGTTTTAGGAGGAAATAATTCCTAGATCAATTAGGAAAACGAAGCCAAGCAGTAGACAGAGTACTACTTATTGCCGCCTGGTCATGAGTTCGATCTATTCAGGATTCGTCTCTCTGGGTTTCAGAGTACGGAGTTAGATTGGGAAGATTTACCTAAGCATTTTTTAGACAGTTTTAGACTGCTAGTGTCAATATCAGACTACTTGCGTTTCACCATTATTTGTAAGGAAGGCTTACAATGGTATGATGTAGCTAAAGATAATCAAATCCATCGCTCGAAGAAGAAAAGTATATGCAACTGATTATGTTTTAAACTTGAAAATTCATTATTTTGGGGCTTCTGAGTTGATACTTTCTAGTGTTTCTGCATATTGATAGATGCTTGACTTTGCATGTCATATAATAAAGCAAACTACAAAAGACTGTATATATATGTATATATATTTTATATTACAATACTGTACCATGAAGAATTACACAAGATTGAACAATTTATGGAAATGCCAAGTGTAACTTGAATACTGCATATCAAATGCAAGTTCATCTACCCATTTTCTAAAATCCCAAACCATCTGCAAATAGCACAATCTAATAGAAATCCCAAGAAGCTGGTGGTGATTTGTTTGTAAGACAGCCTAATAAATACCGAGAACCCTCGCTTACACTTGGTGTACAGATGCCAAACCGATACAATTGTAAGCTACATTCTACACCCATTGTATACTTTCATTGGGTTGTAAGGTCTTCTTCATCAGTGTGATCTGAGCTAGTGCTTCTACCTTCCCATCGTCAGTGTATGGCATCAAATGTTCCTGTAACTTGAAGTGGACTTTCCATCTTCCTAGAACCATTCACATTGTCTGATTTTCATAGAACGAACCTGATGAGTCTTAATCCTTCTGGAATTAGAGGAAGTAAGTCAGTTGTTCCTTCTTCCTTGAGCCACCTTCTCCATACAAATCATTCCACTGTTTCAGCTCATTCATTACTGATCCCTCTGCAGCGAAACTTGCAGCTACCTGCATTACCCCATTACACATATTATGCAAGCAATAGAATGAAAATAATAATTTCTTTCAGAAAATGTAGGAAACCGATTTGAACTTACCTGATTCTTTGCTTGCCTCATATCTTCCATGCTTAATGACCTCAGAGTAATTACTCGCTCCTCTTTCTCTTCTTTTGAGTCTGAAGCATCTTCCGTGGTCTTGCCTGCTTCGGCTTTCTTCTTCTTTTCCTACAGTTCAAAATTTTCAATAATCATTCAGCATCACTTACTGTAAAATTGTAAATGAGGAAAAATTGAAATTATGAGACAAACAGGAGTGTTACCTGATCCTTCAATCTTTCCTGTTGTATAAGCTCCCTTACAGGTCGATAAGCTGCTGTCACACATAAGTTCTGTTTTTCCAATAGCTAGTTCATTAGTTTCGTAGCTAATTATACTGATTATGTATCAATAAATTATGTCATTGTGAGAGGAACAAACCTTCAGATCACTTCCACTATATCCTTCTGTCATGATTGCGAGCTCCTTAAAGTCTAGATTTTCAACGTTTTCTTTTGCAAGAAGAGTTTTCAAGATCATTTCCCTATTCTCAACAGAGGGAAGGTCAACCATAACCCTGTTCAACACAATAAAAAGGTTGATGTTAGCACCATAAAGCTATCAGCTTCAACCTCAGTCACAAAAAGTATCACAAGAATTCGAACTTCCACATGATGATGCCTTTATATATACCTTCGCTCGAAACGCCTAATGATTGCTTCATCAAGATCAAATGGCCTGTTGGTAGCAGCAAGAACAAGAATTCGCTCTCCAGACTTTGTCAAGAGTCCATCCCAGTGTGCCATAAATTCATTTTTAATCTTCCTCATTGCCTCATGCTCCCCAACTCTAGTTCTCTGCCCAAGCATGCTGTCAACCTCGTCGACAAAGATAATAGTCGGCGAGACCTTTGCTGCAAGTGTGAAGAGAGCTCGAACATTCTTCTCATCTTCTCCAAACCATTTTGAAGTGATAGTTGACATTGAGACATTTATGAAACTTGCTCCCGCTTCACTTGCTATGGCCTTTGCAAGCATTGTTTTTCCAGTACCAGGAGGCCCAAATAGCAAAATGCCTCTGCAGGGCTTAAGTAACCCTCCTTTGAAAAGGTCTGGTCTTTGAAGAGGGAGCATGACTAACTCCTGAAGTGATTCTTTGATCTCATCCAATGCACCAATATCTGCAAAGGACACTCCAATTTCACTTGCAGGGATAACCTCTGGCCTTATGCGCTTCTCAAATTCATTGTCCGGAGGAACTTCCTGCACCAACACCATGAAACTTCAGTGAGACAGAATATAAGGAGGAATAATGTATATTTAACCAGGTGGGTGTTATTATAGTACTGAAAGATTTGAACTTACAACTTTTGGTGGAGGTGGATTTTCACTTTCCTTCTTTACCACTTCATTTTTGTTGTCAGATTTCTCTGCTGTTTCAGACTTTGAATCAGTCTTTGCACTGACCTCTTCAATTTCCTAAATTGAGGACAAATGATAAGGCATTGATTGTTAATGGTACTTCAAGTTGAGATGACAAATATCAAGAGGTGAAAATAAAATAAAGTACAGACCTTGTTGGAATCAGCATTTGTCTCCAGTTTCAGAGAATCTTTGCCACCACATTTTCCTTCCTGGAATATACTCAGCCCATGGGACAAACTGTTTCACATGCTGACTAGTAATTAGATACAGCTTTTTATTTGCAGAGATATAACCAAGAAAACTATATTATGAAGAAATCATGCACACAGAAGGTTGGTATGTACCTCGTTGATGATATAACAAGCTTTCCATTACGATACTCGGGATCTTTGTTTTGCATCAAATGATATGATATTGCTGAAACCACAATTTCTTCTATATAATTGCTGAGAACCGCAGTGTCTGCATGGCAGATTGAACCAAGATCATCGCATTCAAGATCATTTGCCGCAAGTACCTCAGCTATGTGGTTTTTATTATCTTGAAACTGGATCCTCTTCATGTCCTCTTCCAATTGGGCTTTCCAGCTGACAAGATTAGTCTCATCATCAGGGGGGCTGATCTCAATATTGTATGTGAACAAAGCAGCAAGCCTCTCATCTACTTCTTTGCAATCATCTTCAGCATCTAACATTCGGGAACCGAGTATTAACACCGATCCTGAGAGTTTGTACAACATTTTGCTGAACAAATTGTATAACCGTTTTGATTGGAGAAAAAGCTTCTCCACGTCCCTGAGGTATAAAATGATCGAACCACTTTCTGATAGGGAAGATAAGACCTGCAAGGAAAATATATTTCTGCATTTAGTACTATACCAATACCATATCAAGATATTTGGAAGTTGTACAACTATCAAGTCTGCAATCTATATACTTACAGTTTTCATTCACAAGGGAAACACTTACATTCATAAATGAAACACATCAGTCAAACATTCACAAAATATGTATTATGGCATTACCTTGTAAAGTGATTGTAGAAAAAGTCTCTCATCAAAACACCAGCTGCTCATTCGCTTGAGAGGAGCTGGAAAAGCAAAAGAAATGAAAAATAAGGATCTTTGCACTTTCCAAAGTAGCTACTTTAGAAGATAGAAAATTAAACACATAGTATTAGTCTGAATGAACCTGTGTTTGCCGAAGCACTTTTGGAACTGATGCTACTGATATCAGATATAGAAGAGGCATTTCTTGTAAGCGTCCTATGGTTACTTGGTCCTTCAGAACTCCTGCAGTTACAATAAAGTAGTGGTTTTTTAGAAACATGTTACATGGAACCACTGTGGCACATTTACCTTAACAAGCAAGTGAAACTCATCATAATGTACCTTGATATGAGATCTGCAGCACTTCTTTGCCGAATTAGGGTGGCTGCAAGATAATAAATTACAGTAAATGTAGTTGGGTTTATACATCACCAATTGTCCCTCAAATTAGGATATGAACATGAGATGAGACTTGAGAATAGGAGCATTACTTCCTTCCATACCTTTAGTCTCTCCACTTGAAGGGAGCATCGAGAAGGACCCAAACAATCCAGACATCCGTTCCAATGTCGCCTCTGAGATGGATCTCTTATAAAACTACAATAAGTAGCAAATGAATTAAGGAAACTCCAACTGAGGTAATGGGTAAAATCTCCCATTTGACAGGATGGCAATTCAATGTGACAAAGACACATTTAGGGCAGAGAATGCTTACTGATTCTTTTTTGGTACACCCATATTTACTCTGAATCTGTAAAATGCAAACAAAATGACATTTTAGTAAGACTGTATGAGAGCCAAAGTTTATCTGATACTGAAGCTGCAAATAGTTACCTTGATTGAAAAGTCTGTAACATCCAACAACAGCAACTTCGATTCAAAGAAATGAGCTAAAGCCTTGGCAAGCATTTGATGATAAAGTTCTGCAGGCAGTAAATACGCAGTCAGATTGCCATAAGAAAATGAGGCATAATAATGTCAGTACTCAGTACAAAATAGAAAAATCAAATGTCATTTCCAAATAGCGTACCTGCAGGTCCTGATAGCAAAATAGCTCTGCTTGCAGGTGAAAGGTTCCGGGTGTGTTTGGATAAGTCAGAATGTTTCAGATGAACATACGCAGCACTTGTTAATAACATCCGAGTTCTTTCTCTGTCAATGCCATTACAAAACCAACAATTGTAATATAAGCAGAAAGTATTGCATTAACACAAGTTCATGTTATGGATCATACACCTAGGAAGATATGGAAGTACTTTGGACTTTGAAAGAGGTCCATCTTGGACATCTAAAGTCCACAAGAACACATGACTTTCTTCACGGTTTATGGCAAGAATTTCAGAAAAGATAGTTCCCATGAACTGAGGTGTTCAGCAAAATGGTGCGCCTCCGTTCACAACTCACAAGCTTCTATCATTTACATCTGCTGTCACATGCATAACAATACCTTCTTTAAAGAATATAAGGATGCAAGTTTCAAAGGAAGATCAGACCACTTTGATATGCTTTACAAAACAATACTTGCGATTATACTCAGCGGAGAACTATTTCCACCATGAAATTAGAAAGCAGATAAGCAATATTGCAGCTATTATTTGAGTTAAGCCTAGACTTGAAAACAGTCATGACCACAGGTATTTCCTATCGATCGCCTGCAATTCTTTAGAGGATGACAAAAACCGGGATTGTCAAGAAAAGAGCATTAAATGCAAAAACAGGATCTGTCCTTTTAGGCCCCAAAATTTGCTCTTCAATCAACTTGTTTGATAATTAACAAAAGGTTTTGATGAGTTGATCTGGAAAACAGGGGGCTTAAACAACATTTAATTAACAAATTCAGAGCAAAAGACTCAGCTCCATACACCCAAAATATGGATTCAAATACAAAGCAATATGCTCAAACCACAAAAACTACTTATTGACAAATTCCATGTGATTAAGATCATGTAATTACCCAAACATTCATGCCAACAAAAACTTTTTCACCCAGAAAGTAAACAAAATAATGAAAACTTTTGCAGAGGATCTTATAGCATATACTTGATTAGTTTCTCAGTGATCACATTCATACAAAATTGGCCAAAACTCCTAAACTAACTAGACACAAAACAAACCCACATCTTTCCTAATTCCATTTCCTTCTAAACCATTCACATAAAAAACAGAACAACAATTGTGCAATTACCTTAGATAATAAGGGAACTCCTCAAATGTAACCTTGCTGTCTCTCATATCCACCACCTGCCTCATCAGCTCCTGCTCAATCTGCTCAGCCGTGACCTCATCGGACGAGCAGTTTCCATTCACCCATTTACTCACCGCACCCTGGCCGGAACTTAAGCTCAACCCCACTCCAACTCCGACCCCAACACTCAAAGCAGACAACAAAATGTGCTTCTGCTCCATGATCACCTATCTTGATCAACAAACCCAACAAGCCAAAACTACCTTTCCCAACCAAAGCTCTCTACTTTAAAAGCCTCACAAACCAGACCAAGGATTCAAACTCTGTGTCTTGTTTCACCCAAATGCGATCAGATTCATCAACTTTGAGAAGATGGGTGTTTTGAAAAGATGTTTGGTGTGTTTGGAAATGTGTGTTTTTGTTGTTGGCCCTCTTCTTTCTTCCGCTTGTGTGCTATTTATAGCATGCCATTAAGGAAAATATCACGATCTGTTATAGAATAGTTGATACTTATGTGGGTTGGGGCGGCCATTCTAATGATTAGTTAAGGATTTTTTAATTAATTATTTATTAGACTAATTTTTTGATTAAAATTTGACATCTTAACCATTGAAGTTGTAGATTTATATAAGTAGATCAATCATACAAAATTTTAGCCAAATTGGTGATCGTTAAGTACTAGTTTTAGATCAAATCAATGGACGAACCAAATCTGTTAAACATGAACCGTTCAAGTTCATAATTGGTAAATCACACTTATGAATGTCTTAACGATTTTCAATTTAGTTGAAAATTTACAGAAATGATCTACTCATAAATATTTATAAAATGAACGGTTAAGATGTGGATATAAGATCGAAAAGCGGGATAAACCGAAAAGTCCTCAACTAATCCTCAACTTAGAGGTCCTCACTAGAAGGGCTCCTTGTGTCTTGGTTCATGTTTTATATACGGATTTTATGTAGTAATTTATGTTGTAATAGGGTTTTACATATATCCATGTAATAGGCCCATTGACCCATGTAATAGTCCAAACGACTCATGTATTTGCATATATAAAGGGAATCATTCTATCAATAAGATAAGGAGAATTCATTCTCTCGATATTATTCTACAACACGTTATCAGACACTTAGCTCTAACCCAAAAAAGAGCAAGTAGGCCACCACCGAAAAAAAGAAAATTCTGTCGCGCTCACCACAGGGCATGACCGGGCACCACCGCGCACCACTGTTGCGCACCTTCTGGGCACTGCTGCGCACCTTTTGGGCACCCCCTGTGCACAGCAGGTGCACCTGCGCACCAAGAAACCCTAAAATCTGCCTCAGGTTTCAAACGCAATTATCGACAGAATAAATTCCGAATTGGTTTTCGTCACAAACAGAGAACTTGAAGATATTGTTCTCACGAATCCAACACCGCCAGTCTCATCTCAAGAACCGGTCGTTAAGGCACCGAACCGGACGCCAGAATTCCCAAACCGGGCGAACTGTTCAAGCAACCGGTTCAGGCACTTTCCGACGTCCGATTTGCATGAAATTTTGAGAGGTTATGCATAAAGATGTCAGGATTCTTCAGTCAAAAGGACACCCAGAACCAGAGTAAAAGTGGGTGAACCGGTCCTCCCAATGACTGCAACGTGCATGAGATTCACTTTTCCTTAAGAAAAACGGGTTGTATTCCTAGTTTCTCTTTGACTCCTTCATGGTTTATGTTTTCCAATGATTTGCTACTGTTTTATGGCAAGTTTAACTAACCATATGATTTTTATGTGTTTCATGGCCTCCATATGTGACAATTCACGATGGAATTACGAGAACGATCGTCGAACAAGCCTGGAAGCATGGAACAGCTTATATGAATGCAGTCTATTTGGCAGACTAGCAAGTAAGCTTTACTTTTGAGTAATTTCAAAATTCAATAACCTCGGGGAGGATAAAATATGTTCCTCCCTTCTCCATCCTCATTCTATGCTTGAGACATTTGTCTTTGCAGGTTATTATGGAAATCCTAAAACATAGGTGCATTTGGCTACCGACACCACTAGCTGCTCGCTATGCGCTACTGCCGAGCACTGTGATATGACGCGTACACAACTGCTGAGCGTTGTGCCCTAGCACACGTGCACTGCTGCCGAGTAATGTGCTCTGGTGTAGGCACCTATTGACCGTTGTGCTACCGCGTGCACCTACTGACTGTTGTGCTGCCGCGTGCACCTATTGAGCGCTGCTGCTAGGGCTTGCCCCTGTGCACCTACATCTATGCGCGTGCACGCTGCTAACAGGGCTTTCCCTTATGCACGCGTGCACTTCAACTAGACACTGTATGTGCACCTGTCTAGGTGGTCACTAAGGATCCAGAAGCGCCCTATGATGATCTTAAGATCAGGGGAAGATGCAGATTTGAAAGAAAGTCTAGCATATACATGTCATGATCAAATGTGAAGGGTTGGTTGTTTGTGTCAACCATGTTGCACTATTTTTCCCTTAATCTAAGTTTTTTGTCCCACTGGGTTTTTGCTTGACAAGATTTTTAACGAGGCAACATTGCATGCACTATTAAGACCATTGATCACCATTTGTTGTTGATCATGGCAGACTTGTTCAAGTCTTGGCTAACATCTACTCTTGAGAAGCATGATAGAATGCACCATTCATCAGGAAAATTCGATTGAAGTACACATCAGGGGGAGCATCACATGACGAGTTCTCAATGGAGTAGTTGGTGGGTTGTACTCTTTTTCCTTCGACCAAGGTTTAGTTTTCCCACAGGGTTTTTGTTACTTGGCAAGGTTTTGATGAGGCAACATCGTAAGCATCATACCGGCATGAAGACACGCGACATAAGGGGGAGTGTTATAGGATATTTGATATATATGTGTGTCTTGGTCCATGTCTTGTATACGGGCTTTATGTAGTAATCCATATTGTAATAGGGTTTTACACATATCCATGTAATAGGCCCATTAGTTCATGTAATAGCCCAAGAGGTCCATGTATTTGCCTATATAAAGGACATCATTCTATCAATAAGATAAGGAAAATTCATTCCCTCAATATTATTCTACAACACGATCTTAAATATCTAAAAATATTCTTCATATTTTTTAATATTTTTATTTTTACATGTATTAATATTAATTTTCATATCTTTCTGATATTTTATATATATTTTTAAAAAATTCATCGATATTCGATATATCTATTAAAATATTCATTTTTTAAACTATCAAAATTTTTCATAATTACTGATATTTTAGTCTTTAAAAAATACAAATGGATGTCAAATGCTCCCCAAAAAACACATGAAAACGACTCTGAATTCATTTTCTTCTCACCTCTGGTAGCTGTGAATTTGACTCACCCTAAATCTGGGGGCTTTGCCTTTTCCCTCTTCTTTTAACAAAAACATAATTAAGGATTAATCAAGGAATTTGCTTTCTTTTGCAAGCTACAATTCTTTTACTATTACCATGAACATAGGTTTGTGAAGTACCTGCCCATTTTGTTCTTGCTCATTTTTTTAGGCTTTGTCTATGAGATCTGAATTAGAGTTTGGATGGGGATTGAGAGCTCTATTTTGTCCTTGAGATAATAATTGAAGCCATACATAGCTCTGCGTTGTATTTTGGTTGGATCCAGAACCAAATTTAGAAGCATGTTCTTCCCTAATTTCTCTTTGGCCATATGCAACTAGGGGTGGACTTTTAGGCACCGAAAAAATTGAAACTGGTCAAAACCGTACCGAATAACCGAAACCGAATAGAATTGAGACAATCGGTTTTAGAATTCTCAAAAATAGACTAGTACAGTTTCGGTTTGCGATTCCGTGCTTTCTAAAAACCGATTAAACCAAACCGAACTAAAATATATTCATTTACATATTAATACTTAATTTTACATTATGTGTCATGTTCTTATTGATTATGAGTTACAAATAGTAGACTTACACAAACATGTTTATATTTTAAAGTATTTAAGTCTAACCTAATTCTCTCTCATGTAGTATTCACTATGTAGAGTTGGTTCACAAAGTTTGTATTTCTATGTTTCCATAACTTCAAGCATCCTAATCTTTTTTTTCTTTCATTTACTATGTGTGAAAATTATTTCTGAAAATAGGTTTTGTAACCGAAACCGTACCGAATTTCGATTAACCGACGGGTGCGGTTTTTTGTATGTACGGTTTCGGTTTTGAGAACTATGTAACCAAGAAATACGGTCTGATTCTCGATTCTTACCTTAAAACCGAGCTGATTGGATCGAGTCCACCCCTATATACAACTATACCTACCATGGTGGGCTGATATTCAATAAGGTTGTTAACTGTCATTATCCATTTTAGCTATGCGTTTACTTGCATTGCTTATCCTTGTTTCCAACCAACTGTAGGAAAACTTATGATTGGGATGCTTGGCCAAAGGTTAAGTACTACTTGGTTCTAGCGGTTTATCCTGTTAAACAACGACTCCGTGGATCATCATTATGTAAGCACCGAGAAGTGATCTAATTTGAGATTTTTCAATTTGATTCGACTTTTGTTACATGGTTTGAGTTTTATATTTGTTAACCTTTCCGTCTTATTTTAGAAAATTATTTTTTAAAACTTTATATTAATAACTCACACACCTTACATATTATGTCTAATAAAATTTAAATATATGTGCATGTTTGTTGTTTCTTTTAATAGAATTTTATTACTCTCCCACAAATATTTTTAATAGAATTTTATTACTCTCCCACAAATATTAAGCCGCCACTAAATCAAAAGTGCTAGAAGACTAAACAGAGGCGGCTGCCTCCTAATTTTTAACATCACAATTTGTTAATTTAGTTAATATTGACACTTATCTTTCACTACACGGATCTCTGCCACCACCTAATTATACTATATGTATAGTTAACTACATTACATGGAGAATGGCACTTAATTTTGTAGATTTATAGGATCTAAAAGTTAATTTTGTCGATCGCGCTTAGATCGATCTATGTGCGATCATAACTGCAATGAACAAATTGATTTAAGGGTATAATACAATCTAAACGTGATTATAACCATAACGAGTTTTGTTGTTATATGTGAAGTTTTGTTCATCTATTTAATTGTACACTTTTTTTTTACTTAAATATAACGAATATGAGTGAATGAATTTGATGATATTTTATTCATTTTAGAATAGATGTTTATATAAGAAATTAAAAAGAATATAATTAATAAGTAAAACCTTACGATATAATTATAATATTATATTCTTAATATAACACATATTGACACTCTCCAAAAGTTGGGGTATACACATCAACCATGCACAATTTGCACAGTAAGTCATAAAATAACGCCTTTTTGGATACTCTCTAGGTGAATATATCTACAAACTGTTCTTCAGTATGGACAAAAGGGAAGCTAATAATATTGACATATAGCTTCTCTTTTATAAAATAACGATCAACCTCCACATGCTTAGTACGATCATGTTGTACTGGGTTCTGTGATATATCAATCGCTGTTTTATTGTCACAATACAACTGCATAGCACTTTTGGGTTTGATACCCAAATCACATAACAGATTTCTCAGCCACAACAACTCACATACTCCATGAGTCATATCTCTGTACCCAGCCTCCGCACTAGACCGTGCCACAACCTTTTGTTTATTACTCTTCCACGTAACCAAATTACCTCCCACAAAGGTAAAGTAACCTGATGTAGACCTCATGTCTGTAATATTTTCAGCCCAATCTGCATCTGTGAAACCACAAACATCAAGAATATTATTGTGTTTATAAAACATTACTCCTCTCCCAAGAGCTGACTTCAAGTACTTTAAAATTCTCACAACAGCATCCATGTGACACTCGCTCGGGTTGTGTATGAACTGACTCACCACACTCACAACATATGCGATATCCGGTCTTGTCACACCCCGAATCTTTTAAAGTTAATAAAAGTTACCTTTCACCGAGGTTTACGAGATACCGAGGACTTTAATTGCGATCGGTAATTCGATAAGTTATCGCTCGAGTTAACTTTCGAGTTTTTCTAAGTTCTCCAAACACCTGAATTGATGACTCGATGTTGTAGTACGTGTCGCCATGAGTCTCCCGGTATTTCCGGAATATTTTTCGGAGCTTCCGGCTATTTTCTGTGAATTTCGGAAGTTTATGGTAATTTCAATTACCATTTTGGTAACATTTAATTATCATTTTAGTAATTAAATTCTTACCCTTTAGTTCTCGGCCGTCAGATCTCTTGGTCATTCAATCATGTTCGTCCGTGCACCTTATTTAAAAGGAAAAACCGGTCAGACTTGGTCAACAAAACCAAATCGAGCTCCGATCGAACTCTTCTCTTCTTCGACCTCACTCTGCGGTCCTCGACGGCGTCCAGCCGGTTCAGGCCACCATCCTCACCATCAACCACTACCAAAGTACTCGCCTCCCTTTCCTCTTTAAAACCCCTCAACTGTTTTCCACTGGCAGCCAGCGACGGAGCAGATCGGAGGCGAGGCGAGGTGTGGAGTTTGCCGGATTTTGACCAATCCAGCCGAGAACAGCGTTAATGAGGGGTAATTTCTTGATCTTCTCTCCCTCCCTATCTTATCTATGCTCTTGTTTTTCTCCGAATCATCCCCTAATCGGAAACTCATGTTTCCCTCTTTTTCTGGGTTGAAGCCCTAACTCCGGTGACCCTGGTGTTCTTACGTTCTAGCGTGTTTGGCAAGCTCCGACGAGGCCTGTTTGATTGGGGAAAGTATGAGCGGGTCTGAAGTGGGGTTGGAGGCACTGTGGCGCCCCTCCCTGCTGCAGGGTGGTGTTAGCTGTGCAGGCGCTGGGTGGGGAACCTGGAGAAGTTGTTGGAGCTCAAGTTAGAGCTGGTGGAGTGGATCTAGGAGTGGTAGGCAGCAGGAAAGCTGCTGAATTGTTGTTTGGTTCGAGTTGGAAGCTTAAGCAGAAGGTAATCTTGCTCTTAACTGTTGTTGGTGTAGTTGCTGCTTTTTATGGTTTGGTGTTAATTGAATCGTTGTTGTTGTTGTTTACATGTTGTCGTAACTTGGTGAACCGGAGGAAACGGGGAAGTTATGGCAAAATTCCGGCAAAGTGGCCGGAATCCGGTAACGATTCTGACGGCAGTAAATCCGGCTGAAATGCCGAGGTAGTCTTCAATCACTTTAAATGTGTTGTCTCCGTTTAATAGGGTTAAAGTATCGTAAATTTGAATTTACGTAAGGAAACGAGTAAAAAACGGAAACTAACCGTAAATTGGGAACTTTCCATTTTGGGAACCTTCTATGTTTGGAAACCTGCCAAATTGGGAAACTTTCCATTAAGGAAAAGTTTCCACTTTGGGAAAGTTGCATTTTCAGAAAAATGGTTTAAGAACTGAAGCTCAATGAATGTGACAATTTTTGGTTAAATGGGTAAAGAGTTAAATTGTTATCGGGAATTGATAACTGGAATTTGTGAGGAAAGGTTAAATCGGTAAATCGACTCAAGATTAACTGTACTGATTAATGTGACACGTTGGGTGTCCATAGTAATTCAACGAATTAATACGTGACACCCTAACGTCAAGTTAAAGTAATAAATGAAAGTTCAGAAGCTGAGTCGGACTTTCGGTAAATTGAAAAGGAGTCGATGACCGGGAAAGAAAGTTAAAAAGGTTAAATGCTAAAGAAAAGAACTTGGTCAACACGGGGTCAATAGGATTCCTGGTCAAACTAGGAATAGACCAAGTCCACGATGGTTTGATTAATATATTGGTTCATTTGTACAGTCTCTGGTCGGACGTGAGACGGGCTCGACTACGCGGTAGTCGAGGGTTTCGCTCGAGGAGCTTTCCGAGCGGGAAGGTCTCAATAGTACTGTGAGTGGACATATTATTTTAATTAAATGCATGCCTTAATTATTGAGTAAATTGCATGGTTTTTATGATGGTTTTCGAGAATTATATCTTTCTCGGGTTCTTGAACGTATTTACATTATTACTCAATTTACTATTTCTCCCGAAAATGGTGATAGACGGTGATGGCCGTCCTTTGAATGGAATTGAACCCGAGATTTCGTTGGAAAGTGGATTTATGCATATATGACAAGGAATTGTTTTAATTAATTGTTTTGGGAAGAGAATTTGATTATTGTCTTGTTATGAATTTTTATCTTAAGGGTTGACCAATAAATATGCTAGTTAGAGTAGCGTGAGGGCGCTACTAGAGCTCTTAGCTCCGACCCTAGCCTGAGAGGTCAGGCAAACTACGTAGTGCACTATGAGGGTTGACCATTTCCATTTTATCTAGAGCTCTTAGCTCCGACCCTGGTCTGAGAGGTCAGACAAGCCTGAGAGGTCAGGTTGATATTATAAGGGTTGACCGTTATCACATATTCTAGAGCTCTTAGCTCCGACCCTGGTCTGAGAGGTCAGACAAGCCTGAGAGGTCAGGTTGATATTATAAGGGTTGACCGTATTATTTTATCTAGCTAGCATAGCGTAGCGTGAGGGCGCTACTAGAGCTCTTAGCTCCGACCCTAGTCTGAGAGGTCAGACTTATTATGTTTGGTGAACATTTCTCTTCCCATAATCCTTGTTTATCTTATCATGAAATTGTGGAATATTTGGTATATGTGGGCATTCTTAAATGATGTTTAAATCAAAACATTTTTGGGAGAGCATTAAAAGAAATAGAGTTTTATATTTGATTTTCGTCCACTCACTCTAACAGTTTTTAAATGTTTCTCCCCTGGGCCTTTCGTTTTTAAATGCCCAGTGATGCAGGGTTCTTGAGAGGAGGTCGAGCGCGTACGAGAGTCGAGGCATAGTCGATCATCTCCGTTGCTGCTTGAAATTCTTTGGGGAATCATCTCTATAGACTGCTCTGATACCATTGACAGGACCCACCCCGGGTTAAACCCCTTTAACCCGAAGTAAATCCTGCGGGGACCACCTCAAGGGAACTTCTTACCGCAACTCCCTTGAAATGGCTTGTGACCCACGGTAAGACTTTAGATGTTTTAGTTTTGACCCGAGAAGTGTGGTCGGGTGTCAGAAAAATGAAGGAAGATGATATTGGAGGACAATGTTATTGTTTCTAAGTGGTACTATCCCCCACTGAATTAGACTTCAAGTATAGAAATTTCGAGGACGAAATTTTTATAAGGTGGGGAGAATTGTCACACCCCGAATCTTTTAAAGTTAATAAAAGTTACCTTTCACCGAGGTTTACGAGATACCGAGGACTTTAATTGCGATCGGTAATTCGATAAGTTATCGCTCGAGTTAACTTTCGAGTTTTTCTAAGTTCTCCAAACACCTGAATTGATGACTCGATGTTGTAGTACGTGTCGCCACGAGTCTCCCGGTATTTCCGGAATATTTTTCGGAGCTTCCGGCTATTTTCTGTGAATTTCGGAAGTTTATGGTAATTTCAATTACCATTTTGGTAACATTTAATTATCATTTTAGTAATTAAATTCTTACCCTTTAGTTCTCGGCCGTCAGATCTCTTGGTCATTCAATCATGTTCGTCCGTGCACCTTATTTAAAAGGAAAAACCGGTCAGACTTGGTCAACAAAACCAAATCGAGCTCCGATCGAACTCTTCTCTTCTTCGACCTCACTCTGCGGTCCTCGACGGCGTCCAGCCGGTTCAGGCCACCATCCTCACCATCAACCACTACCAAAGTACTCGCCTCCCTTTCCTCTTTAAAACCCCTCAACTGTTTTCCACTGGCAGCCAGCGACGGAGCAGATCGGAGGCGAGGCGAGGTGTGGAGTTTGCCGGATTTTGACCAATCCAGCCGAGAACAGCGTTAATGAGGGGTAATTTCTTGATCTTCTCTCCCTCCCTATCTTATCTATGCTCTTGTTTTTCTCCGAATCATCCCCTAATCGGAAACTCATGTTTCCCTCTTTTTCTGGGTTGAAGCCCTAACTCCGGTGACCCTGGTGTTCTTACGTTCTAGCGTGTTTGGCAAGCTCCGACGAGGCCTGTTTGATTGGGGAAAGTATGAGCGGGTCTGAAGTGGGGTTGGAGGCACTGTGGCGCCCCTCCCTGCTGCAGGGTGGTGTTAGCTGTGCAGGCGCTGGGTGGGGAACCTGGAGAAGTTGTTGGAGCTCAAGTTAGAGCTGGTGGAGTGGATCTAGGAGTGGTAGGCAGCAGGAAAGCTGCTGAATTGTTGTTTGGTTCGAGTTGGAAGCTTAAGCAGAAGGTAATCTTGCTCTTAACTGTTGTTGGTGTAGTTGCTGCTTTTTATGGTTTGGTGTTAATTGAATCGTTGTTGTTGTTGTTTACATGTTGTCGTAACTTGGTGAACCGGAGGAAACGGGGAAGTTATGGCAAAATTCCGGCAAAGTGGCCGGAATCCGGTAACGATTCTGACGGCAGTAAATCCGGCTGAAATGCCGAGGTAGTCTTCAATCACTTTAAATGTGTTGTCTCCGTTTAATAGGGTTAAAGTATCGTAAATTTGAATTTACGTAAGGAAACGAGTAAAAAACGGAAACTAACCGTAAATTGGGAACTTTCCATTTTGGGAACCTTCTATGTTTGGAAACCTGCCAAATTGGGAAACTTTCCATTAAGGAAAAGTTTCCACTTTGGGAAAGTTGCATTTTCAGAAAAATGGTTTAAGAACTGAAGCTCAATGAATGTGACAATTTTTGGTTAAATGGGTAAAGAGTTAAATTGTTATCGGGAATTGATAACTGGAATTTGTGAGGAAAGGTTAAATCGGTAAATCGACTCAAGATTAACTGTACTGATTAATGTGACACGTTGGGTGTCCATAGTAATTCAACGAATTAATACGTGACACCCTAACGTCAAGTTAAAGTAATAAATGAAAGTTCAGAAGCTGAGTCGGACTTTCGGTAAATTGAAAAGGAGTCGATGACCGGGAAAGAAAGTTAAAAAGGTTAAATGCTAAAGAAAAGAACTTGGTCAACACGGGGTCAATAGGATTCCTGGTCAAACTAGGAATAGACCAAGTCCACGATGGTTTGATTAATATATTGGTTCATTTGTACAGTCTCTGGTCGGACGTGAGACGGGCTCGACTACGCGGTAGTCGAGGGTTTCGCTCGAGGAGCTTTCCGAGCGGGAAGGTCTCAATAGTACTGTGAGTGGACATATTATTTTAATTAAATGCATGCCTTAATTATTGAGTAAATTGCATGGTTTTTATGATGGTTTTCGAGAATTATATCTTTCTCGGGTTCTTGAACGTATTTACATTATTACTCAATTTACTATTTCTCCCGAAAATGGTGATAGACGGTGATGGCCGTCCTTTGAATGGAATTGAACCCGAGATTTCGTTGGAAAGTGGATTTATGCATATATGACAAGGAATTGTTTTAATTAATTGTTTTGGGAAGAGAATTTGATTATTGTCTTGTTATGAATTTTTATCTTAAGGGTTGACCAATAAATATGCTAGTTAGAGTAGCGTGAGGGCGCTACTAGAGCTCTTAGCTCCGACCCTAGCCTGAGAGGTCAGGCAAACTACGTAGTGCACTATGAGGGTTGACCATTTCCATTTTATCTAGAGCTCTTAGCTCCGACCCTGGTCTGAGAGGTCAGACAAGCCTGAGAGGTCAGGTTGATATTATAAGGGTTGACCGTTATCACATATTCTAGAGCTCTTAGCTCCGACCCTGGTCTGAGAGGTCAGACAAGCCTGAGAGGTCAGGTTGATATTATAAGGGTTGACCGTATTATTTTATCTAGCTAGCATAGCGTAGCGTGAGGGCGCTACTAGAGCTCTTAGCTCCGACCCTAGTCTGAGAGGTCAGACTTATTATGTTTGGTGAACATTTCTCTTCCCATAATCCTTGTTTATCTTATCATGAAATTGTGGAATATTTGGTATATGTGGGCATTCTTAAATGATGTTTAAATCAAAACATTTTTGGGAGAGCATTAAAAGAAATAGAGTTTTATATTTGATTTTCGTCCACTCACTCTAACAGTTTTTAAATGTTTCTCCCCTGGGCCTTTCGTTTTTAAATGCCCAGTGATGCAGGGTTCTTGAGAGGAGGTCGAGCGCGTACGAGAGTCGAGGCATAGTCGATCATCTCCGTTGCTGCTTGAAATTCTTTGGGGAATCATCTCTATAGACTGCTCTGACTAACCCGGTTTAGTTAGTTACGTAGGAAGGGTTGGCCATTTCAAGGGAGTTGCGGTAAGAAGTTCCCTTGAGGTGGTCCCCGCAGGATTTACTTCGGGTTAAAGGGGTTTAACCCGGGGTGGGTCCTGTCAGGTCTAGTATGAGCTAAGTAAATCAAGCATCCAACTAACCTCTGATAGCGAGCTCGATCAGTAGGTACCTAGTCTGGATACTCTGCTAGACGATGATTATGTTCAATATGTGTGTCAATATTTATGCAATCCAACATACATGTCTCTCTCAATAGATCAAGAATGTACTTTCTCTGGCACAAGTATATGTTTTCTTTCTCCCTAGTTACCTCAATTCCTAAGAAGTACTTGAGATCACCCAAATCCTTCGTCTCAAACTCAGAGGCTAACTGTCTCTGCAATCTGTCCATCTCAGCAGTATCATGGTCAGTGATTACCATATCACCGATATAAATAATTAAGACTGTTACCTTCCCATGCTGATGCTTGAGGAACAACATGTGGTCTAAATTACTCTGTCTATAACCAATCTTACACGTGAACTACGTAAACCTCCCAAACCAAGCACGAGGTGATTGTTTAAGTCCATACAAAAAACTTCCTCAATTTGCATACAAACTCACCAGAAGCAGCCGCTACATTCCTCGGTGGGAGACTCATGTACACCTCCTCAGCTAACTCTCCATGAAGAAAAACATGTTTGACATCGAACTGTTGAAGTGACCAGTTTAAACTAGCAGCAAAAAGAAAGTAGAACCCGAATAGTATTCATTTTAGCAACAAGTGCAAAATTCTCATCATAGTCTATACTATACGTCTGAGTAAACCCCTTTGCAACAAGGGGTGTTTTGTACCGGTTCACTGATCCATCTGCATTGTGTTTTACAATAAACACCTAACGACACCCTACAACCTTCTTGTCATGTGGTGGAGGCGCAAGTTATCATGTATCAATCTTTTGTAACGCCTCCATCTCTTCCTCCATTGCTTTCCTCCACTTTGGATCTACCAATGCGTCATGCACTTTGTTAGGTACTGATACAACAGATATTTGATTCACATATGTTCCATATGACTTAGATAATCTTTTAGTGAACATATAATTGGCTACTGAGTATTTTGATTTAGCTTGAAGAGTGTGTTCATATCTTTTGGGTGCTTGATCTCGAGTATACCTATTTGGTAACACATATTGACCACCATTAGACTCACTACTACTAGTACAAGTGGGGGGACATACCTCAAATGAGTGATCTTCAGTACCAGTAAGCTCTGGGTCAGGGGTAGGAGCGGCTAAGGCAGGAGGGGCATTTATGTCTTCAAACCGCATTCTTAGTCGTTAAAACTGGTGCTTCTGAGTCTGGATGAAGCACGAGATCAACCGGTCCTTCAGTTTTTGCATTTGATGAGGTAATAATCCAATTGGACCCATCGTTGTATCTCTTGTCTGTGTAACTTCTCCTCCTTCTGATTCATCCCCCTCACCATAATACAGCTCTTCGAAATATGAATGCTCCCCCTGAAGAGCACTATCATATGAGGTTAAATAACTCATGTCTTCAAAAAAGTAACATCTATAGTGACATAATACTTCCTAGTGGGTGGATGGAAACACTTGTAGCCTTTTGGATGTCCTCCATAGCCAACAAACACACACTTAATCGCCCGAGCAACTAACTTAGACCTCTGGTTTTAGGAACATGAAAAAAAATAATACAACCAAAGACACGGGCAAGAAGATTATGAAATGAAGGAATGTGAACATGAGATGCAATGATCTCAAAAGGAATTTTTCCTTGAAGAACACTAGATGGAAGACGGTTGATAAGATGAGCGAAACCATGTACTGCATCACCCTAAAGATATTTAGGCATATGAATACTAAAAAGAATGACACGAGCCATATCTAGGAGATGATAGTTTTTCCTTTCAGACATCCCATTTTGCTCTGGTGTTTGTGGACAAGTAGTTTGGTGAACAATCTCATGTGTTTGGAAAAACTGTTTGAAAGAATGATTAACATACTACCCTCCATTGTCTGAACGAAGAACTTTAATGGTGCTATTGTATTGTGTTTAACAAGAGTATGAAAAGCTTGAAAAACTGGAAATATTTCATCTTTGGTTTTCAAAAGAGTAATCGTTGACAACCCTGTGCAATCATCAACAAACAATACAAAATACCTCATACCTGACACATTAGGCTCTCTAAAGGGTCCTCATACATCTGAATGAATCACTTCAAAAGAAACACTACTCCTAGAGAAACTAAGAGAATAAGTAACACGATGACTTTTAGCTAGGATACATATTTCACAACGTATAGTAAACTCATTCACACCAATACACAAAGAAGGTATGGATTTTTTCATAACACTAAAGGATGGATGCCCTAAGCGGCGATGTCACAACCAAATTTCAATTAGATGGATAGAGCTCGAGGTCAAAGCAGTGCGAGGATGTGCTCCAGGTTTCTCTCCTGCATATGTCTGATCCAAGTGAAACAATCTACCTCTTAAATATCCCTGACCGATAAGCTTCATGGTAAGAAGATCCTAAAAAGTCACATACATGAGATAAAAGGTTACAGAACATCGAGACTCGGTATTCAACTAAAGAACATAAATCAAGTGATGAGACATGTCAGGTACATATAAAACATTATGTATCTCTAAAGTAGGAGTGATACAGACGACCATTTCTCTAACACAGGAAAAGCCTCACCATTAGCATTAGTGACATATGACACTAGAGGGGAAGACAACTTAGTGAAATAAGATTTATCATAAATCATATGATCTGTGGCACCAGAATTAATAATCCAAGTATCAAAACCAACAAAATTAGAGATTTTCAAAGCCATACTGATCTTACCACTTCCACGTGGTTTTTTGGTAGCAGAAATATTACTACCATTGAAGTTGTGCTTCACCGCGTGTATAGAGTTATGTGAAATTTCAACCCTCCAATCATTGTGACCATCTAATTCACGAACAACATCCTTAACGTCTTTATTATTATTATTATTATTATTATTATTATTATTATTATTATTATTATTATTATTATTATTAAAATCGATAAAAGTAAAACCTGATGGCTTCTTTGCAACCCATTTTCTCCTTATCGTCTCAAATTTACGGAACTCAATTTTGAGCTATTCCTCTAAGACCCAGGAACTCAAATTTCCAACGTACACACGAGTCATTTTCTTTTCTTCTCCCGATCACAAATCTACGGATCAGATCGGATCAGATGATCTGTACCGGATCGGGTCAGATCTGCATGTGCGGGTCGACTGGATCGGGAACGCAGAAGGAACTGAGCTCACCGGAAAAAGACGACGGTGGGTATGGGATCACCGGCTGGTTCTCCTGGGCACAAGTAGCGGGTCTGAGACTCGGTTGGGTTCAAAACTCGCCTGTGTTCAGGTTTGAAACTCGCCTAGTCTGAGTTCGGTAGGGAATTGCCGGCGAGGGTGGTCTGAGTTCGAGACTTGGTTTGGTAGTAGACACAGACGAAGTGGAAGCAAGACACGACGGTAGTTGGTTGCTGAAGAAGATTTGGTGCAACGGTGGCGGGCTGAGAATTGGTGCCCGGTTCGAAGCAGAAGATGAAGAAGATTGGGTGCCAAAATTAAATTGGGTGCCCAAATCAAATTAACGAATCTGATGAAAGAGAAAACAAGCGCTGTTGAAGAAGACGGCGTCGTGTAGAAAAATAACTTTAACAGTGACATTTCTTAATAGTAGAAAAATAGACAAAGTCCTTTCGGATCTTTGCTCTGATATCAACTCAAATATAACGAGTATGAAAGAATGAATTTGCTGATATATTATTTATCTCACAATGGAAGTTTATATAAGAGATTAAAAGGAATACAATTGGTAAGTAAAATTCTACGATATAATTACAATATTGCATTCCTAATATAACCCGCGTTGACATTTTTATTCAATAAATTAGAATTAGAGAATTCTTCAGTCTTAAGATATCCTAAGATAGATCTTAACCATAACGAACATATTGACTCAAGATTATTATACGTTCCCAACGCGATCATAACTATAAGCTCAAGGGATCTAAGCTCGATCTTAACCATAACAAACAAATTGACTCAAGGGATCTAAGCTCGATCTTAACCATAACAAACAAATTGACTCAAAGGCATGATACATACTTACGTTTTACTTTAATAATTGACCCCAATTACTATGAACTACTTGACATAGGTTTAGATCAGCAGGTTCATTTTTACACGGTATCACAACTAGCATGAACAAACTGATTCTAGGCTATATGACGTAGTAGTTCATTTCATTCACTCAATGTGTGACAATATGAGTCTCTCAAAAGTGTCCACACAAAGTTAATTTGTGATCAAATAAGACCCTCTATCCAACAACCCCAAAATAGGTCAGTTTGTGCAATTCCTTATCTTGCATGTAAAGCTACACAATTTGACAAAATTTCACCATGACCAACTTTCTGGAGATCGAGGGTTTTGATTTGATTTGGATTCTCTTCAGTACCATAGCGTGATCAATAAAATGAGCAAACAATTTCATAGAAAAAACTTCCTCCCCTGCTTTTCTTGCCACTTTATATGTTCTTGTTTTTCTTGCTTGATGGGTCACCGGGGATCCAATTATGTACTCACTGCCGCCACTGCACTCATCACACTCGTATTCGTCACAGCTTGAAATGATGAAAGGGTTTTGTGTGGTGTGAAAGACTCGAATGCAAAGGCGAATGCTGTCAAAGTCTCCAATAAGAAAGTGGTGCATGGCTTTTAGGGTTTACGAATTACAACACAGTCAAGCTATATGATCGATGGAGGAAGAAGCGAGCATATGTGTGAGCAGTTAGAGCTCTTATCAACTCGATTATCTATAGTTCATACTTCATAATAAGAGCATCTCTTTCAATTCGATATCGATGATCTGGTCCCAGTTTGCTGGGTTTTAAGCAAAAGAAAACGAAAATGGAGTCAGAGATTCCCAGCTGCGAGCATCTTCGCCTGTCTTTTCTTTGAGGTCTTTTACACATCAGCACCACATGCTAGGGTTCCTCCTTTCTTTCACAGACTCAAACTTAGGGTTATGCTTATGCAGGACACAAAATCTTTTGTATATACTTTGATTGGTGGATTACACGCGATTGCACTTTGCAATAGCTTTTCTTTTTTCCTCGATCGACTTTTGTGATTCAGGTCCACACTACACAAAAGCTTAATTAATACTTAGATTAAGTTAAATAATTGAAGGGCTATGCGACTAAATAGAATTCTTCGATCATACATCGATGATAGATCGAGGAAATAGATATACAAACACCATGGATGGTGGTCCTGGTCTAGGTCAACAAACATTCTTTCAATCTTTTTACTCTAATATTCTTTGGGTTTTGCTTGAGTATTTTGATAATTATTCATGTTTCCTAGCTTCATTTTTTGTAATTATATATATATATATACATATATATATATATATATATATATATTTCTTCCTTCCACGAGTACATAAAACCAGCTTAATATGCTGCAAAAAATTCTGTCTGTGATTCTATCCTGATATCATCTATGATCCTATGTATTCTGATGAACATTTTAATTTCAACTTGCATGTACGTATAGATTATTGAGTAATTGAGAAGTAAATCAGTGCATGCGTGCCTTATCCTAGTTCTGAAACTTTCAACCATATTATGAAAACTAGTTAATACATATATATGTGATATCTTACAAATGAACATATATGGTTCTTGTCCTCAGCGTGGCAGCTAGCATAGGGGATTCCAAATCTTGCCGGTTCACATTTTATATACTGTAACTCAGAATTTGTATGTATCTGAAATGATGTTAAAATTCACGAAATCACCACTTTAGGTAGTTATCTGAAGCTTTTTGCTAAGCATAATAGTTTTTTTGGACGTGAGAACTTCCATTTTCAGGCTAAACTTGAGATTTTTAAGTCTGAGTCGAACTTTTAAAGTTGAGCCTTCAAATCATAGTTTGCGTTTAGATTTTAATTTTTTAATTATAAAAGAATTAAACTATAAACAACCTATTCAAAATATTTAGATTATAATTGAGACATGTTTTAAGCTATTAACACTATTTTCTTCCTTATTTCACACACAATTTATTGTATATGTATATAAAATTAGATGTTGGTCTATAATTATAACAAACTTATTTGGGTCATTTCATTTCTTTAATTGATGTAAAACATTTCATTAATATATAGTTTAATTAAGATCTTAGAAAGAATAGTAAATATATTTTTTTCCTGAGCCCCTTAAATTTCTAGGTCCGGAGGTATAAGACTCCTCCCACTCGCATTAGGTCCGGGCCTGTTCATTTGGCTATGTATAATAGCTAGAGTCGTTGGATTTCAGGTTTGTAATATAGTAATTATGAGGTTAGATCCACAATTAATGTATTTTCCTTTTGCAAATTTTGCCTAAAGCAATAATCCAAGTAATACTCCATCTTCCTCTTTGCTTCTTTCTGCATATTTTGCTGGTTTCTGGTACTGTCACCATTTTTACAAATTAACCACGTAAATGTTTGTATTCAGCTACCTACCAAAATGTTAATCGATTAATCAAAAGTTTTGAGCACCTTGTGAAAGAGGGCCATTCTGGCTTTAACAATATATACATTCCATATACAGAAAGTCTGAATAGATCTTTTATTGATGTGGACATGAACCGGATCTTTCACCAACATCAACCACTGGGTTCTGCAGATCGACCTTTCACCAATAATGAACCTCTTCGAAATCTCGATCTACCATTCCATACCAGTTTTACAAAAAATACTGCAAAACTATCAATAATATACTTTGATAGTCGTAAAGATACGAAAATTATTCGGTGCATCATTATTATTCGTGACCTGTTTAATTTGCACCGTTCGATCATCTCCTCACTGTTAAATGTGTGCACTGTTTACTTTTATTTTTTTATTTATCTTTTAACTATACATGAAATACTCTCTCTAAACATGATAATGACTATATATTCAATCGATCTTTCCTTGAGGACAAAGTTTGATAGCCTTTGTTAGTTTGGTTATGCAGGTCTTATACTTAATCACATGGTTGGTTCAACGCACAAGACAAAGAATTTAGAGACATAGTTATGGAGATTTGACATGTCGATCAAGCTCATAATGTTAAGTTATAATCAACAAGTACTATACACTTCAATTAGACATACATGATTAGTCAATGTAACTATTGTAAAATCACAGAGATATATAAAATCTGACCAGAATATGTAAGAGTAAAGGCAACTGGATTTGCATGTATGCTTTCGAATCAAATAGAGTATTGTTTAACTTTTGGTTTATGTCATTTCGCTCCTTTTAGAAGTGTACGATTTTTTGGATGATCGACGTTAAATATTAAGATAAGAAACTGCAAAGTAAAGTTCTTGGCTTAATTTCCATGAAGAAGAAAATTTGAAGACAAATCAGTCACTATATAAAGGAGAGTTTTGGAGATTGTCTTCTTAGTTATTACGACGTACATAACTAAACATTATTAGTTGTGTGGTTATGCTTGTGGGTGGAGAAGCCACAAACTAAACCAACCCACAGGGACGCCCTTATTATTAATCAATGCTCAACAAAAAGAAAATGCATCATCAGAATTCCAGATCAAACCACACTATAGCAAGATGTATATATATCGATATTAGTTTGGCCAGGTTGGCCCAGCCAGGAATGCTGACTGGCTTTTCTTGTTGCTTTGTGGTGGTGAATGAGTGATCGAGTGACACATCCATCGAAACAAAGCAAAGCAAGCAGCTGGGCTCACCCTAAGTAGGTCTTCTGCAAAGGCGGCAGAAGCTATATATGCAAACAAGAACATGACAGATTGACAACTACCATCAATCATTTTATAAATCAAAGCCAATGCTACGTCTCATTCGATCATCAACTAGTTCGATCATAATGTATGCATGTGTTGGCAATTCCTATTTCCTTAAAGGTGAATGCTGCAAAACTTCCAAGATTGAAAAGCCATTTCTGTGTCATGTTTCTTAAGAGCCATGATCGTCGTCCTGTCCTAGCTCTCGCGTGCATGCTGTGCATGCTATATGCGCTCCAAATTTCAAAACCTAGAGCCCTACCAACCATCACCATCATGCTGCAGTTAATTTCCAGGAAAATTTGGAAACATATGCTTGTGAGTTTTCACTGCTTTCATGCCAAGTTGCAATGGTTAGCTTTGTGCAAAAGAAAGTGCTCTATGAGCTTTCAACCCCAGCTAGGTAGCTCACAATGCTTAGATATATCGCTTTCCCTACTGAGATTTTGTGCTGGCCTTTGTATTTTGCAGCTTGGCAACTTCACTCAATCCCTCGACTATTATGAGAATATTTTCATTAACATTTTCTTGAATGCATTTGAAGTTTAAGCAAGGACTTACAGTTCATGAAATAGAATCGTGACAAGGAGTTTGAGACAACACTACAATTAGCTCAAACTAGCTCAATAAACGGTACAGCCCAAAATGCTACAGCGGAGCAAGTTAAATCCGCTCTCAATTGCATGTCTTGCAACTTGCCTCTCCAACACTATAATTACTTTAGTATTGGTGGTGTGGTACAAAAGATGGAATGTGACAATGTCACACCAAAGAGATCGAAGTGGTGATGTGACAATTGACAAAGAATATTGTGGTTGAAATCAAGCTGATCGATATAGTTAATACAAATGTCTGTATATGTATATATGGCTTAGTGATTTTGCATATTAACGTGCTAGATTTGAGAGAATGTGTCATACGTTCATCGGTTCATTTGCGACCAAACAAAGGGAAATGAAAGAGTGCCTACTCCTTAATGGGAAGGAAACGATTTTTTGAGGATACTTGTGACTACGTACCTTGTCACAACTCTCACGCACTAGTAGATTAATAAGAAACTTCCACTCTATTGCAAGACCGATCTCCGGTTTTAAACGAAGTAATGTATATATGTCAAAGTAACAGACTTGGGATGTAACTCAATTAGTAGAGTACTGATAACTATGCCTGTCACAGATCCTGATTGGTTCACTCCTTGCATCTTCGTTGTTTTTTGTTTTGTTTTAACATGCAAGCTGTCAGGATCCACTTCATGTTAATTTCTTTAATCTGAAATAAATTATATGAGGTTCATCTTAAGGGAACTTACCGAAACCCTTTTGAAATGGACAACTCTTCCTGCAAATCAACTGAGTACTTCCATGAACATTAATAATTCAACCCCAACACCTGGAGCCATCCTGCTGATAAAGTAGTCTGGGGTTCAACTCCAAAATCAATTGGTAATGGAGAGATCGAGTAGCACAAACTCTTATAAACCCACAGACAATGTCTCATATTCTCGATGTGGAATATATATCTCAACACGCCCCTCGCACGTGTGACAAATCTTCAAGCCTAACACGTGGACAACATATTGGGTGGTCGTGAAGTTCGTGTGGCCTTTGAGCTTCACACGTGGACGTGGGTAACCCGCTCTGATATCATGATAAAGTAGTATGTGGTTCAACTCCAAAACCAATTGGCAATAGAGGTCCATGGGATCCCCCATCTCCACTCAGGAACACGACGACACTTGTGAGCGCTCGGTAGAGAGGTCGAGTGGGCAGGGTGCCTCGAAGGTGAGGATTAGACGAAGTCTGACGCGGAGCTATGTTTGGCCCATTGGTCTTATAAATGCTCTAAGGCAACGGTTTGAGAAGAGGTAGTGTACTACACATAAACCCTAATATGATACTGGCCATTGGAAGGATGTTATACCACGCTACATTGCAGCATGTGCAACAGCAGAGTGATGAAACTCCTATGATTTGGGAGATACTTCTTTAGATGTATATCCTCTACTCCCCAGATTGGCACTATTGCAGCACAATGCCGACCTTCCTCTTCCTATATGGTGCTGTTTTTGCTGCATTCAGTGGTTGGATTTGAGATTGGATTTAAGGTGCACTATGTGATCTTGTGTCTTCTTTGCATACCTCGAATGTACAAGTATTATATATACACACAAGGCATCGATGCCAAGCGGCTCGCGAAGCTGTATGTGGCCACTTCTTATAGGGTGTTTGTGTTGGCTTGGTGACAACGTTTTCTGCAGAGGTATCCCGTTGGCCCATTAACCCGCAAGGTCAAGCATTGTGGCACATTCATGGGTTTTAATTCATATTTTGCGCTTTCTTGATGTTTTGCCGGGCTCAGCAACGAGGATGGGCTCCAAAGATTGTTCATTTTATAGGGCTCTCGCCTTATGTGAAGATTGAAAAACTAAAAATCCAATGAGACTAGGAAGTAAATGGCAGGATATAGTTTCACTGGATTTAATTCTTTTTAGACGTGGGATATATATCTTTCTAAATCTCATCTACGCTTCACAATCAAATTCAAAATAACTAAATTGAGGTAATCAGAGCAATATAAACAGATAAATACCTAATCAAATTCTAGCGTCAGCGGACTAAATCGACTATGTTTCGTCTCCTGTACGCACGACCTTCTCTCAGCTACCCTGTAAAACTGGACATTTGAAAATGAAGAGCTCATGGGAAATCATTTAAAAATAAATGTTAGAGTGAGTGGACAAAATAACTAAATCACTTAGAAATCATAACTTAACGTTTTCCCAGCATTTCGTTCATTTAAAACCTCTTACGCATGCAACATTGAAAAAATCTCAAATAATCATTGAAAATAAAATAAGTCATGACAACTTAATGACTTAAAACTTAATATTAAATAATGAGGGAAGAGGTTTCACCATGACAATGAGCCTTCAAAGCTAGGATTGAAACCTCTTAAGGCTTCTAAGTATGTCCGCACCACTTTCCTAAGTGGGGGCTCACCCCACTCCACCTTATAAAGTGGGAGAGTTATCAATCTAAACCCATCCCGCGCAACTTTTTTAAGTGGGGGGCCATCCCGCTCCACCCTAATTAGGTGGGAGGTCATCACTTTACACGCTCCACCCTAATTAGGTGCCACCCTATAAGGTGGGGGGTCTTCAACCTATTCACCATGTGCCACTTTCTCAACTGGAGGGTCCACACAACTCCACCCTAATTAGGTGGGGGATCATCATTCCACAAGCATCCCGCGCCATCCTAAATAGGTGGAGGTCATCAATCTCAACGCACCCCACATCACTTCTTTAAGTGGAGGGTCCACCTCGCGCCACCCTATAAAGTGTGGGTCATATATATTAACGACTCTTCATGGTGAAGAAAAACAAATCAACAAATACGAAAAGTCATAAAAGACTATTCTCCCATTAATTAAAATATGCATCAAACACGGTTCTTCGACTGTCTTCATAATAATGGTCATAGTCAAAGAATTTCTTAATAAAGTAAACATATCTTGGTTTCTAACCGATTTAAACAATGAGCTTACGAGAGGGGAGCAACCTGTCTTCCCCGCCCCACCAGCTCAATAAAAATGAATAAAATTCATGTTGTTTATATTTAATAAAAACGTAAGTGTATGCATGACAATAAAATCAAAGTTCCACTAACAGTACTTAATGCGATCTCACAAGCTTAACCCTCCTCGGATAATTTGAGTCCATATGTCCGACAACAAAACGACCGTTAATTTAGAATAATATTCAATACCACTCAACAAACTTTCAAGTTAATAAACTTTATTTAGGGTATTTGACAATACACACAATTTACTAAGTCTATTTTAAATTAAACTAACCTCTTTAAATTATTTTAAAATACACCCACCTACTAATTAGGTTGATTTATTAAAAAAAAAATATTTATATTTAATCTTAAAAATAGAACATATTCAAGAATGAAATTGCAACATTTGCCATTAAACTTTAAACCCTAAACCCTAAAACCTAAAACTCTAAACCCTAAACCCTAAAATCCTATACCGAAAACTCAATTCCTCCATAAACCCTAACCCCTAAATCCTAAACCCTAACCCCTAACTTAAAACCATATGCCCAAAGCTCAATTCCTCTATTTGTAACCTAATTTAAAGGTAGAAAACAAAATAAAATCAGAAAGGTAAAAATGACAGTAAAAAAATTGAAATAAATTTAAATTTATGAAATAAAATCCATAAGACAAGCTAAATTATTGTATTAGGTGTAAATTTAAAAACAAAAAGTGAAAAGGTTTATCATAAAAAAGAGTAATTTTTTTAAGTTTTTCTCTAATTATCTCAATTTATTTCTCTCTCGGGTGTAATCATTTCCATTTCCTAGGGACACCCATTAGTATGTCTGTATGACAAGTCTTCTTCGGCATAAGAATACAAGATCATTTAACTATACTCTTAGACCTTAATATGAAACTTAATGTCCATCAATCATTTAGAGCAAAACTCACATGAGTGATCATAATAGCATTTGACTGGCACTCGAAACTCTAGTCCAGTACCATAATTCATGGTCAACCAAAGTTTAATAGAGTTCACAATTATACCTCCCAACTTTGCTTCCACCTTCAAAAATTTCACTTTCCAATTCTCCTTTCATTACTATAGCTAATATCTCAATACATCAAGCGATCACAAATCAATTATCATGGGCACCCATTTACTTCATAATCCTCAATATCCTTGTAGTAATCCAAAACACTGTTAACATAATAACACACCAAAACTCATCTCCTCTAAGATAACTTAGTTTCAATCACCTCACGTGCCAAACAATAGCCATAGCATACGTGCCTTTAACAGACTAGCCAACAAGAAACTAATAACTCCAGAAATTGCCAATTATCTGACACTAAATCAAGTTCAGGACTCACTTACCCACACTTGGAGAATTAAACGAATTGATTTGATGACTGCTACCACGCAGGCTCTCAACTTTCACTCACACAGACGCACGTTGCTAATGAAGAGGAGAGGGAGAAGAGCATAGACCTACTCACCAAATCGGAGCCTCACTGATGCTCGCCTGAAAACTCGCATAACAGTCAGGCTCCTCCTCCTCCTCCTCCAATCTTTGACGTCGATGGTTTCATGAGGGTTTTGTAAAGGAATAGAGGAACAATTTGGTGGTGAGGGGTGGCCGACGGTGTTGTTCCATTGTGGAGTAGCCAGTGATAACGAGAGAGGCGAGAGGGAAAGAGAGAGAAGAGGAAGGGTGGCAGATCAACCCCCGAAATGGGCTTCTCACCCAAGTCCACCTTTTCTCTTATATTTATCCTCGAATCAACGGTTGAGATTGAATCCCTACTTAATCCAATGGTCCAAATTAAGTGGGTAGAAATTATTTACCGTTATAGTAAAAGTAAAATCTAATTTAGTAATTAAAAATTACCATAAATTTTGAAAATCCATAGAAAATAGCTCGATGTTCCAGAAAATTATCCGGACATACTGGTGAGCTCGTCACATGCAATGCATACTACGACTTCAGGGATCTAAATCTATTTTCCTTGATTCGAAAAAAACTCGAAAATAAACTTGAGCGATAACTTATCACATTACGGGAAACAGTTAACAGCTCTCGGTAACTCATAGATCCATGTAAAAAAGTAACTTTTAGGTATGAGGTGTTACATAAGCTATAATAATTTTTAAATGAATGATAAATATATACATTGAGATATAAATCTCACATCGAAAAAATGAGATATTGTATGTAGTTTATAAGGGTTTAGCTTGATTTGTAGCACTTTAGACAAATGTTTTTCACATATATATAAGTTTTTCCTGTAGAAGATGAACATGCGGGGGAAGAACTCAAATTAATGGGCAACTTGGCATCAGATAGAGTAAGAACGCTGCTTTGTATTGTTTCTGTTTTTAACTATACACTGTATTTTATTTGAACTCTTCAGTTTCTTAGCCATTGAATCGTGTATTCGAACCTGGATTCGTCTAGCTTATAAGCTATATATTTCGTTCATGTTTAATTTATCCATCAAATGTAACTTACAAGTATATTTTGATTACTATAGGAACTTGTTTGGCCCAGCTCTTCAAGGGGAAATACTTCGTAAGCTATAGTATTTTGAAAGCATGCATAAAAGATTCTCTTGTAATTTATCCATCATGTTCTCTTGCTGATCTATTTGGATCCTTTTTTTTGACAGATCTTCATTGTACTACTTATTTTTGGTATTATTTTGACCCAGTGGGGAAGGTGGTTTTGGTCCTGTCGACAAGGCATTAGTTAGAATCTATAATTTCAATTCATTTTCTGCACCTGTCCTCTTATTTTTATTGAATTTTCATTATGTTTGATGAATGCAGGGCCTTCGATCAGATGACACCAAAATTGCTGTTAAGCAGCTATTGCCAAAGTAACCGCAAATTTGTGAATGAGATCGGCATGATCTCTGCTTTGCGTCACCTCATCTGGTCAAGCTATATGGATGCTGCATCAAAGGAAATCAATTGTTGATTGTCTATGAGTACATGGATACTAATCTTGCACGGCCTTTGTTTGGCAAATATATCTGCACTTTAAGTATTAATGTCCAACTGTCTGTTGTTTCATGCAAGTGGATGTGTATGATTTTCTTATAATTAGCTGTCTGGAATATTTTATGATCTCTTGGCAGTGTTGAATTTATATTTACCTGCTAGTTACAAATGTGTTTGTACCTCTTGTTATGTAATGTTTATTTGAATGACAATATTAATAGATAAATTATATTGCAAGTTTAGAACCAAGGACACTACTATATCTTCATTGTAATGTTTTTATATGTTAAAATGGTCTGTGTCATTGTTAGAACAAGTACTAACTAGCTTACTGTAATGTGCGGGTTTATGTATCAAAGAAGAGTTGAAGTTTCAAGATGAAAATACTTGATCTTTATGTACAGGGCTGCTCACATGCTGCTCGGTTATTATGTAGCGGGTTATTTCTAAACCAATTTTATTTTTTTTATTCATAACTAGATTGTCGTATATAGCATAGGTAAATAAAGGTATTTTCCACAGAAAACTAAGGAATTCCAACTACTCAAACAAATGTCACAAAAGTGACTACTGATCCTAGCGACCAGAAGTCGAAAATCTAATTAGTTGACTAACCTAAACTAGTCATAAATACAAAAATTTACAGAGACAAACTAGAAACATAGAAGAACTAGCACAGAAAATTTCAGATGAATCAGAGTTTGTTTGCTATGTCAAATAAATACAGAAACACAGAGGACAGAAGAGTGACGAAAACTGATTTTTGGTTTTGGTTTTGGAAAACAATGAAAGTAAAGGTAGTTAGGGAAGATGCAATCCACCCCCGACAATCACACATAAGACAATTTGTTTAGTATCTAATCCAATCAATCTAGATGAATATGCTCAGGTTGGCTCGGTACGCTTGAAATACAACTTATTACTCTTTCTTACTTTGTACGCCAGACAAGAAGTGTTCTACACCTAGACTATTTTCAAGCAATGTAACTCAAACGTACGCTTATTAGATTAAACATGCAGAAATCATTAAGTTCGAAAAGAGTTTGAGACATCACAAAATATTGCAATAAACTTAGCGCCTTGCTTAGCGCCTTGCTAAACCTAGGACTTAGTTTACTTGCTAGTGAAAGCTAACAATTGCTTCTCTAGATAATTTGAGGAGTCTGATATTGACACTGGTATCAAACTATCAAAGCTATAGAACCCTAACATGCATACTAAGCGTGCACTCAAAGCATACAAGAAAAGAGTTCATCAATGCAATAATAGTAAATAAAGTTTCATCTTGAATTGAAAGAAACTAAAAATCAAATATCAAAACATGTTGGTGATCATGTCTTAGGGCTTCAAGCAGGCCATAACTAAGAAAAACTAAATAGACATAATAGAATGATAACACAACAAATTGAGGAGGAGGAGAAGAAGAAGAAGAAGAAGAAGAAGGAAGAAGAGAGAAGTCAAATATGATAGAGTACGGTTTATATTGCTTCCTTAGATTTCTTGGTTGGCTTGGACTAATAGAAATATGTCAACTCATTTAATTCTTCAAAATCAGCTTCATATCGAGGTTATAAGTTGGAATATGAAGTAAAAACTCGTCCATGAGCTTCTCGGTGTGATTTGGGTCTCGAAACTCAAACTCCCGCCAAGATTCAGATTCGCGCGCAGATTGACCTTTTGGTACTAAATTGGTCATAACTTCATCTGGAAAAATGCTATTTACGAACCGTAAAATGCTCTGGAAATCTAACATCAGTATCTTTTCAAAGATATAAAACACATCATCTGGTTCTTCTCGAGCTGCCCTCAGTATTCTGTCGAAGTTAGCTGACTTTCATAAGCAGATTTCAGAAGTTTGCATTCCAATCTCTATTTTTCTTCTTTTCTTCTTATTTGCTTCGGAACACCTAAAAACAAAGAAACAAAGTAAATAACTATAACACAAACAAATGAAGTATAGAAAAATTATATATAAATAATATATATATAATTTATATATAATAGATAAATTATATTTATCTATTATATATAAATTTAAAGATGCAATGCTTGTCTTTAAATGTATGGTTTCAGAGGATGTCAAGCCTAACCAGTGTCCATTGTTGAGTGTACTTACCTCTTGTGCGCACCTAGGGGCCCTGGATCAGGGGAAGTTGATCCATGGCTATATATATAGGCATAAAGTACAAGTGAACACGTTGCTTGGAGGAGGATGAGTAGATATGTATGCAAAATGTGGGTGCATCGATAAGGCACTATCGGTTTTCAGCACATTGCTTAGCAAGGATGTTTTTACATGGACTGCTATGATTAATGGGTTGGTATCACATGGAGATGCTTTAGGTGTGTTGAACTTGTTTTCGCAGATGTTACAGAATGGGATTCTACTCAATGAAGTAACCTTCATGGGGGTTCTCAGTTCGTGTGCTCATAGAGGCCTTGTCGAAGAGGGGCGCAGAGCTTTTGGATTAATGAAGCAAGTTTTCCATATGGAGCCAAATGTAGAATACTACGGCTATATGGTTGGTTTACTTGGTAGGGCTGGGTACTTGGAGGAAACCAAACAAATGATTGAGGACATGCCTATGGCACCCACAGCTGGTATATGGGGAACTTTCCTTAGTTCCTGTGTGATTCACAAGAGTTTTGAGCTAGGTGAACTTGCAGGAAGTCATTTGCTCAGGCTAGATTCCAATCACAGCGGACGATACGTACTATTGGCAAATTTGTATTCGACATGGAATAAATGGAAAGTAGCTGCTAGCATCAGGAAGCTCATGAAAGGGAAAGGTGTAGAAAAGATACCAGAGCATAGCTGGATAGAAGACAATGGTGCAAATGGTGTCAATTTTGGTAGTGGAATTAGTGAATTAAACGTTAATCATGGTAATTGCACTGTTAATGGGGGCAATAGTGTTGCAGTTGTTGGCAGTAGTGTTGCAGATGTTAGCAGTTAGACTCATTATGTTGATAATGTCCTGAGAAATACTGATATTTGTGGTATTGATGAAAATCATGGTAGGGGTAGTAATGTTGTAGTTGGTGGCAGTGAAAATGATTTTGGAGATGAGATTATGAGAATCTAATGCTGCATATCTGTATCATCTGTATGACAGTAGCATACAAGCTGTTCCCTTCACAAGTGCTGGAAGAAGTTTTAGTATGTTGAAGACCTAGTTTGATTCTGAAAGTGAAACTTGAGGACAAGTTTCTGTCGAAGAGGGATGAAATGTTCTAGAGACTTCATGTCATGTGCGGGGCACATGACCACTTATTAGGGTCTTATATGTACTACTTGTTGAGCTTTGCTTAATATGATGAATATTGAAGTTTAATTTTACTTATTTTCTTTCTTTAGCTTTTTCCTTTCTGTTCTTTGCAATGGCCTTTTATGGATGGGATCTTCAGGATCGTAATAAAAAGTCTCTAATTTGGCTCTAACAGTTGTTTTTCTTCTTCTTGATGAACAAGTTGAGAGTCAATTAAACATTGTGAAATAAGATCCATGGTAATTCGGTTTTGAATCAGGCTGGGGTGCAAACCAATTTCAGATTCAACATTGGGTTTAATCTATCCCAGATTCATGAGTGAGAGGCAAAGAAGGAAGGAAGCCTGTTTGGTAGGGCTTTTGAGCTGTTGTGCTTCAAAGCAATGCACGAGAACGTGTTTGGTAAAGATAGAAACGTCATACTTCGCTTTTAAGCGCGGCCCTTTTCCCTCGATAAGCCAAAGCAGTCTGATACCAGCTTTCAGAAGCTAAAAGCCGGGCTTCCGCGCGATCAATCTTCCATTCGAGTCTCCTCCTGCTTTCTTCTCCTTCATTCTTCAACTATGCTACTCTCCTTCATAAACGTCGATCGAAACCTTGGGCTGAACTAGAGGGACGCATGGGTTGTGGGAGAACACCATTTTGATTTTCTGGTGATTTCTCTTCTTCTCAGTTTCGCACCGGAGCCCTGAAATCGGAGGGAGACCATCGTCATTCCAAGTTGTTCTCTTTAATCAAAGCTCACAGCTATGGCCACCATGGCCTCTCTCGCCGTCGCCGCCCCCTGTTTCACCACCTCCTTCCTCAGCAAGAAACTGTAAGCTCTCTCTTCTTCACCTCTCTATCTCTCTCTGTGATTCTTTAAATTGATTTCCATTATTTTTGTTGTTTCTAGTAGTTTTCGTCCAAACACGAAGCTGCAAAGTTGTTGCTTCTTTCGGCGAAGACCTAGATGTGCAGCTACATCCTATGGAGGTATTCTTCTGAATCTTTTCCAGCTGTATTTGCATTGTTTTGATTATTCAATTCGATATATGTAGAATACGCAATCGGATTCAATTTTTAGTCTCCAGATGAAATTTAGTGAAGAATATGTGGGAAATTGCAGGCCTCAGTTTTCTTTAGCTCTTTTGTTTCCGTCTTTCGCTGCTATTTGTGAATTAATTGATGAAAAATTGTTTGTGATGAATGAAGTTGTATTGTAGTAGTATAGTCTGCTCTTTTTAATTGAATTGATTCGGTTATTGGTTAGGGAATTAGTTTGAAATCTTTTTAGGATATGATATGTAGTGTTAGTAATTTATATCCATCTTTGAAGCTTGTGTTAATGCCGTAACAATTTTTGGTGATACTTGAAGTCGCTCATTTGTTCTCCACAATCTGTGGGTAATACTCCAAAGTTCCCTCGGGTCAGTGTTTGGGATCCTTATAAGCATCTCGGAGTAAACCAGGATGCTTCTGAGGAGGAGATTTGGGGATCACGCAACTTTCTATTGCAACAGTATGCGGGACATGAGAGAAGTGAAGAGTCAATTGAAGCTGCTTTTGAGAAAATATTGATGACAAGCTTCAAGCAGAGGAAGAAAACAAAAATCAACTTGAAGAGCAGGTTAAAGAAGAAAGTTGAAGAGTCTCCACCTTGGGTTAAGAATTTGCTCAATTTCGTGGAACTTCCAGCAACTGAAGTTATTTTTAGAAGATTGTTCCTCTTTGCATTCATGGGTGGCTGGAGTATTATGAACTCAGCTGAAGGTGGACCTGCTTTTTAGGTTTGTTACAACTTTTACACACCGATCAGTAATGCTCTTTTGTATTTTGAGCCAAGCTCCATAGTACTATAACATTGAGGTCTATATTTTGTGGTTCTCTGAAACTTGGGAATTTGAAATCCCAATTGTGTGCCTCTAACAATTGTCTTCATCAAATGGCTCTCTCGTTAGAATCAGTTAGAATCATTCTTTTTGATTGGTCGATGCCTTGTTTATGCACATACGCTCATGTTTGGATGGGTAGAGGTTTCATTTGTGACTGTGTTAGCATTCACCCAATAATGAGATTCCGGACATGCTCATCTTATTTGCTTTCGTATTTGTTTAAAACAAACTGCACACTTGCACCTTCTTATTGAGTAGCGTAAGTTAACAACCACCATTGATCAAAGATGCATAGGTTAAAGGATATAGACATAAGGATTCATGAGCAATTATGTTATAATACATTACCAAATAAATAAAGTAAAAACATATGTAAAGCTAAACTAGTAATTTACAAACTCAAAGCACTTTCAAAAAGCTAATTTACCAAACAGTTTGACTTTGCTTCTATTATTCACAGCACTTATAAAAAGCCAGTTTACCAAACACTCAGCAGCTTTGCTTGTCAGCTGCTTATTCTCAGAATAAGCCACAACCAGCTTATTTTTTAAGCCACAGCTGTACCAAACAGGCCCGAAGAAGAGTGAGTTATTGGGTACAAACTCCGGAAGAGTCAGTTTACCAAACACTCAGCAGCTTTGCTTGTCAGCTGCTTATTCTCAGAATAAGCCACAGCCAGCTTATTTTTAAAGCCACAGCTGTACCAAACAGGCCCGAAGAAGAGTGAGTTATTGGGTACAAACTCGGGAATAGGTATAGAGTTATTTCAGTTCTCAGATCTTGATTCATTTAAATCTAAAGACCACTAGTCAAATGTCTCTTTTTGTCCCATAAAAACTGGTCCGCATGTGAGAAGCCCTGTCTTTATGTATATATTGGTCATTTGTAAAGTTGTAGTTAGTCTCTCAATTTGTATTATATATTAGAATACAATAGTAAAGTACAATACAAGAAGTGAAGGTGTCACACTAGCACTTTTTTTACACATACCCTTTCAAATTTGTTATAGATATCAGTGTGTGTATATTTTTTTATTATATCCCTTTAAATTTGTTATAGATATCAGTGTGGATCTAAATGATTTTTTTACTTTGGATGATGTGCTTCCACCGATGTTTTATCAGTATCTATTACCTCATTAGCACATGTTATAGAGGGGACTGATCCCTCAATGGTAGCTACACAGGTGCTAAAGCCACTTCCCACCCTATTGTCCTCAATAAGGACTATTTCACATCAGTCCCAAATGGGGAGATTTCTAGTAGTGAGAATTTACTTTTGGTCTCGGAGGATGACTGTGAAAGTTTTCCTATTCTGATGGGAAAATACTAGTCCACCGCCTTCTGCTGTCCAATGAAGGCGAACCTAATAAAATTGACCTTGCAGCTTCGATAAATTTGCCCGAGTTGCCTAGTTTGTCTTGGTGTATGGTGCTATCATACTGTTGTGCCCATCTTGGTGATCGAAAAGTTTGCTTCTCATTCTCGTATAGGAAGGCAGCTGCCGTGGCTAATAATCCCTTATATCAAGCCTGTTGTTGTCTTGACTTTCAAATTTGCCTATTCGAATTCTGGTGCTAGTAGTTCTCCTGACATTAGTAGCAGCAGTACTAGTGATCCACATTATCTGAATTCTACCTCGATTTCTGGATCCTTCTCTGCCAAAGCCCTGGGTTGTCACCTGTTCGAATACAACTACGAGGATTCTTCTTCTCGCAAAGATACCCTTTTTGGTGGTTGCTTTGTGCTGTAACTCTACCTATTCAAGTTTGATGATGAAACCGAAGGCTATCTGTGGTTTTTGTACGCTAGTCTTATTCCATGCTGCAACTTCATTTTGTCATTCAGACGCCACATCGGAGAGGACTCATGCATAAGTTAGGATTTATGAAAAGTAACTTATCTTTTTTGAATATGAAACATAACATTAATAGTGTAGAATTATCGCATCATATCATGAATCAATGAAAGATGGGTGTGCTGCTTATAAAATTATCCAACATTTATAAATCAATTTGTTGTGCCCACCTTATTTGTTTTGTAGAATTCAAGTAAGATATCATCAATTTGTTAATACTTTTTTTTTTTATCAAAGAAGAAAAATTTTATTTCATAACCAACAAACTATAAAACAAAATATATGATGGCCTCATTAAACCTAACAGTAAGCTCGAAAGAGTACCACACTCCAATCTCATAAAAAAGACTCAATCGCAGTACTCCTGCATTATAATAGAACTAAGCCAATTTGACACTTGCAGCCACCAATAAGTGGGGAAAACTAAAGATAGAGCAAACCTGACAATACTGTGGGCTGCTCTTTTGCATTCCCTTAGAACATATCCATCCCCACTTACACGATTGAAAGTGTTGAATATATGTTTTAGTCTCCTCTACTAGAACCCCATCACCACTCAAGTCTTCAATATTAGAGTCTAAAGCTTATGGATGTGTTTCAGAAATGACAATCTGATTTGGTTATTAAAAATTTGAACCAACAAGTCGACCTAAGTGCTGACCATGAATGCGAATATCATTATACTGTTCTCAACCTTGTCATTCGATATGTCACTTAAATAGTTGAGCCCCTTGGTTTCCAAGGACTACATGATGATGATGAAGATGAAATTGAGCATCCATGTTTATAAAGAAACAATAGAGTTCGGGAATGAAACTATTACAAGTTATGAGTGACTTTCACAAGATGTGACCATGTTTGACGGATAAAGTATGGAAGAAGTCATTACTATGGAATAATAAACTTTGGGTTGTGGTATGACAGATCCAATCTAAGAGAATGAGGTTTAGGAGATGATATCTGAAGGAACTAGACGTTACACAAAGAATTGTATGTTCCTAAGTTCTTATGAGTTTAGACTCAAAAATGACGATTTGTTTTGTACAAAATGAAATACAGTCATGGGTGGTGGATTATTTGAAAGACAATTGTCAATAAAATTGATAAAGATAGTTTTTCCACCAATATCCTTGAGTCTTCCATTTATGGCATGGTAAACTATGATATATTAATTGCGTTGCTTTGCGAAGACGCTAACTAACAAGTGAAAACCTATTTTTGGACAACTAATAATGACATCTTTCAAAGAAAGAACGTTAAAACTCCTTGATTTAATCCATATAGATTTATGTGATTTGAGATGATCGAACGCAAACAAGAGGTGATAATAATAATAAAAACAATATTATCTTTGTTGATAACAATAAACAATATTATTGTAAGTATTTGCTGGAAAGCAAAGATGGGAGAATAGAGAAATTAAATCTCTATGAAAATGAGGTTGAAAATCAACTCAAAGAGTTATTATACCTGAAATGTGGGAAGACGTAACTTTAATGGACAATGACCTTTTAGATAAGGTGTGCAAATGGGGAAATGAAAACTCCATATGAACTACGGAAATAAAGGTTATAATCTTTCTAAGTAGGCTTACTCAATTGGACATGATATCTAGGCAAGAACCATCGAAGCAATGTGTTTAAGTGAGCCACACACCACTAAAACCTATCATCTTACCTAGTCGTATTTGATTGGAATTACTGAAATGATTGAGTAATAACTTTTAAATAGTCCAAAGTCATTGCAATTCTGATGTACTTAACGAGTTGTACAAGACCATACATAGCTTATGATGTGAACAAGCTATGTAGATACATAAATATCCTGGAAAATCTATTGGGAAGCAATTGCAACAAATAGTTATAACCTAATTCCATGATAGAGTCTGAGTTTGTTGCATTGGACAAATGTGGGAAAGATATATAATGGCTACGCCAGTTTATATAGAATATTTCAAGATGGACAAAATTTGTGTTTGCATTTTGCTGATATTATGATAGTCAATTTGAAGGGCACATAGAAATGTGTTATAATGGTAAGTCAATACATACTCGTCGAGAAAATAAAACCATTAAACAACTACTCTCTACTACAATTCACATTACTGGCTATGTGAAGTCAAAAGATAAAATTGAGGATCCGCTAACCAAAAGGTTAAACCGAGAGTTAGTTGATAAATCATTGAGGAGAATGTGACTAAAGCCCATGAATAAAAATCTTTATAGTGGACATACAACCTAGTTGACTAGAGATCTCAAGATCTAAGTTCAAAAGGGATAACCAAATTGTAGAGACCATGTCAGATCACTGTGATGATTTTTTCTCATGTTCATTCCTATGATGAAAACAATGTTGCACGTAATTAAGGAATGATGTTAAGCGAAAACGTTTAGTGATTCTTATGCGTTAGAAATTTGAACGAAAATACGAGTTACTCTTAATTAAAAAATCATGTATGTAAGAGAGAAGTGTGACCGCTTCTATGAGAATTTTTTAGAGCACATTTCTTGTCAAAACATGAACATAATCTTTCACGACTTGCTCAGAAAAGGCGTATAGGTTTACATTAATGATGTGGTGATAAAATCAAAAAGGAAAGAAGACCACATTGAAGATCTTAGAATGCTCTTTATCAGTATGAGGAAACATCGACTCAGAATGAACCCAGCTAAATGCATTTTAGGGTTCAAGCAGGAGATTTCTTGGGTTGTGTAGTTCATCAGAGAGGCATTGAAATACCTGGAGACAAGGCTAGTTCGGTTATGGAGGCACCAACTCTGAGGAATAATAAAGAGTTGCAATGCTTGCTAGGAAAGGTAAACTTTCAGAGACATTTCATATCCAATTATGCTGGAAAAACCAAGCCTTTTCTTCCTTGATTAAGTTGGATAAGGAGCAGGAGTTTGTGTGGCAGCCGAAACACCAAAAGGCTTTCAACAAGATAAAGGAGTACTTGATCGTTGCACTAGTATTGCATTAATCGCGCTCAGGAATTCCACTGAAGTTATACATCTCAGCTGCAGAGCACTCCATTGATGGTTTGTTAGCCCAAGATGAGGTCAATAAGGAAGACAAGATAGTAGAGTATGCAACCTACTATCTCAGTAGGATTCTCCTTGATGCCAAGACGAGATACTCTGTAATTGAGAAACTCTGATTGGCATTACACTACTGGTTGCAAGCTCCTGCATTACATGTTATCTTTTACAGCCATTGTGGTGACAAAGACAGACTTGGTCAAGTATATGTTAACTAGACCTATCATTCGCGGTCGAGTAGGGAAGTGGATGTTGGTTCTGTTCAAGTTCTCTTTGCAGTATGCACCGTTGAAAGTACAAACTAATCAGGCGGTTTCTGATTTTTTGCTACATCATCCAAGGAATCTGAGTACAGAGATCTGGAGATTAACTTGGTATACACTCATCCATGGACTTTATACTTTGATGGCAGCAACACTGACACGCACTAATCAGTCGACCTTCAGGGGCACGATTTTCTTAATCTTTCTAGTTATAGTGGAAGTGTACCAATAATTAGGCAGAGTATGAGACAATCATTATCAGGTTTGAGATGCTACTAGAGCTTGGAGCTAGTGAGGTGGAGATACTGGGTGACTTTCTTCTAGTTATTAACCAGCTTAAAGGTAAGTACAAGTGCATAGCTTGACTTTGATACCTTTCCTAGATAAAAATCTGAATTTGTTGGAATAGTTTGATGTAGTAATAGAATACATTTCTAGAAAGAAGAACTTTGTTGCGAATGAGTTAGCACAAATTCCTGTTAGTATCAGTATGACCTATGGTGTCCGCGAGCGGTATGTTGGATGCCGATCTGGTGTTGGAAAAAGATGTTTGCCAGATGTAGGAGGGATTCTTGTTCCCTTGTTCTCTCTCACTCAGGAATTTCTATGAACACAACTGGCTCTTGATGGCGGCGGCTTGACAAAATTCTTCCTTCTTGACATAATTGATTGGAGGATTGATGGTTTTGATGCTTGGTGAAACAAGATTGAAGCCTTGGATTTATGGTGGCACGGTTTAGATCTGGCTTCTAGAGATATTTTCATTTAAGAGGTGATGTTAAGGGACAGAAGTGATGATTCTTCTTTTACTGTTAATGGTGGTTCGGACTGATGTTGGCAGATATCCTACTCTTGGTCGGTAACTGATTGTAGCCTGGACTCTGATATGGGTTTTGGATGAAACTGGATCAGAGGTACTAGTACTTGGAAGAGGTTTTGGTTTGAGGCCATTGAGGCAAGCTCTGAATCGGTAAGCTCGCCTCTTTGTGGAGAGGACGGCAATGGAAGATTCTCAACGACAAATATGGGGGCGCTGGAGCGAAGAGGAGTGACAGTGGGATGGAAAGACGATCACAGGGGTCAGAGCTATTGTCGGTAGAATGGTCACTGGTGATGGCGAGATGACTAACAACATCATGGGTGCCTCAATCCTTAGGAGGTAACTACTTCTGGTGACTCTAGTTGGGCATGGATTCATTTTTATGAGATTCGGGCAGCGTAGGGTTTACAAGTTTGGGTTCATACCCCAATTCTGTTGGGCCATCTCTCTCTTGTGGGCCTGATTGGAGTGGGTTTTTATGACCCAAAACAAGATCTTAGCTTGGATCAAGAACAGACTCGATGCATTTGGTTGGTTCCATTTAATCTTTCTTCTAAGTGTTTTCGAGTCTGTTGAAATAAATGTGTTGTAAACTATTTAAGAATGTGGATGTACTTTTGTTTAATAGAGTCCTAGGTGCAACTAGAGTTTTAGTGCTCATAAGGAGTAATTTTATATGTCGGCTTTAAAGGGTGTGTTATTCCTTGTACTGTTCGCTAAGCAATAAATCTGGTTGACTACTTGATTCAAAAAAGAGAATCAATCAAATTTATCATGATGAAAAATCCAAATATGATTATATATATACAACCCCTTTCTAATGAGGGATTCCCTTTTTAACATATATGAGGGATCGGGGTTTACACCAACTTTTTTATAAAATCACATCTCCACTGTTAAATATGTAGTTCTATATGAGTAGATCACTTATACAAAATTTTATCTAAATTGGTAATCGTTAAGGTGCTCAAAACTGCGAATTAAAAGTTTAAGCATGAACGGTTCAAGTTTGGCAGATTTGATCCGTCAATTCAGCTAGTTTGAAACCTTAACGAACACCAAATTAAATGAAATTTTGCAGAGACGATCTACATATATGCATCTAAATATTAAACGGTGGATATGTTGATATGCGATTAAATGGTTTGTGTAATTTTCAATCCCTCGAAAAGAATCTGTTAATGAAAAAGTTATATATATAGGGGACCAGTTGTCATAGCTAGCAAGATCAATTATCCTCACATCAAACTCTCTCTCGGTATAGTATCATACAATTGACAGGCTTGTTGTTAAAGATAATATTCTGCAGATTGTTGGGTTTAGATTAATCCAAACAAATATGTGATCACTGTAGCACGTGGAAGAAGATGAAGAACAAAAAAACCATGACTAGGCACTGAAAGAGAAACACCAACACTTCAAAATCATATAATTGAAATGAGGTAGATGGATTTGCCATACCAGATTGTATATTAGCTACACCCATTTTTGTATATTTCTAAAGCCTTAAATTTGAATATACAATACAGAAATAATCCCCAGTTGGTCTAATATTTCAGGAATTTAAGCAAAAGAGAAGAGAATTCTCCCTCCCACATAGAGCAAAAGACAAGAGGAAACAAAAATTAAGGAGCATGTTTCTACTTTCTCTCCTCCCTACAGGGTCAGAAACTTAATTTTCATCAAGAGCAGACACATAAGTTCTGATCATCCAAGAATTATATAGAACAAAGCTATATAAGAAGATGATGACAAATTTGAGAAACAAGTGGCTGATGATCTTCCCATGTGTATTCCTTTATTCATTCCATCTCTCTTCTCTGTCTCTTTCTTTGTCTATTTTCACTGCTTAATTTGCACCACTTAGTTTCCTGAGAAAAGTTTCAACAAAGATTAGATGAGACTCAAGTAAATATGATGAGTAAAAACTATATTCTATGATCATGCAAGTCTTGAAGATCATACCTATCGATCTTTTGCAATGAAGAACTGCCTCATAGATAGAGCTCTCGGAATCGCAGGACCTTCGCCAATCATCGGGGGCAGAATAGGCTACACTTATTCGTGGAGAAGCAGTTTCTGATGAATACACCCTGCTGTTCTTTGCTGAATGGAACCTTTTATCGACATGATGATTCCCAGCTTCTTTAGGACTATTTGCTTTATGTCCTCCTCTAATCCTTTTGTACAAGGGTTTGAGAAAATCCAAGTACTTCTCAAATATTCTTTTCGATAATCTTCGGCACCTTCTCAAGGAATTAGAGCAATCCGCATCAGTCTTATCTGTCGGAGAAGCTTTTTTTGATGAAGATACCGGAAGGTTTGCAGTACTAGAATCTGAGGCTTGATCATAATAATCATCGTACGACTGTATATCCTTCAACGAATCATCAACCGAAAGTGGCAGAAGATAACCATTGGAAATGAGCTCATCAGCATGAACAAGAGTAGAGAGAGGAGATTGTGAAGAGTCGAATTTGAAATCCTGCTGGGAAATCCTAAAGATTCTCTGAGAAGGTGGCATTGTCGGGTCCATCTCGATGAAGGAGGCTTCATCGGATGCATCTAGCGAAGTCTTAAGGGAACTGTCAAGGCTTTCGAAAGGAGGCTTGAGATTCACTAACCAACTGTATGAAAAGCTTTCAATGGAGAGAGGCTGCTGTGATGTTTCCATGGCTTCAAGAATGTTTAGAACAAGAAGGGAAGTTGGGAAAGAAAGGAATAGAGAGTTACACAAAGTGGGGAAATTGCTGCTTGTAATTGCTAGCAGGAGAGGCCCTCTTGCATGTGGAACATATCTCTACTACATATATATACCTTAATATCTTCCCAGCTAGCTTCTCTCTCCAACAATTGGGTATGTGGTGTCTGGCAAGAGACACTGGATTTTGATAATTGGAAAAGAGGAAAGCAGAAAAGAAACACAGAAATGTGAGCCCTACAAGCATCCATAATGTACTGTTGCATCACAAGCTAACCCCACATTTCCCTTTAATCATTTTTCTTCTTAAAGTTCACAAATAAGATTGATTTCTTTTTACATTTGCAATTTCTATTAAATATTACTAGCAAATAGAGAATATAGACAGGTTCATGCATATTTCAATAGTCTAATTGCAATAGAAGCTTGATTAAAATGAGGATAAAAGAAGAGGATCATATGCATTTGAACTTCTTAAGAACATTCCATAAATAGAAGGTAAGAATTAGAAATTGGTTCTAAGAAGAGCACATTCATACATTCTCCTTTGTTTATCCAACGGTTCCAACCACTCATCCAAAAGTAAATAGGAGCAAGTGTTCTCCTAACACTTCAGAATATTCTCTCACAACTCATAGCCTCTATTATATATGTTCTGAAAAAAAAAGGAGTATCATTGCTTAGCTTGGCTACTCTTTGTCATTGTCTTTTTGATGTTATTTTGTATGTATCAAAAAATTTAGGAGGTTAGACCGTTAGACCAATTTGAAAGGATGATTTCACCGTGTGATACTCACTTCCTAACAACCTTAGCACAATGCTCAACCTAAATGACATAATATATTCTTCTACTATGTCACAGTCATCATATGCTGTAACTATGAATATTGGTGGGTGTCATTATGCTATGTAACTTGGTCTTTAAGGATGACCTTACCCTCTTTCAGAAAAACCAGTATCAAACTATATGACAGTAACTAAACAATTACCTAGTTGCTATATGAATCATAGATCAGCAGAAATAAGGGAAAAAGTTACAGAACTATGACAGGCCTTAAAATGGCTTTTGACCATTATCAGTGTATTGGATTATTACTTCCATGTTAAAGACTCATAGTCCTGCAACCCTAAGAATAGATAGGAACCTTGGCCCTTGCGCATGGAGAAAGAGAAACCATATCTTGGTGTGTTTCCTTTGTTAGTTCATCCCACAACTAGCTAGTAAAAAGGAAAAGTAAAGAATACAAAAGAAAAGGAAATGAAATTTCAAACATCATCATTATCAATTGACACTTAACAATATGGTTTTGTTCTTCTGAGATTCATACTTTCACCAACACCTTGTATATTCTATTTGGTACTTTTAAGCTTATACTTGAGTGTCTAAACTCTAAACCATTTGAATTGTATTCATAACATATTAAAAACCAGATTACTCTAATTAACCCTGCAGAAGGAAACAGAAACTGAAGTTTCCTTCCCCTTGTTACTCCAGCAGGCAATGATTCTCATGGTCCGCCAATACATAACAACATGAGAACAAACACAATAGATTGAAGACAATGAACATAAATTCGACTAGTTCAAAACCACAAATGGATAGATTCCAGTGATTTTCATCTTCATTGGTAGCTCTACATCTGTCTGCGCATCGGTTTGAAACTATCCAAATCCGGGCGCAACAATAATATCGGGAATGTTTTCTTGGTAAGGAAATCTCAAGCATTTTCATCCACTATCTATAGCACTGATGATGACTCTCTCCTCAAGCTCAAGTTACATGTTAGAGAGAGAGAGAGAGAGTCACATCCTTATCATTTCAAAAAATTGAGTGAAATATAAACAGTGTTAATTCGATAAACAAGTCACAAAAAACAGGTAAAAATTATCAGACATTGGTCCCGGAGGTGTCGGAGAAAGAGATTGACAAGAAGGATGGTTTGAGTGACAAAGCCTAGAAAAGGGAGAGTGACTTGAAACCAATTGGTCCCCCCCTAATGTCCACTCTTGCAGACAATATATAACCAAATGCAAAGAGATTCCAAACATTCATAATGCAGTTTAGTTTCGTAAAGAATGTTCTTGATCAATCAAAAATTCATTATGAATTGAATTTGAGGACATATTAGCAATATTAAACAAAATGATCGACTTGCTTCATTTCAATTCAACAACAACAAAAAACAACTTGCTCTAATCTTTGGAGTCAGAAATTGTACCTCTTTTGCGTATAGCATCGTACCCAAAACCCAATATTTCAGGTTTAGGTTTTGGAGTGATCACCAATTTCCGATTCAAATTCCCCATATATACACAAAAAATAAATAATTTAGAGTATCAGTATATGGGATAAAAGTTGAAAGGAGGTTCCTGTTGGCTCTTTTTATCTGGGGTTGGAGGTGTTTCAGAAAACGTAAATCCTAGTAATCAAGTGGAGAAGATCAAAACGACGTCGCGTGCGTCTTTTAAATTGTTCGCGGGATAGAGCGCCAAAAGTGGTAGGCCGTCTATCGGCCCAAGTTTTCACTCGCACTTAATTCGGTTGGGGCCCAAGTTTTCACTCGCACCTAATTCGGTTGGGGCCCAAGTTTTCACTCGCACCTAATTCGGTTGGGGCCCAAGAAGCCCAGGTGACAGACCCAAGTTTTAACGTGAGGCTCATTATTTTTTGTTTAGGATAAGAGGAAATGCATTATTGTTATTATTATTGGTTGATTATTTTCTTTTTATGCTACAATTGTTGATTTTCCATTGTCATAATTATTTGACTTTGGTTATGGGGAAGCTGGGACACTATTAGAAGGTAGTTTGTTCACATAATGATTATGTCAACGCAAGAAATTTTCTGCAATATATACGTCAAAATCTGGATTTAATAAGCTCTTATCTTTAGTGTACGTACAACGACCCCCAAAACTGAAATTTCCTCAAATAATTTTCAACATGTGAATTGCTTGCTGGTCCATGAAACATGAAAATAATGTCCAAATAATTGCAGCTCACAGTGTATTTTAGTCTTCGATCAATGCAAATTCATTATACCCTTTCGAATCAAACTTGCACCCAAGCATACTAGCCAAGTACGTATCAACTTATGGGACATTGCTAACCTCCACCCTGATATCTTTTAGTTTTCAAAACACTAGTGTTTGTATCTATTCAAACATAACAAATATAATAAGTTACGAAATTTGTTGAATGTAACAAGAAACTAAAATTAATGTAAGAACAATTTAAAAAACAACAAAGTATAACGTAGAGCTCACCATCTCTATTGAGTTATAAATCTCACATTTAGAAAAAATGAGACATTATTTGTGGTTCATAAGGGTTTGAGTCACTTTATCTATTGCCTGTGGTTTTGAATTTCCAAGCATAACACTTGGACAATATACTTGGGTGACGTGGAGTGCGTGTGACTTTTTGGTTTCATACGTGGACATGAGTAACCCGCTCTGATATCATGATAAATTAGTCTGAGATTCACATTTAAAATCAATTGACAATAGAGAGAGTAACTCAAACTCTTATAAACCACAATCAAAATTTCGATGTAGGATATATATCTCAACAATCTCAACCCTTGCACCCAAAATTGATTCATCAATCCTTCACGCAATGCAAGTCGTTTTCTTTCATCAAATCCACTTTCTATTCAAGGATTCAGAAGTGACCATCAAATCCTCAGCATTCAGTTGCCAAAAAAAATCCTCAGTATTCTGAAACCAAATGATCACTACTGGCTTCAATGTGAAAGCCAGAATTCCCATCCAAATAATAGCAACTACGTGTCCATAACCTCATGCCTTTCGGTTGGTCACAAACTCACAGTCCAAATCCAAAACCACACTACAATAAACACGTTGCCCAAAATCCCATTGGACCTCTCAGCCTACCCATTTGTTGCAACTCTTTGTCAAATCTAGCTCACCAACTTCACCATTAACGTGCCCCTATCCTTTCAATTTTGCGCTCCTTCAATTCTTTTAAATAAGCAACACCTAGCCAACCTTGTCTTTGGCTTAGTTCATCTCTTTAGCAATACTACTACACTGGCTAGCAAATTAGCAATAGCTGCAGACAATGGCATCCAGTACTTGCTTGGTGTTGTTGTTCTTATTGATTCTAGCTGGGTTTGGTGCTTGCATGGCTGGCCAGATGAGTTTGGGATCGAGGTTGATGGCTAAAGAGAACCAGACACTGGTTTCTGATAATGGTACATTTGCTCTTGGGTTCAGTCCAATGGATGAAGATGACAGATTTCAACTGGCAATTTGGTTTGCTGAGCTTCCTGGAGACAGAGCCATAGTCTGGTCTGCTAACAGGTAATTCCAACAAAACTATGTCTTTTAGTTACTCTGTGTGTATATACAGTAGTTGAGTGTCACACTTGCATATTTGATTATAGTTATTATATATACATAGTCAGATAGTCTGCCTTGTTATTGATCAGAATTCAGAACAGTTCTGTTGGATTGTTAGTTGTTAGTTTCTTACTAGTGTTAACAATCAGAGTGACTAAGTTTATCGTGTTCATAATCACAAATCATTAAAATGGTATCCGTATTTTGATTCTGTACATTGGTACTTCTAGTGCAAAGCATTGATGCTATATACGTGTACTCACTATGGAAGTTGCATAACTCAGTCTTCGAATAGAGTAATATATGCTTGGTAATCCGTATATATAGTCTGTATTTACATAGTTGATTAGCATACAGATTGGATGGTTACTGGGTTTGAGTCTTTGACTTCTGAAAAGAAAAAGATCACAACCAATTTCCCATCTCTAGTCTTTAAAACACCTCTTGCAGGTCAAATATGATGTTCATCACTTAAGCCAACAAATTTCATTTTCTAGAAATTCTGCTGTCACCAACAATGCAATGCTGGAGCTACAGAACACTGGAAACCTTGTTCTCATGGATGGGGGTGCTACTATTTGGACCTCCAACACTTCAGGCACCGGCGTTGAATTTGCCTCCCTATTAGAATCAGGAAACTTCATCTTATACAATGAAGCCCACCGCCCTGTATGGCAGAGTTTCTCACATCCATCTGATACTATACTCCCAGACCAGCCTCTTTCTGTCTCTTTGGAACTCACAACAGCTAAGTCACCCTCCCATGGTGGCTATTATGCTCTCAAAATGCTTCAACAGCGCACTTCGTTAAGCCTTGCTTTGACTTACAATATGCCAGAAAGTAGTTATAATACCTCACCAGAATCTTACTATAACAACTCCTACTGGACTGGACCGGAGATATCAAATGTGACAGGAGATGTCATAGCGGTTTTAGATGAAGCAGGAAGCTTTGGAATTGTGTATGGTGAATCTTCAGATGGGGCTGTGTATGTGTACAAAAATGATGGTGATGATGGAGGACTATCAGCAGCCTCAAACAGATCAAACAGATTGTCTGTCCTTCGAAGATTGACACTCGAGACTAATGGAAATTTGCGTTTGTATCGTTGGGATGATGATGTTAATGGCTCAAGGCAATGGGTGCCAGAGTGGGCTGCAGTTTCAACACCATGTGACATTTCTGGAATTTGTGGTAATGGTATTTGTACTTTAGATAGGACTAAGACCAATGCCTCTTGTGCATGTCTGCCAGGGACTTATAAGGTGAATGGTGAAGGTCAGTGTTCAGAGAATTCATCATTGATCGGAAAATGTGACTCCAAGCAGAATTATCAGCCTTCACAGTTTAGAATGTCAACAGTGCAGCAAACCAATTACTATTTGCCAGACTTTTCAGTCATAGCAAATTATAGTGACATTGAAAATGTATCACAATGTGGAGATGTCTGCTTAGCTGATTGTGAATGTGTTGCTTCAGTTTACGGTCTTGATGATGAAAGGGCTTACTGTTGGGTTTTGAGGAGCATGGAATTTGGTGGGTTTCAGGACCCTAGCTCAACCTTGTTTGTCAAGATAAGGTCTAATGACTCGGTGGCACCAGAGGGCGATACAAAGGGATCTGGGGATTCATCAAATGGGTCTAGTAGTAAGAGAGAAAAGATTTTGGTTATACTTATTGTTCTGAGCATGACTGTTCTTATAGCCCTCCTATGTCTGTTACTATATTACAATGTGCATAAGAGAAGATCATTCAAGAGAGCCATGGAGAAGTCTTTAATCTTGTCTGGTGCTCCAGTGAGTTTTAGTTACCGTGATTTACAAGTCCGTACCTGGAATTTTTCACAGCTGCTTGGAACTGGTAAGTTTGGATTATATTGCTACAGTTTGTATTCTAATTTTGGTTGTCTATACTATATAGTACATAATAAGATGTATATATGCTACGTTTTCAGGTGGCTTTGGGAGTGTGTACAAGGGAAGCCTTTCTGATGGTACTTTAGTTGCAGTTAAAAAACTTGAAAGGGTTTTGCCCCAGGGGGAGAAGGAGTTTATAACTGAAGTTAACACCATTGGCTCTATGCATCACATGAACTTGGTTCGGCTATGTGGCTACTGCTCCGAGGCTTCACAAAGGTAAGCAGTAATTCTTGGATTTCAGTTTTATGCTCTCATCTATTACAACCTAAAGAATTGCATAATGTATAGCATCATTAGAATCTCATTAGAATATTTTCTTGTGCTGGCATGGCAGGCTTTTGGTTTATGAATTCATGAAAAATGGATCATTGGACAAATGGATATTTCCCTCAGTTTATTCCAGAGATAAGTTGCTGGATTGGGAAACTCGCTTTAACATAGCTGTGGGCACTGCACAAGGGATTGCATATTTTCATGAGCAATGTCGAGATAGAATCATACATTGTGACATCAAGCCAGAAAATATTCTTATAGATGAAAATTTCTGTCCTAAAGTATCTGACTTTGGACTAGCTAAGTTGATGGGAAGAGAGCACTCACAGGTTGTTACCATGGTCAGAGGAACTAGAGGCTATTTGGCTCCAGAGTGGGTGAGTAACCGTCCCATAACTGTCAAGGCTGATGTCTATAGCTATGGCATGCTTCTCCTAGAGATCGTTGGCGGCCGAAGAAACCTTGACATGTCTTTTGATGTTGATGACTTCTTTTATCCTGGATGGGCTTTCAAGGTAACATAGAAACTACTTTTGATACATTTGAGAGAAGTGTCTAATGAATTTGATCATGATTGTAGGAAATAACAAGTGGAAAGCCACTGAAAGTTGCAGATAGGAGATTAGAAGGAGCAGTGGAAGAAGAAGAACTCGTAAGAGCTTTGCAAACCGCATTTTGGTGCATACAAGATGAGGTTTTCATGAGACCTACAATGGGGGAAGTGGTGAGAATGTTAGAAGGATCGGTCGAAATCAACATGCCACCAATGCCGCAGACAGTTGTGGAGTTGATTGATGAAGGCTTAGAACATGTGTACAAAGCCATGAAGAGAGAGGTCTACAACCACTTCAGCTCATTCACCATCAACACCCACCATTCATCTCAAGCTACATGCAGTTATTCCACAATGTCCCCTAGATAGTCAAAAACTCAAAACAGATGTACATATTTCACAAACAGAACTCATCAAAGTTCATTTTTTATTTACATCATTCATAAACTCAAAATAGGATTTCTAATCCCATACACAAGGATCCTTTTCTATTCACATTCTAGACCTGATTCTTGATGGAGGAGCTGTATCCATCAAGATCATCATAGTACTTAGACCAAAGCATGACACCACCATATTTAGCCGAAGTTTTGATACCCGGAAGGACCTTTGAAGTGAGAGCAGCGGCAGGAATGAATCCACTGCCAGCAGCTTGAGGTGCAGCAGGAAGTCCCAAGAAGATTTTCTGTGCAGGAATGGCTGAAGTCCATTGCTTCCAAGAGTCTTCAAGACTGGTAACATCACCAGAAGTGTACTGACAAGGAGGGTTGTTGTAGAATTGTACCCAAACATAGTCGAACAGGCCTGTCTTAAGTGCATTTCCGATATAAGCATCAGGGAACGGACACTGTGGAGCAGCAGTCAAGTAAACTTTCTTGCCTCCCTTCTTGCTCTGCGCCGAAAGGTACCTGGCAAGGTCATCATAGTACTGGTCATTCCCTTCTTCAATGTCGAAGTCAACACCATCCAGAACAGCATCTCCCAATGGTCTTGAAGAGGATTGTCCTCCCAAGAAGTTGTTCCACAAGTAAACACCAACTTGGCGGGCATCTTCGGATGAAGTTAGAGAGTAGGCTCCTGCACCTCCCCCAATAGAGAGTATGACCTTGATGCCTTTGGCTTGGCATGACCTGATCTGAGAGCTGAACTTGGTGCATGATCCCTTGGTGTAGGGGTCACAGTGACCCGCAAGGTTTAAGGTAGGAGTTCGGCCATTGCCAAATGATGAGAGGAAAGCTATGTTCACAAATTTGTAGTTCCCTGAGGCACATGTTTGTGCTAATGTGCCTTCATTTCCATTCTGACCCCAGTAAATTGCGATACCTCCTGCATTAGATCCAACCAACAGAAGTAGTACCGTTGCTAAAGATAGCAATGGTGCTACTGAAAATGAAGCCATCTAAAGCTATAGGTTGAGAAGCTTTTGTGAACTCTTGGTGGGAAAGGTTGTGTGATAAAGTATGAAAGAGTTGGGATTCTTTTATAGAACAAAAGGGCCTTGTTGCTGCAAGTTTTGTGCTTAATTAAGGTTCTTGATCCGTGGCATTACAGTCACGTAGGCCTTAATTTCTTTGTTATGTTCTGGTTGTTCATTTGTGTGAAGATTGTATGCCATAGCTAAAAGGAGGCTGATAATTGGACATGACATGACATGCTGAGATACTGTAACATGAATCTTGTTTTGGAACTATGTTTGCGTAGTTTCTGTATGAATGATATCGTATAAGAGTAAACTTCTCAATCGGGAAGTGGATTGCTATAAGCTTACAAGCATGTACAGCCAAAATTGAAAAAAGGAACAAAAACGATTTAAACTCAAAAACGATATGTTTAGTTTGGTCAATCTAAAGTCAATATCATCCTGAAGTGTTTGGGGACCTAAAAGAACAAATGTACTGGGTAGCATAGAAGGAACAAAAGCTCAATAAGAATGTAAGAAAGCTTTCAAGTACACCCCATCACGATAGTTTACATGAAGAACTAAGCCTGTGGTCCTGTACATTATAAGTTCCAAAACTCTGTCCTGAAATGCTAAGAAAGATTTCAACTAAACTACCACTAATTTATGAGCCTTCAGCATCTTCGGGGACAGTTAGTCTGAATATGCCCTGGCTCATTGCAATAAAAACACTTGATGTGTTTCTTCTTCACTTGTTGTGGTGGTTGCAAATCGGAGACATAAGAGTTGCCATCTCGATTCCTCCATCTTTTCTTCTTAGCATTTCTACCAAGTGGCTGGGTGTCAATACATGCAGCTTGCCCATCCACTTTTAGGCACTCCAGCTTCCGAAGTTGCAATTCAATGTCCTTGGATGGGTATTCCGACTCTAGGTTGTAATCTTTGATGCATCCAAGCACACCCTTCAGGACAGATATCTGATCATCTACTGCCTTTAAGCCATTCCTTATTGCATCCTCTGCACATTCCCTTAAGAAGGGCACCGGAGGAAACGTGCCAGTTAACTTGAGGTTGCAACTAAGTACAACGGCCTCAAGCAGTTGCTTCTTTGCAATAAGATCCTGGATTATACCTGCCCCAAGCACTTTACCTGCTAAACCAGCTAGTGACTGACATGAACCATCTGTAACTGGAACCATCAATTGATTCCCAGTCCTCAAATGCTCATTTGGTAACACCTGTGAGTTCAATACATCTGTATCTATGGCGGTAGTCTGCTGGATATTGGCCAGAGGAGAATCTGCAGGTTTCTCAATTTTAGTATCAGGGGAACAATTGATGATGCTCGGATTACTTTTCGAAGTGCTCTGACTCAGTGTGTCCTGATAAGGTGCCATCTTTGCTCCGAGACCTAGAGCCGAGCATAATTCAGATGTGTCATAGTTTTGCTGAGCAATTATACCAACAAGACTTTCAAGCTCCTTCACATTATAATTAGAGCTCAAATCATATGCAGCAATAAGCAGCAAAAGACCCAAAACCTCAAACCAATTGTCAGTATTCATCTTAGCGTTCCACTCAGCTGCTAACTTCATTGCTTCTCCTCTCAATCGAGGAGTAATTTTTGGAGAGACTCTCTTTAACTCCTCCAACAAAAAGGTACAACTCCTCCTAACAACTGTCAAGTCAAACTCGTTGTTTTCCACAGTTGAACATGAAGGATAAAACCCATGCATTGCATCCAACACCAATTTTGCTGGGTCTGGTGACCTATGAAGAGTATCCTCGATTTCTTTAAGCATTAAATTATTCCTCCTCAAATGCTGATTCATTAACAACTGCAAACCTCTGCCATCCATGTTCCCATTACTAGCAGCAGGAGAAGTATCTTCCATTTCCTCATCCTTCAATCGATGGCAATTCTCCCTTGATTTCAAATTCTGGGTGCGTTTGTTCGTGGATTTTTGAACCACATTCGAATCCAATTGTTCTCGCTTGATATCAAGTTCCCTCTCTTTCTTTTGAAGCCCACATGATTGCAGATGTAGTGACTTTTCAAGGGAAAACAACTGCTGTTCTTTCAACTGAACTTCTTTGAGGCATTCATGGACCTTCTTATCAATCAAATTCACTTCATCAATCTTAGCGCCAATCTCTCTCTCTTGTCCTTCAAGATTCTCCACCCATCTCCGAAGCCCCGTCTCCTTCTCCTCAAGTCTCCCGCCCCACTCCTCCATTGACTTCTTAAGCAACACGAAATCCCTCTCTTTCTCAATCATTTCCCTTATCTTTGCCTCTTTCAAATCATACTCCTTCCACTGCTTCTCAACCATCCCCTGCACATACTTCAACTGCACCCCTTTCAACCGAACCTCCTCCTCCAACCGACTCAACTTCCCCTGCGCCTCTTCATTACACTTCCAATTCAAACTCAAATCCACCTCCTTCTCCCTAACCAACTCCTCCACCTCCTTAAACCTCTCCTCCATCGCGTCAACACTCTTCTTCTTCTCCTCCACCATCCTCTGTATCTTATGCAACTCCATAGCTTTCGCGTCGTGCTCCGACTTCCACCTCACCTCCTCAGCCTCCATCTCCTTCTCCTTCACCCCAACCTCCACCTCCCTCTTCCTAACCTCCTCGAATCGAGACTTAAACAACTCCTTGGTAAACTCAATGTGCTCCTCAAGCTCCTTCCATTGAAAAGTGAACCGCATAATCGACGAGGCTTGCGCATTTGCACTCTCGTAAGCTCTACGCAGAGCGCTCTGCCTCGACTCAATCCCCTCCAAATCCGAATCCATTACACAAAAACCCTAACCCTAATTTCACAATAAACACAAATCACCAATCCAATTACCGAAACCCTAATCCGAATTGAACTCCAACACCGAAATCTGCTTGCTTTATATGTAAATCTAAACAATCAAAAGAGTCCCTAGTGCTTTAGGGATTGGGAAATTTGGGGGTTTTCCGATTCTTCATGGAATTAGGAAGAAAGGAACAATCTTTCCTACTGGGAATGTTCCCAATTCTCAATTTGCAGAGATTTACAGAGGGAGGAGATGAACTGACCTGTAAAGCGTTCTTAGGGCTCCAAAACGGCGTCGTCTGCGTTGGTGAAAGAATCGGCTTTCGCCTTCACTCTGGATATTCTATATCTAAAATAAAGAGGTATTGGTGGTTCCCTTTTTATATTTTCAGGTGCACATCAGGTGTCACTACCAGAACAACCACTTTAGCCGACGAAATTTTCTCGTCAGCTAAACCCTAAATTTCGTCGGCAAAAATCTTAGCTGACGAAACGTCGTCGGTTAAGAAGTCTTCCGGAAAAAGCCGTCGACCAAGACTTTAGCCGACGAAACTATTGTTCATCGTCGGCTAAAGTCAGTTATTTCGCCAACGAAGAAATTTTTCGTCACTTAATTTCTGGACTTTAGCTAACGAATTTTTGGACCTTAGCCGACGAAATTTAATAAAATTTCGTCGTCTATAGCTATTATTTTTTTTTTCTTTTTTAAACTTTAGCCGACGAATTACCCTAAAATTCGTCGGCTAAAGTTATTATTATTTTTTATGTTATTATTATTTTTTCTTTTTTAAACTTTAGCCAACGAATTTTAAGATAATTCGTCGGCTATAGTTATTAATTTTTTTTTAACTTTAGCCGACGAATTTTATTAAAATTTGTCGGCTATAGTTATTTTATTTTTTTCATATTTTTTTTTCTTTTTTAATATCTTGTATTTTTGATTAAATTTTTTTACTTCTTTTTCGTTTTTACACCAGTGGTGGAGAAGAACAAGAGGAGGAGGAGGAGAAGAAGAGGAGGAAGGATAAGAATTTAGAGAAGGAGGAGGAGGAGGAAGGATAAGAATTTAGAGAATGAGGAGGAGGAAGGATAAGAATTTAGAGAATGAGGAGGAGGAGGAGGAGGAAGGATAAGAATTTAGAGAATGAGGAGGAGAAGGATTTAGAGGAGGTAGGATAAGGAGCGCGTTGTTGCCGCCGGAGTAGGAGGAGGAAGGAAGATGAAGAGGAGGAGAAAAATGAAAGATATAGAAAATTTTGAACTTTAGCCAACGAAATTTCGTCGGCTAAAGTTCAAAATTTTAGTCCAAAAATTTCAAAATTTTAAAAATCCCCGTCAAAAAATTTGAATTTTTAATTAACTTTAGCCGATGAATTTCGTCGGCTATAGTTATTTATTTATTTAACCTTAGCCGACGAATTACACTAATTTCGTCGGTTAAAACCCTAAACCCTATACGTAGAAGCTTCAAACGAAAAAAAAAGTCATGAAATAAGATATGACCGGAATGGTGAAATACGTCTATGGTTGAAAAATCACGTAATTCCGGTAAAGTCTCGGTACCGATAGTTGCGGTTAACTCAATTTTCCATTCTTTCTCCCTAGAGGTAGCCCTATCTCCGGTGGTTATTTTTCATAAAATTTTTATACCGTTGGCCGCGTCTCATCGATTTGAAACTATTTTCAGTTGAAGTCCGGGCAAAATACGTAATTTAGATGGTCAAATGACCGTTTCCGTGCGTTAAGGGGTTTGACTTACGGAATTGACCGTAAGGATCGAGCCCTTAACGTTGTCAGATTAAGTTGAATTTTTTCCTATAGACATATTTCAACATAATGATCATATCAGACAGTCGGAATTTTGTTTCTCAACTTTGATCATCGGAATCACAACATGCGTACTAATGTTGTATAACTTGTTTACTAAGCTTTAAGTAAATGTTTCGTTTCTAAAACAAACTCTACGTAGAAACTTCAAACGTAAAAAAGTCGTGAAATAAGATATGACCGGAATGGTGAAATACGTGCACGGTTGAAAAATCACGTAATTCCGGTAAGTCTCGGTGCCGATAGTTGCGGTTAATACAAAATAGGGGTTTGACTTACGGGATTGACCGTCCGGATGAAGTCCTTAAATTTATCGGATAAAGTTGATTTTTTTACCAGAGACATATTTCAACATAATGATGATATTTGACGGTCGTATTTTTTTTTGTGAATTTTATGACCGGAATCACAACATGCCTACTATTTACCATTATTTATCTATATGGGGAGCCCTATCATAGAGGGGTAATGTCTCAAAATTTTTAGATGGACAGTTGCGTCTCATTATGGTGAGTATTTGTTGTGTTGAAGGTTCGACCAATATACCTCATATAAGTGTAGATATATGCATTTTCGTGTGTTAAGTGTTTAGAAAAACGTTATTTTAAAGCATTAAACGAACTCTGATGGCCAAAAAGCTCATACATCATGGCATTAGCCATGAGTTTGACTCACAAGGCCGTTCTGCTTTCGATTGGTATCATAATAGTAAATCGGATATCGAAACATCCGTAGTGCAATTTTGTAACTAAAAAGTACTTTAACCGATGAAATATCTTAATTTTATCGGCTAAACTTTTCAAATTTTGTCAGCTAAACTTCACAAACTATAGCCGACGAAAAAATCAAAATTTCACTTTAACTGACGAAAATTTTTTTATCGGTAGTGTACGTTGAAACGACATTGTGTTTGATGTAATCAGTGAAGTTAATAAGTTGCAAACATACGGGAATTAATTATTAGTTGTATACGAGGATATTATTAGAAAACTGTTAGGATTATGTTTCATTTTCTTAGTGGTACCAAACACTTCATTGGAAACTAGATATAAATTCTGAATACATTCCCAGTTTTTCCAAGAGAGTTGGTGGGAGTTTCAATTTCCCATCCTCAAGGAAAATTCAAAGGAATTGTTTTCCTTTCCTTTCCTTTCCATTCCGGTTACCAAACCAGGCCTAACGACTTCAAACAGAAGCAAACATTTCCCAGTAGTCTCAGTTGTCTTTCTCCGACACTGAAATCCCAAATCCCAGTCAAAACCCTAGATCCGTTTCCGATTTCATTCAATACCCACCATTTTTCACCACTCCATCATCTCAAAGTTTTGATCTTTATTAGTTTTGGGTGAGACCCAAATCGGAATCAGATTGATAAGAATCAAGTTTCAGAGAGAGAATGCCGAGCAAGGCTCCACGTGTCTCCGGCAATGTTTTCCGGTCACGGATTCCGACTCTGCTGGTCTCACTGTTCGCCACCTTTGCATCAATCTACGTTGCCGGAAGGTTTGGTTCTGTTTTGATCTTAAATTTCGGATTTTGATTTGTTTACCAAATTGGAAAACAGGGTTTTGAGTTTTGGGGGTGGATGCAGGTTGTGGCAGGATTCAGAGAACAGGGTTTATTTGATTAAAGAGCTTGATAGGATCACTGGGCAGGTGAGCATTTCTTGGTTTGTATTTGGGATTCAGTTTTTGGTGGATGCTAAGCTTTATGCGCAATGGAGAAAAATGAAGGCTTTAATCACATTTGGGTTTGTTAGGTAATGTAGTTAGTGGGTTTAGTAGATTTTGGGTACATTTTCAGAATGAGGTTGCTGCCCAGCTCAAAGTTGATGATGGGTTTTGGATTAAAGTATATTGTTCATGTTTAAATGTTGATATAGAATTGAATAGCTAAGTGAATTATCTGGATCGATGGAGTTGAGCAATGAGGAATGATTGTTATTTCTTGTTGTTTTAAGGGGGGATCTGTCATATCGGTGGATGATACGTTGAAAATCATAGCTTGCAGGTAAGATGGCAGTCATTTGTTCTCTGGTGTGGTTCAAGATTTGTGATTGAGTTTTGTGAGTCCATAAGTTTGGTATAGATGTATGGTTCTGATTAGTAAAGTTTCTTTGTTAGGGAGCAACATAAGAAGTTATCAGCAGTTGAGACGGAGTTAGCTGCAGCCAAACAAGAGGGTTTTACTGTACATCATTCAACACTGAAAAACGGAACTAGGCCACTTTTGGTGATTGGAATTTACACCAAGTTTGGTCGCAAGAACAATAGAGATGCAATTCGTAAGGCGTGGATGGGAACTGGTAATGTACCAATCTAGACTTCTTGAGTTTCTTGGATGATCAGTCACCTGGAATGTTGTGAAATACTTTGTTCTAAACGTGTTAGTTATGATAGTTAGAGTACTGAAAGTTATGACGTTTTGGAGATTTCTGAAGTTTACCGGTTCATTTTTGTAGGTTCAGCTTTGAAATATATGGAGGACCGGAAGGGAATAATTGCAAGATTTGTTATTGGAAGAAGGTTCTCATTTCATCGTATACCCCTTATTCACTCATGCTCCATGCCTAATCCATTATGATTTTGAGACCTTGTCTCTTGATATGGTGTCCTGCAGTGCAAATCGAGGGGATAGCTTGGACATAGCCATTGACAATGAAAACAGGCAGACCAAAGACTTCCTTATTCTTGTACGTTTCAGATGTCATTTCATCAAATATAACGTACTTATTAATTTAAAGTTGATTAGTGAATATATAGTAGACCATTGTCATTAATCTGATCAACTTCTCCCCACTGTTCAGGATACCCATCTGGAGGCACCTGAAGAGGTCTCGAAGAAGGCTAAACTGTTCTTTGCTCATGTTGCTGATAAATGGGATGCAGAGTTTTATGCCAAAGTCAATGATGATGTTTATGTAAACATTGGTCAGTATTACATTGACTCATGTTTCAGTAGTCATTTTGATGATACTTCTTGTCCAGCTAGACTATCCAATTTGTTTCTATACTAGCTCTGCTTTCTCACAATAGTTAACCCCCCTCCTTGTTTTACCTAAAATTCTATTATTTAATGTGTTTATCATGTTCTTTTGGTATGATTTCTTGGAACGTAGGTAGGAATGTGTATTGGTTTGATGTAAATTCACTTTTGCCTATCATGAATTAGAGAGATTTTTGTGTGTTATATATTTACACTGTAGATGGCTCCTTATGATTTATCTTCTTCTGTTTTTCTTTTCTGCACAGATGTTTTGGGAGCTACACTTGCAACTCATTTAGACAAGCCTCGTATTTATATTGGGTGCATGAAGTCGGGCGAAGTTTTCTCTGAGCCGTGAGTATAGTCTAAAACTTCAGAAACATGTATTAACAAACATAAGAATTTCTTGACCGTTTTATGTCTCATATTCCTGCTCACTTGTGTTTGACAGGGGTAAAAATTGGTATGAACCAGAATGGTGGAAGTTTGGAGATAAGAAATCGTAAGTTGTACTTCAACTTGATTCACCATGTAATAAAAGTGGATTATATCCTGATTACTTGTAACTTCTTATCAAAGACATTAAGAACTATAGTCAAATGTTCAACTAATAGGAGCAATTCACATAGACTGAAATCCATAAAAACTATAGGTTATATGTTACATCCTGTTGAGTAGAACATCCAATATATCAGTTTGAAAGTATACACTTCTACAAATTCTATCATCATATTTGTCCTAGTAAAATTGCCTGGTTAAGGGTTTCATTTTGCATAGCTTCATGATATACGCTAGCTCTTGGAGGCTTATGCACATTTATTCCATTCTATTTTCTGTATTTTCATAGCAAGAACAACCAACAAAAGTTTATCAAGTTCAGGAACCACTCTTGTTTGTTAAATCTTTAAATATCCTCTGCCAACTACATATAATAATCACAGATTTACAGCCATGCATTTCATGCCTAATCATGAAGAATTCGTACTGAAAATTACATTTCTGCTTCCATCAGATACTTTCGCCATGCTTCAGGTGAGATGTATGTCATTTCTCAAGCTCTGGCCAAACATATTTCGATAAATAGGTTAGTCAACCTTCTGCTAAACTTTTTTAATTATTTCTGATAAACTGGTCCCTTCATATAGAACTATGCAGAGCACTAACTTGAATTCTGCTGAGCTGTCCTGCAGAGATATTCTCCGTACCTACGCCCATGATGATGTCAGTGTCGGATCTTGGTTTATTGGGCTTGATGTTAAACATCTTAGTGACGATAAGTTTTGCTGCTCCTCTTGGAAAGGAGGTATCTTTCTCTCTCACAAACACATAACACACACATGCAGAAAAGTTACCATATACAATTTGGTGCCAGCCCTGCTTCAATTCAGTTGATTTACTTCTTAAATTGCTTTTTGCTGTCACAGGAGCCATTTGTGCATGTGTATGATTTGGTTTGCGTCGAGTTTGTGGATAAAAGTTAAACCAAATATAGGGTGTTGGTTTAAAAGACATTGGAATGTCTGGAGCCTGCACGTTGTAGAGAAATGAAGCTTGGGGAAATATCATAGCTCTGATTGAGAATTTATCCCGAGCCCATGGGATGAAGTAGCTTTGTCTCCCATTACAGATAGGAAAGATGGGATTTCAACAAACTATGCCTACCGAAGGCAGTCGGTATAGCTTTATAGGTTTAGTGACACAAATTCTACAGTATGATAGAGGATGTTCTTAATTGCAACATAACCACATGTTCCTTTGTATCATTTTTCGGAAAGAAATTTTATTCATTAGTCATTACAAAGTGCATCCAGTATGAATTCTGGAGCAGTATCTAGCCACTCATGATTGACAATTTGACATCAAAATCAAAACTATGACTAGGAAGCCTACGGGCAACATGGTTTTGATTGCACGAGGACGAGGAGAAGAGTCATCAGGAGTAGCCAGTCTCGTAAAACACGTATGTTGGAATGCAGCCTTAAAGTGGCCTTTTAAGTTGTGCAAGACACACCCTGTGCCATAAACCCTTCATCTTGACTATACCTTCATCTGGTTTACACCATCTCTTGGTTTTGATTGCACGAGGACGAGGAGTAGTGTAGTAATCAAAGTATTGGCCTGCAGATGTTCCTCATACCAAGCCATAGATGAGGCCGAGATACCAAGGGCAGACGGGGATCAGAGACTGTGGTCGTGTCAGTGGCAGAGGAAATCAGTAGTATCCAATCCTCTTTTCCAAATACTTGCTCAAGTTCCATTCCCAATTCTTCGAGTCAGGTCCTGCCTGATCGGTCTAGCATCAAGAATACTGCACCAAGAGCAGGAGGGTCTCTCACCCAAAATACTGCACCAAGAGCAGGAGGGTCTCTCACCCAAAATTGCTGGTGGAGAAGAATTGGGTCCGATAGTTCGTTCGATCTTCTCAAAATGTACTTTTAACAACATCAATCGTAATTTTAACCGTTCAATAGTTGAATTAACCAATGAAGATCATATATACAAAAAATCAATGTAAAAAAAGATTGTTTGCTTGCCCGAATGCATCAAACCAAATGGACAGTTCTTGAGCTTTTATGATAATCCATTCATTTTGTTCGATGCATTCAGGCAAGCAAACAATCTTTTTTACATTGATTTTTTGTATAGATGATCTTCATTGGTTAATTCAACTATTGAACGGTTAAGATTACGATTGATATTGTACACATAGCCTAACTTGGAGATCGAACGAGGAACTCCATCCAATCTAGATCGAACTGAAGTTTTTTCCAACCCTTACCCTAAACCCTTTCTGTATCATAGTTTCTCTTCATTTTGAAGAACCCCTGATCAATTTAGGATAACATCCTGTGCACTGAATCACTGATGCTGGAACACCTAAACTAATGGACCTTTTTTTAACCCCAAGGCAAGAACCATAGCTACCTTTTTTCTGGTTCACCATTTGTACAGTAATGTCACCAAAATGATGAAAATCATCTATTCTTTTGGCCATGTCATGCATGATTTCATGAGACGGGGAAACAAAAACACAGAATTTTCACTCTTCCTCTTCACAAAGTACAGACCATAAGACAAATGCAAAGAGAAACTGCAGAAGAAACACCAGAGCTCAAAATTCCCCACAAATAAACATAAAGACGAATCTAGAACTTTTACAATCAAACATGTTTATCTGAAACGTAGAGGATTATATGGGTGTTAGCAAATTGGCGGTATGTAACTCAAAATATACATCACAGTAGTGTGCACCACAACATGGCAATCCTAGAATCAACTGTCATATGTGAAGCCAAGAGCAATTCTTTACAATCAGAGTAGACAACAATAATAGAACTAAAACAGAACACAATTCTGCATAACACCACCTTATGACGGACTGTTGATTAGATAGGCCAGTGCCTTTTCCTTGTCATTATCATACATGAGAAGGGCATCGGCAACACTGTCTGAAGGAAATCCCATCTCATGTAAATGGTTGAACCCATTGACAAATTCTCGAACCTGTTGAGCAAAAAGGAAAGCATGCATTCAATTATACATCAAAGGTCATAATAACTACCAGCACCACACACCAGTACTCGGTGGTGACAATCAACCTTAATTCACAGTCAAAGAGCTCAAGAAAAATAAAAACCTTCTCAGTATTGTCTCCATAAGTAGCAACCGCCCGAGGTACTACATTTCGGCTGAGCCCTGAATCGACATACTTCCTCATGACCGGGTTACCAATGGAACCCTGTAAAAGCAACAACATCCATTCAAATTCAATTACCATATGCATATCCGCCAACAAACATCCTCTTCAAGAAGATAAACAAACTATTCAACTAAAAACGGTTCTGTAACAGCAGCTATCTAGATCATTAACAAATGCCATACCGAGGAGGATGACGAGGAAGCAGCTGGTGTCTCGGCAGCTTTAGGCGGCTGAAGATTCTCCAGTCCCAGTTTGCTCCAATTTGGGGTCTCCTTCTCCGCTTCGGCTAAAACTTTCCTCTCGAAATCAAAGTCAAATTGGAAATTGCTTCGGGGAATGTCTCCGACTTGCGTCGACAATTGAGGCTAAGACAAACACCAACCAAATCAAAACAAAATCATATCAGAAATGTTCAAGCAAATACACCTCAACAAAATAAAATAATGCAAAATATGATCTTTGAAAACAAAATGGATTTCCTTCATTACTAATCTACTCAAAATTACGAACATTATTCGAATTAATGCACACAATTTTCCACAACAAAATGAAATCGAAACTTGGAAACTCACCGGAGGAGTGATCCGATACTCTGGCTTAATCGCAACACGAATGCCCAATCCCGCTGCAATTTCAACACCATAAATCTCAGAAATTCGCACAAATTTGAAACCCTAGATCAACCTGAACTTGAATCGATTCAAATAAACAAACCCAGAGTCAAACTCACAGGTAGAAGGAGCTGAAGTGGTCGCGGTCTGGTGGTGAGGAACGGGACGGTGACCTCCGCCGCCGTGATAGGGAGGAGCCATCGGCGCTTGACCTTGTTGACCGACCCTGGGGTACAACAACGATGACGGCTGCGGCGGTCCGTACATCGGCTGTGAAGTCGCGGCGGGGCGGTAGGATGAGGTTTTCCGGTAATCGTATTCCATTGATCGGAAATTGGTGACGTAATCGGAGAGACGACGGAGAAAGGGTTTTCGATTTTCGACGGAGAGTGATTTTGGTCTTGAAAGAAAGGCGCGTAGGCGTGAGCGCATTTTATACAGAACGAGTGAACGACACTTAGTCTATCTAAAACGACGTGTCGTTGAATAACAATAGTTCATCAACTCGATGGTGTAGGCTTTTTAATTTGTTGACCACGTTAACTGTTACTTGTCAGTTAGTTTTGAAGTTTTGTTTACAGTCGGGTTTATTTGTTTAGAGTCGGGAGTTTTTTGTTGTTATGTTATGTCAGTATTGATTTCTAGTTTGAATTATAATGCGAGTAAATTTATTGCTTCATAATTCATTGTAACAGAACTGCTTATTGGCATTCTCTTGATTCCAAAAAGAAAAGAACTCTACGGGATTGGTATATCATTTTATGAAGTTATAGACTAAACTACAATGTAGGTATATTTTGTTAAAAGATAGCAAATAATAGTTAGCCGGTGCATAATTAACCAGAAAAATCACTTTTTCGGTGAAATGATAACATAAATTTGATGTTCAAGAGGACTAAAAGGGCTACTAGCCCTAAAAGACCCTAAAATTCCATCAGGAATCAACAGATGCACATTACAAACGAGGGTACCTATGCTCAGAGAGCTAGAGACTTTTACAAGGCAAATACAACATGAATGTTGAACAGTTGCTGAAATGATTTTCAGGATCAAAGACCAAATATGTGGTCATTTGAACCAAACATTGCAGCATTGAACTGTCTTGTATTCAAGTCACTCCCATCCAGAGCAGAACCAAACCGATCAAGCCACTGAGTCGGGCTTGGATTGTCACTCTCCTCCACCCACTCGGAAGTCATGTCAATGTCATCAAACACAATAGGATCACCTTCCAAACTCTTGTTCCTCGTCTGCTTTGATAACTTGAGGTTGTAGTTTATGTAGACAAGGTCATTCAGTGTCTCTCTGTCAATCTTGTTGCGCTTCTCGGAGTGAATTTGCTGGAATGCACTTCAATGCTTCTCGAATGTGAAAGTGCTGCACACTTGACTCATTATTCTGATGGCAACTCGTTGCAACACTGGTGCACAATCGCCATATTGTTCCCACCAAAGCCCTGCAATGAAATAAATAAGTCATATACACATAAGAACAACATTGACAACATTTCCTTGTATAAATAGTCCTACTGTTGAGATATATATCCCACATCGGGAATATGAGACCTTGTCTGTGGGTTTATAAGAGTTTGGGCTACTCTCTCTATTGCCAATTGGTTTTGGAGTTGAACCTCAGACTACTTTATCATGGTATCAGAGCGGGTTGCCCACGTACACGTGTGAAGCCCAAAGGCCACACGAACTCCACGACCACCCAAGTTGTTGTCCACGTGTTAGGCTTAAAGATTTGCCACACGTGCAGGGGCGTGTTGAGATATATATCCCACATCGGGAATATGAGACCTTGTCTGTGGGTTTATAAGGGTTTGGGCTACTCTCTCTATAGCCAATTGGTTTTAGAGTTGAATCCTAGACTACTTTATCACCTACTCTCACCAGATGAAACTACATCTCTTGCTTCCATTGCTAGGCTACAACCAAACATCCCGGTTGCCTTAGTAAATGTAAATATCTGATTAGTGATGTCGCGTCTCATCTCAGGCCAAGGCAGTAGCTTCTCCAGAACCTTAAAGAAGTCCTCCTTTATGGATGTGAGGAACTTAATTTCTGGATTGTATTGGATACTGGGGTTCAGAAACGCTGCTGCTGCATGTAGAGGAGAATGGAGCTGATCCCGCCATTTTCTATCAACTATATCTAAAAATACCTTGCACTTGTTCTCATCCATAATGTAGTATGTTCTTATGGATTCCTTAGCCCGGTCATTAGCTCATATATAGAACCCACAGCCGGTTTCCCTCCAGATACTTCCCTCAACACTTTGAGAAATGGCTCCGAGATGGCCACACACTCTTCTGCTGCCCTCCAGAAATCATTGTCCTCAATAATGGAAATGCAAGAAATGCTCTGTGTTTTATTAGCATAAGAGGAGTTAGTGCAGAACTCAGGGCCGTTGAACATGTGCTTCAGCCTTGATCTTTGCTTCAAAATGGCTTGCAATGAGAGGAAGCTGGACACAGATTTGGTGATGCCTGTTCTAATGAGATCATGTCCACCAGTGAACCTTTTCATTAGATCGAGCATTGAGGCATTGTTGTATATGAACTTTGAGATGGTTTGTGCTTGTAGGAAGCATCTGTTCACCCAATCTGCCTTCAAGAACTCCTCTTAAATAAGATTCAAACACTGAGAGGCACAAGGAGACTCGAAAATGGTTGAATAATTCGTAAGGATATGGTTTGCAACCCCGGTATAGTTGAAGCTACTATCCATGATTATCTGCACAACATTTTCTAGGCCAAAATCTTGTATGACCGAATCAAATTTTAACCATTTAGCAAATTTAGTAAATATCAAACACTCATAACTCGAGAAAGTATTTCTTGTACCCGACTCATTGCTGAGAGATGGTCCTGATCTAGTAAGCTTATGACACGAGTACAAGTTTTATGTGAAAGCTGTTGAGTTTTAACTTCGTGACTTTGTTCTCTATGTTCATATTGATGCATCTTTCAATTTGTCTTTCACTTTTCATGTTCTTAAATTCTAAAGCACCTGAATCCAAATTTCTCATCTAATTCATACTGTGTCTTCCCCATCAACCTTCCATTTAGGATAAAATTCAAATACTTCTCTTTGAAAAATAAAATTTTAATTTTTTCAATCTCTAGACAATGACATACCCTTCTCTCAATTAAGATCCGAATGGAAAGACTCCATGAGACAATCAAAATCCAGATTGCATTCATGTTATAGAAGGCAATGATCAAACCATCTTTTACCAAACTGTGTTGGATAAATCCAGAAGAGTTGTAGATCTATATGTTGGTTGGTTTTTGTTTTCAAGGCTATGAAGAGTCTGATCCCAGATTCATGAGAATGTTTATATTTGTATCTTGATTTCAAATGAATCATGAATCATAAATATATTTCCATGGCTCTTGAATTCCAAAACTTACAGTTGAGTAAGAGAAATAATCATCCTTTTGAAACCCAGATTAACGTCGTTATCTTAGGCTTAACTGATATTAATGATTTGTAAAAAAGTACCACATGGCGTAAGCTTGCTGGATCAGGACCATCACGCAGCAATGAGTCGGGTACATGGAATAGTTTATTTATAAACATGAACGATTCATATTTAACATAATTCAATCATTCCATTGATCAATCGAGTTATGAGTGTTTTCACGATTATCAAATTAGTTAAAATTTTGAATAGATGATATACACATATATACTTAGATTGTCATTTAAAAAAAAAATATATATATATATATATACTGGTTACGATGAAAAAAATATTATGGTTTATGAAGAAAATTCACACCATAAGAAGAAATAAGGTTGTCCTTATTTGAAAAATACTGCTCACTTATATTATGTGAAGTCCGTCATAATATGATCGACGAGCCTTGTCACTCGTTGAACGAGTTTTGTCAAATATATAAAAAGGAACCTGATTCTTGTACTCATTTTAACTCCTTTTTTGAAATATATCATGTTAACTCATCAATATTATCTCTTTTAGACGATAAAAGAAAAGAAAAAAAATGTTCAACATTCCAGGGGTGAACATGACCCCCTCATCTAGCTGATACAAAATCACAAACCAACATCTAACATTATCATCATCAATTTAGTAATTCACACTTCAAAATCGACTACGTACATTACAATTAAGTATCCAATCAAACACAAGCGGATAATGTCAATCAACATTTAAGAAATTGCGTTACCAACTAATCCAATATCTGCACCTTCAAACTTACCTATCAAGAGTATACATATTAAAACATGGTTAACAAAGTTTAAGATATGATTGTCCTTTTCAATAACATGGGTTAGGAATCCATACCTTTATATTTAACAATTATATTAATATACTATCCTTTATATGTAACACCCCAAACCTAAAATGTTACTGTTTCGGGTTACGAGTTACCCATATTTTCTTTACTCGTGCTTGAAGGTTTAATTAGCGTTTAATCGAGTTTATTTTTAAAGTTTTCTAAAAATGATAAATGAAGGATTTAAATTTTCTAAGTCGTAATACGCGACAATACAAGCTCACTGTATGTGTATGTCCTATATAATGCAGTGGCTTCTGCATTAGATTTCCTCAATGTCTCATAGCCTCGTTCTCTCTGACCCTGATCTCTTCAAATTGTCCACATGCAGCTTCCTGTTCCTGCGTTATAAAATAAGAGCTAGAAGCAAGTACAGGGGCGCAGTAGCAAACTTGCTTATATTCTACTGGCTTCTTTTTTTGGTAATGTCATTACCAAAAATAATTCTACTGGCTTCTTCCTACCCTCTTTGCATGTGGCCATGCTGCTTCCACAAGCAAGCAAATCCCAGCTCATAATCATCGTCGTCGTCATCATCATCATCATCATGACTTCACCATCTCTCTCTCTCTCTCCCCCCTGAAACTACAAGCTACAATGTGTTTCTAAACAAACCACAACTGAAAGGTTGAGCAAAGAGAGCTATGGTGTGATCTCAGACCAGCAAGTAAGTTTTTTTTTGCTCTTGATTTTATTGTTTATGGGGTTTATCAGTTTGAGCTTGAAGCATGATAGTGATGTGAAAGTGAAAGAATTAAGAATATAAAGTGAAATTAGTGGGGGATTTTCTTAGCTAAGAACCTAACAAAGTAGGTGAAAGAAGAAACGTATATGATTTTTATCTTCTCCTAATTCAAACCTAGCTATAACTGCTTTTATTGACAGGTCTCCAATTCAATTCCTTTCAGTCAACTGTGTTTGGCTTACGTCTGGAAACTAGCTGTTTTGCTTAGAATTCTGATTCAAATTCTCATTCTTTTTTTCATATTCATGTAGTTGGGATCAAGATTCAGGTTTTGGCTTAGGAAAATGGACACAAAAGTAGAGGCTTTGTTCATTTTTTTGATCATTGGGACAATCTTGCATAGTGTGAGTGGTGACCTTGTTGAAGATAAGCAGGCTTTGCTTGATTTCCTTCACAATGTTTCTCACACTCGCCCTCTAAAATGGAGGGAAAACTCATCTGTATGTGGAAACTGGACCGCAGTGGTCTGCGACAAAGATGAGTCCAGAATCATAGAGCTTCATTTACCTGGAGCTGGATTACATGGTCCAATCCCTCCCAACACTCTCAGCCGTTTGTCTTCTCTTTCGGTTCTGAGTCTTAGACTGAATAGCTTAACAGGTCCATTCCCTTCTGATTTTGCTAAACTTGGGAAGTTAACCTCCCTTTATCTTCAATCCAACAAGTTCTCAGGGCCATTGCCTTTGGACTTTACGGTTTGGAAGAATCTCACTGTCCTGAATCTCTGGGACAATGCATTTAGTGGGAGCATCCCTTCTTCGATTTCCAACTTGACTCATCTAACATATCTGAGTCTTGCTAACAACTCGCTTTCGGGTCAAGTTCCTGACCTCAATGTTCCTAGTTTGCAGCAGCTTGATCTAGCCAACAATAATCTCACAGGCAATGTGCCTAAGTCTCTTCAAAGGTTCCCGAGCTCGACCTTTTCAGGTAACAATCTTTCATCACTGGCCCTTCCAGTTAAACCACCTAGTCCTTCTCAACCAATTAAGCACAAGAAGTTGTCTGAGCCTGCACTGTTAGGTATCGTCATTGGCGGGTGTGTTGTGGGGTTTGTTGTGATTGCCTTTTTCATGATCATTTGCTGCTCCAAGAACTCAGATGGTGATCAGAATGGGGTTGTTGCAAAAGTACCGAAGAAACAAGTGTCTTTGAAGAAGGGAGTTTTGGGGAGTGAGGACAAGGATAACAGGATTTCCTTCTTTGAGGGTTCCAATTTTGCATTTGATATAGAGGATTTGCTGAGGGCATCTGCTGAGGTTCTTGGTAAGGGAACCTTTGGGACAACGTATAAGGCCGCTTTGGAGGATTCAAATACTGTTGTTGTGAAGAGGTTGAAGGAAGTGAGCGTAGGAAAGAAGGAATTCGAGCAGCAGATGCAGATTGTGGGAAGCATCAGCCATGAGAATGTTGTGGCGCTGAGGGCGTATTACTACTCCAAGGATGAGAAGCTTGTTGTGTATGATTACTTCGAGCAGGGAAGCACCTCTGCAATGATTCATGGTATGGACTGAATCTCATAAATTGTTGCCTACTTAGTTTTGAGCTATGATGATGATGTTTACTAATGTTCGATTTTTCAGTTAAAAGAGGAGAGGGCAGGACGCCACTTGACTGGGACACCCGACTCAAAATAGCAGTTGGTGCAGCCAGAGGCATTGCTCATATCCACACACAGAATGGTGGGAAGCTTGTCCATGGAAACATAAAGGCCTCAAACGTTTTCCTAAACCCTCAAGGATATGGTTGCGTGTCTGATGTTGGTTTACCAACATTGATGAGTCCAATGCCTCCACCAGCAGTGCGTAATGGTGGATACCGTGCCCCAGAAGTGACAGACACTCGGAAGTCTACCCCTGCATCTGATGTTTATAGTTTCGGGGTGCTGTTGCTCGAGCTTCTCACTGGAAAAAGCCCAATACATACAACAGGTGGTGAAGAGGTTGTTCACTTGGTCAGGTGGGTGAACTCAGTGGTTCGAGAAGAATGGACAGCAGAAGTGTTTGATGTGGAGCTACTGAGGTACCCAAACATCGAGGAGGAGATGGTCGAGATGCTACAAATAGGAATGTCTTGTGTGGCCAGAATGCCTGAGCAGCGACCAAAAATGATGGATGTCGTGAAAAAGGTGGAGGAACTTCGTCAAGTAAATACTGCGACTCCAAGTAATCAACCATCTCCATTAGAAATATCTCCAGCCATTTCTTCAACCTTTCAAGCACAAGCACAAGCGGCACAAGAACAAGCACAGGCACAAGCAGCACAGGCACAAGTACAAGCACAAACACAAGCAGTAGCTGATATAGGGCTCATGGCATCAACATCTCAAGCACAATCACAATCACAATCACAACCACAATCACAAGCACAACCACAATCACAAGCACAACCACAAGCACAGGCACAAGCACAACCACAAGCACAGGCACAATCACAAGCACAAGCACAGCCAAAGTGAAATTCTTTCTTCATAGTCAGTAGCTATGATCCTATGATTTTTTATCTTTTAATTGAAATTCCATCAGAATTGAGCAAAATGGTTTTCTCCTTGTAGTAGTTATAATCCTATATGAAACTAATACTACTATGAAAGCTGGTGTTGAAGTTACTTTTACAGTTGTTGTCAGTTGTTTATTTTGCTCCTTGTTCAGTGTAAGGTAATATTCCTTTGCTAATCAATAACACAAGATCTCCCATTGTGAGAAATATATTGAAGAAAGGCAGAATCTGCAACTGGCAATCAATCTTCGTTCATTCTGAAATATATTTTTTCTTCAATGCCATCAATGATTTCATACATCCAGATTAAACTGGCTAAAAGACTCGAACAATTACATCTACCTTTTCCGGTACAAGAATCACACACAAATGAGAATAAAACACAATAGTTCCTGAGGTTGGACTTGATGCTGATCAGAACATTGGCACGCAATGAACACGAAAAAAAAGACAAATAATCTTTGACTTTTGACCCATTAATCAATTTACTCACACACATTTCAAAAATATTACTTAACTCACTCACTTTTGATTCCGTCTTTCACTTAACTAACTGTTATTGTACCTACCGTTAGAAACCATTAAAATTAACGGTATTTTTGTCTAACCACATAAAATGCATTTCTAACTTTTTTGTTTCATTTATAAAGTTATTAAATCATTTCCCTTTTTTCTTGAAATTATATAAAAAAGAGTGACTTTAAAAAATCTGAAATTATTTTGATAATAAATTATTATTTGTAGTTATATTCTTCGTGATAAAATATTTACTTAGAAATGCATATTTTTTTCTTTTGAATTTTATTAAATTATTTTCAGTTTTTTTAACAAATTTGGAATTTCTAATACAAAACAAATGTGTTCGAATTAAAATTTGATGAGGAAAAACACATTTTTATTTTTTCCTCAAAAAATTAATTGTAATTCATTTTTAGTGTTTTGACAAATATACCCTTGATGTTAACGCTTCCTAACGATAGTGAGTTAAGTGAGAGACAGATTCAAAAATGATTGAGTTACGTGATATTTTTAAAATATGAGTGAGTAAATTGATTAATTGGTCAAAAGTCAGTGACTATTTGTGATATTTTGCCTAATGAATATGACATAATGTACGACTAAAATAGCTAAGTCATGCGATTCCAATTAGTCATTGTTTTTCTCACGTCTCTCATTTGAAGATTTTTATTATTAAAAACTAAAATTATAAAATAATAGTTATACTCTCACACGCATGACATAACTTAAAATTGGATGGAAACCATCCAATTTAATGGAGGGGTGCAAATCGGCAGTTTTTATCAAGTTGAGGAGGTAAATTGGCACAATTGGAAGTTGAAGATGTAAATTGACAATTAGAATCAAGTACAGGAGTGTTTTAGCTATGCTCTATTGTTTTTTATGAGCTTAATTTGAAATTTCTAAAAAACTTAATTGATAGGAATCAAAAGGCAAAAACTGGAATACACGGGTTGAACCCATACACTGAAACAATGTTTAAATAGAAGGACAAATATGTAACTTCTAATGAGTGGTCAAAATTGACTTTCACATAGACCAACTAAGGTGCCCTAATGTAATTCGAGTCAGTTGGTAAAACCATTTTACCCAATTTTGTTGGTCTTCTAAAGACAATGATGCACTCCTTATTCTCTTTCTACACTCTCCAACCTCTCCTTCTTCGCCATCTCTCCCGTCAACAACTACCACCTCGACTGAGACTCTACCATAGCGTCCACCCTAGCTAATGGCCGCCGCTTCCTCCCGGACTCCTTCCTACCCTCTCAATTTCTTCCCTGACTCGACTCGACCAAAACCAATACCACATCACCCACCCACACCCAAAACAAAAAAAACCAAAAAAAATCTACCGAATCGCCAGACTTTTTCGACGGCCGTTCGCGACCCTAGGACCCACATGGTCTGCCTTTATTAACAAATTTCAACCTACATCTTAGGTATGTCATGAGATTTCAACGAAGCTAATCTGAAAGCTGGAACAAACTTCACCCCAAATCGTGAGTCCGCACCGAATAACTTCATCCCCTTTTCTTCTTTCTCTCTCTCTCGTTGACAAACCGAGAAGAGGTGAACAGCAACAACACCACCACCACCACCATCACAGCTGCGACGAAGAGACGTCGTTCCAATCATACTTGATAGTTGAGAATTTCTGGATCGTTACCTTTCAAATTGAATACACCCCAACGAATCAGACCACAATGTGCACAAATTAAAAAAAAGCAATAATCTTTGTGGATATTCAAATCGAGCTATGTGTTTCTCTCACCAATCTTCAAATTGGGTTTAAATCATGGATGAGATCATCCCCTTGGATTTAATCCAAACTTGAAGCATCGAATCATATATAGCCTGCCTCAACAAAGAAGCAATAATCCTGAGTACTTGAAGATTAGAAAAGAATGAATCATGGATTTTGGCTAAACCCATAATTCAAAACGCTGTCGAAATCAAGTTTAGCATATACATAGAGAGAGAGATAGAAAGGCAGCAATGAAGGATGAAGATGGGAGATGCATTCGGTGTGGGTTGTGTGGATTCACAAAGCTAATCTTTCTCTTCGTCGGAGCTGTGATGGTGGTGGTGGTGTTGTTGCTGTTCACCTCTTCTGGGTTTGTCAACGAGAGAAGAAATGAGGTAAAGAGGCGCAAAGACCAGGTCCCTTCCCGGTTCAAAACAACGCGGTAAATCCCCAAGAAACGACACAGAAAAACTTGGGGATTTACTTTCGGCAAAAAAAAACGACAAAAAAAAACAACGCGGTAAATCCACTTTCGGCGCCAAAAAAAAACCTAGCGAAACGCCAGGCGCGGGTCCCACGCGAAAAGAATTTAACCCTCAATCGCAAAACAGGTCGAGATTCCCAGAAATAAAAAAACGAAGCACTATATATATAAAAGTCGCATCGTTTCTATTCTCCTCCTCCTTCAAATTCCGATCTCTCTTTCTCTCTATCTATCGCTCTCTTCGATCTCTCTGCTGCATCAGGTACGTGTGATCTGTCCGATTCGAAAGTTGTGAAGTATTACTAGCTCGTTTTGTGGTTTTGGATTTTGATGAGGAATTTGGATCTGGTGAGCTAGGGTTTCGCGGATGGCGTCGAAGCGGATCCTGAAGGAGCTGAAGGATTTGCAGAAGGATCCGCCTACGTCATGCAGCGCAGGTATCTCTATGTTCATTTCTTCTTTGAAATTTTTCAGCTGCTTTGTTTTGGTTGATTGCTGTGGTCTCTGTTTGAAATTGAAGCTTTTGTTGCTAACTTTGCTTCTAATTGTTGCTGTAACGGATAGTTGCATTGCGGTGATGATCTGTGATCATTGTAAGCTGTTGTATTTTCGGTGTAAGATTCGTTAGCTTAGGATGAAGAAGAGGTATTTTGCTACTAGGAATGCTGTAGATATCAGTTCTACCGAATTAACAATCGCATTTTGTGGTGTTACTTTGCATAGAAAACTTGGATTTTTCTGCAAAATTGATGTTAAGGCTCAGAATTGAGGTGTGCCTTCATGTTATTTACTGATGTGGATCCTGTGTGTTGATGTCTCAGCCGTGCCCGGTTAAGAATTTTATGTCTATGTCGCTAGGGAGGGTAGGGTAGTGCACTTGGTGGGTGGAGATAAGTAATGAAGGCTGTTAATTATGAGAAAAGGTGTTGTGCCTAATTGTTAGGTTGTGCTGTGTGGGGTGCCTTGGAACTTGAAAGTTGTTTCCTTTAGGTATACTTTAGAGTTTAGATACAATTTGATCTGATTCTTTAGACTGGGCCATGTTTTTTGCATTTGGCCATTGTTCTTGCATTTGTTTTTGAACCATTCATACACATGGTATTGGTATTTCTATGGGGGAGATGAAAGAGAGCGCCAAAGAGTTAGCTTTCCTGGTTAGATGGGTCATACTTGATATCTGATATTTGGTACACCATTGATGCAGATTTTCATACTTCTAAGATTTAAATGTTTCTATTTGTCCAGCTTATATACCTGGTTAGATGTGCTGGCACATGACTTTGATTCAAAATTATTTTCTTTTACTGCATAGCATTGAGAATGTGATCTTCCTTTGCTTTTTATGTTTGTATTTTCATGTGGATAATGTGGTGTGCTTAAATATTCCTTCTTAGACAGATAAATGCTTCTGAAGATCATGTTGTTACTCAATCTAAGACCTATTTGAGCTATCTATTATTGTTCCTTCTATCTTTCAATATACTTTTATTGGGCATGCCTTCTCATCTCTGGCATATTTCATTGGCAGGTCCTGTTGCCGAAGACATGTTCCATTGGCAAGCAACAATTATGGGTCCCCCAGATAGTCCGTATGCTGGTGGTGTTTTTCTAGTTACTATTCATTTCCCCCCAGATTATCCATTTAAGCCACCAAAGGTAATGATCATCCACTTTGAGCGACGATTCAACGAATTATGTTCTCTTATAACTTCAAACTGTCTACGTGTTTTCTCTCTGTTATTTATTTTTTTGAATAATTTTCTCTCTGTTCTTTATTGCTTCAAATTTTCTTTCCGGTGATGTTATGATGGATTTCTGGGTTTGACCTATAGTGAACAATCATTTTGAAATGATTTGAAAGCTCTCTGAACCATCTTTCTACCCTCTTATAGCAACCTCTGGAAACAAAAAACAAAAACTAATTCTTTGGACAGATAGAGAAGCTACTTTTGTTTGAAATTGTTGTATTACACCTAGTTCATTTTGTTCTCCTAGCTCACCACCTTTATCACCTATTGTTTTAAATCCACACCCCTCACATTATCAGCTATTGTATTAAGTACAATTGATACATTGACGGAAACTTTTTCAGGACAAGGAAAGTAAAGAAGTCCTATACAAAGATATGCATTTTGCATGTATCATTCTATAGCTGATAATTGTACATATCTTTCCTTATGGGGAGGTTTTTCTTTATTTCTGTCTCTGATGAGTGGATGGTCATTTTGTAGGTGGCATTTAGAACAAAGGTTTTCCACCCAAATATTAACAGCAACGGGAGCATTTGCCTCGACATCTTGAAGGAGCAATGGAGTCCTGCACTAACCATTTCAAAGGTGCAATACTCAAAATAGTGTATTCTTGAAGTCAGAAAAGTGATTAGTTTGATGTTCGCATTGCAAAATTGGTTTTTACTCTAGACAGTTGTGATGATATCAGATGTGTTCTAATTGAGATCTGTTTTGTTGATTAGGTGTTGCTTTCAATCTGCTCACTGTTGACGGATCCGAACCCCGACGATCCATTGGTGCCAGAGATTGCTCACATGTACAAGACAGACAGAAACAAGTATGAGACAACAGCAAGGAGCTGGACCCAGAAATATGCCATGGGCTAAAATGAGCTGCAGTATGTGGCATACAAAGGGTGTCCTTATCTTTTCACTGTGTTTCAGCTGTGTATGAATGATGTCTCTTGTATCCTAAAATGGACTATAGAAGAGTTCCATAACATGTACTCCGGAAAAGATATGCCGAGGGATGTTGCATTTCCCTTTGTTTGTATGATTTAAATGGTGATTTTTAGAACGTTCAGTTGTGCCCCCAGTTTGTTCATTGCCTGTCTTTTTTGCTTACCCCCCTCAACAATTCATCCAGTCTTCTTTGCTTCCGTGTTTGAAACTGCAATTTTCATTTACGGGCCTGCGAAATTTCAAAGAATTGAGATTCAGTATCACTTGTTAAGGTGGTTTGTCACCAACACACCTTTTTCAGTTTCACAAATCGTCACGAGCAACCGTGGGATATTGACGATTACATTTATGGGCCAAATGATGGGCTGATCATTTGCGCGGGTAATGGTATGCAGTGTCTTTGATATTGTTGGGCCTGTAGATTGGGTTCTTTTATAGTATTTCGAACGTTATATTGTGCTTAGTTTTACTTGCATGCTTAGAGGGATATAATCTGATCTTATCAATTATATTCTTTGAAAGGTCTTCAGTTCACTGCCGTGTATATAGGGATGATCAGATTAGATGACACTAATACAGATGCGCAGTGGTTTTCACATATGAATGATTATGAATCAAATTCTGAGTGCTTTCACCGCCGTGTATCGATCAATTTTTGGAAATTCTTTTCTATTGGAGGAGATCGAATATCTGACCTGATATTTTGTCTCCCTCACCAATTGAACCAACTTAATCATTAACAAACCAAAGGAGTTAGATACTGATCTTCCAAGTCCTGCAACCAAGGAAGATGGAAATTCTATATCTGACACATAAACGAAGCTGGAATTGAAAAATACAAAACAAGAAAGAATCACCTTCCCCCAAGAACTAGACCCGCTAAGTATAAGATAGAAGTCAGATTTATCGGCACAGCATTAATCACGTCTAGCATTATGTCCATCTGAACTTTCCTAAGGTCAGAATCTTGGAAATTTTTAGAAGATTTACATATCATGGCCAAAAGGAATTTTTTTTTTTTTTTTTCTGCTGAGTATATCTTGGATTGAAAAATATCTACCGACTTTGCATTAAATCTTTGGATTTTTATCATACTATTATCCCTTGTCAACTGACTTGTATATATGACAATCAACATCTCAAATTATCTATTAAACTCTTACTACCAAACAATATATTATTAAACAGTTTTGTGGTCCTTGTCAAACTCAGACCTCGAGCTTTCATCATGTCGTGGGATCTTCATTTAGAAACTAGAGAAGGATCGTTGCTATAATATCTTGCCTGAATCAATGAAGAAGAACCCAGAAAATCGCAAATGAGAAATGAAGAACAACACCTAGGAATGCCAAAAATCCATTGAATATGTTACTTCTAAGTTCAGAAATTTTCTAGGTACCTACCTGTTTGTGGTACCTACATTTATCGATATAACAACAATTTGTTATTATTTTGATAAATATAGTTATTATTTAGGTAATATTTGTTCTATTAGAGGTAATTACTCAACTTAAGACAATTTACAAGTTTATATACAATTTGTTGTCATGTAATAACTTGGTACAATTATATGTAAAAATGTATAAAATAAATGTAATAATTTTATTGTGAATGTTGTAAATTTTGTTGTGAATTGTAAATTTTACTCATTTAACTATTTATTTTTATTCAATTAATAGTAAATATACGTTATAATCCCGTTAAATTCAAGCTTCCCATAAAAATATAGGTATGGTCATTCAACTTTAGGTGCTGTATGTCCTAAAACTAGACTAAAAAAATCAAAAGGAAGATGGTGACCCATGTCCTCCTATATCAGTATGTTAGATACATTAGTATAGTGAAGATTTCGATCACTCGCGTCGAATCTTCATCTGAGCAAGAATCTGGGTTTTTCATCTTCTGAGATTAAAATAAAAACCCAGAGGCAAACTGGTCGTGGGCACGAGTGGGGTGGTGAGTGAAGCATGGTCCCTGAAAATCTGGTTCATTAATCAGATTTAAAAGCCAGAAACATTATTACCTAATCTCAGTTTATTCATGTACTGGCCTTTGGTCTTTGTTTGTGTACTGCGCGCAACAAGACTTGAAGACAAGCCCTAGCTCAGAAACAAACTATGACTTAGAGTTCCACTCAAGACTTCTTGGTGGAATTTAGGTGTCAAGAACAAGTTGTACTGTTTGCCGCATCAATAAACCAGTACTTTCTGAGCAGAACAACATGTCGATCAATAATTCATAGTTGTTTACTTGTGTATCTTAGTCTTAATAATTGGTTAATCATGGTTCAGGTCATTACTGATTCACTAACTATTGTTTAATTGCAGTCTAATATTAAAGGACTAATTAAGCCAGTCTCATGCAGTCCACCGATCGCGAGTTTCCGCATAGCTAGATTGATTGTTAATAAGTTCTATTGATCCCTGAAATATATGATTATTTATGAACATATGAGGATGCTTCTAAGGGATAATATTCTTTTCAGCTTCTTTTAGAAGTATTTTGTGGCCATTTGCAATTAGATCAATAGTGGGACATTTGTTTGGATATTTTGGAAAGATCATTTTTCGTTGAACCAATACAAACTTCAAACACATTGTTTCAAATACAAGTGAAATCAAGTTGATATACGATTCGATCTTATGATTATTGAGGCGAAAAATCCATGAATCATTCATTTTCATATTCTACCATGTCATCTCCTTGCAATCTATGTTAAACTCTACCGAAATGGTGTGAACTATTGCCATTGTACAAATCATAGAACTTTCCCATCCTTGGTAGCCTTGGTTGTACATGTATTCGCGAGCAAAGGCTTGTTTAGTTAGCTACCAAATCCTCAATCATTTTCCCCATTTTTGGGGCTTTTGGGAATGAAGATCAAATTTTATACTCTATTTTTCACCAAATCCATATACTAGCTGACTCTGAATTGCAAGAATGAAACACTCCCCTCCACCAAATGCATATAGTTGAACACGAAATCAAAACAAATATTGCCTTGCATTCTACAAAGTCTCTTCCTCATTTTCCTCAAAGGTGTCAGAACTTAGCCAGCATTATACAGATTCCAACCCCAATTAGCAAAAAGGTGCAAAATTGTACAAGCTTGGATTATTTTCATCTTCTTCTTTTAGTCCAAGTACAAATGAAGTTGATCACCCATACACACAAATATTACAAAATTTCTCTTTATAATTGTGTACCTTGGATATTTTTGTAGCTAATCCGACTGATATCCGCATCATCCCATATGGGAGCCTCACACGTGACCACCCTCCTACGGTGGTCACCGTCATATGGCAGCGAACGCCGCCGGTCACCGGACTGAAGCTGTGTCAGGGTTGGTGGGCCTAACTGCAACGCCCTCCGGTAACTGTCGTTGAGTCTCGAGATATATACACTTACTGGAGCTAGAGGTCAAGCAATATATACTATGTATATATCTGTAGGGCTTCCCAAAACCTTTTAAACCCTGCAGGAGATAATATAATAGATTCTAACACAATGCATAAAGAATTAGACAAGGGAATGGTTTCCACAATCATAGATGATATTTTTAGGGTTTTGCCTTTTGAGTGGTGTTCGTGTATGAGAAGAGGCCATTAGTCGATCTGTAAGTAGTGTTTAGCTTCAGCAAGTAGCTAGGAACAAATGGGAGTCCAGGTGTTCTTATCAGGAGAAAAAAGAAACACAGATGTTCTTCTCTGAATATAAATCTAACTTTGCACACGACGCCTTCACGTTTCAAGAGTCAGTCATTTATAGCGTTTTCTCAACCATTCTTCGTTTTCTTATTCTGTTAATGTGTAAAAAGATCGATCCAGAAATGTATGCGAGTGTTCTTCACCACAGCAGGTTGGTATATGTTAGACTACTGACTACATGCTGGGAAACTTGATGCTTCTCTGAAACAGGACAAGCATCTAAAGAGAGACCCGTGTTTGGACCAAAATATTATCTTTCGACGAATGGCTGTTAAAGAGCTTATTGGACCGATTCTTACGGTCGAAGTATTTGTATATATATATATATATTCTTTTTTATTTTGAGATCATGCGTGGCTGATTTACAGGATTACATAAATCTGTTTCATAATCATTCATGGAGATTTATTTCCTAATTGATCGAGAGAATTTGATTTACCTTGCTATGCAAGGAATGGCGAACCTTAGGGTTCATTATGTAAGGGGGCCGATGGTAAACTGAGGAGACATCAATCAATATACAAACAAACTTTTGCATCCTGCAAAGCAAGTCTCTCTCGGAGCATCTTTACTAAAAAGATCTATTTAGGTCTTTTTATTCCACAAAAGTCCTATTCGTAGTCATTCACCGCTTCTACCTCACTAAAGCCCAACCAGTCGGCATTTCCCGTAGCTATCTCATCAAGCCTCATCTGTGGGCGAATAGTCCACCCCACTTTACGAAGACCTATCCTTAGACGAATATCCGTAAAACTATTGTTATAGTGAATAACTTTATCAAATATCTCAGTTTGTCAGAGAATCCTTTGACGAACCCTCAACCATATATATTGGTCTAAGTAAGAAACATCTGGTTCTCGTGAAGAGGAGAAAAATCGCAGTTACTCCTCAGCAAGATCTGTGAAGAACCTGAGTGACAGCCTGACCAGCGCCCATACAGTCGTTTGAATAAGTCAGAGGGCGAACAAGCACACAGAACAAGGTTGTACCTATCACAAAAGGTACTGACACGCTCCAAGACTGGTTGTTTGAGAAATTCATTTTCACCCTGAACAACTCAAACAAATTAAATAGATCGATGGGTATATGTATGCAAGTTTCGTTATATATATATATATATATATATATATATATAACACCGTGCGCACTTTGTTAAAGTGCGGACGGCCACATGTCGCCATCTCTGTGTAGTGGGAAGAGAAAGTGAGAGAATTTAGATGATGCAGATGACGACAACAGACCGTGCACACGTACGCTTCAGATCCGACATATATATATATATATAGCATGTTTGACAAATTAAACACTGAAAATATATAATAATAATATGGTTTAGCTATTTTTTATATTCTTTTTTTGACCTTTCAAGACAACCCTTTACGTGTGACTTGGCATATCGAGCTACCCATGCAAGAAATTCCGACATATAAAAGTCAAGATGTTGTACGATTACATGTTATACATTATATCTTGGTTGATATTGAGTTAATTTTTCAAAACGAGAGGTAACTAGCTCTTACGATCTAAAGAAGAAATATTGCATGTAGATTTGAACATTGTATGATCAGTTAGATTAAATACATAGCATACTAAACTTTCAAGATCGAGTTCATGTGTCAGTAGTTTTGACTGAAGGTATGATCACTAATGCACACTGTTTTGCAAGAACATGAAGTATATGAAAGTATTATATCTCTAACTTAATTAACTAGGATCAAGAAGACAGTGGCATGCAGTGAAACAAATATTAAAATTTCTACACTCTTAACGTACTGAAAATAGAAATGGAAGCTATGATTCTCAATATATTTCAAAAAAAAACTTATAATTGCAGCGGTGAAACCGTGAATATAATCATTATGGGATTAATGTTCTAAATTTCTTTATTAGATCGAGTTGTCTGGTGTGTGCTTGTTGAAGAAGATAACAGAGAGAGAGAGAGAGATCTCTTCTTTCAAAGAGAAGTTTGTGACTTGCTTCAAAATGAAAGATTATACTAATCGCTCTGGTTTTAGTTTTTTACTAGCTGCTGTAATTGAGCTGCTGTGCTGTTTTAATTTGAAGCCGTCCATGAAAGTCTGAGCAAAGTTGTTTGTTGCAGCAGAAACACACGCACATTAAGACCGACACAATAATAAAGCTATACACACACAGGCACACCCCTCTTCCTGCTTCGAAGTCGTGTATGGAGTCTGGAGGTGGAGGTGGCCCTTCTTTTCACAATAGATCTTGTTCCAGCTTGTACTACAAGTTTAGAGGAATTGTAGCAGTAATAAATACAGCTTAATAACTTAACCCCCTCTACTACCCTTATCATCACCCTTTCATCCTTCTAATAAATTTTGAACCAATAACTTCAATTCATTCTTCGGCACAATAATTTGTTCGCTTATTATATATCCCTTTTCAATCAATGCACTCCCGTTGTGGATTCTCGAAGTAAAAGATCTATAATGTGTTTTCTAGGGTAAGATATTGTAAATTTTACTCTCAATCCATTAGAAATTGTATAGAGTTTGATTCAAGTTTAAAAATTTTAGATTTGAGTCTGAGTTTCGATATTTCACATATAGTGAAATCATTTAATCCTGTTCATGTCAAACAAACGGATGCATAAAGTTGCTTTGAGCATGGAGAATCACTACATTTCATTAAAATATCTCGCTCCAAGTTCTTAATCGTACAAATTTATGTCTCGGAGCGAGGAAAAACAACACTTGTGTTGACCCTCTTTGCTATGTATTGTAACCGCAAGCGCTATAACTAGTGCTAGATGCAAAGTGGTTCTTACAAGGCCAAGTGAATGGCGGGTAACATGTCTGTTCCGATTAGTAAGAGTGCTTAAAAATATCTTACAATGCTTTGTTATACAATGGAAGCAAGATAGCTTTCTTGTTTTCCTTCTTTCATGTGGACCAAGTAAGTTTAAAATGAACGAGTAGCTAGTTGAAAACATGAGGCTGATAAGCCGGTAACACATAAACCTAGGGGTCCACGGTATTACGAGTAAGTTTAAAATGACCTGTAAATGGATCTGATCTGGACCGGATTGACCTAGATCCGGATCCGTAATAGAAACTTTAGATCCAAATCTGACCCGGTACCCGTCGGATCTTTAATAGCTCGATCTAAATCCGGATCCGGCGGGTTAACGGATACACAACTCGTTAATCCGATCCGTTTATAATAATAAATATTTCAAATTTTAATAATAATTTCATAGTTTTATCATAAAATATTGATGAAATTTTATAAGAAAATAAAGATTTACATCAAAAGTTGAATTACACACCTAAAATACTCATTAATGGTACACTAATATAATTAAAATATTTGACCTCCAATGTTTTTTAGCATAGATTCATAGGCATTAACAACCTTCAACTTCATCAAATCATACTTTAGAGACAATTTAGATATGAATGTTTAGATTATCTAGATAATTATCATATTATTTAATATTTATTAAAAATATTATTTGATTATTTTTAAAATGGATCCGGACCTTAACGGATCGGATCAACCAAGATCTGGATCCGATCCGTTTACTAAACAAATTAACGGATCCGGATCCTTAACAGATCAATGAGTCAAATTTTTGATCCAAACTCGTTTTAAAACAACGAATCTAAAGCAGATCTAGATAAGATCCGGTCCATTTACAGATTTAATTACGAGAATGATTAACATAATATTTAGGAGAAGAAGCTACATTGCTAATGAGCAAAAAGAATCAAACAAGAATCTTGAACTTGATGCTTATTAGCTTAATCAACCAGTTACATATCTCAAATTGACTTCATCAGTCGTACATATATATCTCAAACATTGCCACTCTTTGTTGTTTTTCGCAATGCAAAGCAAAACCACCACCAATGATTCCAAATATGTAATAACAAGAAACAAGAATGCCACTGGAATTGTATGAGACGCAAACACCAACGTTAATATTATACAAGCACAAGGAATTGTATAAGACGCAAGCCTCCCGGTGATTTGTCGAACTTGATGTTCTTCCCTAAGCTTTCCTTAGGATAATGCTTCACTTGGCTCAATGGCTCCGGGTCAAACTCCAACACCCACCTGCGTTCGTATTACTTTGATTTTGTCTAATTTTTTAATCTTCCAACTTAAGAATGGGATCGATTACCTCCCTAATGAAACACACATAGTTAAAAAGTTGAATCCGGCAAGTACTTACTGGTCATTGGATCAAGGTAATGTTTTCCTACAAATGAGTGAAAGTAGCATAAGAACGAGATAAAACTGCACGGTTGCATTCTGCGGCCTCCTTCTTCTCTCTCAAAAAAACCCTAGCCTCCCTCTTCTCTCTCTAGCACACCAACTAGCCTCCCCCATCCTTGTCCGGCAGCAGTCTCGTCTTGACTGGCTTTAGGGTTTTGCCGATATCGGGATTTGCTGTCGGACGGGAATTCCTACATCCTATTTAGTCTCTTAGAAGGTATTGGCTCGAGGTGGAGGATTCGATTTGAGATTTTTTTGGGTTTGTGCAGGTTGTTGAGATGGGTGTTGTTATCGCTTTCAATCGTTGCGGCAACAAGGGTCGTCGAGGTGTATTGGACTGTGCTGAGATGCAAGTGTCTGTAACGCTTTGAGCTGGCTCGGGAATGGTCGCAGTGGTTGTCTGCAAGTCGACGACGACGGAGGCAAGTGGTGGTGGAGGAAATGGATATTGGGTCTTCTCTATTGGACCTTAGGCTGTGCCTATTCCTTATCTTGGTTGTTAATAAGATTGTTTTGTTTTGGGTCGTCTCTCCTCTTTTGAGGGAGGGTTTAGGGTTTTGGTAGGATGGTGTTGGTCGTCGCTTCTCTTTTGGGCAAGGGTTAGGATTTTGGTAGGGTGGTGTTGTTGTGTCATGGGATAAGCCATGTTTTGGTGTCGTTTTTAGGGACTATTTTAATGTCAGTTAGATTTTGTTGTCAATGTAATGGGGAGGTTACCTATGCATATATGCTGGTAGTTTTGACATGTAGTGTTTGAAAATAGTTGTTTCTTCTTGAGGTTGGCTGTAAGGATGTATCGTACTTCTGGATTTGGTTTAGGTATAGTTGAACCCTTATCGGTTCTTATCCACTGTAACCGTTGGTGTTTCGAGTAGGTATGGTGGAGAGTGGAGAATTTATTTTCACCACCTATGTCCCTCATGGTTGTAATATTGCATTCCCGATTAATGAAATTCTTGATATTCTTTCTAAAAAAAGCATAAGAACCAGATAGTAATTAAGAATGTATTTGTTAAAGAGTGTGGCAAACCCTTCTCCTTCGGGATTAAGGATGAGACTCGCATAATTTTTTATTTAATTAAAAAAAGAGATAGTAATTAAGAAAATGTATTTACTACATTGTTTTGGTTTTAAAAACGTCCTACTCTATACACCAATATCGTCCTACCTTATTACGCACCTATAACTATTAGCTAACAATGTAGCAAGGCTATTAGGTTAACTTGTTCAAGCAATGCATCAACTGTAAAAGTTACCACATGCATATCCACATAGGAAGCGATTCTTATATATAAATGAATATATACTCCTTTTGGTCGTCTGAATTAGCTTGATGATAATGCACATAGCCAATATTGCATTACAGCAAAACAACAATCAAGTGGTGAGTATTATACCAGATTATTGCTTTATTACAAGTTATGATATATCTTGTCTGTGCCTGATTGATATACAAACTGAGAGCAAATGCGACAATGTGGAGAGTTGAGGAAGCCATAGAATATAGATTGATATTTATACGGGAAAAACAGTTCATGAACTAGCTAAGAACTCAATTATATATCCCAATATATAGACTACTTACTGGTATCCCAAACTAGCAGTGGCATTTTCTGTCTCTTTCTTTTGTTTTGGTCGTGAATTCTGTCTCTTCCCCAAACAAGAATACTGATTAGCTTCGTCATATAATAGGACTTAATTTAGAGGACCACAGTCAAACGCAATTCTTTTCTTGTTTTCTTCTTTTACGTGAAATAGGAGCAAGTGTTTTTATCTTTCAATTTTAAAGTCCTAATTTGCGCACTTGTAAAGATTTTTCTTTTATTGAAAAGTTGCACAATTGTAAAGAGATTATTACTACATATTCACACACGTACAACAAAGACATGAAAGAACTTTCCATCATAATCATTCAGCTTTCTACCATTCACAAATTCGATTTTCGATTATTACATAAACTCGCTATAGTAGATTTGTAGTATTTTCCCGAATGAATGTTTGAATTCATGCTTTTGTTTAGCTTAATTTTAAAGATAAACATTTTCGGGTCCCTTACTGATCAAGGCAACGAAACAAGTTTGTTTTGCTCTCTCTCTAAAACTCCCTCTTGGGTTTGACGCCGCCCGCCGTTTCTCTGCATGTCCGGCTGCTCCAGGGATTTGGAGATGTTAGCAAACTAATGCCATGCATAAAAGATAAACCCCAAACTTATTCCCCAAGAAATGAAGTCAGTTTCATATAGTATTTCTGCTAATTGCTCAAAAATACTTGCTATAGTGACACGGTACTTGTGAAGGATGTTTGAGGATTGGGGATGTGTTTTGTTTTGTCGTAGTAATAACATCAAAATTGTCACCGGCCGTCAAATCTCTGGCGGTAACAAAAGCTCCAATGACTAAGGAACTCGATCATAAACAGGCCGGTAGCTAAAATACACATTTCACGATATTTTCTTGCCAACAACAATGAAGACAGAGATGGCTTTGATTCAACACTGCTTTGACCATAAGATGAGCTGACAATAATTCGAGTTTAATTAGTAGTTCCGTTTAAGGGAAAAAGGGGGTTAAACTTTGTCGTGTGTGTAGGATTAGATCCTCCACCGTTATAACGAAAGGACGCTAAGCATGATATGTGGATCATCACCGGTATTGTCTGAAACTATATCTAGTAGAACTACCATTTACCAGTAAGGTTGCATTGATTTATACCAAAACAGTCCTGCTGTGTATACATGTGTGTTTGCACGGCAAAGGCTTGGAACGATAAAAAAATGATACAAGACTGAGCTTCAAACGCTGAATCAAACAAAAATGGCCGACTGTGCTTGTTTTGGCCTTTGAACTCGAAAAATCAAATACTAAAAGATTACACAGAGTTCATGCTACCGGTGGCCAAGTTCCAGCCATGCACTGTGTCACTCTGTGGCAGCAAATTAAATGATTGGTGGTTAGGCCCTCACAGTCTCAGACTTCCCTCACGGAGTCCACAGGCGGAGGTAGGGTTTTGCCGATCTGGGAAAATGTCGTTTTTGGTTTACATAACATCTGTATCCGTTTCATGGTTTCGAAAGCATAAATATAAGGGCTAATAACCATTCACAACAAAATCAGAAAAAAGTATCGACTAAGTCTAAAAAAGATTTTATGTGTTCATTCTAACTTTTGCAACAAAAAATACATTTATAGCCCTCAACACAATTAACCACTCATCTCCTCTCATTCCCAATCAGATTTGTTTCCTCTCTCTCTCTTCTCACTGGTGCTTGCCGCCGCAATAGATCATCACTCATTTTCGTCCTTGCCTCTAAGTCTAACTAATCCCCAGCACGCAATAGAGCTCACACCTATGGAGGACTGACTCAGACTCACCCACTCCTGATTTTCACTATGTTGATTTCGCCGATTCCCATGACTTCTATTTCCAGCAATTGCTCCTCCTCTCCATCTCTCAAGCCTCGCCTCCGTTCAACGACTCTGCTCCGCCGCGACTCCATCTCGTTCGCCTTCCGCTCCAGGCTCGGCTATCGGAGCTCCTTCTCTGCTTCCGTGGCTCGGGAGGTCTCATTGGCAAAGAGCGATGGTGGCGGCGCTGTGGCGGAGGAGAAGAAGAAGGTGCTGGAGAAGGATCTGAGGGTGCTATGGCTGAGGTATGTTGACTGGCTGTACCAGCACAAGGAGCTAAGGTTGTATTTGGATGTGAGTCGGGTCGTGTTTACTTACGAATTCTTTGCAGAAATGGAGCCTCAGTTTCAAGCGACGTTTAAGGCTATGAAGGAGCTAGAGAAGGGAGCAATTGCGAATCCAGACGAGAGGGCGAAGCAGGAGATCAACACCCTAGTCTTCTGATCTCCTACACCACACTAAACTCTGCTTTTGGGGTGTTTCTAGATATGAATGTTGTTATTTATGATGTATATTGACTCACTAAATTACTAGATATGATTGTTGTTGTTTATGATGTGTATTGATGTTTACTAACCCTAGAAGTAAGTTTACTACTCCTAGTAAACTTGGTTTTGGTGTTTTGAGTGTGGTTTTTAGGAACAAAAGTAAGTTTACTAGAAGTAGTAAACTTAGTTTTGATGTTTTGAGTCTGGTTTTTGGGAACAGAAGTAAGTTTACTAGGAGTAGTAAACTTGGTTTTGGTTTTTTGAGTCTGGTTTTTAGGAACAGAAGTAAGTTTATAGTAAACTAGGAATTGAATGTTTACTATGGTTAGTAATTCTGGCCACAAGATTCCGGTCATTGGAGTCAGGCAGCCGACGATCGGATTCCTGCGATCAGTGACCGGAGTCCGACGGTAGGTGACCGGAGTCGATGAGGTTCCGGTCAACCTTTCTCTCTCTTAAATTTTCTCTCTCTAAGCATATTTAAGGGGTGAGGGATATAATGGTACTAAAATAATATAGATTTTTAAGATTGTCTTAAGAGTTTAGACCTAATGGGCATAAATTCTCTTTTGAAAATTCAAATGTTCAATTTTTTTTAAAGTTAGAATGAAAAATATGGTGCTAAATTTTGGAGTGAATGGATATTTTCTAAACATAACCAGGCAAGTCGCTCAACTGGAGCAAGAACGGTCCAATATAGAGGGCAACACTTGTAGAAAATATGTGAGAGATTACGAAGGAGGAGTATAGTATATGATGCATGTGTTTCAGTGTATGGAGGAATAATAAAAATGGTTGCGGTGACGATGATAAGGAGATGACGAACTAGCTCTGCTTACAAGTTTTCTTGTTTTGGTACAAGTTTTATTATATAATTAGGTTTAGAATGAAGTAATTCCGGCAGAATTTAGTTGTGTTTTGACTAGCACCACTAGACACGCACTTACAAATTGAGAGAGTAGCTGTTAAGTGAACGAAACATTTTTCATTGTTGTTGGTAATACAACAAATTATAATTTGACAACGTTAATACTTGGTGTCACTATTGTTTGTTTCGACAGAGTTATACACGTTCGCTTTCTCGGTGCTCTTAGGGTATGAAAATCTCTTCTCCACAAAACTCGGCTGTCTTAGGATTTTTTTTTCACAAATATTCTTCTCCGTTGGACGGCGTGTCTGTTGACGTTTTTGTCAGACGATCGATCGAGAGTGGCCAGTTAGTGGCGTAATCCTAATGGTCGGTGGTGGTGGATTGAAGAAGGCTTCTACTGAGGGACGTGATCCAAGATGCAATCGATATGTTGTTGCAGCTGTGACTTATGCACCGACAGGGTTTCGACGAAGAGCAGGTGTAGACGTCTGGTTTTTGCAGACAGTGAGGCTGCTGGAATGGCATTGTGGATTGCAGGGTAGATCATTGTTGCGGGATGAAGGCCTAGGCTTGAATTCGAACTTGTCGTCCTCCTTACCTGGTCTGATTGATTCGATTTGAGGGTGGGATGGTGGTGTTGCTTCTATGTCGAACGATGACATTGGGATGTCGACTTGTTTGGTGGAGCGGAGGCACAGAGGTACGGTGGCCATCAACACCCGAGTTGCTCTTCGGGTCGGGTCCTCGGATGGACTGCATTCTGTTTCAGTAGGGATGGGCATGGGCTCTTACTGGGCTAGGTTTTGGGTCCATTTGTGATGGGTTGGACCTAGGTCGGGTCCTATGGTTGCTTTGTTTTTTAGGTTTAATTTTTGGTTGGTTAGTTGTCCCTCCCTTTGGTAGTGAGTGTCCCTCCCTTTGGCGAGGGGTTTAAGGTATTGTTTTGTGGTTGATCCTTCTTGTTTGAGAGAGTGTTTAGGGTTTTGGTAGGGTTGTGTTGGTCATCCCTCCTCTTTTGGGTGAGGGTTTTGTTAGGTCTTGTCGCCCCTTCTCTTTGAGCGAGAGTTTAGGGTTTTGGTAGGGTGGTGTTTTGAGTCGTGTTATGGGGTGTGTCATGGTTATGATGTCGTTTTCAAGGACTATTTTAATGTCGGTCAGGTTTTGTTGTCAATGTAATGAGGATGTTACATGTGCATATATGCTGGTATGTTTGGCATGTAGTGTTTGAAAGAGTTGTTTTTTCTTGAGGTTGACTGTAGGAATGTATCGTGATTTCTGGATTAGGTTAGGTTACAATTGAACCCTTATTGATATCGGTTCTTGTCCACTGTAATCGCTGTTGTTTCGGGTAGGTATGGTGGAGAGTAGAGAATTTATGTCCACCACCGTTATTCCTCATGGTTTTAATTTGTATTTTCGTTCTATCATTAAAGACCAATGTTCTTCTAAAAAAATACGCGTTCGCTTTCAATATTTTCAAATTATTAGTGTGTGTGTCTGTATATAACCGTCAATAAATTATAAGATGTATGTCAGAACAAACACGGTTATCAAATTTAAATTTAAAATGATCGAATCAAACTCATTATTATGCCAACCACAACACATGAAATATCGCTCTCACATATTCATGTCGGTTTCTGTGTTTGGATATGTAAGACCGTCGATCCGATCATCAATACTAAATCAAATATCTTGTTTATGATATTGTCATACGATATGTAGTCACCGGAAACTAGTGACCATCTTCTGATGTTGACTTCCCCAAGATCACCAAATGTACATTCATTTTACAAATATGAACAAATATTTACAAAAATGTTCAAATTCAAAAACAAAAAATAGGTATTAAATATGAATAGAATGTAAGGGAGGGATCCATCGAAGACATTCTTGTTGAAGACTTTTTTTAATGGTTTATTACATTAACTTTTCAATCATATTTTTTCATCTTAACCGTTCAATTTATAGGACTATATGAGTAGACCACTTCTACAAATTTTTGGTCAAATTGTTGATCGTCAAGACATCGAATTAGATCAAATCAATGGATTATCCAAATATGTCAAACATGAACCGTTCAAGTTTATAATCGGTGAATCACATTTATGAATGCCTTAACGATTTTCAATTTATATGAAAATTTGTAGAGATGATCTACTCATATATATCTACAAACTAGACGGTCGAGATTTAAATATTCAATCAAAAATAAGGTGAATCAAAAAAATTGTCAACTAATACTCAATAAATAGTTCTTGAAAGAACCCTCCCTAAAATGTAAAAGCAAAATAAATATGAAAGGGCCTCTGTATTTGGTTCTTTTACTTATTTCGGCTGTCGGGATCCTATAAAATAGCGATTTTCGATCAGTGTTTTGGTCTTCTACTACTAGTCTTCACCAGCACACTCCTCTCCTCTCCTCTCCTGTCAAACTCAACAAACACACTCCTCTCCTGTCTCATTCTCTCTATATACTTCGAGATCATCAGAATCTATTTCTGATTTCCCTTCCTCCGGAATCGACACTGAATCTGGGTCTTCCTCTATTTTCTTCTTCTTCTTCTACCTTTGATTCTTCCCATATAAGGCCCTCCGTGGTATTTTCCTTTCTGATTTCCAGCCTCTCTAGAGAAGAGAGTCCATTCTCCAAGAGGTATACATCCATCTCTGTGCGACTTTTTATGTCTTTTTGGCAGGTTTTTGGAACCCTCTGCTTTGGCCTTTGTTTATCTCCAAGTTCTTGAGTCTTTTTCCTCACGGTTTTGCTTTGTTCTGCTTTCTTCACTCTCTCCTCTTTATTCTTTCTTTCTCTCCCCTTTTGGTTTCTCCTTCTCCTTTTCCGTTCGATGCAAAGATAGGGAGCTCATTCATACAAACCAAACCTGAAAGAAAAGAAAACATGGAAATGGAGTCCAGTAGTTTTAGTCTTTGCCCCATCAAATACACCCAACACAGAAACACCACCAAGAAATTAACTAAACCTTCCCGGAAAGTAGAGCCTGGCACCTCCATCGCCCCAAAGATTGTGCGCATATCTATGACCGATCACGACGCCACTGACTCATCCAGCGATGAAGAGGTAGGCGAGTACTACTTTGGTCGCCGGAGAGTGAAGAAATACATCAACGAAATCAGCATAGAAACCGACTTGAGAACTGCTCCGGCGGTGATCACCAACAACAATGGACGGAAAAGGGCTGCCTTAGAGACACGGCCGGCTACTAGGAGGCCAGCAAAGAAGACCACTCCTTGTCAACCGGCCAATGGCGGCAACCGCAAGTTCAGAGGCGTAAGACAACGGCCGTGGGGTAAATGGGCTGCTGAGATTAGAGATCCCGGAAAACGTGTAAGACTGTGGTTGGGAACCTTTGACACAGCTGAGGAAGCCGCTATGGTGTATGATAATGCCGCCATTAAGCTCCGAGGTCCTGATGCTCAAACAAATTTCTCGCCGCCGCAAAGAGTCGAAACTGCTGCTGACTCGGTTGATGAGCAGCATATAGTCAATGAAGTCGAGATTGAGCCGGAAACAACCACACCAAACGTGACCGGGTCCGTTTCTGGCTATGATTCTGGAGAGGAAACTCATCATCTCTCATCTCCCACCTCCGTCCTACAGTTCAGAACTCATCCCATCGAAGAAGACGCCGAGCAAATGGAGAAGCCAGCCCTACCACCACAACAACCGCCAACCGAGAAAGTAAATCATATTCAAGAGTGTCTTCAAGTTCCGACGGTGTTGCTGTACATGGAAGAGGAGGAGGAAGAAGACGGGTTCAGGTTCCCAACACCGGAGTCCCCCATCTTCGAGTCACCTCTCTTCTACGAGTCACCGTTCTTCGACGACACGGCGGTTCCCGGACCAGTGATGTTCGATGACTTCCGGATGGACACGTTCGTCTCGTCGTCCTTTTCTTTTCAAACGACGTCGTCCATGATGTGTCAAGCAGATGACTGTTTTCAAGACATTTTTGGCTCAGACCCTCTAGTGGTCCTCTGAGAGAGAAAGAGCAGATGACAGTAGGCTGTGACCAACTGACACTCTCTCTTTCTAGACCGCCGGTGAATTTTCCCGGCAAGATTTTGTTTCCCGGCCGTGAAAACCCGGCTTTCGTTTTGTTTAGTTTAATTAAGTTTCTCTCCGTAAAAATTAATGGAGAGTTGAGTGCCCAGTTTTGCTCAGACTATTTATTTATTTTTAGAGTGTATCTATGTATAATTATTAATTTCTAAGAAATATTAATGGAGATTTTCATTTTTGTTTATTGAATTTCTTAATTTATGAACTAAACGTGGCATTCCTTTTACCAAATGAGATTGCGTGATTAGCGGTTCGTGGCCGGTCAGAATTCTCAGCCCTCAATATTTTCCTTTTTTACTTTAGACTTTATAAATTTCATGTATAAATTCAAATTTATATAATGTCACACGTTCACATAAATCAAAGTCTTGGATGCACACACGAGAGGAGGTTCAAATGGGAACAAAATAAATGTGGATTTTTGCGGTGAATAGACCTTGTTAAGCACTTTTAAGACTTGCCGTATCAATTGTAATTGACTAATTGCAATTGTCATATCAATTGCGGTGACTAATATTATGTTTTATGATGTTCATAACTTCATATGAATTGGCTTGAAGAGAAATTAACAAGCATATTTGTCTTCGACCAAATCAAGTTTGATGGGTTCGATTCCAATCTTGCATTTCTATGATTATGGAGTTTTTTTAGAGCAATAATACGAGTTTCATTAACGGAGATATAAATTACAATCATGAGAGACAATTATGGTAGAAATAAAATCCTCACTCTCTACATACTCGAAACCCCAACGATTACAGTGAATAAGAACTGAAATGGGTTCAACCGTAACCTAACATAATACAGAAGTACTGATACATCCTTACAGTCAACCTCAAGAATAAACATCTCTTTCAAACACTACGTACCAAAACTACTATCATATATGCACAGATAATCTCCTCATTACATTGACGACAAGAACTAACCGACATTAAAATAGCTAATGGAAACAACATCATAATCATGGCTCACCCTAAGACACGACCAACAACATCAACCAACATATATACACAGGTAACATCCTCATTACATTGGCGACAAGAACTAATTTACATTAAAAATATTTTTTGAAAACGAAACCATAATCATAGCTCATCCCACAACACGACCAATGATATTAACCAAACCAATGAATAAAAACTCTCGCTCAAAGAGGAGGTTAAGACTCTCGCTCAAAGAGGAGGGGTCACTAACCTATACCAAAACAAACTAAAAATAAAACAAACCAAACCTAGGCCCAACAAGAACCCAGGCCCACCCATGCCACACACAATAGGCTCAAACAGTAGTCACCACGACCCGACCTAAAAGAATCAATGCATCTGAGTGTAGATCCGTCGTCGCGCCGCTAGATTGACCGTCATCCAACCGCGCTAGCCTCTCTGTCCATCCCGGAGAAATACCACACCCTCCTTAGTCTTCACGAAGTGAAGCAGAGAAGGTTCATCAAATCGGGAACTCAATTTGAAAATCCATCGTCGCAACTTTACCCCTTCCACCTTGCACCATAGATCCAGGTAACCATCACTGACAGACCCGAAGTATCCACACTTGAACAACCATTGATCTCTTGCCGAAACAACCTTCTTGCGACCCCAACACAACAACTCTTCAGCCAGCACTCGTGGAGAATCGCCGCTCGTGTTCCACCACTCTCTCTGATGACAGACCTCGTGAATAGTCCTGAAATTTATGTTCGGTCACGCTCATCAGACACCAGCATGACCAGGGACCAGAACCGGTGTTGTGGCGCAGCTGAACGAAGGAGAAACTGCAGAACAACCTTTTCGGCCTTCATGTATTTTGTGGTAAGTTAATGTGTTGAGTTTATGTGGATCTTGTTTATTCGCTTATTGACGTAAGTTTATTCAGACCTAGCCATGTTTACTATAAGCGCAATATTTGTTATAATCAAAATATCACCTATTTAATCGTGTCATACATAATAAACGGTATCGTATCGATTCAGTGATTTCTTAAAATGTACCAAAACAATTCTCAAATATTATTCCTTATGTATGGCATGTGCCTATTTATAATTAGCATCAGATCAATCAAAAAAATTACTTAACCTAGTACGTACCACTACTCAAGTGCTTGACTTGAACGATGGGCAAGTATCACCCATCTTTGAGGCTCATATGTTTTTGTACTCATGGTCATGTGTGTTAAGATTTCACGGCAGCCATGTTTCCAAGTTTATAAGGTTTAATTATTAGATTTTGGAATACATGATACATTGGTGAGGAATAATTAACTAATTTAGGGGCCCTTGGATAGATATTAATGTTTCTCATTGGATTGTGTTTAATTAAGAGAGCATACGCTCCCTGCATGTCTTGCTTGGGTATCACTCAAAGTCAAATAGGAGCCCCCAATGATTATGTCTCAATTAAACCAAATTGATAACACATTTCCTCTCTATCTTCTTCACACTAACTAACACTTCGTTAAAACTCACCAGAGTAAAAAAGTACAAAACCACTTAATACTATAATTATGTCTTAAACTTGATTTTAGTAGTACTTGATTAGAGCCAGCTGATTGATGCATGCGGTTGATATAATTTTGTAAACGGTGACGGATTCACTTTTTTACATATGTATGAGAGGTGAAAATCGATCTTGCTTTCGATTCATAGGTTAAGACAGATAAGTTTGATTTGAGTTTGAGTTTGACGAGTATTATTGATTAGTGTAAGCAAGGGCTCCAATGCTCCATATTTGAAAGATGATCGAGCACACTATAAAGGGAGGAAGCTGAGGGCTTAGGGGTCCTTTTTTGCGGGTTGCCGGTTGGTAAAAATGATCAGTTTGGGGTCCTTTTCCATAAATTATCGAGTGACCCAGAAATTTGCTAAAAGGCACCTGCATCATGCTCTTCTTTTCACAGTGGGGACTAATATAGACTGTAGACAATGGAGAACCGGTGTGTATATTGCTGGAACACAATGGTGACTTCTGCACATTTACACTGTTGTTTGCTTTGCAGTGAGTCAGTGACGATGAGAATACCGCGCCAAAGTTAAACAAACTGACTGGCATGGCTCCTCTATAGAATTTCAAGAACACCTTTTCCAGATCAACTTTCAAGTTTCAACGGTCAATTTCTAGCTCTCAAGAGTGATAAAACCCAGGTTGGGTAACACATGAACCGTAAACCGGATCGTTAATTTTCCGAAACTAAACTCTAACTTTTTCTCTCGCTGGCTAAAAATGTCGATCTGGAAATGATATAGAACGAATGGGGGTCGTTTTCTGACAAAAAATAAAGATTAGAGAACCATTTGATCGTGCTAAATTATTTACGGATATCTAAATTCGTTAGGCTTCCAGAAGACTGTTTTAATTATTTTTCAAGTTTTATTTTTATTATTTTGTTTTGTTTAATTTAATTAATTTGTTTTAGATTTTATTTTATTTTAATCCATGTGCTTTTAGGTTTCATTGTTAATCGTCTTAAGGTTTGTTTGCTTCTATATAAGGAGCCTCTATCAGTTGTATTCGTTAACCTAGATTTTATAAAAAAAAACCCTTTGAGTTTATCTCAATTCCTGGTAGATTCCAGAACGTCTCGTGGATTCGAGATCCAAAAACAGATTGGTGGATTCCAATCTCCTATCCTTTTATTTTCCGCTGCATCCACTACAAAAAAGGCCATTGGACGACGAAGAAAGCCGAAACAGGGCGACGAAAGCAAATTTCGTCGCCTAAGAGGAACTTTAGGCGACGAAAATATGTGTCGTCGCTTCAGAGCCAAAAATCGTCGCCTAAGGTTAAATTTAAAGCGACGAAAACTGAAATCGTCGCCTAAGGCCATTCCTTCGCCGCCTAAGGTCATTCCTTCGTCGACGACAGGAAGTTTCGTTGCCTAAAGCCTAACCATCGCCGCCTAAGAGAGTCATTCTTAGGCGACGACAAATATGTCGTCGTCTAAGGTCCGAAAACTTTGGGCGACGACGACATTTCGTCGCCTAATAGTGACCCTCTTAGGCGACGATTTTTTTTTAAACTTTAGGTGACGAATTTTTCGGTTTCGTCGCCTAAGAGTCCATATATTCCCAGATCTGGACAACGGCTCACTCGGGAAAAAAAGGAATAAAATTTCGGGTGTTGTCGAAGTTGTTGGGTGTTGTCGAATTCTGTCTGTACTCAGTTTGTGGAGCTATATATAGGTACGTATATGTGCGTGTATATATGTTGTTTTTGAGTTTTATTTGAGTTGAATTGATAGATTTTGAATTTTATTTGAGTTGATGAATTGATAGATTTTGAGTGTGTGATTTAGTGGATCGATTAATATTTTGAATATGTTGATTGATTATGAATTTGTGTTGATGTAGTTGCATTAATTGGTTGATATATTTTTACATTTTGATTAATGTTATATTGAATATATATATATATATATATATATATATGATGTTGTTATTAATTAATTTATAATATTGTGTCGATGTTATGAAGTTGTTGATGATAATTTTGTGATATGATGGATGTATATATATATGTTGTTGATATATAATATTGTTATTATGTAATTATTTAGTATGTATATATATGTTAATTAATTAGTTTATATATGTAAGAATATTGTTATGTAATTAATTAATAATTAAGTATATATATGCATGTGTTAATTAATTAATTTGTTACTAATAATTTGTTGCATGTAGTATATTATTATATATATATATATATAAATGAATTTGATTGAGATTTTATGTATATATGAAATTTAATTAATTAATTGTTATATATATAGATTGTGGTATTTTCAGGATATGGATAAGAGTTGGATTTCGCTTCCAAGATAGGACAGAAGTTATGCTAAAGGAGTTTTAAGTTTTGTTCAATATGCGTTGGACAATGCTGGCGGGAGTACACTTTTCTATTGCCCGTGCAAGAGATGTAGTGTCGCAGCGAGATGCATCGATTTTTGATGGAGACAGTATGGGAGCACCTGAAGAATAACGGATTCTGTGACAGTTACACATGTTGGATATATCACGGTGAAACATCATCAGGGGGTCTGCATGATCATGGGCAGTTTTATGAGAGGGGCGGTTCATCAAACGATCCAACAACGACCTTCATCAACGACATGCTTCCTCATGAGAGCGGTGTATGCGCTCAAGGACAGTATAATCCTGAAGCGTCGGTGCAGGCCGTCCCTAGAGCTGTCAACACTGCTGGTATTGATAAGTACAACAAACTGTGTGCTTTCCAACAGACCCCTCTGTACCCCGGTTCTAAGAATACCATTCTTGAGTGTGTGATGGAGGTGATGCAGATCAAAGTTGAGGAAAAATCGATCGTGAAGACTGTAGATAGGTATCTATAGTACGCTGCTTCGTTGCTGCCCGACGGTCATCGTCATCCCACCACTCATCATAAGGCATGTCGTATTCTAAAAGATCTTGGGCTTTCGTACATCAAGATCCATGCATGCAGATATGACTGCGTTCTATTCTGGGGTAAAAATGCAGACGGGAATGACCTTGAAGGCCTTCATCGTTGTCCGGTATGTGGGACCGACAGGTATAAGCAGACTCCTGCATGCAACAGGAAACCTGTGAAGGTACTTCGATATTACCTGTTGAGGGATAGGCTGGAGTGGTTGTACATGTCTTCACACACAGCCAAAGCTATGAGTTGACACACTGAGAGGGAGTTGCATGACGAAGACACCATGGTACACCCTGCAGACAGGGAGGGTTGGAAGCATATAGACAGGAAGTTTTCTCATTTTGCGTCAGATGTACGAAATGTGAGGCTCGGGCTGTCATCCGACGGGTTCAACCCTTTTGGCAACATGAGTGTTCAATACAGTATATGAGAGGTGATTTTGGTACCTTACAACCTTCCTCCATTGATGTGCATGAAGAAGGAATACAACATGTATACCTTGTTGATTTCGAGACCCGGTTATCCAGGAAAGTGTCTCGATGTGTATATGAGACAGGTGATTGAAGAGTGTAAGTTCATTTGGGAGGTTGGTCATCCCACTTATGACTTCTACAAGCAGGAGATGTTCCAGATGCATGTCATGGTTGTTGGTACCATCAATGATTTTCCTACACGTGGGATGTTGTCAGGCAGCGTTGTTAAGGGATACAAGGCTTGTCCAGAGTGCCTTAGCGAGGAGGGGAGTAGTAGTCATTGCAATAAGATAGTCTGGATGGGTCACCGTACTCACCTTCCACATAATCACCCATGGCGGGAAGATATCGGGGCATTTGATGGGACTGTAGAAATGGGTGTGGAGACGCATAGATGGACGGGGAAAGAGATTTTAGCAGTGCTTAATAAGTATGATTTTGGGCGGCTCAGTAATCATCCCGACATTGTGGCCTCAATACCTGAAAGACCCGACAGGCATAAATTCTGCACACATAAGAGCATATTTTGGGAACTCCCGTAGTGGAGTAAGTTATTGAACAGACACTACCTAGATGTGATGCACATAGAGAAGATTGTCTGCGACAATGTGGTGGGTACAATGCTCAACTTGGAGGGGAAAACGAAAGACCGTCCCAAGGCACGCATTGATCTTGAGAATATGAAGATAAGAAACATTTGTGGTCGAAACAGGGGCATAAAAAGATGCCTCAGGATCCTTACACCCTGAATCCTGATCAGAAGAACCAAATCTTCAGGTGGTTGAATTGTGTGAGGTATCCTTCAGGCTATGCAGGAAATATAGCTAAATGTGTGAAATTCCAGGACAATAAGATTACGGCTTGAAGAGTCATGACTGTCATATCCTGCTACAACGTCTCCTCCCTGTTTTCATTCCACCGTTCCTCAATAGTCAGGTAATTTTTTAATTTTTAAAGCTAAATATACCCCTTTCGTTGCCTAAGTGATTTTTTAATTTTTTTAAATATAGGGCGACGAATATACATGTATCGTCGCCTAAGGTAGAACACTTAGGCAACGAAACTGGCATCGTCGTCTAAGATCTAGACTTTTAAGCGACAAACAATTTTTCGTCGCTAAAGAGTCTCACTCTTCAGCGACGACGCCAGTTTCGTCGCTTAAGAGTCTAGATCTTAGGCGACGACGCTAGTTTCGTTGCCTAAGAGCGAGACTCTTAAGCGACGACGGCTGTTTAGGCAACGAAATACGTGTCGTCGCCTAAGAGTGAGCTTTAGGCGACGACACGGATTTCTTTCGTCGCCTAAGATCATGGGCGACAGACTTCTTGGACGACACCTTACGCGACGACGCTTTGTCCCCTAAGATCTTTGGCGACAAAATTTTTTAACAGGGCGACGAACTGGTTTCATCGCCCAAACACTCTTTTCTGGTAGTGATCAATTGGTAATCAGAGCTTGTTGGATTCCTGGTGAGTGATCTATCGATTGATTCAGAAGAAAAAAACAGTATAAAAAAAAACAGAAATAACTGCGCCGCCGAACTGCCCCCTCGACCCACCCTCCACAGCAACCTTGACAGCACATCATAGTCGCCCTGCTCCTCCAGCCCAAGCGAAGGCTGCCCAGCGAAATCTGCGCTGAGGAGAGCGTTGCTCCAGCGAATCCGCTGCATCAAGGTCCGGCTCCGCGTCCCTGCCTCCAAATTGCGGCCACCCAGCATCACCTCCACTCATCTCGGCGCCTCTCCGGCTTCCTACAGCTCTCGAAGAAACGTTTCCCGGCCAAGTAGCCCTGCTGCGAAAACCCAGTTTTCTAGGTTTTTCTGTAAAAAACCTGACCCAGTATCGCAACCCGGCCAGGAATAAGATCCAGCCCGACCTGACTCGGTAGCCATTGACCCGACGACAGAAAATTAAAAAAAAAACAGAAAAGAAGAAGAAGAAGAAAGAGAAGAAAATGAAAAAAAACTAGCATGGAACGTTGGATATTTACCTTACAAGATTACGATGATTTCAGAACAATGTGTTACATAAAAAATAAGGTATGGTCAACAATAATTGATAGTGATCTACGTGAGAATTTTGTTGCCAGCAAGGTTGTTCATTTTCTTCAATTACTGACAGTGAAGTTGAGCAATCCATTTTGGATTGATGATCGTGCACACGTGACAGAGGTTTGTAAAGTTCTCATCTCTATAAGAGAATTTTATAACGATGAGGTTACTTGCCATGTGATTGATATGGATAATAGTGATGTGTTTTTTGAAAAACCATGGCATAAAAGCGTCAAAGGTAGTTATTGTAAAGATGGAACATATTTATTCATGAAGGAGGTGAACAAGATTACAATCAAGCCCGCAAAACCTGAAGTGTGTGAAAAGAATGTTGAAGAGGAGTTTAACAAGATGGTGGTAATCAAGCCTGCAAAGCCTGAAGTGTGTGAAAAGAATGTTGTAGAAATTACTTTACAGATTAAAGAAGAATTTGCTCATGTTGACTCGGTTGTCAGTATTGAAGAAATCTCGCCTCATATGACTTTTTTAGAACCAGAACTAATGACCATTCAAGAATGTAATTTTGGGAATCATGAAGACTTCTCTTAAGTTATATTTGACAATCTCATCTATGGTGTTAGATTTATGATTGTGCCTTCAAAGTTTACAGAGTCTTCGATTTCTAAACCACAAGTTCAATTAATGGATTTATTATTGATTTTGTTTTCTACAAATTATTCTTCTTTATCCAAGATGAACTCGAGGTCGAGTTCTTTTGAAGTGGAGGAGACTGATGTATAACGAAGGGGGGTCGCTTTTCGACGGAAAATAAAGATTGGAGAACCGTTTGATCGTGGAAAATTATTTACGGATATCTAAATTCGTTAGGTTTCCAGAAGACTGTTTTAATTATTTTTCAAGTTTTATTTTTATTATTTTGTTTTGTTTTATTTTAATTAATTTTTTAAGAATTTTATTTTATTTTAATCCATGGGCTTTTAGGTTTCATTGTTAGTCACCCTAGGATTTGTTTGCTTCTATATAAGGAGTCTCTATCAGTTGTATTCGTTAATCTGGACTATATAAAAAACCCTTTGAGTTTATCTCAATTCTTGATGGATTCCAGAACCTCTCGTGGATTCGAAATCAAAAAAAAAATTGGTGGATTCCAATCTCCTATTCCTTTATTTTCTGCTGCATCAAGAAATGCCTAAACAAATATTGGAAAAAGTGTGGCTTAGCACATAGGAGCCATTTGGTATCCCACATGTGATATAAAGAAGAGTAATCCTTAAGTTATAAGAAATGATACCGCACATAAAAGTGTCGAGACTTTTATGAAAAACCCCGTACCTGTTTCTACATCGGGTGGCTAAAGTGGGGGGAGTATCGGCATTGTTGGACCTGTGTGTGGACACGTTGGGCCCCACTGACCGCTTCCACGTAACAAGTGGTATCAGAACCCAGGTGACGCTTGAAACTTGATGTCTCGTACGATCGAGTTGCAAATTGGTAGACCTTTCATTTGGATTTAGATCACAAGATGCAGAATGTTGTGATCGAGGTTGAGTTATTAAAATTTGGATCATGATAATAGAAAAGTGTGTGTGGGACCCGTTAGACCCCGCTGGCTGCTTCCGCGTAACACATGAGACAGTTGGAGATGACTCAAATCACGCTAGGTGAAGATTATTGAAAAAAGTGTGGGTTAGATAGGAGCCATTTGAAATATATCTCACATCGGGTATGAAAAAAAAAAGCCATCATTGGGTTATAAGGAATTATCACACACTCTAATGTCGAGGCCTTTTATGGAAAGCCTCATACCCGTTTCTCCATCGGGTGACTAAAGTGATGGAAATGTTGGCATTGTTGGACCCGTGTGTGGATCCGTTGGGCCCCGTTGGCCGTTTCCGTGTAACAACTAAGTCCTAACCTTTTCCTTCTCGTAGCTAAAAATATCAAAATTAATCTGGCTAGTTTAGGGTGATTTTTGTTCAGTTAGGTTTGTATATTTTTGTTTTAGATATTCTCTTTTGAAGTGATGCATTTGTATAAATAATTTGAGAAAGGAATATATGAAATTGAATAAAAGGAGATGCATATCATTGTATCATGTTTATGCTTGAGGGTATATATATATATATATTAAACACAGAAGTATATTGTTGGTGTATCAGAATGAGATTTTTTCTTTATAATGGCACATTTTACCCGTTATTCTTTATATATCCATATGAGACATATATATTAAGGACTCTAGGGTTTATAGAGTTGTTGTAGGTGACCATATGCGTCTGTGTTTTTATTTTGTGCATTATGAATCGTGAAATTAAAGGTGAATGATATGCAGATTATGCAATCTTCTTTATTGATAGGAATTTATATCCAGCCGACGATAGGATTCATTTTCTGGCAAGTTTGTTGATCAGATAGTTAATATACAACCTCCTTCCTTCAATTACCAAATAAATTTGTTGAAGCTAAATATCTGATAATACCTGCATTCTGATACACTTCACCAATGTGTGAAGTTTTTCGTACGAATAGACGCGACGACTTTTACTCGCCGTTTCACTTTCAGTACATATCATAATCATCGCTCACATTCAGTACACTATGCTCAGCTATTTAAACAGCAAGTAATTACTTGTTATAAAGAAATATCTATCCTTCAACAAATGGTGCATGAGACTAGAGACTCAAATGAACAATATTGATGGTGCTTGTTACTCCATTAAAGAGTGTATTGGTGTTAATTAGGGCCGTTCAGTTTGTTATATATAATGAAGGGGGTTGTACACCAACTTCCCGATCAAATTTCGACATCTCCACCATTCAGTTTGTTGGGTTATATGAGTAGATCACATCTATAAAATTTTATATGATTTGGTGATCGTTAAGGCATTCAAAGTTTCGATTTATTTTAATGATCTTGAACGGTGTAGGTTTGACATAAGTGTTAAGTTTTTTGTTTTAAACCCTATATATATATATATATGACACTTCTAATGAGGGATCCCTTTTTGGTCATTTCTAGAGATATGTCCATACCATTAGATCTGTTTTTTAATAGGCTTAGATGATTGATATTAAAACAAAAAACTTAACACTTATGTCAAATCTACACCGTTCAAGATCATTAAAAATAAATCAAAACTTTGGATGCCTTAACGATCACCAAATCATATGATATTTTATAGAGATTATCTACTCATATAGCCCAACAAACTGAACGGTGAAGATGCCGAAATTTGATTGAGAAGTTGTTGTAATAACTTATCCCTATAAATAGTTAAAAAGGGATCTCTCATTAGAAGGGGGATATATATATATATAGAGAGTGAGATTGTAATTTGTAATACCATTTGTTGATGTTTTTTAAAGGGTTTGGAACCTAGTCAGGTTGGGAGGCTCAGACTCACGTCTTGTTATTATATTAATCAAAACGAGAAAAAGACACAAGGTCTAAAAAAGAGAAAAAAAAGAGAATAGGATATTCTCATATCTTATATAAACATGATTATGTGCAGCTGCCGTAAAAAAGAAAAATGATAATTTGGAAGTCCTATAGTATCAGCCTGCAAGTACTTGTGCAACTCTGGAGGATGGCTATAACATATCATGTAAATGAGTCACAAGAAATTCTCAATTTTGTCATCAAGTCTGCTGCTACATTTTCCTCTCTAAAAATATGATTACTTTTAAAATTTATTTGACTGATTAATTTCAGACAATTTTCTCATCTAACTCTCTGATCCTAAAGAGAGGAAAACAACCTGGAGGAAAAAGACGCTATCACACTAACAGAATAACTTTCCAACCACAGAGTAGACCAACCTCTCAAAAAAGCAACTTTAATAGCCACAATGACAACATAATGCTCTACGTAGAAAGATGATTTGCTTCCTAAATATTGATAAAAACTCCCTAAAACACCATAAGCATCACGAAAAACTTCCACAAACTGCAGGTCCAATGTTACCTTTGACCAAGTCATCAGTATTAACTTTTAC